>JAJTUV010000167.1:734916-1469833 GCA_021653895.1 Mastomys natalensis | reverse complement strand
TTGTTTTCCACAACGGATGACCCGAGTCGAGTATTCTTAATCCCAGCCTACCCAGATTGGTACGGGCAGCACCAGCTTCAGTCACTCAGTGTAATACTGATAAACTTGTGTGTCATTTGTAATGTGAACAATTTCTAGCTCTTTCACTTCTTCTCTGTGGTCTGAATATTGCGGTGGACACTCTTACGCTATTGCTCTGCTTTTTGAGGGCCTGTTGCAGATTCTTCGCGCTATAAAGAGGCTTAGGTAAAACATCTAATATTTTAATTTAGGTTTATAAATGTTGTGGATAGCCCCAGGCTTGTATTTTGATCCTAGTTCCACCCTTCTGGGAGGGGCTGCAGAGGAAGATTGAATCTGTACACAGAGGACATCTTGTAAACCTTCTGTCCAATTAAAACCTGTAAAATAAAGACTAGAACCAGAGATTGGGCAGTAGAAGGGGAGGCAGAGAAAAAGGCTTAGGGGAGGAGAGAGTGAGAGGAATTCGATATAAAAGGTAGAGCAGAAGCAGAGGAAAAGTAGAGGGAGTCGTCGGGAGATGCAGAAGGAGAAAGCAGAAGCAGAGGGAGAAGCAGGAGGAAATTGAAGCAGAAGGAAGCCAGTGGTAGAAGGAAGCTGGACGACGGAGCTGGACAACCACGCAGCCTGGATAAAACCGCAAGTTATAAGGGATCTCATAGCCGGGGATTAGAGTAGTGTAGTGGTAAATCTGCCCAATCCAGGCGTGCAATTTATACCATAATTATTGAGCTGTGTCTTCCTTTACTGGTCTCCCTCGGGTAGGAGATCTTATTTGGGGTTTAAATAATTTCTACTACAAATTGGCGCCCAACTTCAATTGCATATTAAAAAATCTGTGTCCCTGCCTTCACAAGATTAGAATCGCCAAGGCTCTTCTATACTTAGAGAAGGGAGGAGATGCCAGGGCAGCCCTGCTTATACACTGAAGGCCTAAAATCAGCCATAGGCCCAAAATCAGCAATAGGCCTGACATACATACATGCTAACACAAAGTCTTGGGTCTCTGTGGAAAAACACTGAAACAGAAGCCAATAAGCTATTGCAAACAGGCAGCTTTTGTGGAAATTTACCAGCCTGAGTAGTCATAGACCTTGTAAATAGGTAACCTCGGCAGATAGTACCAACTTAGATAAGGACAAGTGAATAATAGGCAGAGTCATAGTGACCTGTCCCCTGAACCTTCACCCAGCTGATACCCTGATCTGAAAGATATCTGTACTCTCCCTGAACACCTATGCTCCTGTGTCACCCCCTTCCCCACATCCTGCCTTTTTGTGTTTATAACCCCTGTGTGAATAAGTAAAAATTACGATTTGATTTAAACAAATAAATAATTAAATAATTTTAAAAATTCTGTGATTTACTTTTCATATAAGCATACTTTAATATTCACAGTGAACTCTTTGAAAAATAAAGAAAATCATATCACTTTAAATACTATTAAAAAAATATAACTAGGAATATATTTAGTAAATAGGTAAAATGTCTGTGTAGTGAAAACTAAGACACTTTAGAAGCAACTAAAGAACATACAAATTAATGGAGATTTAAACATGGAGTAGAAGACTCAATCTTGTTTATGTGCTTCCCACTTTATCTATAGATTCAATGTAATCCCTACTCAATTGCAACAGTAGTTTTTTCAGAAACTGAAAAATAACCCTAGGGGATGGAGAGATGGCTTGGTGGTTAAAAGCACTGGATGCTTTTCCAGAGGTCCTGAGTTCAATTCCCAGCAACCACATGGTGGTTCACAACCATCTGTAATGGGATACAATACCCTCTTCTGGTGTGTCTGAAGACAGCTACAGTGTATTCACATACATAAAAATAAATAAATCCAAAAAAAGAAAGAAAGAAAGAAAAAAGAGAAAAGAAAAATAATCCTAAAATTTATGTAGAACTACCAAAGAATCTAAATGTCCAAAGCAATCTTGAGAAAGAGAGAAAGAAAAAGAAAATAGAAAAACAAAGTTGGAATCAGTATACAATATTACAAAGCTATCATCCTCAGAACCAATGGCACCAGTATAAACGACCAACGGAGCATAATAGGGAGCCCAGAAATAACCTCAGACCTGTAATCTACTAATCTTAATAAGGGCACATAAAGGGACTAAGAATGGGTGTGGGGAAGGTCTTAACTTCAACAACCAGACACAAATGAGGTTGCCCAGGCACAAACATACAACTGCCACAGGCTCTCATATGTGGACGCTCATAAGCGTCAAAATTGTGTGTGTTAAGCCTGGAAACTTAACACTCCATGGAGGGGAGGGACATTTAGAGAGAAGATAGAGAAGATAAGAATGTTGAGGGTACAGAAGATGGAGGCCTGGCTTGAGAAGTTACGGAGGGAAGGTTGAAGACTATGGGGGCCATTGCATATTTTGAGTTAAGGATGTGTGGTTCTGGTCAGCTGGGGCTAAAGCGTCAGCTGTGATTAACAAGAGATCAAACCCCCCAAAGTGAAACCTTTGCTTTGCTGTGACAGTGAATGCTGGTCAGCTAAGGTTAAAGAGTCAGCTGAGCCTAAACAACCAGCATCATTGAAATGAGGTGTTCCAAGAAGTGTTTCCTAAGCTTAGCTGTGCTCCAGAGGAGGCTGGACCTCAAGTTGGCAGCAGAACTTGGTAGCATACATCACCCAAGTGGTATTGTTTTGAAGGCATGAGGGGGTCATGGAGAGCAACTGAGGCTCAGCACTGTGAGAAGCCAGAAGAGATCATTGGTGAAGGTGCAGCCTCAGTAGAAATGGAAGGCCCGGGATTGAAGGGGCTATGGAGAAACTGAAGCTTGGAGTCCTTGCGGAGAGCCCAAGAAAGGCTATTAGTGAAAGCACAGCACAGATGCAGCAGAAGACCCCAGCAGTTTGGAGCTGCCATAGACGACCACCAAGAACAGCAGCGGCAGTGGAGTGGAGCCAGCAGAGCCTAGAAGACACGCTGTGTGTGCTGCAGAGGGCAGAGCCAGAAGTGTGTCCCAAGCTTCTTGGAGGAGCCTAGAAGATGACCCGTGAATCACAGATATTGCTCATTGATTCTTTTATATTGTTGATTTTGGTTTTGCTGTGTTCACATTGTGACTGTTTCCCGGTTCTTCCCTCTTGAAATAAGAAAGTATTTATTTTTAATTGCATAAGAACCCACAGTTGATAAACTATCTTTTTTTTTCTGAGACAGGGTCTCACTATGTAGCCCTGGCTGCTTTTGAACTTACAGACCTGCTTCTGCCTCTCTGAGTGCTAGCCTGGACTAAAAGCATGTGGCACCATGCCTGACTGAGGAAATCTAAATAATAAAAAAAAGATTTTAGGAGTTTTAAAGAGACGGTATACTTTTAAAGAGACAACTTTTAAAAATGTTTTGTATTGTGGTATCTATATTAATGTGTGATCCGGCCGGGCGGTGGTGGCGCACGCCTTTAATCCCAGCACTTGGGAGGCAGAGGCAGGCGGATTTCTGAGTTCGAGGCCAGCCTGGTCTCCAGGGTGAGTTCCAGGACAGCCCGGGCTACACAGAGAAACCCTGTCTCGAAAAACCAAAAAAAAAAAAATGTGTGATCCTGGGGACCACACTGTAACTTTACAGGTATGTGTTTGTGTGTAAAGTTGACAAGGGATCTGTAATAGAAATATTTTAATATACTCTGGTGTGGGGTTACTACCCACCTCAATGGTTTATGTTCCCAAATGAAAGACACACACAGCCTTTATATTTTAATATATCTAATATGTCTCATACAGCACAATAGCTGGGCAGCTGCCTAACCTCCATGCTGTTAGGATCCACTTTCCTACCCATAACTCCAAGTTACTACTTACTAATTTCTGTGTTCCATCTTGGCCGTTCTTGACCCAGTTGAGCAACCTTCTGCCTTTTACATGGTGGCTCTCCTCCTCACTCCTGCGTCTTCTTCCCTTCCATGGAGGCGTCAGGCTTCTGTTTCTCCCTTCCACCTCCTTGTGGTCTCAAGCCTGGAAAGTCAATGGAAGATAGGAACAAAACCAGGCATGGTGGTATACACCTATAATCCCCACATTGGGGGTGGAGGCAGGAGGTCAGGAGTTCAAAGCCATCCTTGGCTACATGATGAGTCTGAGATCCACCTGGGCTAGGTAATACCCTGACTTTAAAAAAAAAAAAAAACAAAAAACAACTCAAATTATATAAATTTTGGGAACCTGTTTACGTCAATAGTTCTATTGGATGTGTTATTAATTTACTTGTTTGAGAAATTATAAAAATATAACATATATCAGATCAAGTTGTATACACAATTTAAGTTATGTGCACATGCTTGTGTGTCATAGCACATTTGTAGGTCAGAGGATAACTTGAGAGAAGTTGAGTGGCAGATGGGTAGAGGGACAATTCTCTTCTTCCACCTGCAGGTACCAAGAATTGAACCCAGGTTATCAGGCTTGGTGAGGAACTCTTTTACCTGTTGATCCATCTCACTACACAATCTTTATAGGTAAATTAAATATGCATTAAGTTTTGTGCCGCACTGGGGATATAACTCATTTTGTGCAGTCGGTAGAGTGCTAGCCTCTTATGCAGGAAACCCAGCTGTATACACTAGGCATAGTGGAACACTTCTGTAATCCCAGCTCTCAGGAAGTGGAGGCAGGAGGACCAGAGTTCAAGGGCATCTTTAGTTATACATTGAATCCCAGGCTACAGGAGACTCTGTCTCAAAAACAAAAGAAAAGCAATATGATTATTGCTGCTGCTGAAACCCAGGTCTAGGCAATGCTCTATAACAGTGCTTTAGCCTCGGCAATGTGTGTGTGTGTGTGTGTGTGTGTGTGTGTGTGCGCGCGCGCTCGCATGCATGTGTGTCTGTGTGTTTAAAGAGAGATTCGAATATTTATAACAAGCAGGAGATGGAAGTGAATGCAATGAGCCAAATTAGCATTGTCAGAAATTTCCAAACCACAGCAAGTATTCTCACAAAGAAAATGGAATTCAAGTTCTGAGCCACAGGGTTTGTGCAGCTGAGGTTGCTGGCAGGTGACCAGACTTGGAAGTTAAAGGCAGATGATGAATGTCTCACAAAAGGCAGCTTTGTTGACAGTAGCTGAAGGAGGATGAAAGGACATTTCCACTGCAGACTGAAGGGAAGTCAGCTTGATAGCTCAGCACAGACTGGGAACAGAAGTGCAACGCAATCTCGCTCACTGTGTTGAGCCAAAACCTTGTTGGAAAATGAACACAAAACACTGGAAAGCTGATATCCTTCATAAACTCCTGAGCAGAAAGCCTGAACTCTTCTAATAAAGTTCTTTCAGGAAGAATTTAAAAAACAAGCAAACAAATCAAAGAATAATAATCAAAACATCCAGCTGGAGAAAACCTTCAAGTAGAGAATTCTTTTTTTTTTTTTTTCTTTTCCCACAAGCCAATGACAGACAAGCACGGGATGAGAGACAGAGAGAGGGCAACTCCAGAGCGTGGGGTCGAAAGCGCAGCACCACAGCCAGATGGCTGCAAGTAGAGAATTCAAAGTGGAGGATCAAGCACAGAAAACAGACCTTAGATTTTCTCTTCCTGTTGAGCAAGGTCATCATGGCAGCAGGCTGGATGGAACAGAGTGAAAACTGGTTTCCTGCCAGTGGGAAGATGCAAGATGCTGACCTTAGACAGACTTGCTTGCTCCAGAGACCAGTACCTTTTTAAAAGAACACAAGGGATATCACACAAGCTTTAGAAATGTTCCATGAGGAACATTTCTGAGAGAGGCTTATGACTCCAAGGTTGCTTGTTGACCTGTCCTTTGACACTAGTGGATATCTCTACTGTTACTGATGTGGTCTTTACCTGAGGTGTCTTATTCTTCCTTGTGATATAGATGAGCTGAAGTCAGCCAGTGTCCTTGGACAGTCCTATGCCTCGTCCTAGTACCTAAAACACACCATTTTCTCTTCCTCCCCTCTTTCTCCTTTTCCTTCTTCCTCTTCCTCCTTCACCTTCTCTGGTCTGAGACAACATCTCACACTATAGTCCAGGTCGGCCCTGAACGTTTGGTAATCTTTTAGGTCAGCCTCCAGACTACTAGGATTAAAAGTGTGAGTCACCATGCCTGGCTTACTATCTATTTCTTATCTGAGGATAATTCATCAATAAACTTTGCTTGTATAACTCACCAACATTTATTTATCCATACCATCAAAGATATAGTAAATGAGTCATGGGTTTAATCAATTTTGGAGAAACAACAGGAAACAAGACAACAATGTTGCCTTCATGGACTTTACATTCTAACAGAAGAAACAATGTAGTAATAAACTAACCAGAGCCCTGCATGACTGTAATCCCATACATAAGATGCTGAGGCAGAAGAATCATGAATTTATGGCTAGCCTAGGCTACATAGTAAGACCCTGTTTCTAATAATAATGGTAATAAAATGATAAAAAGAAAAGAAATTGACAATAACTATTATTCTAGATAGGGCAAGTGTTGGAAAAAGCAAGTGAGAAAAAAATAAGCTACATTCTCATGTGTGTAAGGGAATTCTTTTCTGTTCTTTCTTTCTTTTTAAAATTTAATGTAATTTTTTGGTTTTTAGAGGCAGGGTTTCTCTGTGTAGCCCTGGCTGCCGTGGAACTCACAGTAGCTCAGACTGCCATGGAACTCATGGTCTATAGACCAGGCTGGCCTTGAACTCACAGGCTGCCTCTGTCTCCTCTGTACTGGAATTAAAGGAGTACCACTCCTCCTCCACCTCCACCACCACCACCACCACCCAGCCTCTCACACTGAATTATCTCACTTGGTCCCATATATTCTGTGAACTAAAGCCTGATGGTATTTCAGTTTACTAATGAACTGTAGGATGGATAGATAAGTCATTAGCCCCAAGGTTCCAGTGGAGTAAGCAGCACAGCAGGCGTGCGATCTCATTAAACTCTAGATAATAATGTGAAAATGCCTCATTGTCTGTGTGGTTGTTTGCTTCGTTTTGACATGTTTAATATGAGAGTTGGTGCTCTGGGGGAAACATTACTAATTTTAAATGTGATATGGAATCATTAATAATACCAATTAAGTAGTTTGTAGGAAGTGGTTTGGGAATTGAACAATCTTGCTTCTCTTTTTTCCCTATTGCTCTTTATTTATTTGTTTATTTTATTTATTATTTTGTTTATTTTTACAGTAGGAGCCCTTCATTCACCTTCGTTTAAATCCAAAAATACTAAATGAAGCTCTATCTTGGATTACTTTTCTACGTGGACTAAAGCAGCCATTTTGGCAGTACATTTAGTAGAAGCAAAATGTCCATCACAAACAAAGCTTTCTGTTGTTGAGTCCCTACTGTCCCATTACAGGTCTACTGTTCTAAAAGTCAGCTTCAGATAATTTTCCTATGTCTACCTACAATTATGCAAAATTTGATGGGATTGTTCCAGGTCCAAATTCCTGAAAAACTGCACTCTATGTACACAGAATTGCGTCTATAAACTTTCTGTTTTATCTTATGAGATTTGTATAAGGCAGACAAAATAAGGCTTTTGATTCTGCTGTTGGTGTAGTGTTTATACATAAACTGTATCTTGGGAAAGTCAGGATGAAACACCATTTTACGAAGCAGTTGCACAAGTAGGCAGACTTCTTTACTTCCAAAGAACACCTTACAGAAGGAGACTTTTATGATGTACGTATAGAAATTAGACTTTCAAACTGTCCCTGGGAATATGTAGGAGGTCAGAGGTGAGTGAGAGTCAAGGCATGGTTCATTCCAAGGCAAACTGCCCTCAGTTAACCTGATCAGCATGTAGGCTGCTGGAGGGGCCAGGCAAATGGGGGTTAACAAGAACCTAAGAGAGGACGTAGTGTACGGAAAACTTCATGTATTAGACATGTTTCTCGGTGTTTAGGAAGCCACGCCTGCAAGGCTAGAAATAACTAGAAGGGCCAGGTCTCAGGCCTGAGGTTCCAGCAGCATGTGAAGTGCGGAGAGCATCCTCAGCATCCCCACAGAGCTGGACCAACAGCGAGGACATGGCTGTCCAGGGCATCTTAGGAAGTCTCTGCATGGAAACCAGCTGACCACTAGGTTGACCAAGCAAGGCTTCGGTGGCTGCCCTGGACAAAAAAAAAAGTCTTTGAGAATCACTCAGAGAAGGGCAATGAGCACCGGCACCAGCAGCAGTCATGGAGTGGGGAAGAACTGTAGTCACACTATGTCCAGTTTCCCGAGTCGAGAGTAGTGGCCCAGCCCTGTAAGCCTGCATTTGGGAGGCAGAGGCAAGAGGAACTTGAACTTCAGTTCAAGATGTAGGGAGAGAGACCTTGTCTCAGGAAACAAATAAAAGAAAACCCAGAATTCCCTAGTACTTAATAACTACCAGGCACTGTACTCAGGATCACAATATCCAGGCTCATAAATAGAACCACAGCCCCATGGAACCAATGGGGAAACTGAGGATCTGGGCGAGTGAGCAACTGACCAAGCTGCTCTAACTGACCCTGCTGGGCAGTTAAACCAGTCTGGGTCAGGCTGTCCACCACCATAGCTAGTTCTGAGCCTACATGTCTGGAATAGCCAGATGGAAACGATAGTCTACTGCTGAGGGGCAGCAGAGAAACCCGCCTTCTGGGCTTACCAGCTAGAAAGCCTTTGAGAAACTTTGTTTAGTGCAGGCGGGCAAGAAGGCATGTTCTCAGAGTTTGAGGAGTCAGATGGACTCAAAGCATGAACAATGTCTGCAGTTTACCTACACAAAGCGAAGAGCTTGGGTCAGGGCAGGTGACTCACAGGGCAGACATTTTGTTATTTAGAGCTTTAGCCACGTCTAAGCAATAACATCTTTTGATAAGTTATTATTTTGTATATGTTCGTGTGTGTGGTTTCCATAGGGGTGTTATAATGCAAGTATATGTGCACGTGTTTGTATGTGGTGCACACAGGGGCGCAGAGGAGGCCAATCATGTCCTCTATCACCCCTGCCTTCTGTCTCTCCAGAACCTGGAGACCAGGTTTTATTTAACTAGCGAATCCTGTCATGCTGAGAATGAGCAGCCAAGGCGGCCCCTCCTTCCCCAATAGGGAAAAAAATCTACTCACCAGACAAGGACTGCTATAAAAAGACTTTAAAAATATAGGCTTCAAGAGAGACAGTGGGCTCCTTCTTAGAGATGACTGACTGACAGACAGACAGACATAGAGAGAAAGATGATTGACTATCACCATCACAGAGAGATGGGAACTCTTTTTTGTAACAGTTGGGGGAAGTTCTTGCTTGTATCTCCTGTCCTGTTTGTGTTGCCTGTCCATTTCTGAAGATAGAAGTAGGCACCTCATTCTTTTGTTACATAGTTCATTAAACTTTGTATTACATTTTCCTGACTCTGTGTGTGTGTGTGTGTGTGTGTGTGTCTGCCTGTCTGTCTGTCTGTCTGTGGCATGTGGAAGTCAGAAAACAACTATCCAGAGTCAGTTTGACCTCCCACCACGTGAGTCCCAGCCTGGCAATAAGAGCCTGTTTGCGCTGGGTCGCCACACCTACCTAAGTAGTAGTTTACAGCAACGGTTAGCTGTCCTGGAGACTAGACATTTTGGGCGGGATGGGAGGGGCTACGTGGATCATGAGGAGTTTGGCTTTGAATATTTGATTAAGATGTCACATGTCTCTGGGCCAGATTCCAAGAGCTCAAAGTCTATTGGTAAAATGTGAGCGTTTTTGCTTTTATTTTGGGTTTTTGGTCTCTTCGAATTGCTTGCAGAGGAGTTGCTGGGCAGTCTCTACTCTGGAGCTGCAGAGTTGCTGTCTGCGTTCTACAGGGTTGTTTGCCTACAGGCATGTCAGAGGAGCCAGACCCAACAATGCCGAAACCTGCTGTCCCTGCAGAACACTGGTGTGAAAAACACTCCTGCAGCCTCCCGCCCACAGAACCTGCCTCCCCAGACATCCATCATAATTCTGTCAAGTCCTTTAGAACTGACATACACTGCTCAGATTCCATGGGGGTCAGTCTCTGACTCCTTCAGTCACAGTTACAGTGTCTCAGGTCTATATCGCCACCTGGTGGTAAAAACACCTGCTGGGGAAAGGGTTCGGACAGGTGTCCAGCTACATCTGTCTTTTAATTTTTTTTAAAATAAAAATTTCAATTTCAGAAAAATCCTCTTATAAAATGGCTATATACAAATATGTGATTACATTTTGAGTTACAAAATAAGTCAAGATGTTAAGATGATGTCTTGCAGGGGCTTGCGAGACAAGTCAGTAGTTAAGCACACTTGCTGCTCTTGCAGAGGACCCAACTTTGGTTCCCAGTTAGACATTCCACCCACGTAGCAATGTATCTATACACCATCTATACACCATCTATACTTCCAGTTCCAGGGGATCCAGTGCCCTCTTCATGTCTTCATGTACACGAGGCTCCTTTTTTAAAAAATGGCACTTTGCACAGTACCCCTGACCAACCCAAGATTCTAACCATAATAGCCATCAATAAGATACTACTGGTTTTTCTTAAACTATTAAGTGGGAAAGAGGTGGCCTCGTGGCCTAGGAGCACTTGTAGAGGGCTCAGATTTGGTACCCACACCCACGATAGCTCCAATTCCAGGAGATCTGATGGCTGCTTCAGGAATGAGGGTACCAGGCATGTACACGATAAACACACATACATACACACACATGTACACATATAAAATAAACTAACTATAAAACAACTACTAAAACAAAGATGTTTTATTTCACCAAAATTTCTCTGCCATATTCAAATTACCCCTAGGTATTTGAACATACGGAATCTGTGGGTGTATGAATTTGTAGAGACCAGAGGAGAACCTTGAAAGTCTTCCTCTATTGCTTTCTACCTTCGTTTTTTGAGACAGGATCTCACACCAACTTGAAGCTTGCCATTTCAGCTAGACTGGCTGGCCAGAGAACCCCCAATATCCACCTGTATCTACCTCCAAGTTTGGGGATTACAGGCATGCATGGCTCTCTCTGGCTTTTTACCTGGGTGTAGGGGATTTGAACTCAAATCCTCTTATTTTTACAGCCAGTTCATTTATACACTGAGCTGTCTCACCAGCCTGATAGTATTGTTTTTAAACTCAGATAATTTTATTAAGTATCTCTAAATCCATGCTTGTGTAGACAGATGATGGAATGAATAATGAATTCTTTACTAAATGCTTCCTATTAATAAAAACAAAAGGTTTTGGGCAATGACATTTACCAGTAGAACAATATTGTAATAATACAGGCTAGATTCTCTTGTGAAACTAAAATCAGTACAAAGGTATGAGTGGAACGGGGTCTTTGCATATCCCCCAAGGTGATTCATCTAATATTTGTTAATTACAAATGCAAAGATGGTAACTGTGTGATAGACAAGTCACCAGCCCCATGCAAATGGAGTCACTAGATTTAGGGCAGATCAACTGAGGGCATGTGGTCATACTACTTCTGTGACATTCCTACCTAAAGCATGTTACCTCAAGAAAATGATTAGAAATTACATAAGCACAAACTGCATATTTGGTCATTATCAGGAAATTCCTAGAAGAAACTAGACATGACAAGGAAATGTGGTGTGATTCTGGTACAGAAAGAGAATTTCAGTGGGGAAATGGGATAGCCCAGGAGAATCTGCAATTTACAGGATAGTACTATGCCGACTTTGGCTTCCATAATTTTGTTGTGATTATATAAGATGCTTGCTGGCTGGTACTTGAGTGAGAGTTTTCTATTTCAGCAATGTAATCTATCTCTCTATTCAAATGCAGGGTGCCATAGATGCTAGAAAAGACATGATTTCTGATTACAGTGCAGTAAAACTGGAAATGAAATGACCAAACGACAGAACAAAAATTCCCCAAACCAAACCAAAAACACCTGTCTTAGATGGTACTTTTGAGTAAAGTGGAAATAAGGCAAAAGGAAACCTGGAAGGAGAGTATAAGGATGACCTCTGACCTCTGGCTTCTGGACACTGTGTGAGTTAGAAAAAAGCAACCCTTAAACAGAATGCAAGCCAGGTTCTGCTGAATAGAGCCTACAGTGGCCATGACATTGAGCCTGGTTGCCCAGAGATGAGCAGGAAGTGCAAAGAAACTAAGGCGAATGTTGATAGCCATGAAAGGAAAAATAAATATAAATTTCTCTTCTCTACAGGGGAAAAATAAGTGTGGCTTTTCCCTTGAAATCAACATGAAAGTTGATAGCTTTCATAACAGGAGTTTTACCAAAAAAAATTCTCTGAACTTAATATTCTAAAAGTTCTGATGCTAAGATTCAAAGACAAGAATACAATAGGCTTCAAATTATTTCATTTCTTAAGGATGTTTGAGTGTGAACGTGTGTGTGCTTGAACATGTGTGGGTGGTATGTATATGTATGGTGTACATGTTTATTAAGTATGCAAAGTCAGAAGAGGACATGCTGTATCCAATTCACTACGTTCTACCTTATTCCTTTGAGACAGGGTCTCTCAATCATCTTAGGTAGCCACTGAACCCCAACAGTCCCATAGGCACACACAACTGTGCCAGGAGTGCGTCAGAACCAGTACTTGAACTCAGGTCCTTAAGCTTCCAAGCAGCTGCTCTTACCCATAGAGTCATCCCCCCAAGTCTCAGATTATTCTGTTTTTAAAAAATATAACTCCTGACTGGACTGAGTTGTTTCAAATGCCTTGGACACGTTGTCATTTTTTGTCAGGTTCTATGAGAAATCGCCAAGCTTTATATCACTGACTGGAAGAGTAATAAATACATTCAGAGAGCCTATCTTAAAGGTGCCACATTTTAAAAAGACTCTCAGTTGGAGGCTGGGGATACAGTTTGGAGGTAGAACACTCACGTACCATATAGAAAGCCCTGGGTTCCTTTCCCAGCATGTGTGTGTGTGTGTGTGTGTGTGTGTGTGTGTGTGTGTACACAAAGAGAAGATAGATAGATAGATAGATAGATAGATAGATAGATAGAGAGCTAATTTATAACTGTGCTGTTGACTTATGCCAATAGCCTGTTACCATTCAGTAGAACATTTTTGAATGAGAGGATTTCTGACATTAGTGTCCTAAAAATCACTAAAGATAGAGCACTTTGAGGAGTTCTGCTTTGTTTCCTGTCTTAGTCAATGTTCTATCGCTGTGAAGAGACAACATGACCATGGCAACTCTTACAAAGGAAAGCATTTAATTGGGGCTGGCTTACAGTTTCAGTGGTTTAGTCCATTGTTATCACTGCGGGAAGCATGGTGATATGCAGGCAGAGAGGGTGCAGGAGAAGGAAGGAGCTGAGAGTTCTACATCTGGATGTGCAGGCAGCAGGAAGAGAAGTCTACTCTGGGTTTGGAATGAACTTTCTGAAACCTCAAAGCCCACCCTTAAGTGATATACTTCCTCCAACAAGGCCATACTTCCTAATCCTTACAGATAGTGCCACTCCGTGCTGACCAAGTATTCAAATCTATGAATCTATGGAGGCCATTCTCTGGGAAACCTCCACACATTCCTAACTCTTTTATAATATTTCTCCTACCCTTCTGTGAAAGAGTTCTCAGCCTGGTGGGCTTTCTCTCAACTATATATACCCTTAGGTGGAACACAGCGGTTGCAGTCGGCTCTGCATGGTGTGGTGTTGTGTGGTGCGATGGGCTGAGGTTGGGGGTGGGAGGGTGAGGTAGGAAATCACTGTAGTGCTCTTAGAATGAGGAGACTAGAGAAGGGAGGGGCAGGAATGAGGAGCAGTCCTGTGGGAGGAGTAAGGTTGGCTGTGGTGTCTGAGTTGAAGGGACTTCCATTGTGATGTAAAGGAAACAGAATCTGTTGCCCTAGAGGGCAATGACAGAATAAAGACCTGGCTGCTGGGGCCTTGGAAAAAATACCAGAAGCCTAGCAGAAGGGAGATGGAGCTCCAGCTCCTGGTCTCCCTTCCCGACTCCTCCCCTGGCTGTCTGAGATGTAACCTTCTACCTGAACACCGTCTCCCTGGTCTCAGTCCTTAACTCTGGTCCATAACGCCTGCTTGGTTCCGTCTCCTCCACTGAGTCACAGGAGACTGCCATCTGTCCTTCTGGAATCTCTAAGGTTTTCTGCTTTCCTCAGGTCCCAATGCGGGCACTGTCAACTCAGATGAGATGCTCACTCGTTCTCCATCTCCTAACCCTATTCCTGGTGCTAAGCAAGAACCACTGAATTCTGGGATCACCATTTCCCTCCTTGAAATCGGATCACTCCCCACTTTCTGCTGCAGCTCCTTCCCACCACCAAAGAATAGTGTCTGTCCAGTAGGAAAACGAGGGAAGGTACAGAAATTTAGCAATCTCTTAAAAGACGTTAAAGATGTTCTTAAAAACATAGCAGGCTTTGAAGAGAAGACTACAGTTGGGGAGCCTTTTGAGGACGCCTATCCTCCTGGAGACCTGTCAGAATTTAACGTCAGAGGTGTTAATACGAGAAATAAAATACGATTTAAAGATGATCTATTCACTAATTTCGACCAGAGAGAGAACAGAACACAATGAAGCAGGAGATGTTACTGAAAAACCAGAGTGCTAAGAACATGGTACTAAAGTTTGCAAGGGATCTGTGCAATTCAGAAGAAAAGAGATACTTAGATGGTGTCCAGCTGAGCGTGAAGAAACGGCGGAATGGATCCCTTCACCTTTGTGGAGAATACAGGAAACTCAGGAACAACATGGAGCAGTTACTGCAGGAAGCAGAGCACTGGAGTAGACAGCATAATGAGCTCAGTGAACTGATGAGGTCATATCAGGAATGCCAGAAAGACATCAAAGAAACTATTGACAACGATCTACTCTGTTTGCAAACCCAATCCAATAACGAAACAACCACCAAGCAGAAGCTGGAGGCGCAGGTGAAGAAACTGAGTCATGACACCCACTCACTGCATTTAATCGCAGCCCTGCTAGAGAATGAATGTCAGATCCTACAACAGAGGGTAGAGATCCTCAGGGAGTTTCATCTCCATGACGCAGCAGCACCGGGGCAGGAGAAGTCTTTGCAGATGTCCGGTGAGCAGGACAAGAAATGTCCGAAGTTAGCGGAAGCAGACAAGACAGACGCTTCCAAGCATACCCCGAAGACAACAGAAGGCACGATTACTAGGAAACCGAAGATCTTCAGGAGCCCGGATGATTGCCTTACTAAAAAGGCTCGGAATAACTGCTTTAACGCCCGTGTTGCAAAAAAATCTCTGGTGGGGAAAAGGAGAACAGTTAGCAGCTTTCGGTAGAAGCCACCAGAAGCAGATCCATCTTGAGCCAAAACTGTCATCAACCCAGGGTAGATCTGATTCCACCAAGGAGGAGGCATAGGGTAAGAGGAACCCATATTATCTCAGTAGTTAGAGACTTTGGGGCCTTAATAACCATTGTATGATTGTTAACCAAGGAAAAATTTGAATAAAAACAAGGATAAAAGGAAAGTGCTTTGTTTGATTGTTTTCTTCTAATTTTTTTTTTTTTTTTTTTGTTTTTTTTTGTTTTTTTTTGTTTTTCGAGACAGGGTTTCTCTGTGTAGTCCTGGTTATCCTGGAACTCACTCTGTAGACCAGGCTGGCCTCGAACTCAGAAATCCGCCTGCCTCTGCCTCCCAAGTGCTGGGATTAAAGGCGTGCGCCACCACCGCCCGGCTCTAATTTTTTTTTTTTTAACCATATCTGGGGGATAGGAGGTTCTAGAGGGGAAGTATTCACAATGATCTAACTGTAATACTTTAAAGCTTGTTTTCAAATTAGTGTTTAGTTTTCCTATTCTGTTTGTATAGAATATGTTGGAGTTAAGGGAGAAAAATAACTAAGAAAAGAAAAACTACAGTACTAAAGCACGCTAGACAGCTTTTTTCTAACTCTGGCTCTACTCTCCCCGGTGTTCTGCTTCCCGCCCTCAGCTCGCACATGAGGGTACACTGGGGAGTCAAAGCCTCTGGGGAAGGACATCATAACTTGAGCAGAGCGTAGAGGTGCTTCTAGATCCTTCATTTTTGATGCAAAAATTCCCCTCATTCTTCCAAGTGGAGGGAGTGTGCAGGCTTTCTGAAGTGGGGGTGGCGGGAAATGAGCTCTCTAAGGGAGCTAGACTTGAGCGCCAGAACAGACAGCACAGGCACATTTTCTCACTTCTCACTGAGCAAAAGCTCCTGACATCATGTGCAGAGCAAACAGAAGATGGCGGAGGGGCCAAAGCCCCCAGTTCCTGGGCTCTTGTATATTTTAAAGTGATGTCAGAGAGTCTATCAAGCAGAAAGAGAAGCACAACACAAAAAGCCCTTAGAAAGCATACTCCTGGAGAGTGTGGTGCAATAGAGACGGCTGACAAAACCTATCCAGATACAGACAAATTGCATGAAAATACCATGTCTCTGCTCCCCCGTGACATCAGCACTGACTGAGTGGGAGGCCTAGGCTGCAGCCTTGCCCCATGACAGCGAGTACAATCAGCTGGATTTTATAAAACTCGAGAGATTTTATAGGGCCAAGGAGCTCCGGAAGGTAAGTACGCCACAGATACATTGAGAATGAAAGAGGTCTACTTTACGGGCTGCGAGTTAATATGCCATCCTGGGGTAAACGTGGGACTTTGGGTGACAGCTCTGGGATTTCAGGCTGGAGACACTTGGTTTATCTGGCTGCTTGAGAAATTTGTCTATGTTCTAGAAAGGTTTTGTACATAGAGGAGGGGTAGATAAAGTAAGAAAAAATGCAGACTATTTCCTGGTCCCTTTCCTGGTAAATCTCTGAGACAGACACAATAGAAAAGTAATTTCTTGGTTAGCTTCAGATTGCTTTCTTTGGTAAGGATGAAAGCAGACAGATGTTATCTTGCTGTTTGAAATTGGTCTGTTGGGAAAATTGGTTACCATTCTTTTCTGTTTATTTTTATTATTGAGAATTTCATATATATATATTATATATATATATACACATATATATGTATATGATATATACATATATCTACATACCTATATATGTATATATTATACATAATGTTATATATTACATATGTTTATATATTATATATGTATGTACATACTCTATATATTATATATAATATGTACACATACACACACACACACACACACATAACATTTTGGTCATTTCCACCCCGTCACCCTCTCTAACCTGTCCCACTTACTGCAGAATACTTTCTTTCCAGCAAGTCCCCTCCTGCTTTGTTTCTGTGACACTGAGTTTAGTCAGGGTTGCTTACACAAGCTCAGGTAGCAGGGACGATTTAGTAATGTGATTTAGTAATGCTACATCACTGAGGAAAATGACTCCCTTTCCCTCAGGAACCATTTCTTGGCAATAGCTCCTCTGAGAGGACTGCTAGACAGCCAGTAACAAAACAAAACAAAACATATTTTTATGTAGTCTTGCTTACCACAGCTGAATTTTAAGTATTTCTTATAAATTTTATTTTTTGATTGAAAAATTGCATACAATATATTCTGATCACATTTCATACCTCTCAAAACTCCTTCCAGACCCTCCACCTCAACTTATACTCTCTTCTCTCTTCTTCCTTCTTCTTCTTCTTCTCTTCTTCTTCTTCTTCTTCTCTTCTTCTTCTTCTCCTTCTCCTTCTCCTTCTCCTTCTCCTTCTCCTTCTCCTTCTCCTTCTCCTCCTCCTCCTCCTCCTCCTCCTCCTCCTCCTCCTCCTCCTCCTCCTCCTCCTTCTTCTTTCTTGAAACCAAACAAGCAAAACCCAAGAAACATAATCCCACACACAAAAACAAGAATGGAAACTAAAAAATACAAGCAAAACAGACGAGAGAGAGAGAGAGAGACAGAGACAGAGACAGAGAGAGAATGTTTACAAAGATACCATCAAGTTCATTTTGTGTTGGCCAACTACTTGGAATGGAATATTGTTCAATGCCCTTTGTAAACAAATGCCTGTCTTTTAATGCTTTAATATATTCCCGAGTTTTTCGTTTTACATGTATCTAGTAACTTGTGACTTTTAAAAATTCATAGTGTATGATTTACTTTTTTAGTTTTTGTTGTTTATAAAGAGGTGTGTGTGTGTAAAAAAGAGAGAGAGAGAGAGAGAGAGAGAGAGAGAGAGAGAGAGAGAGAGAGAGAGAGGAGAGATCTGCCCTCTCCTGGCTTAGCTGCCAGCCCCTCCTTGCTTTTCTTTTGTTCTTCCCAGCATAGCTTCACCAAGCCATTACCGATCCACCTTCTCTCTCTCCCCATCTTTGCTCTGTGGAATAAAAAACACTCAGACAGTTTTATTACTTTACAATTTGCCTATTAGCACAATTGCTGGGCATAGAACCTCCTGCCCTGAACTTATCAGCTAGCTTCTATCAGCCAGCCTCCACCAACCTCCTTGGTTATCCACGGTGTTGGAGGCCGCTGGTTCTAGCTCCCTAGAGATCTACATGATAGCTGTGTGCTTCTTGTTCCTAAGCCTGACCAAAACCCCCCTTCTTTTTTCCTCTGTCTCCTTTTCCTCCTGGGACCCTGAAGTCCCACCTGTCCCTTCCACCCAGCAATTGACTCCTGGCCTCCTTTATTGACCAAATCAAGAACCAATTAGCAGCACCTTCTACTAGAGGGGTATGGGTATGGCAAAAAGAGCATCAGATAACATTTGGAGTTACAGATGGCTGTGAGCCACCCAATCTGGGTGCTGGGAATCAAACTCAGGTCCTCTGGAAGAACAACAGTCATTTTTAACCTCTGAGCCATTTCTCCATCCTCAAATACAATATAGCCGAATCCAAATACTATGGATGAATTGTTTGCTTGTTTTAGATAGGATCTCACTGAGTAGACTAGGCTGATCTCAAACTCAAATCTGTCTGCCTCTGCCCTCCACATGCTGGGAATACGAATGTTTACACCCTTGCCTAGCTTCCATCTTTTGTTGTTGTTGTTGGGTGTTTTGTTTTTTATGTGCATTGGTGTTTTGTCTACATGTCTTATGTCTGTGTGAGGGTATCAGATCTTGTTGTAGATAGATGTGAGCTGCCACATGGGTGGGATTTGAACCCAGAAAACCTAAAACTGGAAGAGCAGTCAATGCTTTTAACTGCCTAGTCATCTCTCCATACTCTACCCCCATGTTTTCTTTTTATTTAGACAAGGTCTATAGTGTCAGCTAGTCTTAACTCCTTATGTAGTTGAAGATGACTTTGAACTTCAGATCCTTCTGATCCTGGGTTCTGTGTATGCCCAGCAAGCAACCTACCTACTCAGTTACATCTTAAGGTTCATGATTTAACTTCAGTGCAAGATAGGGCTTTCCTGAAAAGCATATCTTATAATTATGGATGGAAAGTAACAGTGTGGAACAGATCTTATCTGTGACGCTGGAGACTTGAGTCACAAATACTTTTGCCCAGTGTTCTAGTTCTCTAGAGCTCTGGTTTTTCAAATTGAATTCTGTAGACTATTAAGATCAGAAAGAGGTTAGATTAGAATTTCAAACTAAAACTGTGATTTAGACAGCAATGCGAACTTTCAAATATGTTAGTGTTACATGGGAATGTGCTGGTACCAACACATTGATATTTGCCCTATAGAGTAATTCATTTTGTCCAAGCCTCAGAAAAAGCATCTTTTGTCATCTGTTCAACTGAAGAACATTCAAAAATTCAAGCTACTAGTTTTTATTTTTCTAGAATATGGATAAATCAGTGTATTAGTCAGGGTTCTCTATAGTCACAGAACGCATGGAATGTTTTTCTATATTGAGGAAATTTGTCATGATGATTTACAGTCTGTAGTCCAACTACTCCAACAATGGTCAGCTGTGAATGGGAAGTCCAAGGATCTAGTAGTTTCTTAGTCCCACAAGGCTGATTGTTTCATCTGGTCTTCTGTAGAAGTAGATTCCAATAGGTGTGCTGGCAGGTAAATGCAAGCAGGGAAGAAGAGTGAACCTTCCTTCTTCCAATGTCCTTAGGTAGGTCTCCATCAGAAGGTGTGGCCCAGATTAAGGTGTGTGCCACCACATCTGGATCTGGGACTTGTTTTGTCCCAGGCTGACCTTGAACTCAAGAGATCTCCCTGCCTTAGTCTCCTGGGATTAAAGGATTAAAGTTTTTCATAGCCACTGTGTCTCAAGATCTCCATGCCAAGATTCAAGAAACTTGTGTTTTCCAGCCTCACAATCTAGATCACAGGTGAGCCCTCCAATTCTGGATTGTAGTTCATTCCAGATATAGTCAAGTTAACAACCAGGAATAGCCATTACAGCTGGTGAGATGGCTCAGTGGTTAAGAATGGCCTGCTCTTCCAGAGGACCCAGGTTCAACTCCCTGTACCTACATGCTAGCTCACAACTGCTTATAACTCCAGTTCTATGGGCCCTGGCACCCTCCCACAGACATACATATGAACAAAACACCAATTCAAATAAAACAAAAGTAAATACATTATTAAAAAAAATACAGATAAGTCAGGATGTTCTCCATAGTTTATAGTCAGATAAATCCAGATGTGAGCAGTATGCTAAGGCTATCTATACAGTCACTGATTTTACTCTTGGGCTAAAAAAAAAAAAAAACAGCTTTCTTACTCCAGCTGATTGGCTTGTCAAAAATACATATTAATATTATTTAACATTGTAAATTAAATGCACACTATAAACTAGCACATCATATGATTCTGTCTCAGAAAAAGCAGTGTTTGAAGGCAGTATGTGGTAGAGTACATGCGCTGGGGAAGTAGAGGCAAGAAGATTGAACATGTGAGGCCACCCTGTGCTATACAGCCAGTTGAAGGCTCATCAGAACTTCTAGGCTACACAGTGAGACCCTGAGCTCCTGCCACCAAATAATAGACAGACAGACAGACAGACAGACAGACACATAGATAGGTGAGAAATGTTTCTTTTAGACAAAATGTAGGAATGTTTAGGGTCGTGAGAAAACAAGGAAAAATATTTGGTGAGTGAAAAAAATCATGAAAACGAGCACCAACAGAACTCTTCGAGTCAGTAGGATGGAAAATGTTTGAAATGGGGACTCAACACACAGCCTTGTGCTACTAGGCAGGCACTTCATCTCTGAGGCCTCTAAATTAGACCTCAGTAGAGGTTACAGTAAGATGATGCAGGTCTGGTTCAAATACACACCGACATTGTACTAGTTGGCTTTGTATGTCAACTTGACACAAGCTGGAGTTATCACAGAGAAAGGAGCCTCCACTGAGGAAACGCCTCCATGAGATCCAGCTGTATGGCATTTTTTCAGTTTGTGATCAAGGGGAAAGGGCCAATTGTGAGTGGTACCATCCCTGGGCTGGTGGTCCTGGGTTCTATAATAAGGCAAGCTGAGCAAGCCAGGGGGAGCAATCCAGTAAACAACAGCCCTCCATGGCCTCCAGGTTCTTGCCCTGTGTGAGTTCAAGTCCTGACTTCCTTGGTGATGAACAGCAATGTGGAAGTGTAAGCTGAACAAACCCTTTCCTCCCCCAACTTGCTTCTTGGTCATGATGTTTTGTGCAGGAATAGACACCCTAAGACGGACATAGATGTAAAATATGTTAAATATTAACATGGAACCCTGTCACACATGATACAAGATTCTTCAGTTTTTAAAATGTTCAGATTTTATTACTGTCTTCAGGATGGTTATTTACTATAAAGTTAAACTGTAGCCTCATGGAAGACAGTCATTAATAAGTCAAACTATTACCTGTGACTGAGAAAAATTAACCACTATGAAAATCATTTGAAGCAAAAACCCAAGTTATCCTTGCTAATACATATTATTCTATTACACTAGAGATCAAAGATATTTCCTTTGATGCCCCAATAAATGTTTTTAATTTAATCTGGCATTCCTTTTGAGGCTGAGACAGGAAGATTGTAGGGAGTTGTAGACCAGTATAGGTTTCAGAATGAGTTCCAATCTAGCCTAGTCTACAGAATAAGGCCATCTTTAAAAAAACAAAACAAAAGGCCTAGGTCAATGTCTTTAATTAAATATTAGGCTGAAATTTATATTGTCCAGATATAAATCTTGGAGATATGATGCATAGGTGCATAGGTGTGGGTAGGTAGTGGAACTTAGAAAAGGAACCATAAGCAGAGGAAGATTCTGAAGAAGAAGGGGGAGTTACAGAACACACATGAGGGAGAACCTACAGGACACTGCTGGAGGTGCAGTGTGTAAGGGAGGGATACAGGACCATCCACACCAGCATCCAAGGTTTGGATTAAACTCTGGCTAAATTAAATTTGGATAAACCCTTCCTGGTTGTATGATTTTGAATAAATTACACCTCTCCAAGCCTCAGTGTTTTTAACCTATTAAATGGGTCCAACTGTACTACCTATTTTGATCTAACTATTGCCTAACTGTACTAGATATTTTGTAGAGATAATGGACCAGGTTAGCACTCATGCAAAGTTCTAATAAGTATAAATGGTCATGTGCTCTGGTAGAAAGCCAGTGCTTTCATGGTTACAATGTACATAAGTTGAATTGAAAAGCCTTAAGTTAATCGATGATTAGCAATAGCCACTATTTCAGGACTGATCCAGGGCCAATCCTGATTGGTGACTGCATTTTACACAAGTATATATTGACTGTGGACATACTGAGACAACCAAATTGCTTTCTATTTAAGCAAACACTTAAATGGGGAGCTGTAATGTGTGGCAATAAAATATTCAAAAAATACCTCTTACATTCCAGGGTACTGGAACTTTGGCTGGACCTCACACTGAAGATAATGACAAACCTTGAAGTCACTTAAGACTGCTACCCTATTGTGTATTCAGTCTGTTTGTGTAACTTACGTTTAAGAGAACCATATAACAACCAATCTTACTTGCCTTGGATTTTTCACAAAATCAGGTTTTACAACCTAAGCTAATGTGTAGTTGTAATCTTAAGTTATGCACTCTCAAGGCCTCTGACCCATGAGTAATGCGTGTGTATCATTTGCTGAAAGCAGCAAACATAGAGGTTGAAAGAATCTAGCAGATGTGATGAATGCAACATTTGTGGGGTTTGGTTGATGAACAATCATGTTTGTGATACTGGTTGTCATCTGGGTATGCCGGGATCAGCTGGAGTCACTGACTTTATCCCTTGTAACACTGTTAAAGATTTCTTTAAAGTATTCTATTCCTGCTTTCTGTGCTGTTCAATAAAGACAAAGCAAAGCATTTGTTAGGGGACAGACCCAAGGATGGATTCAGTTTAGCCTTCAGGCCAGCACGATCTGGACTTACACAACAGACTTGGAGGATGGAAAACTCAGGGACTCTGAAGCACACAGTTCAAATCTGGACTCACTCCAGAAGACAGGAAAGATGCTTTTATTTTTTATTTTTCTTAATGCGACAGGGATACTCTATTGGTGACTGAGAATTACTTAATTATTCATTTGTTTTAATCATATGATAATCCATGCTCTCTCTTTTCTTCTCATTTGAACATATTTTTGAGCCATTGACATAAGCAATTTGAGAAGTTTAGTTATTTGTGGCTTGTTCATTGAAAAAAAGTTCCTAAGTGCACAGATTATTTTAATATGGCTTTGTATACATGATTTTGAGCCTAAACTCATGGATATCTGTTACTAAACTGAAGTAAAAGTCCTAGGAAGAGAATATACAATACAATGTTTAATTATTTCTGACATTATTTATATTAAAAATAAAGAGGATAACTGAGTAAAGTGCTCAGTCATAATCCCTAGCTCCCGTGTAAAAATCAAGGCATGATGGCAGAGCCATGCTGCAATCTCAGCACTGAGGAAGCAGAGACAGGTTTCTGGAGCTTGCCGGTGAGCCAGCCTAGGCTAGTCAGCAAATCCCAGGATTCAGTGAGAGACCTGTGAGGCGGCGGACTGTGCCATCAGACAGAAGAACTGGTAGGTAGTAACAAGTTTAGAACCCTGGTAAATCTCATCATTGAGAATAGCAGGGGTTCAAACTAGTTCCTGACCAAGTTCCTGTGCTGGAGCATGTGACCATGACACATGACCATGGCATGCTAAGAGGACCATGAAAACTGGTCACTTAGCATAGAACCTAGAGTTCTCCATGCTAATGAGGTAACTAGATAGGCTTGTAGCGTTTAGCCAATGAGCCTCCCTTTCTGGACATTCCTTCCTGAAAAAGGTATTTAATCCCTGGTTCACCCCGAGTAAGACGTGTGCATCCTCATCCACCATGAATAAAACAGTTTGGACAAAGCAAGGAATGTCTCCTTCATCAAGGACCACCTGGAGTGGGGGGATTTGTCATACAGAGCTGCTCCTAAGTCTTCTGCGGATGCCACTTTGAAATCCTTTCACTCCCTCAGAGCTAAGCCAGTGAGCTACCACCATCCCAGGCTCATCAGGACCTGTCTGGGTGCACAGGAGTCAGAACCACAGTCTCCATCCCAGCCTCCATCCCAGCCCCGTATGTTTTCACCAGGAGAAACATGGACTGGGACCCCTGTCCAAGACTGCATTTTGCCTTCCCCGAGTGGCACCCAGCAGTGAGGAGCCTAGTGCCCCTGTGTTTTATCCCCTTTCTTGTTCTTGGTTCTTGAGAGGGGAAGAGCGTCAGGGGGAGTAAGACTTGGTCTTACCAGGTATTTAGGGTTGCTGTATAATAAGTCTAAGTCACTTATCTGTGGTAGCTAACCTGCCTGTCTGAGTTCCTCTGAAACAACAGGGGATAAATGAAAAGATTTATTGCTGGGACTCCAGTCCTTTCTCTGGTGAATCAGCCAGAAAACTTCCTGGATAAACTGGTTAACTCTTTGTGAACCAGAGAGGAAGGAAAGGAAAAGAATTAAGATGCTTTATACAGGCAAATATGCACAGACACACATACATACAAACATTCATACACCCACGCTCTGGCCGGGCCCGACTGTCTGTCACAATCAACTCCACAAGTATTCATGCACACTTACAAATGTACACATACACTTACTTACACACAAACATACAAACAAACATATACATTTGGATGGATGGGTGGGTGGATGGATGAGTGGATGGGGCAAAGCTCCTCAAGTCTTTTATACCTTCTTAGACAAAAAGTTCTTTAGAAAATTACCTCAGAGATAAAATGTTCCATAGAATGAGAGTTACAGAAATGTTGATATTACGTTCAAAAGCAGTGTTTCATTATAATATACTCATTAAAAGTTGAAACCAACAGGTTTTACATGGCTTTGTCTTATCATAGTGCACACCTGTGATTTTATCCTTGGACCTAAACGGTTTTCCTTGAACACAAAATTGTCCCAAGTCTATTTGCCTTTTTAGTGTGGTTATGAAAGCTCATTGTATTTCTTATTATGCAGCCTTTACTTACTATCCTGAGGAGTGCACAGATTCTATTCCTGATTCTAACTTTATTACATCTTTTTAGCAACTAAGACCATCTCTAAAGACTTTCTTCCCAAAATTATTTGAATCAAATCAGGAATTCTATAGCATTATTATCTATTTGCCTATATAGTATCACTACAAGATAGTATATCTTTGTTGTTCTGCAGAGCTCTGCTCAAAAGGATATAGAAAATAGTGATTGTTATATATTTAATAATAACAAGAAAAGCATATTAACAGCAGGATTCTTTCCTAAAATGAATTTCTCCCGGGTCTTGCCTATTGGAGAAAATCTGTCGTGGATTTTAAAAGACTCATCTCAGAACGACCACCTGTTATTAGCTTCTCCTATGATGGCTCCTGACAGCCTCCCCTGGGCAGAACTACAGAGATCCTGTCCCAACAACAAGGTGGATTGCTCCTGAAAGTGAGAGCCATGATTGACCTCTGACCCCCACACACATGCACAACATACTCATGTACATGCCAATAAATGAATACCTTTATGGAGGTATAAACTATCTTTTTATATTGCATTGAGGGAGTGGGAGGTATACTCACCTGTGTGTGCTTGTGTAGAGGCCAGAGGTTGACTTTTAGTATCTTTAGACTGTTTATCTTAGTTTTGGGGACAGTGCCTCTTCACTGAACTTGAGGTTCACCATTTTGGTTAGAGTGGTTGGCCAGGAAGCCTGTCTCACTCCTTGACCCGGGGATTACACATGTGCACCATTGAGTCCAGCTTAAGTGATGTTAGAAATCCAAACTCACATCTTCATATTTTTAAACCAAACAATTCTCACTGAGCCATCTCCTCAGCCTTGGGGATATAAACAATCCAGTTTTAAAACTTACTATCCTTTTCTTCTCAAGAATTCTTTAAGTTTAGGCAATTATATTTTGTACTGTAGTGGTAAAAATTAAAATATTCTTTTTGATTATTTTCTGTATCTGCCATGAACAGTGAATACATTCCATTTGTAATTCTGTGAGGAAACAAACCCTTTCTGTTTTATTAGCAGGAATGCAAATCAATGTAAAACTTACAGAAGGAAAAACTATCAATTCATCTTATTTTATAACCCAGTAGTTCTCCTTCTGAGAATTGTACCACAGATATAGCTACACACAAGGGAACAAAGCAAGATGAAGTTTGACATTGCAGATTTGTATGTGTGCACACACATATGTGTGTGACTATACTTGTGTGCATATGTTGATGTGCCAAGGGTGAGCAAATGAGTGTGTGTGACAGCTATAGCCCTTATCAGTCTCCACATTGTTTTTGGAGACTTTTTTGCTGAACTTGGAACTCACACGTTTGGCTAGACTAATGGCCCAGAGAGTCCTGGGGATCTTTGTATCCCTGCCTCCCCAGTGCTAAGATGACAAGGGCACACCATTGTACTTGTTTTCTAATGTGGGTGCTGGGGATATGAACTCAGGTCCTCCTGCTTGTGTGACAAGCACTTTACCAGGAGAGACATCTCCTCAACACCCATTGCATAGTACTTTTCCCCTCCTTTAACTGAAAATAGATTCTTTTCTCATATGCTAATCCTGATTCCTATTCCCCTCCTTCTACTCCTCTCAGCTCCTCCCCTTCCCCTCCCCCTCCTCCCCTTCTCCCTCTCTCTTCTCTTTCTCCCCTCCCCCCCTCATCTGGTTACACTCCCTTTCTGTGTCTCTTTAGAAAAGAACAGGTTTCTAAGAAATAATAATAGGATATGACAAAATAAAATATAAGATAATAAAAACTATCATATCAAAGTTGGATAAGGCAGACCAACAGAAGGATAGGAATCCAAGAGAAGGCCCAAGAATCAGAGACCCACTTGTTCCCATACAGAAATCCCTTAAAACACTAAATTGGAAGCCATAATATATCCACTGAGGACCTGGTGTAGACTCACAGAGGCCCTGTGTTTGCTGCTTCAGTCTCTGTGGGTTTATATGAGCTTTGCCTAAACCCTGTTTTCTTGGTGTTATCCATCCCCTTTGGATCTTACAGTTTCTCTGTGAGTTTCCGTGAGCTCTGAGGAGAGGGATTTGATGGAAACATCTTATTTAGGGCTGAATATTCCAAACATCTCTCACTCTCTGCGTAATATCTGGTTGTGGGTGTCTGTGTTTGTTCCCATCTGCTGCAGGAGGAAGGTTCTCTGATGATGGCCAAGCAAGGCAGTGACCATTAGGAGCCATTTTATCATTATGTTTTTGTTTGTTTATTTATTAATTAATTAATTTATTTATTTTTATATTTATTTTTACCAGTAGTGGTTTTACTCTAGGTTCCTGAGCTATCTGGTCTCTGGTTGTTGGTCAGTGCAGGGTATGGGTTCCATCTTGTGAAGTAGGCCTTAAAAATAAACCCTAAAAGCTAAAGACACAATGTCATGTGTTATATGGCACTTTCCTCTATATTAAAACATTCTCTCTAGGGTAGTGGGTGGGGGCTCATGAGTCTCAGGAGGTAAAGCAAAGGTCACAAATCTGAGAGAATAGTAGCCCCTCCTTGACATCAGGAGAAGGCAAACCACCTGCTGAGGCAGGCTATGACTACAGAATTGTAAAGAGGGGCTATCCTACTGTCAACCACTTTAGCAGTAATCACCCTACTGGGGTGGGCTTTCCCATAACCCTGCTGCTTCTAGTTATAACTCCTTGCCTTTCTGAGGGTTTCTGTGGCTGCAACAAAATACCATGAGCAGAGAGCACGTTGGGGAGGAAAGGGTTTATTCAGCGTGTAGCTCTAACAGGGTAACTCCTCAGCCAGTCACACATCATAAACACATTAATGACTCACTGACTCACCTCACTGATTTCGGGGGCATTGTTAGCTTATTCTGCTGTGGGCTCCCTTTCTGAGGTGAATACATGTGTGTGTGTGATATCACCTCAGGAAAAATGAGCCTCCAAACACTACATAGTCGATGGTTCCACACTGGATGCATATCCCAAAGAATGAAAATTAGTGCCTGGCAGAAATATCTGCACTCCCAAGTACATGTGGCAGTATTCACAGCAGACAGCATAAAAAGATTCTTGGAAACCTCAGGCAATTGACTAGTCTTGTAGCAAAGCCACTGTGGCCAAGGCAGGATTATAGATGACTTAGAAAAGAAATTTAATGCTGTCTTAGTTAGGGTTTCCATTGCTGTAATGAAACACCATGAACAAAAAGCAAGTTGGAGAAGGAAGGGTTTATTCTAATACTTCCACATTGCAGTTCATCACTGAACAGGCCTTGGGGAGTGCTTTCTTCCTGGCTTGCTTCATATGGATGATGCAGCCTGCTTTCTTATAGCCCCAGGACCACCAGTCCAGGGATGGCACCACCCACCATGGGCTGGGCCTTCCCTCACTGATCATTAATCGAGAAAATGCCTTACAGCTGGATATCATGGAGGCATTTCCTCAACTAAGATTTTATTCCTCACTGATGACTCCAGCTTGTGTACTCGACCACAGTGAAACCACCAAACGAGACCACTCCATGGGCAGAAAAACCTTTATTGGGGGACAAACTGCCTTAGAGGGCAGCAGCCCATTGGAAAAGCAAGCAGGTTTCGTGTGATAGCAGGTGGGAGTGTCTGAGTGGGCTGTTCTGGTTAATTGGGAGCTAGACTGACTTTGCCTGGGGTAGTAGATGACGTTGTGGGCAGAGAAGGGAACTATGGGCTTTTAGGTTTCTGTTTATCGGGTAAGATTCCTTCAGTTTGTCCAGTAAGAATCCAGCCTGGGTTGGTCCCCAACCAGCACCTTAGGACGTTGCCAGCAGCGCTGCCATTGTCTGGTGCTTTGTGACCTAACAGGTAGACACCGGAAAAGGAAGGTGATTGTGCCGACTTCATGATTCTCAGAATGATTGGGAGCAAAGATGTAAAAACAGCTCCAGAAAATGAAAAGCATGATTCCGTTTGATCAGATGACCACTGAAGACTTGGATGAAATCTTCCCCCAAACCAAATTAGACAGGAATATTGAACGTCCAGGAGAAAGCTGTGACCTCTGCACCTCAGACTCTGGACATGAAAACTAATTATAATTATATAGTTATAGTAATTACATATCTTATATATATAAATATAATACATATATAAAATGTATAATAAAGTATATATATTATACTTATATTAAAGAATCCTCAGATAAATAATAAGGATTTGCTAATTTTCTTAGATGCTGCAGTCTAATTATAGGAAGTTATAGCAGGTTTTTCTTTCTAGAAATATTTAAAAATGGAATGATATGAAACAAACATGTTCATTTTGTAATTGATACATTTCCTACTACCTTAACAATCACTGAAGAGTCAGTGATTTTGAGTTTCTTGATGTGGGTGCCAGGATTTGAATTTGAGTCATCTTGGAAAAACAACTAGTGCTCATCTGCCCTTCTTTTCTGTTTTTAATTTCCATTAGCTATGCTGGCCTCAGCCCTACATGAATTCACAAGCTCCTGAGTAAAAAATATTAAATAATCCAGGAGTGGGTTTCTACTCGCCCTAGATCATTGAATCCTGGATAAAAAGCACACACAGCCTTTATATTTTTAAATATGCTTTAGGCAGCACAATAGCTGGACAACTGCCTACCCTCCATGCTGTTAGAATCTATCTTCCCATTGATAACCCAAGCCATCACTCAGCATGTACGGTGTTCCATCTGGGCTGCTCTCGACTCCAACCAGACAGCCCTATGGCCCACGTTCTCTTGGCCCCCTAGCTCATGGCAGCTCTCCTTTCTCCTCTCCTGCGCTTTCTTCTTCTATTCCTTTGAGGTTGCCTTTTCTCCTCGTGCTCTCTTTTCTCCTCTCTTCTTTTCCAAGCCCACGAAAGCTCCACCCCATCTATGTCTCTTCTGCCCATCTATTGGCTGCCATCTATTGGCGTCTTTATTCACCGTGAATCACAGTTAACTGGGGGCAGGGTCATTCAGTATCTTATGTTAGGACTTTCTTTGGGGCAAACAGTTTTGGGGACCCCAAACAGGCTCTAGTCTTTTATTGACTAGCTAGAATGGGGAGAAGGTTCACATGACATCACCTGAGTTCGTGATGGACTGCTCATGGCAGGAGGGGAACCACCTCGGAGGAAGCAATATTGACATCAGAATACAAATAGCATCAGGTCAACCTACTACAGATCCTCTCTAGTTTCTTTGAACGTGGTGCTTGAAAATGATTCACAAATGCACATGCACACCAAACTAAGGTCATGGAAAACCCTTAAATCATACAGAGGCAAGGGTAACGCTAAGCTTTACTCCCCACTGACTATATGATGTTGTTACTTAGCTTCATGGGGCCCTTGTTTTCTCCTCTAATAAAGGCAGAGTCATGAGGTTGTAGTGTTGCACTGAGAAAATATTTCAGAAACAATTCATCCAGCAGGCAAACAAGCAATGTTTGCTAGACAGCTTTTTCAAAACAGTAGCTTTTGTTTCTGATTTTGAAAACAAAATACTTAGAGTGGGATTCTAAAATGATTCTACTTTCATAGAAGGTAGAGATTGATTTTAAGCCCCCAGCGTAGATATGTAAGCAAGCAAACACTAAGTATGCGCTGGAGGAACATCAGTGCAGCAGGAAACCAGAGCAGTCAGTAGCAGCATATGGCAGGGATTGAAAGACAGCCATACCCATCACCCATCACCGGCTAGCCTGGGAAATGGAACTGAGGGTTTTGATAACAGAAATTCAATGCAGGGAACTTCCACAAAGTCCTGGGAAAGCTCAAAGTACAACCAGACCTCAGTGAGGCAAAGGAGAGCTGACAAAGGGCAGGAATGAGCTACTACTCCCAGTCAGAGGACACAGGAGGGAGGAGGGAGAGCCAGCCAAGGGAAGAGGAGAGGAGCGGGGAGCAGTGGGCTCATACATAAGGCTCAAGTTCTGCCTGATATGCCACAGAGAGAGACGGAAAGGAGAAGAAATCCTGTGGACCTCCAAACATTGCTCTTCTAGGGGGTTGACATCTTAATTAGAAACCAGTTGTCAAAACACCTGTGGAAGGCAGTTTGGAGGGTTGTAGGTCAGCTTCCTATTACCTTAACACAAATATCCAAAATGACCAGCTTATGAGGAGAAAAAGGTTGTCTGGCTCACAGGTTAGGACTGACTTCATTGCTTTAGGACCAATGACCTATCTGTCCACTTTATGGTCCAGACACAGAGAAAGAGGTAGAGAGAGAGGGAGAGAGGGAGGGAGGGAGGGAAGGAGGGAGAAAGAGAGAGGGATAATGACCTTTCAAGTGTATGTCCCCGCTAATAGGAAGGCCATCTATTAGGCTTTGCTAAAACTTTAGCATCTGCAGCTGGGGACCAAGCCTTCAATATCACACAGAAGACACTTAATCAAGGACTAAAGAGGTCATTGTTCTACCCTCCCGAGCAGCCAAAAGAAAAGCAGAGAGTGGGCCTGAGAGTAGGTCAACAGATGACCAGAATCGTCACAGTCGCAGCTATTCTCCATGTAACTGTTTACATGGTGCAGGACCAAGTCAAGAGTAGGTGCTTCATAGCTCCTGCTTTTTTTTTTTTTTTTTTTTCTGTAGCACCGGTGCTTTGACTCCTAGGGTTTAGTGGGCGCACAATAAGACACTGAGATCCCAAGTTACAATTAAACAGGAAGAAAGCTCATGGGCATTAGAGTTTTTGGTGGAGTACCTTGGTGGGCCAGGGCCAAGATATGCTACAGAGATCACACCACGCATCAGATATAACTCAAGGGATTTATGGGAGTGGGAGAAAAGATCTTCTTAGAGTGAGGGCATGGGGGGAGAGAGAGAGAGAGACAGAGACAGAGACAGAGACAGACAGAGACAGAGACAGAGACAGACAGAGACACAGAGATAGACACAGAAACATAAAGAGACACCAACAGAGATAGACAGGAAAGAAAGACAGAGAAACAGCAAGAAAGCAGTCTGCGATGGCAGGGGACCTTTTAAAGGTTTGGCAACTGGTAATGACGTGGCTGCTGGGACTCGGTCTCTGAAGGTAGGCTAGGGGAATGCCTGATGTCTAATAATGGGTGTTCCATGTCAGAAGTGTAGTGATCAGTACAGAACAAAGTTGTGACAGCAAACACAAACGCCAGCAGTGACTTACCACTGTGAGCAGATAAACTACATTTTTTTTTTTCATGGGCAACAGAGTCAAAAAGCAACTATAGTGGAGCCATCTCCAACAGACCAAAGTGACGTAGTTTGCACCAGATAGTAAGAAGATGCATTTTGGGAGTCCGAGCCAAGATTTGCGATGGCTCTGAGAAAATATGAGGGGAGGGAGAGAGGAGTAAGGGCTGTGCCCAAGTTTATTCTGAGCACTGCAAGGATAAAGCCACTCATCGGAACGCACAGGAAACTGGGCAGAAATGGGGTCTCCAGAGCAAGGCTTGGGTTTTTGATATGCCTAATTTAAATGTTTGTGTTTTTAAAGTCCTTTTCAAAGCTGCCACTTTTGTTTATTTGTTACACCAGATAGGAGCCACAGCACCGATTGACACAGCTAACAGAAATCCCTCTGTCTGTCATCCTTCAGCTCTGAGAAGGGCAGCAGCTAGGGTTTGCCCACAATCTTTGCCCCAGACACAAGACACTTATATGGTACTTTCTGAAAAAACTAAATAACTCAGGAGGTAATTCCTGCAGATAGCACAGGGGATTTGCCACAAGGATGTGAGTCTACAAGCATTGGAGAGCAGTTCCTCATAAATCCACGGGCTCTGCCCTACACATTCTCATCACAGTGGTAATCCCACCAACATCCCACCAACTATGGATGGATGGACAGAATATATGGACCATTACATGTATGGACCATAAAAATGACCAGACTTAGCTAAGATCAATGCTTTGCCCCAGAAATACAAGCAAGGAGATCACATACCACTGAAAATTGTCCCCCCCCCGTGGTGTGGGGGGTGGAGGGTGGGACTAGTGAACTGGTTCAGCAGGTACTGGCAGCTGATGCTAGGCCTGATAATCAGAGTTCGATCCCTTATCCTACACAGTGGATAGAGAACAATAACTTCTGCTAGTTGCCTTCTGACCTCCATGCATGTGCCATGGCACACACATGCCCATTCACACACACACACACACACACACACACACTAAATGAAAATGTAATTTAAAAAATTCGGAAGTTTTGGATTTCCTCCTGACCTGGAAGAGTCTTTCAGAAACAATTGGGCCTTCTGAAGAAAGCTAACAGTTTATTTACATAATTGAAAACTGGCTCCAGTGGCCTTTAAGTAAGAATTAATGAAGAAAAAGAATCATTACTAAAGTTATCACAAATAAATGAAATATAGAAAAAGAAAATCAGAACAAACAAGAGAGCGCGAAAGGGGATGCCAAAGTACTAGTCTAATAGTGAGTAAACTAAATTTTTGAACCTTTGTCATGAAATGTAAGTACAATTACATCTGGTCAGACTCAAATCAAGCACTAGAGTCTACAGTCCTTCACTGAGCTGAGACCTACTAAATCGCTGGACATCTAAGAAACAACAAAGAAGGTCACTGGAGGTCATAGCTGCAGATGGCATGCTGGCACAATGAGATAATCCGTTCTACTTAAGAGCAGAACCGATTCTCTCTGCCCCAGAGTCCCACATAAACAGTGCCACATTTCCTGGATGAGAAAACAAATGACAAAATTTGTAGATTATTAAAGGAAATCTCAGAGAGCAGTAGTACTAATAATGTTCATGGGTTCCGAGTTGAAGTTTTCTACTTTTCTTAGTCAACACTGTGTAGTGAGGTCGAGAGTGTGTTGTGTGATGATGTGTGTGCATGTGTGTGAGTGTTTGTATGAGTGTGTGTGTATGAATGTGTGTGCATGTGTGTGAGTGTGTGTGTTATGAATGTGTGTGCATGTGTGTGAGTGTGTTGTATGATGTGTGTGTGTATGAAGGTGTGTGCATGTGGTGTGTGAGTGTTTGTATGAGTATTGTGTATGAATGTGTGTGCATGTGTTTAATTTTTTTCTAAACCTGCATCTGCTTTAAAACAAGTGCATTAATGTTAAAAATTACTTAACATCTCTGTGCTGGTTTGTTTTCATCAATGTGACACAAACTAGAGCCACCTAGGAAGAAGGTCTCTCAGTTGAGGACTTGCTTCCATCAGAATGACCAGAGGGCGTGTCTGTGGAGTTTTGTAGTTTACATCTTTTTCATATAATAAACTTTGATTAAGTTCTCTCTCAATTCCTTCCAGATCTTTCCCACCTAGTATCCTATTTCTCACATTCAGAGAGAGAGAGAGAGAGAGAGGGGGGGGGGGGAGGGAAGGAGGGAGAGAGGGAGAGAGAAAGAAATAACAACAACAACACACACACATATACAAAAAAACAGGAAAACAAAAACCTCTGCAAAAAAAAAAAAGATCAAAACACTAATACAAACCACCCTCCAAAAAACCCAAAAAAGCAAAAACCAACCAACCAACCAACTAAACAAACAAAAACAAAGCAAAATACCACCGAGCTCATTTTGTATTGACCAAACAACTCCTGGGCATGGTGTCTTCTCTGAAGTGTGGTTGACACACCCAGTGAGAGTCCATTGGAGAAAACTTTGCCAGCTGGTATCAAGCAGATAGGTTCTTGGGTATGAGTGTGAACCCACCCATGTCCTCTCAGCCCTGGAACCCCATCTGGCTTGAACCTGTGCAGGTCTTATGCATAGTTTCTGTGAGTTCATATATGCATCAGTTAGGTTGTGTCTGGAACACACTGTTTCCTTGGTGTCCTACATCACCTCTGCTCTTACAATCTTTCTGCCTCTTCTTCCACACGTTTCCTGAGCCTTGACGGGAGGAGTTTGATGAAAATCTCATTTGGGCCTGAGCATGCCCATGTCCTTTGTTCAGTTGGGTCTCTGTATCAATTCCCATCTAGGGTAAGAAGAAGCTTCTCTGATGGGGGGCTGGACAAGGCACTGATCTGTGAGCATGGCAGTCTGCCTTCAGGAGTTATTTTATTGCTATGTTCCTTTAGCAGAATGACAGTAGTTGGTTTCCCGTAGACCTGTGTCCTATGTAGTCTAAGGCCTTTGGTCATCTTAGCAGAATCAGGTCTGTGTTCCCTATCATGGAGTAGGCATAAATCTAACCCGAAAGTGGTTGGTTATTCCCATATCATTGTTAGCGCTAATGCAGCAGTATGCCTTACATGTGGGTCACAAGTACAGGTTGCAAGGTTTGTAGCTGAGTGACACTAACGACTACCTTTCTCCTCCAATAGTGTGTAAAGTATTTTCCAGGACCATACCTGCTGCTATGCTTTTCCCACCATGATGGACTGTATATCCTAGAACTGTAGGTCAAATAAGCCCTTTCTTCCCTCTGTTATTATATGTATGTGGTTGCATGACCCTGTATTGGGAGTGTACTCTTCTATCACTTAACTTGCACTTACTTGTATGACTACCTTTGGCAGATGAAAATAAGGGAGCTGGAGAGTAAAGGCTTGAAATGAGTAATTAGGCTTGGCCTCTGACCTTCCACTTTCTGCCAAGAGGACAGCATGTGGGTCCAAGGCAGATACGAAAACCACATACCTGAAGCCTACCTACAGCTTAGAGCCAAGGCCAAATGGGTCCAGTCTAGAGCAGCATGAATCACAATAGCCCCAAAGATGCATGGCCAAGAAACCAATGCTCTTTATTACAAGCTTCCTGAGCTTTAGTGGGTCCTCACAGAGCATTATAGCTACGATAGTGAGCTAATACAATATCTGTGAAAGCAGAGCATTATAGCTACGATAGTGGGCTAATACAATATCTGTGAAAACAGAGCATTATAGCTACGAGAGTGGGCTAATACAATATCTGTGGAAACAAAAGCTCTCCCAATTCAAATAGATTTTACCCTTTAGCACATTGCTTACAGATGAGATTTTGGTAATGAAGTTCAGATAAGTGTTACAAAGTATACTACTAAAAATGATTCCTGGAATAAAGAGACAGCTCAGCAGTTAAGAGCATTGCCTGCTGTTGCAGAGAACCTGAGCTCAACTCTGTTTAGTTACTTCTTTACTGTGATAAAACACCAGGACCAAAACAACTTGAGGAGGAAAGGCTTATTTGGTCCACATATCCTGAATCATATCTGTTGAAGGAAGCCAAGGCTAGAATTCAAACTGGGTAGAAACTTGGAGGTAGGAGCTGGTGCAGAGGCCATGGATGACTGCTGCTTACTGGTTTGCTCCTTGTCGGCTCCCTCAGCCTGCTTTGTTATGAGCCCAGGAGTGGCATCCCATATCATCGATAATTAAGAAAATGCCCTATAGGCTTTCTACAACCAGATCTCATGGAAGCAGTTTGCAGTTGAGATTTCCTACTCTGAACTGACTCTAGCATGCATCATGTTGACATAAAATTAGCCAGGACAGAGTCCCAGCATCCACATCAGGTGGATTACAACTATCTGTAACTCCAGCCTCAGGGAAATCTGATACCATTGGCCTCTGTAGGGCCCCACCCCAATCCCATTACCCTTCCTCTTCCACACATACACACTTGAAAATAAATATATAAATACTTCCTTCTTAGATGGTAGAAATAGGTACAAATACTTTGTTGCCCCATGGCTTCTCCCTCAGGTAGCCCGGCCCATTTTGCAACAGCTGGGTCTGGAGGGAGGCAAGCTTAGCCCGGGCGAGTGCAGTGCAGAGTCTTAGTTGGCAGTGAGTTCACAGGCAATAAACAAACCTGTGAACAGCTTCAGAAAGTTGATTCCTTTATTAGAAGGGCAAAAGGGAGATCTATGCCCCTGGGGAGTGGCCAGTGTCTCTGGGTCAAGGTTTGTGTGGCTGTGCACCATTGGCAGGGGTGTTGGAAGATGCTTCATCTACATACTCAGGGATTGAAGGGCTTGGGGGCCAGGAGAAATCTTTCAAGCTTGTACTAGCTGGTTTTGTGTGTCAACTTGACACAAGTTGGAGTTATCACAGAGAAAGGAGCCTCCCTTGAGGAAATGCCTCCATGAGATCCAGCTGTAAGGCATTTTCTCAATTAGTGATCAAGGGTAGAAGGGCCCACTGTGGATGGTGCCATCCCTGGGCTGGACTCTGGGTTCTATAAAAGAGCAAGCTGAGCAAGCCAGGGGAAGCAAGCCAGTATGCAGCACCCTCCGTGGGCTGTGCACCAGCTCCTGCCTCCAGGTTCCTACCCTGTGTGAGTTCCAGTCCTGACTTCCTTTGGTGATGAACAGCAATGTGGAAGTGTAAGCTGAATAAACCCTTCCTTGCCAACTTGCTTCTTGGTCATGATGTTTTGTGCAGGAATAGAAACCCTGACTAAGACAAATTGGTACCAGCACAGCGGGACATTCAAACAAGGAGTGAGGTTTAATAACTGCCAGGGTAATAAATTCTTACTAGGGTTGATGGTGGGGAAGCAGGCTTTATGGTGCCAGTTGGGAGAGTGAAAGTAGCCAACTCCTACCATCCTCACGTTTGAAGTATCCAGTATTCCTCTGTAACCTTGGGCCATTATGGTCCCCAAATATTTATCTATATAGGAAGTTAATGTATAAACGACCATTGACTATTGATTTGAATATCGGATTCTCTGATTTTTTTAAACAATGTTTTCTCATGTAGAAATGAACTAAGCATATAGTCTTTTACTTTTTTTCCTTTTGTTTTTGTTTTTTGTTTTATTATTGAGACAGGATTTTACTACAGTGTAGCCTTTGCCATCCTGAAATTCACCATGTAGACTAGACTGGCCTTGAACTCACGGAGATTCATTTACCTCTGCTTCCTGAGTGCTGGGTTTAAAGTCATGAGCAACCACACTCAGCTACACAGATAGTATCAAGTACTGTATTATTTCCAGACTTGGCTAACTGGAGGGAGAACATTTATACAGCTAGTTCAAAGAAACAAATACCTTGAAATTTCTTAGTCATTGTTGTTGTTGTTGATGATGATGGTGGCATGATGATTTAAACATAGGGTCCTACATTGTAGCCCAGGGTGGCCAGCCCAGACTGGTCCTGAACTCACAGCAATCCTTCTGCCTCAGTTCCTGAGTGTTGGAATTATAGGAGTGAACCACCATACTCTTCTCTTAGGCTTGTTTATGTTTTTATTTTTATTACATTTCTTTATCTGTTTTCATGTATGTGTATATAGTGGGTACATGTGTGCCATGACACAAGTGTGGAAGTCAGTGGACAGCTTCCAGGAGTTGGTGTTTTTTCTTTTACAATATGGGGATCAGAGATTCAACTCTGGTCCTGAGGCTTGGTGGTGAAGCACCTGTATCCACTGTCTTAGTTAGGGTTTCCATTGCTGTGAAGAGACACCATGACCAAGGCAACTCTTATAAAAAGCAACATTTAATTGGGTCTGGCTTACAGGTTCAGAGGTTCAGTCCATTATCATCATGGCTGGAAATATGGCAGTGTGCAGGCATGGCACTGGAGGAACTGAGAGTTCTACATCTTCTTCTGAAGGCAGACAGGAGAAGACTGGCTTCCAGGCAGCTAGGAGGAGGGTCTGAAGCCCACCCCCACAGTGACGCACTTTCCTCCAACAAGGCCACACCTCCTAACAGTGCCATTCCCTATGGGCCAAGCGTATTCAAATCACCACTGTTGAAATAAGTGCTTTAAAAAATAAATCTCAGTGGCAGGTTCACTACTTGCCCCAGTGGTTTACATTCCCAATGAAAGACACACACACAGCCTTTATATTTTGATATGGCTTAAACAGCTCAATAGCTGGGCAGCTGCCTAACCCCATGCAGTTAATCTGCCTTCCACCAATAATCCTGAGTTATCACTTACTAAACTCTATATTCTGCCTTGGCAGCTTTGGACCCAGGGTGCTGCCCAACTGGACCACGCTCTCCTGGCTCCTTCACAAGGCAGTCATGTCTCTCTGTCCTGCACTCTTCTCAGGCATGGCATCTCTCCTCTCCTCCACACTCTCCCAACTTCCCAGCTATTGGCTATTGGCATTTTATTTTTCAATCAGAACCAACTGGGGGCAGGTTCCCAGAAGCTACATGCAGACACTCCTGTAAGCAGTCTTTTGGGAGAACATAATTAGTACTAGAATACAAGCAGCTACACACACCATACTCACTCAGCCATCTTACATTTAAGATGTAAGTTCCTCTTAGTTTTAAATTAACATATCTAGGGACTAGAGTGTTGGCTTAGTGATTGGAAGAGCACTTACTGCTCTTCTAAAGGACTAGAGAGTTTAGTTCCCAGCACTGAATCAGGTGGCTCACAGCTGCCTGAAACTCCAGCTCCAGGGACTCTCACTTTTCTGTACACACTTGGCATATACTCACACAGACACAGATAGAAAAAATAAATAAAATCTTTTAAAAGTAGTTAAGGCATTTACTACTATAACAAATTATGCTCCAATTATTTTTATAATTAAGGCATTTTTATAATTATAATTACCTTATAATTAAGGTAATTTTTAATTAAATTATAACTTAATTCAATAATTAAATAAGTCAATACATTCATATACAGTTAGAATCGGCATCACGAATAGAAACTGTAAAGTTTCACAGTAAATATTTCACTTTCAGTGTCAAATATATTTTGTGTACATATCCACCACCAAACCCAGAAGAAGAAAAAATTCTGTGACAGAAGTAAGAATAGAAAAACAATTAGTTTTATATCCTCAGCCATAGCTCATGAGATGTTTTTATTTATTTGATAATTTAAAGACTGAAAAGTGTAACCAAGCTGTAACATTATGGGCTGACTGGTTTTGTGTCAACTTGACACAAGCTGGAGTTATCACAGAGAAAGGAGCTTTAGTTGAGAAAATGCTTCCGTGAGATCCAGCTGTAAGGCATGTTCTCAATTAGTGATCAAGGGGAGAGGGCCATTGTGGGTGGTACCACCCCTGGGCCGGTAATCTTGGGTTCTGTAAGAAAGCAAGCTGAGCAAGCCAGGGGAAACAAGCATGGTCTCTGCATCAGCTCCTGCTTCCTGACCTGTTTGAGTTCCAGTCCTGACTTCCTTTGGTGATGAGCAGCAATGTGGAAGTGTAAGCTGAATAAACCCTTTCCTTGCCAACTTGCTTCTTGGTCATGATGTTTGTGCAGGAATAGAAACCCTGACTGAGACACATTACATCTGGTTTTATTTTGTTTGGTTTGAGATAGGTTTTCTCTGTATAGACCTGGCTATCCTGGAACTTATTCTGTGGATTAGGCTGGCCTTGAACTCAGAGATCCCTCTGCCCCTGCCCCTGCCCCTGCCCCTGCCTCCCAAGTGTTGGAATTAAAGTTGTGTGACATCACCACTCTGACTATGCTATTTTTATCTTAATGTAGTTATACAGTCTGTAGTTTACTGAGATACTTATACATTTAAAAATTTATGCACATTTTGATACATAACAAAGAAATATTGTTGGCTAATGAAAGACAAATTAGCCACTTGCTTAGACATTGAAAGTCAAAAAGACTGCAAATTACATTAAAAAGCAAACAGAAAGAGGAAAAAAAGTTTTCCTTCAAAAACCCTGTCAGAGCATCTCAGAGCACTATGTTTTATACATGACCCTGTGTATGCGACCCCCATCTTTTTTGTCATGTTCAAACCCAGAACCTTCCTATACCAGGCAAGTGCTCTACCACATGACCACATTGTTAAGCCAGGTTGCATTGGCTCAACCCAGCATCATTGTTTATGTTAAATATGCAGGAATATTTACTAATAACAACATATTTTGAACCAAGCATGGTGGCTTACATCTATAATCCCAGCACTTGAGAGTCAGAGTGTGGAAGAGCATCCTAAGTTCCAGCCAGCCAGTGCTCCCAGTGAGACCCTGCCTCAACAGACAAGACCCATACAAAACAGCAAAGACAGCAAAACATCCAGCAACAGCTACTATTCCGAAACAAGATATATCTGGTTGTCATCAGGAGTTGACTGTTTTTGCAAAAAGTAGTCCATGTTAAAATTTAAAGATACTTATATTAAGAGCCTTTATAAAAGTTTAGTTGAAAAAAAAAAGAGATAAAAAGCTGGGCGGTGGTGGCGCATGCCTTTAATCCCAGCACTTGGGAGGCAGAGGCAGGCAGATGTCTGAGTTCGAGGCCAGCCTGGTCTACAGAGTGAGTTCCAGGACAGCCAGGGCTACACAGAGAAACCCTGTCTCGAACCCAACCAAAAAAAAAAAAAAAAAAAGTTTACTTGATGTGATAACCCAAGAAGTTCCCTGATTTGGAGAGTTTCTAAGTTTCAGGAATATTCTAATTATCAGATCTTATAAAAAAAAGCATTATATAAAATATATTGATGTGTGTATCAAAATCTTTTGATTGCAAATTATACTTAAAAGTTACGTAAAGTGTTTTTCAGCCAACATTCTGAAACCCTGCACATTGAGTCACTTAGAAAAACAGTAAAAATATATTTGCTGGGGCCAGAGGGACAGTACCACAGTTAAAAGTGCTTACTGCTCTTCTAAAGTTCTCAAGTTTGGTTCCAAACACCCATGTTAGTCAGTTTACAACTACCTGTACCTCCAGCTCCAGGGCATCTGACGCCCTATTCTAGCCTCCTTGAGCACTTGCACATGTATGTGCGCGCGCGTGTGCGCACACACACACATCAGTTAAAAATAAATCTTGTAGAAAATATTCCTGAAAACTTATCAAGTGGAAATTCTGCACAAAAATTCTCTATTGAGTTATGAAAAATAAGCTCAAATAGATCTTAATATAAAAATCAGAAGTTTCATGAAGTTCCTATAGCTTGGTAATCAAGTCTAAAATAGATATCCTATAAGTACAAACTAACATACACAATAAATGTGTGCCGTTCAAGGCCAGGGGAAGGACTCTTTAATAATTGACAGTAGGATGAGTGATGGACTCTGGGAAATCCAAGATGTTCAGATGTTTATGCCAGGCCCTTGTCAGGTTTCAGACAGGAGTCAGACAGCCCTATTTGTATTCCTAAGGACTCTGGCTTCTGTGTGAGGAATGAATTGGAGAGGGACAGGAACAGAAGCTGAAGGTCAGCTGAGAGGCCACAGCAGAGGAAAGGACGGTGAGCATAAGTCCACGACAGTGGCAGAAACAGAAAGGAGTGACTCGACAGTAGACTGGATGGGAGGAAGGAGGAGATCAAAAGTTCAGTAAGAGAAGTCTTACCATTTCAGTGTGAGGATTCTGTGTATCCCTTTAGGAGATGGATGAGTGACATGCTTCTGCCATCAAACATGAAAGGCCAGTGGCTCCCTGAGCAAAGGGAAAGAGGCAAGTTGTCTAGGACAAATTCCTGCCAACAGTTCCCATCTGGCTCATCTCACCCAAATAAGGAACTCAAGCCTGCACAGATCCTTCATGTCTGCCACCCATCAGCAGCAGGCTCTTCTCACAGTGTGAGATCCGGGCTGGTTAATGCCTAAGCTGTGGGGTGTTCAAGGGTCAGGTTTGACCATCAGGGAAAGCCCAGTTCACAGAGGCTCCTTATGGTCTGTGTCTGTGGGAGAAGGACACATGTGTATCTGTGCTTTCCTTAGGCTGCATGTAAGCCTAGACCCCTGCAAGGCCCCTTCCCGGCATCTGATCATTTAATCTTCCTGTTGAGTAGCCCTCAAACTGCCTTGGACAACTTCTATTTTGTCTTTAGTATTTGCTTTTTTTTTTTTTTTTAAAGATTTATTTATTTTATTTATTCACATAAAATACACTTTTGCTTTCTTCAAACACAACAGAAGAGGGCACTAGATCCTACTACAGATGGTTGTGAGCCACCATGTGGTTGCTGAAAATTGAACTCAGGACCTCTGGAGTAGTAGTCAGTACTCTTAACTGTTAAGCCATCACTCCAGCCCTGTACTTTGTCTTGGTTAAGTGTTATTTCTATGTATCTTGCTCTGGGAATAGAACTAGGAAGAGAGCAGAACTGAGGAGTTAACTTTGAAGGTTACGAACCACAATTAGAATCAAAACAAACTGTTAGATTCCAGAATGCATACTTTTTTATCACTTATGACATAAATCCATGACATTTTAGTTTTTCTTTTCTAGTTTCAGTTTTTGCCAGCCTTAGTATCAAACTGGGAATGTGGTTGTCACAGCAACTAAACTTTCTGGTTCGATGCTTCCCTTATTGTTTTTTTATTATGTCAGACATTTTATTTAAAGACTTTTTTTCCTGTAAATTTTCAATCTGCTGTATGATGAATCTATAGATGTAGGACTCCTGGATTTGGAGGGTCATTTGAGGCCTAAGAGAACAAATATTAAGCTGAAATGACATATAAAGCATAGAGTTGGCAGACAAGATGATACACATGTATATTAGGTGGGCTGGGCAATCTCATGGAGAAAGGGGTTTGGGGACAAAACATCTGGAGAAGTGGAAAAGGTGGAGTAGCACAGATGAAGCAGAGGACATAGCCAAGGAAGATCTGGGTCTGTAGCAAGAGTGAACTGCCTGCAGGACAGGGAGTCTCCTGGCTCAAGATGAACTTATCTAGAGCTGAGTGAGGTGTCATACTCCAAGGAGCAAGGCTAAAGAAGCAGATTATGTAACACCTAGGAAGTAGTCCCAGTGTGAGAACTGGGGTTGAGGGTCTGAGGTTAACTGGGGACAAGGTCAATAGAGCTTTGTAGTCTCAGTGTGTGTGGTAGGAGGGTCACAGTTGAGGAGAAGGCAGCATAGTGCCCACCTTGAGCAAATGATCCAGACTCCTGGTATAGTGAGTGCTGGAAGCAGAACTAGACTGGATCCAAAACATAACACTGAGCTTTTGTGATGGGGTTTTGCTAATGCTTTGTTTCTCCCACTGGGAACAATGTTATTAGATTCCATGCTATGAACAAAAATACTACGTTTATAAAGGAACGTCAACTCTGTACATTCATGTTTTCAGTAGAATTGTAACGGTGTTTGTCCGTTAGTGATAATTGTTGAGTTTCCGTTTTGCAGCAGATACTGTGCTAACTACTGCACACTGTTGTGAGACCTCAGGGTAAATGATTAATTAGATGGACTGGGCTCAGAAGAGGGATCTGGGAATCATTAGCATGTGGTGATAATAACAGAAGCCGGCAGTGGATGAATCATCTGTGTGGAGACCCTAAGGAAGAGAAAAAGGCCTGTGAGGAGGTCTGTCCTTAGGTGTTCTGATGGAAGAGCAGCTCCCAGAGGTTCACAAAAAGACTCAGGAAGTGCATTCGGCATAGTGAAACCCCAAGGGACAAAGAGTCTCAAGTTCCCTTTTTACCAGGTGCTGAGAAGCCAAGGAGGATGACACAAGATCATTCTTGGGGATCACTGCTGGCCTTAGCAAGAAAGCAGAGCAGTGAAGAGAATCCACTCGGAGGATTGGAGATGAATAGGTGAGCAAACAAAGTTTCAGAGAGTAGACATTTTTCACGACAATGGGCTTGGAGAGGAGACACTGTGGGTGGTATATGGGTGTTTTCATTTGACTTAGTGGATGAGTAGACTCTGACCATGCAACCTTAATGGCCTGTTCTGTGAGACTGAAAAGACAGCCTTATTTAGATTTGCACCCACCACACACAGGCTCAAGGTTTTCAGTAGAATATTCCAGTGTTTTCTGCAAGGGAAGCTCCCTGTGACACCGTGGTTCAAAAGAGAATGTGTGAAACGCCTTTATTTCCTCCTGATATCTATTTTTCCATCTGAATTTTTCAGCTGGGATCAGGCTCTCTTAAAATAAATACAATGCCAAAAGATTTAGGATTACCTAGGAGACATGGCATCCGGGAGAGTATTTCTAGAAAGGTTTAACAAGGAGGGAAGACCCACCCTGAATGTGGATTGTACCATCCCCTAGGCTGGGGTCCTTTACTAAATAAAAAGGAGCTTGAAGACCACCAGCCTTCATCTCTCTCTGCCTGGTGAATCACATAGGGACCAGATGCTCCACGCTCTTCCCACCATTTACCACGCCCCTTCTCTGCTGTAAAGGACCACGCCCTCAATCTGTGAGTACAGACGTTTCCTTCCTCAAGTTGCTTTTGTCTTCTCTCTTGTCACAGGGAAGTGAAAAGTAGCTAATATGCCTGATTTTCCTTGCATATACATATGACCCTAAGAATTCATTCAGGCCAGTAAATTTAAACAAAGATCGTCCTGTACCAGCTTCAGACCCTTCCTTAAGGGACAGCTTATGTGCATCTTTCTATATACCACACCTCTGTCCTTCTTTTTGCTATTTGAGACTGAGGTGTGATTATAGGAATGGATGCGGCCACAAGCAAGCAAGCAGGTTTCTAAGTCAGGGTTGAACTCAGGCAGCAAAGCTCATGTGTCTGTCCGTCGCCTGTGTCTGGATGTTACTGCAAAAGAAACCAAGCATTAAGTCTCACACTTTTTGATCTACTGAGGTCTTTCACCAAATTTACTCTTTTAAAACAGAGAAAAGAAAACCACACAGAATAGCTCCACCTTGTAATAGAAACAATACAGCCACCACTAAAATAAAAGCAGTCCACCACCTGATGAAATGTGTAGTGTGGTTCTATTATACAATGGCCCACTACAGCAGACTCTCTCGAAAGGCCTTCACTCAAAGAGTTAGAAGGGGCAGGTGGTGTTTTTCTTTTTCGTATTTAGTGTGCACTTTTAAAAAAATGTTAACCCTCATACATGGCTTTTCTGTGTGTAGATAAGAAAAGAGACAACAGCTCCAGTTCATTATTGCTGGTAACCTCAGAGCAAGTTAGCCATGGTTTGAACTCGTTCCTGTAAAGTGTTATTATTAAAAACAATGAATTCTTGAAATTCTTAGGCAAATGGATGGAATTAGAAAATATCATCCTGAGTGAGGTAACCCAATCACAAAAGAACACACATGGTATGCACTCACTGGTAAGTGGATATTAGCCCAAAAGCTCGCAATACCCAAGATACAACTCACAGACCACATGAGTCTCATGAAGAAGGAAGACCAAAGTGTGGATGCTTTGGTCCTTCTTAGAAGGAGTAACAAAATACTCATGGGAGCAAATATGGAGACCAAGCATGGGACAGAAACTGAAGGAGGGGCTGTCTGGAGACTGCTCTACCTAGGTATCCATCCCATGTGCAGTCACCAAAGGTAGACGCTGATGTGGATGCCAGGAAGTTCATGCTGATAGGAGCCTGATATAGCTGTCTCTTTAGATGTCTGCCAGAGCCTGACATATACAGAGGCAGATGCTCACAGATAACCATTGAACTTATCATGGGGTTCCCAATGGAGGAGTGAGAGAGAAGACTGAAGGAGCTGAAAGGGTTTGTGGCTCCATGGGGAGAGCAATAATTCCAACCAACCAGAGTTCCCAGGGTCTAAACCACCAGCCTGAGAGCACTTAGGGAGGGTCCCATGGCTCCAGCTGTATATGTAGGGGAGGATGGCCTTGGTCCTATGAATGCTGGATGCCCAGTGTGGGGGAATTCAAGGGACGGGAGGTGGGAGTGGACAGGTGGGTGGGAGCACATCCTCATAGAAGCAGGAGGAGGGGTGATAGGATAGGGGCTTCCTGGGTGGGGGGAAGTGGAGAAAGGGGATAACATCCGAAATGTAAATAAAATATCCAATAAAAAAATAATAAGGTAAGATAAAAGGGTGTTATAGAAAATACCTTGTCCTAACCACTAAGTAATAGCCAACTGACTCTTGTCAGCGAGTTCATCAAGGAAATACAAGGCAAGAAGAGTTACAACTAATAAACAGTAAAAAGTATACCACTACAAAGGGTTTATCTAAAATAGAGTGCAAGTTCTAAGCATATGTGCCCTTTCTAAACTCCCCAGCTGTCAGCTTTCCAGCACAGATAATTTCTATGCCCTATATTAATTGAATCCTTTTAACCTAATCAACACTATAATTTTAAAATGTACTTTTACCCCAAAACAGTTAAAAGGCATAAATTGTACTAATATTGACAATTACAAAGTCATTGAAATAGAAAATGTGTTATAATAAGTTCATGGTACTAATCAGATCACTATGCCATTTCAGTGTTTTCTTGGTCTATCAAATGATAATTTAAGAATACAATTAAAATAATTTAGAGAAGTCTCCTTTTCCTTAATTGACTGTCCTAAACATCTGCAAAATTCTAACAACACAATTGTTTGCAGATCAAATCACAGCCATAAGTAAGGTGTTTGCTGTCATTCCTCTGACTGGAATGTTAGTTATCTCTCTAGCTCCTGTTGGCATGCTACTGGCAGTAGAGTCAGGTGACCAAATGTTGGCTCTTCTCTGACTGAGTGCCTAGTAATGCCAACTTCATCTAGCATTTGAGATCTGGTGAGTTTCCTTGTGCCAGCTTCAAACCAAAGCTTACACATATGTGTAAAAATACACTATATCTATATCTTTGCAATTTTGTAGACAAATTATATTATGTCTGTCCTTTAATATTAAAATAATCAATAGGATCCATGTAAAGACACACATCTTTAATCCCAACACTTGGGAGGTAGAGGCAGTTGGATCTCTGTGAGTTTGAGGCCAGCCTGGTCTATATAGCAAGTTCTAGATCATCCAGGATGACATCGCTACATAGTAAGACCCCCCAACCTTCTCACACACACTCAGGAGTTTGGAAAAGGTTCCTCATTCAAACTGTTCTATGAATTCTAGAAAATTAAGAAAGCAGAAATCTAACATTAGAATTATAACTAACTTGTAAACTTACTTAAATTTAATATTTGAAGATCTAAATATCTTCCTATGATTGTAGCAAAGGATATGACAGGATTTTTTTTATAGTATTAAACATTTGAAATGGTAAAAAGAATGGCAAATATCTTAGATACATTTACAAAAGAAAAAAATGAGAAATGATTTAGTATTATGAGTTAGAAATTCATTTGATATTATTTAAAGTCTATCTATCCATCCATCCACCCATCCATCCATCCATCCACCTACATATCCACCCATCCACCTACACATCCATCCATCCACCCATCCATCCACCCATCCATTCATTTATATGTATGCAAGTCTGCATGAGTTTTAGTGAAGGTATCTGTGGAGGTCAGAGGGCATCTAATCCTTTGGAACTGGTGTTAAGAAGGTTGTGAGTCACCTGGAAGTGGATGCTAGGAACTGAACCTGGGTCTTCCACAAGAATGGTAAGTGCTCTTAACCACTGAGCCATCTCTCCAGTCCACATTTAGTATTTTGAGTGTAAATATGTTGACATATTTAAACCAACTACCTCACCATTGGTCTCTTTTATTTTTTTAATTAAAAAAAATTTGAGACAAAGACTATTGGCCTCGAAGTCTAACTGGCTGAGACTGACTTTGAACTTCTGATCCTCTTGCCTCCACCTCTCAAGTGCTGGGATTACACCTTGCTTGATTTATGTGGTGCTGGGGACATGCTAATTGAGCCATGGGTCTTTTTGAGAAGATGAAAGAAGCTTACTTTCCTGAAACTCTTGGTCAATGAATGGTTAAGCCTTACCTCCCTTTCCTATATGAACCTCATTTCTAGAAAACTAAATAATTATTGGGGGAATAAAAGTGAATTGATGGTGTTGAATATAAGTGTTTTGTGCTGTTATTTCTACTCTGAAATTGTCTGTCTTTTAAATCTACATTAAAAATTTAGCAATGAAAAGATATGAGAAATGAGATTTGACAGTGCTTACGCAGCATATGTGAGCTCTGGACTGGATCCCTGACAACACTCTCAAACTCTCAACTAAAGAGAGGGAGGAAGGGATGGAGGGGGAGGGAGAGAAGGAGAGAAGGGGAGGAGAGAGGAGAGAGAGAGAGAGAGAGGGAGAGAGAATATGAATGAATCTATCTATGGGGTAGAGAGATGAATAAGATCCATGGCCATGAGCTGTTGGTTGTTGGCACTGAGTGGTAAATGCTTTGTTGTCTTAGTCTTTTAAGAGAATTATAACAAAATACCACACACATTAAAATTTTATCTATCACAGTTCTAGATGCTAGGAGATCCAAGACCAAGGTGTTGGCAAGGTCTATCAAGGGCCCATTTCCTTTACAGATGACTGTTAACTGGATTTTGCCATGATGCCTTTTATGAAGACAAAGCCCTCCTATCTCACAATGCCCCAAAGCCTTCTTCCTAAAACCATCAGTCTGGGAAATAGTATTTCAACATATGAATTTTGAGGGGATCTAAGCCTTCAGAACACAGCATATTTCTGCATTTATAAATGATTCACATTTTACATAATAGAAGATTTACCTGTCTCTCTGAGGCACTTCTTTATGATAAAATATATTTGTAAATCATAATAATTAAAAGCACTGGGTAGTTCACTTGGAGAGGGAAAATATCACACTAGTGAACAGTGTTTCCACGGATGCACTCATGCAGATACTATCTCAGCATATCCTTCTGAAGAGCCACCGTCAAATCTCAAGGGATACTTCAAAGGTTTTTTGCTGAGAGTAACTAAGCTAAATGGCTGCCATTGAACACTTTCCACAGTCCCCGTGGTACACGACAACAGGCTAGTTTCTTGTTGCCGAGATATTCTGTTTTTTAGGCTTTCAAGGATCCAGCCACATCTGGTCTTCATGGTTGTGCTACAGGGAAAGTAGGCTCTAGATGACCTCACTTTGTTGAGTAAAGAATCTAACCTAGAAATGACACATGACACTCCTGCTTGTAGTTGTCTTGCCTGGATCAGTCTTGTCTCCCTACTCAGTCACAGGAGGGCAGAAAGTATGCTGTCATCATATGCCCAGAAGTCTGGAGAAGGAAAAGCATTTGAGAAAGAACCCCAAGAATCTCCTTACTAGGAACACCTGTGTCTTGGTGTTGAAATTGTGTCTAAGCCTTAGGGATGACTGTGCCTTGTTGCTAACCTTCTGTAGGATTGTGAAAGGCAACCTGGTTTCTGTTCGAAGCACAGGCTGGAAATCACTGGAGACCACGTAGGGTCCCCTGCAAGGGACTGCAGGCATTTCGCCACACGCCCAGACTCCAGGCTCCTGACACGAGGCTGCAGCTTTTCATAGATCTGTACCTTTCAGTTATGTAGGACAACACCCTTACTAGCTCCTCCACAGGTAGAGGGCATGACTACAGGCCACAGAGCCTCAAGGCAGAGCTCTCCATACTAATGAGGTACCTAAAGGCCAGAGGGGCTTAGCCAATTAAACATTCCTTCCCAGACACTCCTCCTTACAAAAGGTATTTAACCTCAGGCCTGCTCTGAGAAAACTGGGGTACAGTTTTCATCTACTTTTCGCCATGATAATAAACATCTTAAGAACATGGACTGTTTTTCTTCTTTGGGATCCTTCTTGGGAAACAGCAGAGCTGACCTTAACCTACAGAGCTGCCATCTAATCTCTTGTAGAAGACCTCTCTGCATTCCCAGCCACGACACAGCCAAGTGAGACTCTCATCTCGGCAGGGACACAGCCTGAGCTTCTCTCCCTCCCCCTCTCGTTTTTTTTTTTGTTGTTGTTGTTGTTTTTGGTTTTGTTTTTGTTTTTGTTTTTTTTGGCTGATGGCCAATCCAGCCCTTAAACTTACCCCACTTCGTTCTCGGCCCTTCCATGCCCCCCTCCCCCAGTAGTGCTTGGAGGCCCAAGGACCTGAAAGCCGCCTTTTGGCCTGGGGACCCCAAGCCAAGAAAGAGCTCTGGCTCCCTGCAGTACCTCAGACTGTGCTCCCCACCCCTGAGCAGGAATCCTGTGGCTTCACACTGCCAGACGCCTGTCTGGCTCTGGCATAGGGAGAGCACAGTCAACTTCTTGCGTTTTTTGCCTCTCTGAGCAGCGGCCCTAGCCTCTTGGGGAGATGGACGCGGGACCCACACACCATTAACCCAACACTCCTAAGGTATGTATGAGTGCTCATGCATCCTGGTGGGCCATGTACTCTGACACTCTGCAATACAATCGTATGCGGAGATTGAGAAATGATTGTGAGGATATTATGAACTCAATAATGGTTTTTATTTGATCTAGGTATTGCTCAGGTCCTGGGAATTGAGGCCAGGGCTGCTTGCTTAAGCTTCACGCGTAGTCCTTAAGCAATACTTTTTAGAAGACAGTGCTGGAGGCTGAAAGATGGCTCAGTGGATTAAGTACTCACTGCACAAACCTGTGGAGTTCAGATTCCAGAACCAGGTATGGTGATTTTAATCCTAGTACTTGGGTGGCTGAGGCAGTAGGTCCCCAAGGCAAGCTTGCTTGCTAGAAGAGCCAGAATTGGTGAGCTTAGGTTCAGTGAGAGAGCCTGCTTCAGTAAATGAAATGGAAAGCAACTGAGGAAAATAACCAGCATCAACTTAGGGCAAACATCTATGTAGACATGCACCTTCACATGAATATGAACGTAAACACATTTGAATGCACATGTGCTCATACACACACACACACACTTTTTTAATTTAAAAAGGCAGTATTCCATTGTTAAAATATTAGGCCCTTATTAAAAAGAAAATTAGAAATAAAAACATGGGGGAAATAATCACTCGTGAATTCACATGCAAAGGAAAAACACATTTCATATTTTAGTTTCCTTTCAAACTTTTCTCTACCTCTTTAATACAGTTTTTATGGTTACCAAAATGATAATTACTTTTGTGTTAAATAATTGGGGCAAGGGAAGAGTGATTCCTTTCTTGACTATCAGAAGATTTTGAGAGACACCTCTAAAACAAATCTCAGATGACTGACAAGCCATACCTCCTTCTAAGCTTCTTCAAATAGCACTACTAACGAGGGACAAACATTCAATGGGGGCTATTCTCATTTAAACCGCCAGAGTGATTCACTCTTGAGGAAGAAGAATTCTGTTTCTGTGACTCATCCTGAGGAGAGCAGAGATATGAGAGACAGATGAAGGAAAAAGTCAGACAGAAAGTTTGATTTTGAGGCTGCCACTGAGGCCTTGATTTTGGAAACTGTTTTCTAAGCTTTAGCACTGTCTTACTATTTTGTGGTGCTATGACAGAATCCTGGAGACTGGGTAACTTATAAAGAACAAAAATTTATTTTCTCAGTGGGGCATAGCAGTACATACCTGTAATCCCAACACTAGGGTGTGAAGTGGAAGTTTCTGGGTTTTTTGGAGACTCTGTTGTATCATGTGATGTTTTTCCAGAAACTGTCTTATGGGAGGATGTTTTTCTGAAAACAGATATGCAATGTTTTCTTGGAAGCAGCTTGGAAAAAGGGTATATGATGTTTTGCTAGAGTAGATGTTTGAGAGAACACATGATGTTTGGTATAAATATAGTCCAACAGACAGTGGACAACACTGTGTGGTATTGGTTCACCTTGCCATTCTTTGATGGTCATCCTTTGTCATGACTTCATAGAGAGAAACACCAAAAAATTCTGGTGGTGTTCCAGCAGTTTCTTGCTACTCCCAAGGACTTGGGCCACTTGGCAGAGCTGTTGCTGATTCATGAATAGTGTTTGTGAGTGGATCAAGCTGCCGCTGCTGATATTCTAACAATGCAAATTGAATTTGCTTCAAAGACCTATTTCCAAATAGATCCATATTTTCCTTTGCCCTATTAACTTTTTCTTTCCACTACCTCTGGTGGGTGGTGGGCTAGATACCCTTATTAAACTAGGCTTTAAAAAATATAAGTCTATAGGGGAGGCTGAAGCAGGAGGATCACAAGTTCAAGCCTACCTGGACTCTACCGTGAGAACCTGTAGTATATCCATAGTGTGAACCCAATCTAAGTTCTTTTTCAATGATGTTATATTTAATACTCTATTTCATGTGTAGTTTCTTCTTTATTTTAATTAACAGAGAAAGTGACAGAAATTTGACTGGCTATAATAAGAAGCTGTCTAAAGATAAGATGCCAGCATGTTTAGTATTTAGTGCTGCTTCTTGGATGTGCACACACACGTGCGCACACACACACAGTGCGCACACACATTTTTGCAGGCATACACAGTATTCATCAGCAGATGAATGGATATGTAGATTATAGGGACCACTGAGATAACTCATTGAGTAAAGTCATCGGCCACCAAGCCTGAAAGCCTGAAGTTAAATCTGTGATCCATGGTATCTACATGGTCCACAGAAAGAGCTGACTCCACCAGCTGTCCTCTGACCCGCACATACATGCCATGCCATGCATCTGCTTTCACATACACAAAAATATGCAAAAAGTTTTTAAAGGAAAACAGATATATATAAAAAAAAATGTGGCATATTGACAAGATGGGAGTTTTAGTTAGCCATAAAAAAGAAAAAAATTGTATCAATTTCAGAAAAATTGATGGCACTAAAGATTAATATGTTAAGCTGAAGAAAGCCAGATTCAGAAGGAGAAATATTACATATTTTCTCTTGTGTCCATAGTTTAGGCTAAAATAAAATATATGAAAATAGAAGGGACTCTTTGGTATGAGGAAGGAAGGAACTGAACCCAGGTCCTCTGGGAGAGTAACGAGGACTCTTAACTGCTGATACACCTCTCCAGCACCCCACACCCTGCTTTCATAACATTTTATTTTTACTATAGTTCATGATCACTTTTCTTCTCCTAACCAGTAAAGGAAGTTGCAAAAGATTTAACTGGCTAAAAATGTATGTATTATTTTGTATCCTTTCCCATTAGTCTCTCAAACGATTATGCTAGTCAATAAAAGAATGGCAGGGTGGGTTGTGAACTTCCTCAGTGTTAAAGCCATGAATCTGAGTAACTCCTATGACAATGTGCTGTACTGTGCATAGAGAAAATACTGGAGAGCAAATAAAAGCGATACAAAGTACAATTGCATTTGTATAGGAAGGGCCTTAAAGTTCTTAGTAGCATGTTTTCCTTATTATTCTGGAAGTCACAAGTAAACAAAGCTATCAGTCTTAAACTTAGTATGTTATAGAACAGCTCCACTGGGCAAACATAGCCACATGTTACAAAACAATTGAAGTTACAAAGTAGCATTGCTACAGGTTTTCTTTTAATTTATTGTTAACAAAGTAACATGTAACCAGTAATCTTAGCACTTTGGAGGCTGAGACAGAAGTAAGAAGTTAGTCTAGACAACAGGGTGCAACCTTGTCAAAATGTAAACAAATCAATCATAAATAGATAAGAGCATTATAGGATTTTGCAATGAGTCTGTCTTCGATGGGAAATACAGTGTAGTTATGGTATACAAGCAAATATTGATGTCCAAAGCATAGATTTTTTAAAAAAAATAAGATTTATCAACAAATCCTCATGTTAGTCTTACTCATTTCTTTGTCACCGATTTCAAAACACACTCAAAGAAATTTTGGGTGTCTGACCTGTCTTTAAGTGTCATAATTATAACTGTCCTGCAGGAACTGAAGAAAAGCTATTTTCCCAACAGTAGATGCTTGTCCTATCCTTGTGCAAAGAGAAACAGATTGCAATGTTCAGAGAAAGCCCTCTGCAAATCTGTGCTGCTGAGCTTAAGCCGGTTCTCTCAGCACCATGAGGGTTTCCAAGCTCTGGGCTTGCTCACAGCTGAGCAAAACTGTTTATCCTAGTTAGTGTTTGTATCATTTAATAGATCAGGGCTAAAAGGCAGTAGGTGGTCAATCAGTGATACCTATTTATAAAGCATTCTTGGTAGTAAGTGACTGTGTGGGCGCCTCCTGGTTCACACCTAGGTGTGAAACATTGCTCTCTGTATGCTCTGTAAACAGCCACTGTAGACATCTCTCTCCTTAATTGCTTGTGTATTGCTGCTTGGTACAAAGTTTAATTTGCACTGGTGAAGAGATTCTCTGAACTCGTATTTGTTCTTGTTGTCACCAGAAGAAAAGGGACTGAGCAGTGGCTGAGCAGGGCTTTAAACCCAGCAGTCAGGAGGCAGAGGCAGGCAGATCTCTTGTGTGCCCATGGTGTTGAATCCCCTCACTGTTATGGGCTGCCATGTGAGTTCTGAGCATTGAATCTGGGTCCTCTGAAAGAGCTGCCAGTGCTGCTACCTGATGAGCCACCTCTCCAACCCCAGAGAGTCCATTTTAAAATATGCCTGAAGGCTGTTGATGTGCCACATTCACGGGGCATTTTCATAATGTCTTAGTTTTGGTTTTACTGCTGTGAACAGACACCATGACCAAGGCAACTCAGGTGAGCTCTGATTGTTAAGTCTCTTGAGCACAAATCACAGCGATAACGCTTGTAATCTTCAAAGCCTATGCGTGCCAGCCATCCCCAAGCAGGTCTGGATACCAATTTTCTCTTCTCTCACTTTGAATTTTAGAAAACTTGTGGTGAGAATGACGAAGACCGAAGGAGAGAGCGCGCGAGTGGCGTCCTGCATCTCCTTCAGAGATGCTAGCTGGCTTCTGTTTTCACACAGCAGCTGCTCTGGAGGCTAAAGGGAATTGGAAACGCACAAGTACAGCCAGAAGGGCGGGGCGGGGCCGGCCGCTCCACTCGCGCGGGGACGGGCATTTGGGTGCTGCCCGGAGGTGAGGTACAGTGTCCGTCGCTGGTTTGGCCGGTGCAAACCGGAGCGCTGCGTCAGTGGAGCTGTGGCGAGAGTCGCCTCCGGAGGCCAGCAGCAGAGCGTCCTTGGGACCGCGTCGGATCGCCGGATCGCCGGATTCCATCGGGGAGCAGAGTTGCTCAGCCACTTCCGGCGCGCCTACATGCCCTGTCTCGGACCCGAGCAGCGCGCATGCGCAGAGACCAAGCCTCCCGGAGGGGGCGTGGCAGCGGGAAGCATTATCTGCGCCTGCGCCCTTCTCTGCTAGGTCGGCTGGGGACGAACTCTGGGTCGGCGTCGCGCTGTCCCAGGTGTCGTGGCCGGGTTGCTCTTCACGCCTCACTGCGGCGTCGCGTCGAGTCCCCGAGAGCTCGGCGGGGTGTGGGGAGGTAAGAGCCCCGGAGCCGCCACGGGCCTCTCCTCAGCGTACTGCGGGCGGAGGGGCGGGGCGGCCGCAGTCTCGTCGGGCTGCGACGGCCGGGCCTCGCCTTCCTCCGGGACCCGCCTGCCTCCCTGGGCTCCGTGCGGCCGGATGTCCGACCCATTGAGGGCCGGGCCGGGAGGGGCGCACTGGACCCCGCGGGTCGCCCCGCCTCCGTCTCACGGATGCCCCAGTGTTCGCTCGCTGTCTAGTCTTTGGTGCCTCTGAAAAGATGACCTTAACTTTTAACGGCTAACCTGTTTGTACAACCGTGATTGCAATTTGTTAACATTCCAGACCCATGTTCTTGGTTAGACATGTCAGAAAACCGGCCCGTAAATTTAATATTTAAGTTCATCTTTTTAATACGAAGACTAATTTGGTGATGTCATCTGGTTCCGTCACTTACTTGTCTTGAGTTTGGCGTTTCTCGAGTTGGCCAAAGTTTAGTGGTTTGATTGAGTTGAGCTCTGTCAGATTTTTCACGTAACTTCTTTTCTCTCTTTGATATTAAACTACACATTTAGTGGCAAGCTATTTAAAAAATAAGAGGAAGGAATCAGGAATGAGATTGTTAGCATTCCACCAAGCAAAAGTAACCAGACGCTTAACATTTTGACATTTTTTTCTTTGTTCTTTTTGCCCCTGTTGCTTTTTTTTTTTTTTTTTTTGGTTTTTCGAGACAGGGTTTCTCTGTGTAGCCCGGGCTGTCCTGGAACTCACTCTGTAGACCAGGCTGGCCTCGAACTCAGAAATCCGCCTGCCTCTGCCTCCCAAGTGCTGGGATTAAAGGCGTGCACAACCACCGCCCGGCTACCCTGTTGCATTTTAAACTTAAGATGATCAGGGTGTTGCTCGCCTCTCCCATGTTTTTAAAAGCCTTACACATATACCCATTACTTTTTATTAAAAATAATACACATAATATATGAGCAAAAGCAATTTTTTGAAGTAGCTACCTTACAGATAAAACTTTTTTATCCCCAATCATAATACCAATTACACATAGTACCCTATATAATTGAAAGTAATGACAATTGAAAAATATTGAAGAAAAAGTAATAGGTAATGCAGAATATTTGCCATTTTGAAAATTAAAAGTTAAAAAAATACTTTTTTTTCACATATTCACTTAAAAATAGTCATACAATGAAGCATGGTGGGTCATGACGGTAATCCCAGCAAGGAATGCAGGCTGGAGGATTGAGCTATAGGCCAGCCTGGGGGACACGGTAAACTGCAGTCTCAAAAATAAAGCAAAATAAAAGTAAAACCATCAGTGCACTAACTAAATATCTCTATTGAAAGCCAACAATATTTCCAAACTAAGTTTTGAGAGAAGGGCGGTATTGTTTTGCCAGGAAGCAAGTTACTTTGTCATAGTAGAAAGACAGCTGAATTCTTGTATTTCTTAGCTCATCTTGGTGTGCTGGCTTGTCTAGATTAAAGTGCATGAAGTAAATCTGTCTTTGCATAGTTACATGGCTAGAAGAGAGAAGACCTGGAAGACCCTGCTTTTAGGATTTCTCAGCAAAGCATGAGAAAACAGATTTAACTATTGCATTAAATAAGCTAGTCACTTGTTGCACTTCCCACTTACAAACTTTACAACACTGAAAGTTCCTTGTGTTCTTGAGCGCAGTGTTTTCCGGAGGTTGATTGCTAGGTCATAGACTTATGTTCCCTTTTTAAAATATATTTTGATAGACATAGAAGTTAACTTGGAGTCCTTTCATAATTTTCTGTTGTATCCCAGATCTTTTGTTTGAATTATTTCACCTAATGATTGGTAAAGTATCTGTATATTTTTCAATAGTTTTGGCTTCTTTTCTTGAATTTAAAGAGAGAATTCAGATTCTTCCCATCCCAGACTGTTATTACATATTGTTTTCTACTATTTCTGCATTGTTTGCCTGAGAGGCTGTGTCATTTTTCTCTGTGTAGCTGTTGAGATTGTTTCTTAAAACTCACACCTTACCAACATTAAATACTTTATTATATTGAAAAAAAACTTGGATGTTTTTAAATTCTAATTATTCTAATGTATATGGAACATTTTCTTCATGATCATATTACTGTCTTTCCATACAATTTTATACCCACTTACAAAGTCTAGTGTCCAACTGCCTTCCAACATTTTTATTATTTTTATATTATAAGGATATGTTATATCATTTTTAAGGAAAATAATAAAATTATCTTTTTTTCTCTTTTAAAGTAAGATGTAGAGATATATATATAACTTAGCTTTGAGAGGCTTACATAATCCCTGCACTAGACTTAGTTTAGTATTTGTTCCTCCATATTTTCCCCTTTGCTAATACTGTTTTAACACTTTTTGTGGAAAATGGATTTATGTTGTAGAGAGTTTCGTGATTTTTTTTCTTTCATCATTGTATATTGGATAGTTCCTACAGAACCCAGGGCGTAGTTTTATGCAGACAGGTTTGGGGATCATTCTTGTCTAATGTCAGGCTTCTGTGTTCTTCTATCTTTTCCTAGATCACTTCCATTCACAGCGGAGCATTGCTGATTTACAAATCTTTATCTCAGAGTCCTCTCCAGGTTCTTATATTCAGTAGCCTCTTGGATATCTTCCCCAGATGTTCTCAAGGTACTTCAGAAGTAGATTCCTCAGGGCAGTAAAGACTAATTCTCACAAAACTGAGACAGACAGCTTCAGTCTAATGACTTCATTTTTTTTTAACCTCCAAACATTTAAGTAACACATTTAAGCCATATAGTCATCTCCCCTCTTCACTCCTACCTTACTCTAGTTTGGGTACATTTCTGTATTAAGATACAGGGGTTAGATTTGCTGCATCTACCCTCTCTTTAAGCATTGCAGTGCATATTCTTTCCTCTGATATTCTCAAGCCAGTTACATGTTAACTTTGAGTTACTCTGTGTTTATATCATTATGTAATTACTGCTTTTCTAGAGTAACAAGTGACCTTAATTTTTTATATTTACCTCTCATTGCATTTTTCAGAATATATTTTATATCTTCTTTGTTTGTTTGTTTTGTTTTTTGATAAAGGATTTTTCTGTGTAGTCCTGGCTGTTCTGGTACTTGCTCTGTTGACCAGATCCGCCTGCCTCTGCCTTCTGAGTGACGGGATGAAAGGCTTGTGCCATCGCTCCCAACTCATTCTTTTTTTAACGTGTACTTTGTATTCTTTGGGATTTTTAACCCCTTGAACAAGATTTGCTATTCACTTCTGAGTAGATGCAAATATCTCCAAAAATCTTGTAGTTTTGCAGTATGTTTCATAAGATCTCTGGCACCTTGTTTCTGTCTCTGACCTGCTATATTGCAGTTTTCCTGAGTTACCATTTATGATCTTAGATGCATTTCTTTTGTTTCTATCTGATATGGAATAGCTTGTTTCCTAGATTTCAAGTCTTTATCTTCTTATTTGTAAAACACATCTTTCAGTACATCTAAACAATATTTCAACCCTTACATTTGTTTGATGGCTTCATTTGTAACTTTTAGAATTTTAGAAGCATTGATCTCATGTTTCTTTGCTCTGTTGTTACTGTTGAGAAATCTAATGCCAGAATGATAACAGAATGATAACTTATCCTGTTGGTTTTCTCTGGAAAGTCTTGTGTTTACTCCACAGCATACCTTATATGGTGGACACCGATAAAGACACTGAATATGGGACTGGAGAGATAGCTCATCAGTTAAGAGCACTGGCTACTTTCAGAAAGGATCTGGGTTCAATTCCCAGCATATGGTGCCTCACTCCAGTTCTAGAGGCTATGACACCTCTTCAGGTATTCATGTGGTACATAAACATACATGCAGCAAAACACCTATACATGTAAAATAAAAAAAATTGGGAACAAAAAGATACTGAATATATGAGTAAACAAAATACTAGTCCCCTCCTATAAAAGTTTAAATTCCAGGAGGTTACTCCAGATGGTACAGTAAATGTAGTAAGTAACTTACGTAATGCCCTGCATGGACATAAAGTAAGTAGTTGCTTTAGGAAGTGAGAGTTCTGTACTTGTGTTCTTTTTGCTTTTAGTCTTAAACATTTTCCTCCATTCCCTGTTAGGGCATTGCTTCATACTTTGTTATAAGCTTTGATGCTTGGTGCATTCAGTATTTCCTTCTGGGGTCCCTGACCTTATGAGTCTTTTGTTTTTTGTCAAGTGTACATCAAAACGTGTTCTTTGTGCTATAAACTTATATGGATAGTTTCAAGTGCTTATTCTTTTGGTTCATCATTGTAGTATTATCCAGGTAACTTTGTTATCACGAAACATGTACTGTATTCTTTAGCCCTCACCAGCTCTCCCTAGTTCCAAGCCATTGGCAGTCACTGGTATGTTCATTCTCTCTGTAACATTGCTTTTCCAGAATGCTGCATAATTGGATCATAGAGTAAATATCGATTCTTCTATTTATTGATATGTGTTTAGAGATCAATCCTATGCTCTTGTGGCTTGCTAAAAGATTTCACTAAATAGTAATGTGCACCATGGTTTATTTATCCATGTACCTACCAAAGACCCATAGTGTGGTTGCTTCCACCTTTTGACAGTTGTGAATGAAGCATTCTCTTCCAAGTCATGGTGCATGCCTGTGACAGGAGCACTAGAGAAGTAGAGGGTCAAGAGTTCAAGGTTATCTTTCCATACACACTGAGTTAAGGGCATTCTGGGCTAAATGAGACTCAGTCAAAAATCCAAACAAATAACAACTTTAAAAAAGAACAAGTGACATATAAATATAATACAATGCATAAATGAATGCTACATAAGGTGGATTATAGCCACAATCTCAGTACTCTTTAGTTTTCAGTTTATTTCTGTTTCTAATTTGGAATTAGAAATTCTAAATTGAATTGTTTGTTCAGTATAGTTTCCGAAATTGGAAGTTTAAACTGTTGATTTCAAGTTTTGCTTCTTTTTAACAAATACATTTAATCGTGTTAGTGTGTCTTATGAACAAACCATTTTACTGTGTCCCTCAAGCCTCTTGCCTTTTTAAGATTTTTGCTGTTGGCATTGTGATCAGCTGTCGTTCCCCATGTGTTCCTTCCCTGTGGTTTTCTGTTCCTGTTTCATAGTTGCATAGATGCTTCTTTCTCTCAGAACATGCTTTGGGATTTTCTTATTTCCTACATTGTCTCTTCCTTCAAACTCCCTGTGTATTTTGTGTACATTTCTGTATATATGGTATAATGGTATATTTGACAGTGGGGACAAGAGTTAACAGGCTTTATTGAATCAGGATGTCATATATTGTTACTGAAAATACTTCTGAAATGTACTTTGGTTTAATCTTGTTATAAGCATAATTGTTGTAACTTTGAAAATGACCCTGACTGCTCTATCTTTGGTGTTTGTTTCCCTATAATGTGCTTAAAAGTGTGAATTTCTATTTATTTTTTATTGTGATATGATGTATTTTTATTCATTGAGTTTTTCATGAATTCTGGAAAAAAATTCTTGATATTGCCTTCAAATGAAGTTTTCTCAGGCTCTTTTCCCCTTATGGGAGGAACACTTCTACATTTCTGTCTTATATGTGCTTCTTGTTTGGGAATATGTCTCTTTGTGCTCTCTACTTCTGAATCATCTGAGGCCTTAGGTCATGCCTCTCAATCATGTTTAGTTCTTAAAAACCTTCTTATCTCATTCCTGTATTCCAGGCAACATCTGAATGTTTTTAATTATCTCTATCCTTTTGTTTGTATGCATTCTTACAAAATTTGCATTGCTTTATTACACTTTATTACACTTGCTAATACTTTGGAAGTAGTTTTTCTTTCATTTCCTTCCCTTCCTTCCCTTCCTTTCCTCTTTTGCTCCCTGTCTTCTCTCCCTTCCTTCTTCCCTCCTCCCTCCCTCCCTCCCTCCCTCCCTCTCCCTCCCTCCCTCCCTCCCTCCTCCTCTCTCTCTTTCTTTCTTTCTTTCTTTCTTTCTTTCTTATTTAACTAGTCACTCACCATAGATTGTGTGAAGAACATAAGTCTTCCTATATTATAAGTTGCTTGCTTTGATTTTTGTTGTTGTTGTTCTGTTTTGTTTTTTGTTTTAAATCTTTTTAGCTGTCTTTAGATGACTGAGTTTCCTGCAAACATTCAGTTAGTTTGCAGGTTTGACTAGCTTCAGGCTCATGTTCTCTGTGAGATTGTTTTTCCACATTATTGATGGTGAAACTGATCACTGGATTGCAGTGAATTGACCCAACCATAACATTATGAAGTTCCCTATCAGACTTTTCCTCTGAAGTCTCAACAGTCATTAGTAACAATTGCTTAGCCCAGTCATTGCATTAGGAACTATGAAAAGATTTTTTTTTTAAAGTTTAAGTCTTTCTGTATTTATTTAGGAATTCTTACCTAAAGAACATTCCCTTAGCAACTATTGTATCATCTGGAAGTATATTCTGTAAATAAGTGAAGGATTAATTCTCTGCTCATATTTCTTAATTCACTAATTCTCAGAGTAATAGTACCCTAGCAACCCTCCAGTAGATGAGATCCTTTGGTTTTGAATTTAATGTTATGATTTTTTGGTTTTTAAATTTTATTTGAATTATTTTCAGTTCTGTGTGCTCTTCATTATTTTGATGGTCACTTATCCCTTTAAGTGAGAAAGAGCCCCCTAACTTGAATTCTTTCCTTCTGCTGTTGGTCACTGGTAGATTCTTGCAGTGTTTCAAGCTTACCTGGTAGAGTTTCTGCCTCAGCTACTTCACAGATCTTGTCATAGCACATGGTAAAGCTAGGCATGGCTGTGTGTTCCTGTAACCCCCGTTTTATGGGATAGGTAGATCCTTGGAGCTTGCTGGCCAGCCCACTGAAATGGTGGGTTTTCAGTTCAGTGCGATACCTGCTTAAGTCAATAGGAAGAGTGATAGAGGAAGGTACACACTGGCCTCCTCTGTCTCCACTTGCACACCTATGTGCATACATCAACCCCACCCCATACGATAGCTTGTGTGTGTGTGTGTACAGATGTTGTGTTGTAAAAAGTGATTTTTATGTCATTTTCATGTAGAGACCATTTTTCTATCTAAGTTATGGAAAAGAAGTACTATTTAATTTTATTTTTGTTTCTACTTTGATAGTTATATTGACACAGAAAGGATGGTATATTTGTACGGTAGAAAAGTAAATATGATATTGTACTTTTTATTTTCTAGACATACAAGAGTTAAATTCTGAGTAAGCCCACAGGGAGGATGGACAGTTACTTTAAAGCAGCTGTCAGTGACTTGGACAAACTTCTTGATGACTTTGAGCGGAACCCAGGTTTGTTGGTTTTTCTTCTTTGCCACTAGAATCTTACAATGTCCCCTTAATAAAATTTGTTCTCTCAAAAATGTGCCTGTTTCATTATAATATATTGGCTTATTTTTACACCAGTAAGATCAATAGTCAGAAATTAAAGTTACTTTGTAGATACAAACTTAGAAGAAAATCGTTATGAGGAAGCTAAAAACAAATTGATAGAGCTGTGTAAAATGAAATGTCATTACTGTAAGGGATGCTATTTCCTCAGAATGAAGTTACGAAATAGAGGGCTATCCTAGCTAGCTTTCTGTGAAAAAAACACCACGACCAAAAGCAACTTGGAAAAGAAAGGTTTGTTTCACTTCACTGTTTATAGTATACAGTCCATCTTGAAGGGAAGTCAGGGCAGGAGCTCAAGGCAGGAACTGAAGCAAAGAACATGGAGGAGTAATGAATGCTTCCTGGCTTTTTCCTCATGGCTTACTCCTTGCTTTCTTATACACCCTGGAACCACCTGGCTAGAAGTAGCACTACCTACAGTGGGTTGGGCCTCTCACGCCAACCATAATCAAAGTACTGTTCCACAGACTGGCCTATAGATCATGTGGAGATGTTTGCTTAATTGAGGTTCCCCTTCTCAGACGACTCTAGCTTGTGTCAAGTTTACAAAAATCTAATCAGGACAATGACAGAACAAAAGCAGCTAAAGATAAGTTTGCTCGTCAGCCTTTTCTGGTGTGGTTTACAGTGCAGCTAAGTTATTGACAGTGTTTCTGTCACCTGTGACTACTGCATTAAGAAGTAAAACTAGAACAGTTCACAGCGAATAAAAGGTCAATGTGATGTTCTAAAAGCATATCTTCATAACCTTTATTTGATTTGCATCATCTGAGTAACTATGTGTTTCTATTTTTTCCTAGATAAACAAGATTATTTCCAAGATGCATATGCTTTTAGCCAGTGTTCAGTTTCTTCAGAGTTGGCCTCTCCACAGCTGGCTTTGCTGTCAAAGGATCAAAGATGCGTTAGTAGTTGTGCCTCATCAGAATCGTGCTGTGAAGAAGCAAATGAAACTTTCCTCAAAGGAAAGATACATGAGGGCTTAACCTCTAGACAGAATGAAAAAAATGTAGCGGGACTTGATCTTCTTTCTTCTGTGGATGCCAGGACTTCAGATGAGCTCCAGCCTTCATGTATGAGACGATGTAGTAAGCCTGTCTGTGACCTGATAAGTGACATGGGTAACTTAGTACATGCCACCAACAGTGAGGAAGACATTAAACAGTTGTTGCCAGATGACTCTGAGTCTCCTGCAGATACGTTGATCACACTGGACTCGTCTTCCGTTTCAGAGGCTTTGATTGGATTGGATCTGGCTTCAGCTTCAGACACTCTCAGTGCTTCATCAGTAGACTGTGGTAGCAATGCTGTCAGAGAAGAGCAGAAGAACAGCAATGCTGGGGCACAAAACAGAGATAGCAGTAATATCAAAGAATTGGGTATAAAAGTAGACATGGCACTTTCCAATTCTTCTAAATATAATAGAACAGAAAATGTAAAGGATAAAATGATTTCTAATGAGTTAGAAACAGTTGATATTGACATGCCATCTGTTTTGACTGAACAAAGTTCTGAAATGTCTAATACCAAAGATAACCCACAATACAAGAGGCTACCATGTGACTTGTTAAAAGATGATGGCTCTTTGGCAGAAGAGAAAGTAGGCCTGGCAGTCAATAATACAGAGTGTTTAGAAGAAGGAGGTAACACAATCGCTATGCCTTGCAAGCTTCCAAAAAATGAAGGGATATCCCCAAGTGACCCAGCTTCAGAAGATGAAAATTTCAAGTTACCTGACTTTTCCTTTCAGGAAAATGGAACTGCTGTGTTCGTGAAACAGACTGTAAAAGAAGACTCAGGAAATTTAGACCTTAAAGATAATAATGATATAGTCCAGGTTTCTTCTTCATCTTTGCATGTTTCAGGTGATAGTGTGCCCCTTCACTGTCTTGTCTTTCATTGTCTGGGTCTTCATGTGGACCGTTAACTGACAGTAGTGTACACAGTGATAGTTTACCTCCTAATGAGTCTGAAGGTCAGAACAATGATGCAGTGAGTATACATGAAGAGATACAGAAGAGTGCTGTTTTAGATGAGGAGACAGATCTTTTGAAGAAGGAAAAGTGTGAGAACATATTTCTTCAGCCAGTAAACGAAAAGAAGGAGGATGGGAAGGTTGAGCTTGAGGAGATGGTAATCAGTGGTGAGTCTTTGGAGTCCTCTGAGGACAGCAGCTCTGCTGCAGCAGCTGGGTCTCCAGTGGCACTCTCTGCTGCGTGTGCCCCAGAGGTTCCTGCTCCATGTGAAGGCCTCACTTTTCCCAGCAGTGATGTGGATGGGCAAGAGTTAGATTACTTTAATATTGATGAAAGCATGAGAAGTGGCATACTAATTAGTGATGCTGAACTTGATGCTTTCCTGAAGGAACAGTGTCTTCAGAGCTCTAACGAAAATGTAAATGATGCACAGTTGCAGATGAATCAGATGGATATGAAAGGACTAAAGGATGAAAGTGCTGGGGATATATACTTCAGTGCTGAAGCAGGAGCTGCTGGTGAAAGTGGAGGTGTTGGCATCTGTGAAACAACGGATAAAGAAAACACAGTAGAAGATAGTGGTCTTTCTATAGGAGAAAAAAGCACAATTCCAACTGAAAGAAGGCTATCTGCCTGTCAGCCTGACATAAGGGATGAATTGCCAGTCCCCAGTATTAACACCCAAGCTGTTGGAGGGGCTAGACCTAAGCAGCTGCTGAGTCTTCCATCAGGAACAAGGAGTTCAAAGGAACTGAATAATCCAGATGTTCTAGATGTGCCAGAAAGTGAGCCAAGCACAGCAAATGCTATTGCTCCATCTACTTGTTCTGCAGATCATATACCTGATTCTCAGGTTAGCTTCAACTCCAATTACATTGACATAGAAAGTAATTTTGAAGGTGGATCCAGTTTGTAACTGCAAACAAAGATTCTCTGCCTGAAAATATACGTAAAGAAGGCTTGGTTTTGGGCCAGAAACAACCGACATGGGTTCCTGATTCAGAAGCTCCAAACTGTATGAACTGCCAAGTCAGATTCACTTTTACAAAACGAAGACACCACTGCCGAGCATGTGGAAAGGTAAGTTATAGAAATCTTAGCCTTTTATTCTTCCATGGTCTTGGGATTAAAACTAGATCCTCACACACCAGGAAAACTCTCTCTGAGTTACTTTTTCTACCCTCTAAGTAAGTGTCTATGCTTTCAAATATTGATAAATTAGATGTTCCAAGCTGAGTGGATCCTCCTTTGTCCTCAAATACTGAATTGCAAGACCATTTTGCAGCCAGTTTCCTGATCATCACCCATGAAAACACTAGAAAACCAGTTGCTTATAAAGAATACCATGCTGGACTTTGTTTGTGTCCTTGTTGTAGTTGATGATAAAGATGCTGTCTATGAATTTTAAAGGAAATTGTCTTTAAAGACTGGCATGGTTTTTATGTAGTATTCTTCATGTTGGTTTCAGATCAAACTACTCTATCTTAACAAAATAGTGTCCTACTTATGAAAACTAGGTTCTTTTAAATTGTAGGAAAGCTTATTATCACTGGCCTGCTACAGGAAGCTTTTTAAATGGTAAATATTTATTGAAGAAAGTTTTTTTTTTTAAATTTAGTTAGTCATTTAAATCACATCATAATTTACTTATTTACACAGGGGTTACACACACAAAAAGGCAGGATGTGGGGAAGGGAATGGCACCGGAGCATAGGTGTTCAGGGGGAGTACAGATACCTTTCAGAACAAGGTATCAGCTAGGTGTAGGTTCAGGGGACAGGTCACTATGACTCTGCCTATGATTCACTTGTCCTTATCTAAGTTGGTACTGCCCACCGAGGCTGCCTATTTATAAGACCTATGACTACTTGGGCTGGTAAATTTCCACAGAAGCCGCCTGTTTACAATAGCTTATAGCCTGCTGTTTCAGTGTTTTTCCACAGAGACCCAAGACTTGGTGTTAGCATGCATGTATGTCAGGACTATTGCTGACTTTAGGCCTATGGCTGATTTTAGACCTTTAGTGTATATGTAGGGCTGCTCCTGACATCTCCTCCCTTCTCTAAGTATAGAAGGGCCTTGGCGATTCTATTCTTGCAAAGGCGGGGATAGAGGCCTGACCTCCAATAATTGAAGGGGACCTTGTAATGGCTCAGGTCCTCCTGTTGTTGTCCAGTGAGGCATGAGGGCCATACCCATCCCGATGTCTTTTTCCTGGAGAAGGGATACTTTTGACATCAACCCCTATGCAGTCAGGCTTGTCCCTCAGGGAACCCAGATAGATATTTGAAGAAAGTTTTAATTGCCTTTCAGTTAACATAGTTGATTCAAAATGTTTTCTTATCAGAGATATCATATAAATAAACAAAATTCATTATATAGAGTTCTCTAGAAAAACAATTACTATATATATAAATATATATGTACATAATTATAAAGGGATTCATTACATTTAATGATAGGAGGCTGAATATTCCAAAAGTGATTATCCGCATGGTATAGAGGTAGATAGTGCAGTAGCTGCTTAGTTCAGGAAGCTGAACTTTGATCCAAGTAGTGTGGTAGTGGGGAAGGAATCGTGCAGTCCTGTCTGCTGCTGAAGGCCTGGAATCTCCCTGCAGAGTCATCAATATGTCTGAAGAAGCTGGAATTTGTTGTCATCAATGCAGCAGCAGTAGACATGCTTGCTCAGGAGGAGCATAACTTGTCCTCATTGGCTGCCCTTCTCTTCCACTTGTATGCTTGCCAGGCCCCAGTCTATTGGGCAGTGCTGGTCAAATCAGGGCTTAGTTGGCCAAATTAGGCCTTAGTTGTCATTCTGGTTGCCAATCTCGTCTTGAAACAGCCTTATAGACACACCCAGAGCTGAACGTCTCTCATTTCACTTCACCTTGACAGTCAAGATTAACTGTCGTACTTAAAGATCATTAAATAATTATACTTATGGTTGTGGTGATTAGAAAAAATGAATTATATAATAAAGTAAGAAAGTAAGTTTCAGCTAATTAGGTTTTGAGCTTCTATCCCCTTGCCTCTACTAGGTTTAAATACGCTTGAGACAAAAACAAATTTAGTATTTTATTCTTTATAGGTATTTTGTGGTGTCTGTTGTAACAGGAAATGTAAGCTGCAGTATCTAGAAAAGGAAGCAAGAGTATGTGTAATCTGCTATGAGACTATCAATAAAGGTGAGTATTAACCTGACATGTTTTCTTCTATTAAATGAATATATATTAAGAATAACTGAATTGTAACAAAGATAAGCTTGTTTATTTTCTTAAGACAAGGACCTAGTGTTGACTTATCTGGCTTAGGTGGGACATCCCAAGGCTTGGTTTCTCTTTTTTGTTCTACTTTCACAATTAACACTACAGGTTCTGGTGTGGCAGTTCATTGCCCGTTAACAGGTACCAAGTCCCCAAGTGCTGCATTTCATCTGCCTACTAGTTCATCATCACTGTCATTCTCATCATTTTAATGGAAACAGTCATAAAAGTAGCTACTGTATTGGTGCTCAGGATTATATATTAATGCTAGAAGGCAAGGTCATGGTTCTTACCTGTTAGACAACTGCCTGAAATGAGAGTGAAGATAAGGACTTATATATGATTTTATAAACTCATAGGATACCATGCTGTGTGCACATTTTGGTCCTTTTTTTTTTTCTTAGTTTTAGAATGTCACATGTGTGTCTTCCCATTGTTTCTTGGCTCTCTGGCTAGTTTTCATTTTCAGCAGTGGTCTTGATGGTCTTGAGTTCCCACAGTGTGTGTGTGTGTGTGTGTGTGTTGTGTGTGTGTGTTAGAGAGAGAGAGAGAGAGAGAGAGAGAGGAGAGAGAGAGACTGTGCTTTCACCTCTAGATACATGTCTGTTCTTTTGAATAGTTCTTGAATTTTCAAAAATTTGTTGACCATTTAATTCCCAACGAAAATTACTTGACCCTTTTTTGACCAGGCCTGTGAACTAGCTCCTATTAGCTAGGAGAATAAATACCTGATAATAATTTGTTTTTCTCTTTTGAATGAAGATAAATTTTTTCAGCAATTCTCCAAAAAGCTCTGGTGTGAGTCTGTTAGCCTGAGGTAAGCTGTTCTACTCCCTGCTGTTGACCTATATGCTGGAAGATAATAGAATATAATTTTTAAAATATTTTTATGTTATCGCCATTGTTTATGAAGAAGCTACATGCTTATAATTTGTCTTTCTTTTTGCACTGTTTCTGTAGCTATTAGCCCAAGCAGTTTGTTAGAATTCAAATTTTACAGCAAGTTCCCACCTAAAAGTTCCTACTTAAAAAGCCATGATTGTTAGAGTTGACAGGTCAAAATTTGGGAGAGACATTTTGACTATAGAATCTAAGAGATAGGAGGATATGCTCATTAAAGAGACTATAAAAAACTGAGATAAAAGTTTGGTCTCTCAAAGATATAATGTAGAGGAATGGAAATGTTACTCGATGGTAGAGTGCTTGCCTAACATGTACAAGACCACAAATTTAATTCTCATCAAACACACACACACACACACACACAAGAATGTGTTGTGGTGTGAATTTATTAGATAACCCTTTTTATTGTAGTTCAATATCTTACATAGTTTCTTTTAGGGAGCTATCAATGATTATTACAAGAAAATGCCAACTATAGGCTAGAACCTGACTGAAGTGATCATGTACACAATATTATTAGACATGAAAATCTTGACTCAAAGGTTGTGAGGTGCGTTCAGTAAAGGGATGGAAGAAAAGATTCGTAGAGATTGTGAGTGTTGAGAAAGCTGCTGGAATTGCATGAGCTTTAGCAGCGTGTGAGTGCTGTCAGGTAGATTGGATCCAGAGTGTGAACCTGGATGTGGGTTTTCCTAGCTAGTGGAGTGGTTTCTCAGAGCGCTGTCATTCTGGGATATTAAAGAAGATTGTAGCAGTGATAGTACTTACGGTCGTTGAGTTTGGAGAAGTGCTGAAGATATTGTTGCCAGGACAATTCCTTTTTCTTATTGAAATATTCAATGATATTTAGGAACCATTCTGTATTCTGAAGCTCCAGCTGACAACAAAATAGATGTTCTATTGACAGTGGAGTTTTTGAATGTGGAGATAAATGGATAGTAAACAAGTAGGCCATCAGATGGTAATAATACCCTAAATTTAAAGTTCAGATGTACAAGGATAGATAGAAACAGATCAGTGGCCCTAATAATGCTTTATGATAATATGATACGTGACTAGGGACTTGAAAGAAATAGCTAGGTCTGTGAGAACCTGTGGAGAGAACATTCTAGGCAGAGGGAAGAGAAGACAACATAAGCTGTATTTGCTTAGCTTGAAGACCAAAGACTCAGGTCGCTGCTCCTAGTGAGTCAGTGGATTGTACTGAGAGATGAGACTAGGTTTGTAGAGCCTAACTTAGTGTTTTACTCTAGTTAGAAAGCCAGAGAACACAAAAGCTGGGGTGCTGATGCACACCTTTAGTCCCAGCTCTTGGGAGGCAGAGGTATGCAGATCTCTAAGTTCAAGGCCAGCCTGGTCTACAGAGTGAGTTCTGGGACTGCCAGGACTACACAGAGAGACCTTGTCTCAAAACAAGCAGACAGCCCTCCAAAACAAACAAACAAACAAACAAACAAACAAAGCCATTTTTAAATGGCTTTAAAATGAGGATTAAGGAAATAATCATTTAGGTCTTAAAGATTTACTCTGGAGTATGTTGCTAGTAGATCCTAGGAGTAAAAGGAAAAAACAGACACTTGTATTCAATAAAGATGATTTTCTATAGTGGATATCAAGCATACGACTAAAACTACTGAAATAACTCAAGTATAGCTTATCAGAGTGGAGTGCTGCCAACTAAACACTAGTCACTCGGACATCTTTGCCAAGTGCTACTTTCTCTTGATTGGCCATTTACTTCTTTCTCCTTGTAACTTGAAAAATCAACTATAGCTTACTAGGAAGTTCAAAACCATGAGTTGTTAATATTATTCTTTCCCCTTTATAGCTCAGGCATTTGAAAGGATGATGAGTCCAGGTGGTTCTTGTCTTAAGTCTAATCATTCTAATGACTGTGCCACTGCCCAGCCACTTCAGGAGACCCAAACATCCAGTACACCTTCACCTACAACTTTGCCCATCTCAGCACTGAAACAACCAAACGTTGAAGGTAACCAGAGTAAACTGTTATGGTTTACGCCAAGAATACGTTCTTTAAGTAGAAATACTCTTGTAGTCAGGATCCAAACAAGAGAGAAACCAATTATGTGTCAGGGGAATTTCCGCAAGGAATTGGTTATACTTGCATGATGGAGACTGGAAACGTGCTTAGGAGTCTCAGACTCAAAACTGCAGGAGCAGCTACCATCACTAGGATTAGGGGGATGGGAGGGGAGAAGCAGTACTAGCATCAGAGAGGAGTACCTGGTGGTGCTTAGCTCTCAGACCCGGGCACTGGGGGCTAAAGCACCATATGCCTAAAGCTGTGACCTCTGGGAAAATGCCATATGGCAACTATCAAGGAGTCTTACAGCTGGTGCTCAGGTGACTGAGGGAGAGTTCTAGATTTGATATTAGGAGTGCTGAAAGTCATGGGACTTGCAACATAATTGCTGCTGCTGCTGCTGCTGCTGCTGCTGCTGCTGCTGCTGCTGCTGCTGCTGCAGGATTCCTAGCAGGAGTTAGGGCTCTAAGAATCCCATCCCTTTCTACATTTTGGCCTCCTTTTCCCACCAGTCCCTACCCCTAGCATATTCTGACCACAGCCAGCTAGCAAGAAGACAAGATTAGGATTTGTACTTTCTGGACTTCCAGCCTAGCATTTAAGAGCTCATTGTAGACTAGGGGCCTGGGTTCTAGTGATAACCAGTAAATAAATTACTTTAAAAACTTCTCTTTAATTGTATATTTTACAACAATAACAAACTATTATTTATTTATTTGTCTTTTGTTTTTAAGACTCAAGCTATTCCAAGCTTCTGAACTCAAGTAACCTATCATGAGTCATTGATTACAGACATACACTACCGTAACATCTATTTTAAACCTTTGAATTTTCTGCTAGTTTGTTCTAGTCTGCAGTTCTTGCCAGTCTCATACAAGACCAGTATATATTTACAGACATTGTTTGGAAGCAAAGGCTGTGACATTTAGAAAATACCTATAAATATCAGTTAAAGATAAATTTGATTCTTCTGACAGTTAAGTTGGGGGAGTACTTAGATTATCGCTCAGTGGCTTTTCTATTTATAGTCATATCTGAATGGAAATATACTAATGAAATTGTGTATTTTAACCCTAAAGATAATAAGTTTGTGTCTAAAGTGATTTGTATGTTCTTGAATAGATAATCTAAATTATTATCAGACTATTGTAAATGAGAGAAAGGTACCTTGTTTAATATACCCACCCATGTTACAAATAAATGTACTTAATTCCAACTTTTTCCATTATTTTCTCCATTCTAAAAATTATACATGAAACTTCTTGTGTTTTTATGTTGTTCTAAAATCATCTAATTTTAATTCTCGTAACTTTTGTTCTAACAACAATAGCAACAAAATAAGCCTTCCTACTTTTAAACAAATATTTCTTCCAGATTTGAGAGGAAGTGGTAATATGTGTTAGAAAGTTTATGACCCATATTATAAGAGCTACAATGTTGCTGTTTGTATGTCAAATGAAAATACAGAAAGGCCTCTTAAATACATAAGTGATCCAGTTTCACACTTTTTTCAGACTTACTTCTTTCTGTTATCTGTGTGACTTTCTTCACTTATCTTCTAGGTCTTGTTCTTGATCCCTGTACCTTACTCAACCCTTAAGGTGTATTCAGTAACTGCTTGTTATGATTGAACTCTAATGTGTCCCCCAAAGGCTAGTGTGTGGAAGGCGTGCCCCTAGTACACAATCGAGGCTTTAGGGAAGTGACTGGATGTCTAAGGGTTTGGACTAATTAGTGAGTTAATCTATTGTTGACTTCATAATCCCAAGACCTTTGTGAGGGGCAGAAACTAGAAGGTTGGGTTTACTGGAGGAGGTAGGTCACTGGGGTGTGTCCTGGAAAGTGTCTATATTGTCATTTTTTTCTTATTGTTTCCTTGCTTCCGGGCACCCTGAGTGAGCATCTCTGCCCTGCTCCATCTTCCTCACCATGGTGGACTGCCTGTAACAAGCCATGGAAATGGAGCTAAGCCACCTTGAACTGAAACCTCAGAAATCTTGAGTCCTTTTCTTAATGTTTGTTTTAGCAATGGAAAGCTGGCTTATAACATGCTGCTCCATAGAGACTTCGCCTCAGTAACAGAGGCCTTGTATCTTCCCCACAGTCCATAAGGTATAAGATTCTCCTTTCCTTTCAGAGCATGTGACTCCCATGGTCACAGCTGTTCTGGTGCTCTCTCTTGGTGTGGATTAGATAGACATGGACTCTTCTTAGGATATATGAATTAGAGAAGCCATTTTCCCAGGCTTCTCTAAGAATAGAGGACTTCTGGGTGAATAGCAGTAGGATTCTGAAAACATTAACCGACCTATTTGGTGTTATAATCCTGCCATATTGCCAAATAACCCAACTCACTTTTCCAACTCATCTTAGGACCATGTTCCAGAGAACAGAAGAGAGTATGGTTTGCAGATGGCATACTGCCGAATGGTGAAGTTGCAGATACTACAAAGTTATCATCTGGAAGTAAACGATGTTCTGATGACTTTAGTCCCGTCTTACCTGATGCACCCACAGTAAGGAATCTAAAGAACATTTGTTAACTCATAATTCCTCATGTGATTATTAGTGTGCTTATCCTTTGGATGCTGTGATTTACCTAGAAAAAAATATATGCATATTTTGCTTCTCTTATGGCACTTTGCAAATTACACTGTTTCTGAGTTGAAGGCCGCGGAAGCGCTGATGCAGCAGGTCTGTCGGCCGCAGCTTTCCAACAGCTCAGCATGGCCGTTAGCAGTTTTTAGTAGTAAAGTGTTTTTAATAAAGGCATGAACTTTTCTTTAGCTATAGTGCTATTGCCCACTTTGTAAGCAATGCTACAATGTAAACATAGGTTTTATGTACTCAGACTTGCTTTACTATGGAGCCTGGGTCCCCAAGATCTGAGATATGCTTGGATTAACATTGTTAATAGATTTTATTTATTTTTTAAAATAAAAAACTTATTTTAGTTTTATATGTGTATGTGTGTCTGTCTCTGTGGGTGTATACATGTATGTGTAGATACCCACAGAAGCCAGAGGAAGGGATTGGATTCCCTGGAACTAGAGCCTGGCGTGGGTGCTGGTAATCAAACTCTGGTCTAATGTAAGAGCAGTAAACACTCACAGTCCTGGGCTATCTTTCCAGTCCTGGTTTTTACCCCTTTAGACACACTAGAAGAGGGCATAAGATCCCATTACAGATGGTTGTGAGCCACCATGTAGTTGCTGGGAATTGAACTCAGGACCTCTGAAAGAGCAGTCAGTGCTCCTAACCTCTGAGCCACCTCTCCAGCTCCTGATTTTTACCCCTTTAAATGTTAGTTCTAGGCATTGATTCTCAATTTTAAAACAAAACCCTTAGAACCTCTTCATAAGCTTTAAATGTTGTAGAGAGCCCCGAAGTACAGGTTATGTGGGTTACATGTATTTATAATTACTGTTTTTAAAACTAAGATAGAAAAAACTTCAAAATATTAATTAAAAATAATAGGGGCTGGTAAGATAGCTCAGCAATTAAGAGCCCTGGCTGCTCTTCCAGAGATCTTAAGTTCACTTCCCAGCAACAACATGGTGGCTCACAACCATCTACAAGGACACCTGATGTCCTCTTTTGGTATTCGGGTGTACATACAGCAGAGCAGAATGAATGAATGAATGAATGAATGAATGAATAAGTTTTAAAAAGTAAAACTGTTTTATAAACTACATAATATATAAGCCAATTGATAATATTTTAAAAACCAGATCACTTCAGTCAGTAGAGAGTGGCATTGTTTTGCTTCCACATGTAGATGTTGTGATATTGTCTATTGATTTTATGAAGAAAATCTAGGACCTCATTGTCCCTCTTAAAGGATGTTGTGGACTTCAGCATTCCCTAGACTGCAACTTGAGAATCATAACAATTTAGATTAATATTAACTAATGGTTTCTATACATTCAGGAAAGTATTTGTTGGTGATATTTATGGTTGCATTTTTACAGCTGTACCAGGTGTAAGTGGAAGTCATGTGATCTGTATACCACCTGCAAGTGAAAGTTGTTGAGTAGATTTTGTAGATAGGTGGAGTTAGGAAAGGTGGCATAGTCCTTAGCTCACACCTACTCTCAGTCACTGTTCCAAAAACCAGACCAGTAAATACATTCATTGTCATGAATTCTTCCCCTTAAGATTTATTTTAGACAGTCTGAGAGAGGCTTTGACGAAGATGACTTGGTGGTAGCTTTTTCCAGGTAGTTGCTACTGTGGACTCTCTCTACTCTGCTTCCCAGCCACTCCTTTGTTCCTCCTTTTTCTTCTCCCCCATCCCTCCAGGCTGGATTGGACTATCTTCAGAAGGAGAAAGCCTTGAGTTGAGCTAAGTTGGACACTGTGTATCTGTAGTAGATACAGTCATTAACTAAACCTTTGTGCTTCTTGATGTGGTATACCCTTAACTTAAAGAAGCAAAACGGCCTTCATTTTTTGGGAAATGAACTTTAGAAGCCTATATTGGTCTCTTTTATTTTTGTTAAAATAGTTTTGGTTATGGAGGTCAACATGTCACTCTTGAACAGAGACTATGGACTGACTTAATTTTATTTTATATTTTACAGATGATAAAAAAGTGGATCATAGCCATTCTCCTACAGTGGAAAAACCAAACAGTGGTATAGGAGACATTATAAGAAGCGAGATGACCCAGAGTCCAATTTGTCATGCTGCACCTGGGACCACAGGCACTGAAGGCTTGCCCATGCCTGGCCCTTTCACACTAGAAGATGATGTTTTTGTGGACAGTGAGGAGCCATCTACTCCTACTGTTGTCCCTGCTAATCCTGGTTTGCCTGTTGCTAGCATTTCAGACTACAGGTTATTGTGTGGTGTTGCCAAATGTGTCTGCAATAACATTAGTCTTCTACCAGATGATGACATTGGTTTGCCTCCCCTCCTGGCCACATCTGGAGAAGATGGATCAGGTAGGGTAGTAGCTACTTAAAATTGAAAAAGAATCCTTAGTTTGAAAATTTCAAGACAAGGTATATGCAGCTGTGTGCTACCATGTGACTTGTATAGACCAGGCCAGTGAGAGGACAGGTATGAGCTACCATTAATCTGCTCTAAGGAAAAGGAACTTTTTAAAGAGAACTTAGGAATTTTGTCTCTAGTATATAAAATGCATTTTAAAAACTTAAACATTTTTGTTATGCTATATATAAAGGGTGATAAATTTAGCTTATAGAAAGTCTTATTTGTACAAAACAAATCCAAAGTGATTTGAATTTTTGAGTCATTTATTGCATGTAGGTCTCTGGTTTAGGATGAATTAAAGTCTAACACAGTGAGGAAACTGATCAGAAATGTTTCTATTTTGAGATTTAACTATAGCTTTTGTATTTTATTTTTTTAAAAGAAGCATGATTCCCAAAGAAATAGCATTAAATTCAATGACAAAACTTGGAATTTTAGGTCAGCATCTGCTACTTATTTCATGTATGACTTTAAACATGTTAGTTGATCTCATTGGGTCTCTATTTCTTTGTAAAAAGAGAAAGCAGATGAGCTGGGCTACTGTGACTGACTTCTTCCTCCAAGTCCCTCCCGAATCTTAAAGTTGCCCGTTGCCTCAAGCATTATACTACTTGAAACTGCATGGGTTGTTTGCATGTCAACGTAGAGAAAAGAAGCTTACTATTACTCTGTTGCCTGTAGGAGACATTTTGTGAACTTACCTCTAGAGACAAAGGTGTTGTTAAGCTCTGTTCTTGGAATATCATGCATATTTTTCTGATTGGTTGTCAAGTTTTGTTTTTTTTTTTTTTTTTTTTTTTTGCTGTGGCTCCATGTCACTGATATGTATATGGTAGCAAAGCGGCATAGGGAACTTGAATGTAGATTCTCTTCAGAAATTAGAATCCACTTTAATGTACGTATGATGTGTGGGAGTGTGGGCATATGCTACAGCGTATGTGTGGAGGTCTGAGGACAGCTTTGGGGGCTGGACTGTTCTCTTCTACAGTAGGTTCTAGGAATGGAAAGTTGCATAACAAGTGCTTTAACCCACTGAGCCATTTTTCAGGCCCTAGAATCCACTTTTGATAAGTGTTTGTTTTAAAACTTGAGAAGTACAAAACTTTTATACAAAAATGGTGATTGAATGTGTGTGCACACACACACACGTCAGAGTTGTGTGTGTTCATTAGGCGTTTAGTGGGTAGAAGGGTAAATATGAATAGGTAAAGGGTAAACATTGAACAGAGTGGGAATTGGTTTCAAGAAACATGTTGAGTTTTGTTTTCCATTCTTTTGATAGATTTATACATTTTTTTTTAATTGCAAGTATATTTGAGAGGCTATTTATTTGTCCTGATTACTATATTTCTGCTCTTTTAGTGCCTGTAATACAAGAGCATCCATCTCACGAGCAGATCATTTTGCTTCTTGAAGGTGAAGGATTTCCTCATGCCACATTTGTCCTAAATGCAAACCTACTTGTTAATGTCAAGTTGGTATTTTGTAAGTAGTTACTTTTTCTAGTTATTTTTCAGTAAAGATACCTAAAGTGATTATATCTTCTTGTTACATTTTGATTGACAAATAGTGAAAAATAAACAGACAAATGTGACTCCATGATTCTAGACAGAACAGCGATTGGCCTCACTCAGACTTGAGATTCTCCTCCCTCCACCTGTGGAGTGCTGGGATTGCAGCATGCTCTGCTTAGCTGAGGTGGTTTTGTTTTGTTCATTTTCTTTCTCCCTCTCCCTGCTTCTCCCCCATCTCCAGCCATCTTCCCTTACTTCTCTCTCCTTTGGGGATTCAACCTAGGCATTCATGTATGGGAGCTAAGCATTCTGCTGCTAGACTGCCTTCTCAGTCAGCTGAAGCACATTTTGATGCTTAGTGTACAACTGCCTGTTATCTGTCATACCTTTTAGATAAACTGAACTATGGTAAATGGAATCATGATTTGGTAGCAATAAAAGACTTTTTCCTCTTTCTTTTCTTTTTTTTCTTTTTGACACAAGGACTCAATGCATATCCCTGGCTGGCCTGAAACTCACTATATAGATCAGGCAGTCCTCAAACCTGTGGCAGCCTTCCCTAATCTGCTTCTCAAATACTGGGTCAGTGATTTGACCTAATTAAAGTAAATTAAGGAAATAAGTCATCCTCAATCATAAATAATCTTTACTGTTCAGTAACATATTTATTGTTTTCCCCTCTCTGAAACAAACGCCGCTCTGCAGGCGCTGCTTTCCGGCATGTCAGTGTACCCTTTCCTCCTGGGTGTTTACTACTACTGCTTGTCTCCTGTGATAATCTCTGGGTTTTTCATACATGAATCCTAAACGCTTCAAGGTTCTTAATCAAGAGAATTTAAAATTGGATAAATTGTACTTTATGCAAAAGCAGTGTTTAGCTTTTAAATTAATAAAAATTGACATTTATAGTTGTATGTCATTATTCCTCAAGATTCCTCAGATAAGTATTGGTACTTCTCAACCAATGGATTGCATGGCTTGGGACAGGCAGAAATCATCATCCTGTTGCTGTGTTTGCCAGATGAGGATGCGGTTCCTAAGGACATCTTTAGACTGTTCATCACCATATACAAGGACGCTTTGAGAGGTATATCGCTTTACTACGATTTTATTTTCAACTACTGAGATTAGGGGTAGAAAACTAGTTAAAGGCGTTTATATTTCAGCTATGCTGGTTGTACTGAAGTTTTATTTTATGAGGAAATTGATGGTCTCTACAATGAGCTTATTCCCCATTGATTTCTTTAAATCTAGACTTTTATGTGATGAATGTCTGTATGTAATTTTTTTTAATTTTATAAGTGGAAATACCTTTGCCTCCTTGGTTTTCTAGATGTATCAATGTACTTATCTGTATTGCATTGGAGCGGGGAGTAATTTTTCTTATTTCCATGTACAAAGGAGAAAAAAATTAAGATACTATGTAACTGGAAACATTTTCAAATTTTTGTTATAGTCCCCAGCCCAATGTCCAGGAGTGGCTCAGCTTCTGCTTCCTTTTTAATGTTTTTGGGGTGCCATGAAGTGCACCTAGGGCCGTGGGCATTCTTGAGAGATGTTACTCTACCAGTCCAAATAGAGGCTTCTTTAAGAATAGAAATACAACAAGAACAACAAAGATCTTTGCATTGCTTTTACTTAAGAAAATGTGTATTGGGACATTCAGACTCAGAATGTTTCATCAAAATAATAATATAACAACTTAAAATATTTTTATTAATAATATTATTTCCAGGAAAGTACATAGAAAACTTGGACAATGTGACCTTTACTGAGAGTTTTCTCAATAGCAAGGATCATGGAGGGTTCCTGTTTATTACACCTACCTTTCAGAAACTTGATGATCTCCCAGTACCAAGGAATCCTTTTCTCTGTGGCATTCTTATCCAGAAGCTGGAGATTCCCTGGGCAAAGGTTTTTCCTATGCGTTTAATGTTGAGATTGGGAGCAGAATACAAAGGTAAGTTTGAAAATAATGTCGTATTTTCAGACATACTAAAGATAAAGCAATAGATTCAGGGAAATCAGTCAAACAATTTTTACTAGATTAATAGAACTACTTTTGATTTGGTGTTTTTTAAATTTCCAAGACAATCCTCTTATACCAAGTTAGTGTGACAAAGACACTGTTCCATGAGCTATTAGGATACTCATAAATTATATAACTTACCTTAAAATATAATTTTTTGAGACAGGGTCTCATAACAGAAGTCACTCTCAGCCCTTAAACTTACTGTGAAGCTGCTCAAATGACCTCGGGCTCCTGACCCTCCTGCTTCACTTGCGGAGACCACAGGCTTGCACCGCCATGCTTGATTCTTTCAAAGCAAAACAACGTTCTTCACATGATTACTTTTGTTAAAGTCTTCTTAAAATCGTGTATTATTGTCAGTTGTGTTTTGACTACATAGTAGGCATATTAGTGTCCCCCTGATTGCACACAGACAAGTGATTCTTAGGTGTAGCACTGTTGTAACACTTGCTGATGAAGTCAAGGCTTGAAGACATCTAGAGAGCTGGCTGCCATGTCCTTACTTTTACCTTCCTTACTTTAACTGTTATGTTCCTAATGTTTACCCAGTTACTCAGAAGTACTATAAAACACACACACGTTTGCCTGTGCGTTCACATGCCTACTTAGACATAGATTAAGATCCTAGCACTATTATAAATGGTCAGACTTTTATATGATTATTTTTGTCATTTCAAAACTGTTTCTAATGCTACACTTTAAAAATACTCTGTACCTTTATTCCTGAATTTTTTTTTTCCTTTAGGTTTTTCGAGACAGGGTTTCTTTGTGTAGCCCTGGCTGGCCTTGAACTCAGAAATCTGCCTGCCTCTGCCTCCCAAGTACTGGGATTAAAGGCATGCGCCACCACTGCCTGGCAATTCCTGGCTTTTTAAAAAAGTATATATATATGTTTGCTATACCCGCAGCAAATTGTATTTAACTATGAGGAACTTGATTTAAATAATTTAGTATGTATTATTTTAGAGACAAAATTAGTGTTGGGAAAATTAAAGTTACTTCTATTTCAGAATGCATACTTGTGAAAGATGTCTAAGGCGGGTAGAAACACAATTAATGTTAAAAGTCAAGGAAACTATAAAGGAAATGATCAGTGTAAATGCTGAGTTTCTAACATCATCTTTTTATGAGTCATGAGCATTCCTTGAAAACGGTTAGAGGTAATTTTACTTAAGACACTGAATAGGCTGTGGCTTAGAATGACATGGTATCCGTATTATAGTCTTATGACTAATGTTGGATAAACAGGTGGTCACTGATCTGAGAAAGCTGTTTTTATCCAGAATCTTGGGACTTTAACTTTTGTCATTAAATGTCCCATAAATTCCATTAAGAAAATCCAAGTCCTATCTAACCAGCATGAACATCTCTCTTCTGTGTCAGTCTGACTTCAGCCTAGCAGACTGTAACAGATACAGACCGTTGCTGAGGCTCGTTAATCTCACTGATGATCTTCCCGTCACTGTTGCTACACAGCTTTGCAGTTTCCGGCCTGCACTCTTCTGAAAGACCCTCCCTCCTCCGTGAGCTTCTGAGCTTCACTGTAAGGAAACCAGTCTATCTTAGGAGCTTCTGTTGAGGCTACTGGCCACACCTATGGAGTATATGCCTTACAGTGACTGGTGACTGGCTAGTATACTGTCCTAATCTTCAATAAAAACAGCATTCAGATTTTATTATCAGCAACAAAACACTGAGCTGGATAAAGAAAACACTGGCTCAGAGTAAAATTCTGTAAATTCTCAGAATTACACACAAAATATGAGATTAAAGTTAATTTTTTTTCATAATAGAATCAAATATTTGTCTTAAATAGTAAGGGAGCCCTATCATCAAAGTCAGAATTTAATTTTTTAATTACTATTTTTTAATTACTACAACTTAATGTTAAGTCTTTAAAGTCTTGAATTTGGAGACTATGGTTATAGTTCACTTATATATTGCTTTCCTCATATATACGAGGCCCCGGGTTCAATCCCCAGTACCACAAAAGAAAAGACCAAAATGCCAAGTTTTACTTTTTTTTTTGTATTTATCTTTAAATTAGAAAAACTTTATAGGGATTGAATCAATTATTATAATTTTTCTTTCCCATTGGGATTTTATAGAAGTAAGATTAAAAAAAATTAAATGCTTTGGAGCCAGAAAAGGTCAGCTTCGAATCTTTTTAACAGTTAAGTGAGCAAATTTGTTTATCTTTGTTTTGATTTTTTTTTTTTTATCTGTAAGTAGGTATAGCCACCCTTGCTTGTTACAGGATTTAAATAAGACAGTCTATGTAAGGTTTCCAGCTAGTGTATCTAGCAGATGCATGGGCATCTTTTCCTTTTCTTTGGTTCTGACTGAGTATATGTGTACTTTTTGTTTGAAAAAAGAAAATAAAACTAATAAACTTTGTGTTATTGTTGATAATAACCAACTATTCTTTTTCATGTGCAGCATACCCTGCTCCTCTAACAAGTGTCAGAGGCAGGAAGCCTCTTTTTGGAGAAATAGGCCATACTATTATGAACTTACTTGTTGTAAGTAACTGGACTGTTGTGTTGTTTGACATACAGTTTCTTCAAGTGTTTATTTAGTATCTTTCACCTCCTTTATTTGTCCATTTTAATTTGGAGTATTTGATATTTGAAGGCACATTTATAAGTCCGAAACCACTTAACATAAATGAGCTCTGCCTTTTAGAATACAGTGTCTCCTAATTTTTGTATTCCTTAATTCTGATTGCCTTTTGGGTCCCGCACTGCTGTGTTCTTGCATATTGAGGTAATGGAGACTTCCTCACAAGCCTCTGAAACTGACAAAGCTGAGTAACAGTGTTAGTAAAGTAAACCAGCTTTGGGATTCTGAACAAACTGTGGTGTCTTCATTTGTTGTAGGAACGCATGGATAAGGTGACCTCTGAGATTCTCTTCCTTCCATAACGTTGCCACTCTCTGTTTGCTTGTTACTGTGTGAAAGTTCTAGTAGACCTACTTTCAGATTCCCATCGACAGCCAGCTTGAAGCCTCTCAGTTTTCTGTTACTTTTTTAAAACATGAGAGATAATCTTGTTAGAGATTAGTGTTCTGTTGCCTTGACTTCAGGAGATTCAGGTCAGGGTCATGTGGCTCTGTTGTTTTAGGCTGTAGCAATGTTTGAGGGACGTCTTGGTGGGGAACACCACTCATCCCATAGTGCTTGGAAGCAAAGAGACTGAAAGGGTCTGGGATCTAATAGTTCCTACAAGGGCAGCCTTACCTCCTCGACATCCCACCTCATCCCAGGGAGCACTGGAAGTGAATACGCCCTTAACATGGGACCTCTTGGGGAACACTTAGACAGAAAGGACTTCTGCTTTGAGAAAGCTGTAACAGGAAAGGAGAGCAGTCTCCACACACTGTAAACTTCTTTCTGAGAATATTCTTCATCACTTTTGAGAAGTAGTTGGAAAAATTAGTTTGTGGGGTTTTCTTGGGGGAGTGTTTTGTTTTTCAAGCTAGGACTATCTTTCTGTGTAACGTTTTGATAGGACTATGTCAGAAGACTTAAACTGTAGATGCTGATGGAAGCATTTAGTGGATGGATAAATGTTGATGGAACTTTGATCATTTTATGTAGGACCTTCGAAATTACCAGTATACATTGCATAACATCGATCAGCTGTTGATTCATATGGAAATGGGAAAAAGCTGTATAAAAATACCTCGGAAAAAGTACAGTGATGTAAGTGTACTTGTGCTATCCAGAGCTAAAGACATTTTAACAGAGGAGTTCCTGAGACTGGAATTTGTTTGTTTGTTTTAAATCCGGATATATAATTCATAACAACATGTTTTTATATTTTTAAAATTTATTAATAGAGAATTTGACCAATTTTTTATCCTTTTAAAAAATTGCTTTATTTATTAATTGAGGAGATTTTACTTTCTGCCTGAATGCCTGCCTACATATGTATATACATACATACATACATACAAACATACATACAGACAGACAGACAGACGTACGTATGTACATGCCTGTCAAGTCTGTCTGTCTTTGTTAAATTCTCAAGGAGTAGTTCAGACTAAAGCTTGGTAATTATGAAGTTAATCAGTAATAATACTTCTAGACTAGACATAAATGTTTTTTTTTTTTTTTTTTTTTACCAAATGTGGTGTTTCCCCCCCCCCCTTAGGTAATGAAGGTAATCAATTCTTCTAATGAGCATGTCATCAGTATTGGAGCTAGTTTTAGTACAGAAGCAGATTCTCATCTGGTCTGTGTACAGAGCGATGGGGTTTATCAGACTCAGGCCAACAGTGCCACTGGGCAGACAAGGAAAGGTAAGTTAAGATGCCCTCACAAGAGGCCTTCCAAAGAGAAACAGACACCCATTACCTATTTGCTGAATTAATGATGGATGGTATGCTTAACATTTGAACTTACATAAATAATAGGTTGAAAATTGCTTCTATTTTGTGTTTTTATTTCTGACTACATTAGATGCAAAGATTTGGAAGTCTGTTCTTTTTGGCACCTTTAGTGTATCCCATTGTGTGAGAATCTTTTCAGTAGGTTCTCTCTGCAGATGTTTTCACATTTATTCAGTTGGGAGGGCACAGGGTAGACAAGGGTAAAGAACTATAAAGCCAAGAGACTGGGGATGAAGAAATGATGAAATGGTAGAGTGAGCAGCCTCTTGGACATTAGCTGCCATTCATTCTGTGGTGAACAGCCTGACAATTTCAAAGTTGAGGGAAAGCTGAGCAATTCATAATATTAACATATTATTACAGGATAACATTAAAATAGCCTGATGTTCCCACTGTTAATAATTTTTCTTCCAGTTGTAAAGGTAATGTCATATATCCATTTGAAAAGAAGTGGGGACTGGAGAGATGGCTCAGTACTTAAGAGTGTGTTCTGCTCTTGCAGAGGCCTGAGTTTGGTTACCTTCTTCTGGACTCTGAGGCTACCTGCAAAACACACACACACACACACACACACACACACACACACTCACACTCCTCTCTCTCTGTCTCTCTCTTTCTCTCTCTCTTTCTCCTTTGATATAAGGCTACTGTTGATATTTTAATGTATTTTCTTGTTTATTAATATATAGGTTGAATAGATAGTTTTAGACTTGATTTTATACTTTTGTACTTTCCCTCCTACCATTAACTGACATTTAAGAGCTCTGAATGTGTGTTTGTGTATGTGCGCATATGTGCATGTGGAGATCAGAGTTACATAGGATGTTTTCAAGTCTCTTTCCACCTTGGTTTTTTAGCTAGGGTCTTGCTGAATCTGAGTCTACCAGTTCACCTAGACTTACTAACTAGTAAGCCCACAGGATCCTCCTGCTTCTGCCTCTGCTGGGATGACAGTTGTGACAACCACATTTCATCTTTTACATGAGGGCTGAGGCTCTGAACTCATATTTTCATTCCTGGGCGACAAGCACTCTGCTGACTAAACCATCTTCACAGCCTGTCAGTTTATGGAATTTTAAGTATTTATTGTGTTTTTTGTTTGTTTTGTTTTTTAAAGATTTATTTATTTAATGTATATTAGCATCCTGTCACTGACACACCAGAAGAGGGCATTGGATCCCATTGTTGACGGTTGTGAGCCACCATGTGGTTGCTGGGAATTGAACTCATGACCTCTGGAAGAACAGACAGTGTTCTTAACCACTGAGCCATCTCTCCAGCCCCAAGTATTTATTGTTAATAGGAGATATTTACATTATGGTAAACTATTTGTATTTATGCTGTGGTGAAAAAAAGTATTCCCTTACCCACTTAGGTAAGCATCCCATTAAATGGCAACAAACCAGTTTACTGTTTCGTATATCTCTCCAGAGACTTCGTATAATATACACATTCAGGCAAGGGCATACATGTACATACATTCAAGATGCATCTTTCAGATAACTTGTAACACTTGTTCCATTTTGCACCTTGCTTTGTTGTTTTAAACACCTCTCAGAGGTTATTCTTTGTTAGTGTAGAACATTCGCTCTGTAACTTTCCATTTGGCAATTTTCTATCATTTACCTGTCATAGTTGGTTACCATTCCTCAGCTGCTTATAAAAATGCTGTTATGAATAACTTTGTATAGGTGCATGTTATGTTTCTAGGGATAAAATTACTGTCAAAAGTTATATTTCTGTTTTCCTTTTTCTACTTTTTGTGTGTAGTGTTTATTTGTGTATGTAAGCATGTTTTTGCATGTCAGTAGGCACGTGTGTGTGTGTGTGTGTGTGTGTGTGTGTATGTATGTGTGTGTAGAAGTTAGTGCTGGGTCTTCGGTCTTCCTCCCAGCCCCATGCTCCCAGAACTAAGACTCAAATGCCTTGGCCATGTAGCAGGACTCTTTTCTGACTAGATATAATTTAAAATATCCCATTTATTTTAAACTGCATTCTGCCATGTGGCGGTTACCTGTGCTCAGGTTCCATGCATTCTCTCCTCACATCTTTCCAGGAGAATCTCCTGTACCTGGTTCTATCCCAGAATTCTTCCTGCCTCTGATGTTCCACCTCCTATTTCCTGCCTAAGCCATGACTTTTTAATTGATAGGTGATGGAGCCACACAACGCTCAATATATTCTTTTTAAAGGTGTGCATGTAGAGACCTCTTGGGAGGCACAATGTTTTAGTTAGGGTTTATTGCTGTGAAGAGACACCATGACCCCTACAACTCTTACAAAGGAAAACATTTCATTGGAGCTGGCTTACAGGTTCAGAGGTTTAGTCTATTATCATCATGACAGGAAGCATGGTGGCGTGCAGGCAGACATGGTGCTGCAGAAGGAGCTGAGAGTTCTACATGATCTGTAGGCAGCAGCAGGAGTCTGCCACACTAGGCCTAGCTTGAACATAGAAGACCTCAAAGCCCACCCTCCAAGTGATGTATTTCTTTCAACAAAGCCATATTTACTCCAATACCACCACACCTCCTAATAGTACCACTCCTTATGGGCCAACCATTCACACGCATGAGTTTGGGGGCCATTCTATTCAAACCAGCACACAGGGTCTCTCAGTACAACTCAGAGCTTATTGATATGGCTAGTCTTGCTAGCTGTCTTGGTCTGAAGAGTCTATCTCTGCCTTCAAAGGCTAGAATTCAGGCAGGCCATCACACCTACCCAGGGTTGATATGGGTTCTAGGGATCTTAACTCTGGTCTTGATGCTTACACAGGAAAGTACTTTACCCTTCTCACAGAGATTTATACATTTTATGTTCACCTGCAGTGAATTTGATTCATGACACCCTCAATAACAAAAGCACAAACATTTTAAATAATACAGTAGTCCATCATTTGAAAGACTGTTTTATCCAATATTGTAATTTTATTTTGATTTTTATTGTATTTTTAATGTGTTATGAGATAACATTTATTAAATATTTGAAATGCAGAAACTCCACATTTTGAGTAATAAATACAGCAGAGGATGAACAGATTAAAATATAACTTATTATTTCTTATCAGTGACAGGTGCAAGTTTTGTGGTGTTCAATGGCGCTCTGAAAACATCTTCAGGCTTTCTTGCCAAATCCAGCATAGTTGAAGGTATGAGCTTCATATTTGATTGTTTTAATATAAAGTTATTTTTTCTTTACCTTTAACAAATATATTTGTGGGGCTGGAGAGATAGCTCAGCAGTTAAGAGCATTGACTATTCTTCCAGAGGTCTTGAGTTCAATTCTCAGCAACCCCATGGTGGCTTATAACTATCTATAATGTGATCTGGTACCCTCTTCTGGTATGCAGGTGTACAGGTAAATAGAGTACTCACATTAATTTTAAAAAAAGAAGGAAAAAGGAAGGAAGGAAGGAAGAAGAAAAGAAGAAAAAGAAATCTGTCAGGTACGGTGGTACCTGGAGAGCAGAGGTGGTAAATTTCTGAGTTTGAGGCTACGCTGGTCTACATAGTGAGGCCTTATCTCAAAACAAAACAAAGACTATATTTGATGCTTACAAAACAACAATATAAACTGTTAAAAACAGGACCACAAACTTATATGACATAATCTCTAAGCCTAGAGTATAACAGTACTGAATTTACTTGAGCCTTCTTTCTCAAGAGTTAGCTACTTGACTGACTATAGTGTGTATTATTTTCTTACATTATAGCATATTTATAGAATATGCTACTTCACTTATGCTTATTAAGAATGATAATTTATTTACAAATGCACTTTATTTATCTTTCTAATTTATGCATATTCTGTAACCTTAGCTTGTTCAATTTTAGTGCTTTTAAATATTTTGTGCATGTGTGATAATTTGTTCATCTGACCATGAACTTCTAGATTGTTTGTTGTTTATGGCAACCAGTAGTGTTAATATATATCTAGGATTGGAGTTCTTGAGCCAAGTAGATTGGTAAATGTTCAGTTTCACAGACCATTTCTAAGTTATTTTGCAAAGTTATTGTACCAGTCCTTGTTACCCTTAGGCTGTTAAGTTCCTCACTAGTCTACAGAGTCTCCAGACATGGTATTATTAGTCTACTTAATTTTGTCAGTTTCTTAGATATTTCTGAATATGGTCATTATTAGCATATTTCTTATTCATTAGCCAGTAGGACATCTTATATTTATAGGATGTGTTATCTTTATAAGATACTCATTCACAACTTTTGCCTATTTTCTATTGATTGTCTTATTTTTTTCTAACTTCTTTTGTTACATATTGTAGATTCCCCTCTTTAAAGTAACAGATAGTAATTGTTGATATTTATAAAGGTGTATTTTGATCATTTGGAACATAATATAGAATGTATAGTAGTCAATTCAGGGTAGCTACCATTTCCATCTGCTTAAACCCTTGTTATTTCTTTGTGTTAACTAACAACCTTGAGATCCTTCTGCAAGCTCTTTATAACGGATAAATTGTGAAGTTTAGTTGTCTTTCTGAGTGCACAGCATTCTTGGTATGTACTCGTATTATGGTAGCCGTCATCTAGTCTCTTCTTCTGTCCTCCATTCTACCCTCCCACTTGTAGGAGCTGCCAATTTTACTTTCCTGTGTTAAAGTAACTCCTTTATTATAGTAGCCACGTGTGACTGGAACCAAGTGATGTTTTTCCTTCTGTGATTTTGCCCTAAATCTAATGTCTGACCTCTAGTTCTATCCATGTTGCTGTAAATGATAGGATTTCAGGTTTGTTTTTTTTTTCTGGATGATTAATCCATTATTTCTCTATACCATGTTTTTTATTCATCTATTTAAACACCTCAGTTGATTTAACATCGTGACTATTTAGGACAGCGCTAAGTAAGAGGATGTGGAAGTATCTCTCTCTCTTTTTTTTCCTCTATATTTCTGTTGTTTCTTTTGGAGGAGAACAACATTCAGACAGGGCATTCAGACAGGGTGTTGCTGTCTTAGGCTCACTATGTAGTTATGGCTAAACTCAAATCCTCAGCCCTCATGCCTGTGTCTTCCGAGTTTTGGGGTCATAGACCTCTGCCACCATGTCTAGTATAACTCTAATTAATTATTTAATTTCATGTGAGGTCCACCCAGCAGGTGAATAGTTGGATCTTAAGGCATTTATTATTTTGGCTCATTGAACTACATGTGCTATTTTTGATAATGGCGTTGCTGTCAGCAGTGTGTAGTAGTCTCTTTCTCTGGTTGGAAATGTAGCTCAGTGCTAGAGTACTAGCTTGGCATGCGCTGAAGTTCTGGCCAGTTCCCGGCATTTGGTTTATTTTTTGTGGGTCATTATCATCATCATTGTCATCATCATCATCATCATCATCATCATCATTATTGTTCTAGCCATTCTGACCTGGATAGAAAAATATGATGGTTTTAGTGATGCTGAATATTTCTTAGATATTTCTAGAAATTCTTTAGAAAAGTGTCATCGGATCATTTGTGGATTTTTTTAACCAGCTTTTGATTTTGTGCGACAAAATTTCAGTTTGTAGTCCAGGGTAGACTCAAATTTGTTAGTCCCACATCTGCCTCCAGAGTGCTGGGGGCAATAATCCCCAGTGCTAAAAAATGGTCTCTCTTGACATGTATGTTTTAGTCTGCAGTCTTCTTTCCTCTGTAATTCAGGAGAGGCTTAATTTAATGTACATTTGTTACTTATGCTTTGGGTTGTCTTTTTGCATGTGTATTCTTTCTCAGCCTCTTGAGTCCTAGGATTCTAAGCAGGAGCCACACCCAGCAGTGCTTTCGGTTCTTACAGGGTACACAGACAGAAAGTCCTAGTCATGCATAAGTTTTAAATAATTCCCCTGTATTTTCTTCTAGGAGGTTCATATTTTCAGGTCTTACCTTTGGGCCTTTGGTTTATTTTGTACATGGTGATAGAGGGGGACCTAGTGTGAATGAGTAATTATTTTATAGCACCATTTATTGAGACTGTGGTTGTTTGTTTGTTTTTCTAAGTGAATGTTTTGGCACCTTTGTTAATAATCAGGTGGCTTAAGTGGGTGGTTTATCCTGGGGTTGTGTGTGTGTGTGTGTATGTGTGTGTGTGTGTGTATTTAATGCTCTTGGGATTTTATAGCTTTGTGGTATGTGTGAGGTGATTGTTTTAGTTATTCTGGGTCTTTTGTGCTCTCCTGAGAGTTTTAGGGTTGGGAATTTGTATGTTTGTTTCTCTTATCCTTGTGAAAATGCCATTGGTATTTGATGGGGATTATTTTCAATCTGTAGTTGTTCTGGATAGCATTAATGTTTTGACCATTTCAATCCTTTTAATTCGTGAACATGGCCATGTCTATACTTTCTTGTGTCTGCAAGTCTTTTATTGGTATTTTGACATTTTTACTGTAGAAATCATCTGGTTTCTTCATTAAGTTTATTCCTTTTGTTGTTGTTGTGAGAGGAATTGCTGTCTTAATTTCCTTGTCAGCAAGCTTGTTGTGTATATGAACATGCTCCTTGTTTCCTATCTTGATTTTGTGTTCAGTTTTAGCATATTTTTGCCAGATTCATACAATTTGTAAACAGGAACAATTTGACTTCCTTTCATCTTCCCTATTTGGATACCTTTCTAGCCTCCTCCTGACTTAGTGTCTGGTAACTACATGAGTGTGCTCAGAGTAGTGAAAAGGAATGGTCTCAGCTTTCCCCTTTCATTGTGGTGTTCACTGTGGTTTTGTCCCATTTTGCCTTTTTTGTTTTAAGATATATTCCTTCTAAACCTTCCAAATCTAATTTATTGAGATTTTTTTCATAAATGGATGTTGAATTTTATCTAGTGTTTACTTCTGAAAGATTATTAATGCATGGTTTTTGTCTATCAGTTGATATTGATTTGCATATGTCTAATCATCTTTGCATCCCTAGGACAAATCCTACTTAATTATGGGGCATGATATTTTTGTTGTACTGTGATTAAAAAGCTTAATTTACTGTCTTTATTTGTGTAACCTTATAATAATTCTTAACTTTATGAAATAGTTTTATTTTCCTAGTGAAAAATTAATTATTTAAATTATTAACAAAGGATATTTAAAACTTATATCTTGAAACAAAAACATTTTAATAGTAAACTGTGTTACTGGGCACACATTCTAAAGTTTGGCAAACTCAATATGAAGCATAATTCTCATTTCTAGATGGCTTAATGGTACAAATAACTCCAGAGACTATGGATGGCTTACGGCTGGCTCTACGAGAGCAAAGGGACTTTAAAATTCAGTGTGGAAAAGTGGATGCAGTAGACCTGAGAGATATGTGGACATCTGTTGGGTGGATTCGGAAGAGGAAGAACAAAGGGTAGGAATGTCTTCTTTGATGGAGGAGGATGATAATAACATCATACAAATACAATGACATTTTTTATGAATGAATATAGAATTGTGCTATTAACTTTAATGTTTCTATTCTAATTAATACAGTATGTATTTTTCAAATATGTAACTAGTCAGACTTGTAAGTTTTCTTGGGCAGGAAGCCACAATGAACCATCAACTTGGGGAGGGTCTAATTTTAAAACATTATGAGGTAGCTTTTTCCAGGCCTAAGGAAAGGCAAAACACATTTTATATTATATGGTACACAGTTTTGTCAAATAAATAAGGGTTTCCATTTGATTGTTGAATTCTGTTAATTCCCTATAATGTAAGCAAGACTTGATGATGTAATCAGTAAAGCCCTTCTCAGTGCCACTGTTTCTCCTCCTGTTCAGTTACCCATAACCTCTCAGTTTGGGAGATGGATTAAGTTCTAGAAGAAAGAAGAAGGAAACAATTCCAAAATAGATTTTTGAAATAAGGTCTTGCCATGTAGCTTAGGCTGGACATGAACTCAATATGTGGGCCAGGATGGCCTTCAACTTGAGCTTCTCCTGCTTCAGCCTCCTAAGTGCTAGTGTTAAAGGCCTGCTGGGGATCCAACTCAGAGCTGTCTGCATAATAGGCTGGACCCGGTCAAACTGGTGACATATGTAATCCCAGAAATAGTTTTTTAATTTGTCAGATACTTTTCTGTTAAGAAACTAAAGTGTATTAAAGCTAGATCTGTATTGAACATATGAAAAAAGAGATATAATTTACTGGACAAAAAGATTATAACACAATCAAGGAGTCGTGATAAGTGATTATTTTATATACATTTGAGAATTTGTTGCTACTTTAAATATAAAACTTTGACTTTGTTATTTCATTTTCCAAATTCAATAATCAATTTCATAGAAAACACCATGATACTAATTATATTGTACTCTGCTTTATTATATAGTGTTATCAGTTCAGTAGATGGAATATCATTAGAAGGATTTCCAAGTGAAAAAATAAAACTGGAAACAGATTTTGAAACTGAAGAGAAGACTGTGAAATGCACTGAGGTATAGAAAAAGGTCTCTTAGCTTCATGTGCACAAGCGTCTGTGTGTGTGCGCATGTGTGTGTGTTTGCGTGTGGTGTATACTTGGAAATATTGCATACTCAGCCTATGATTATTTAGCTTACTATACCTTGCACTTTCCATGTTGAAACAGATCCCCACCCAGAATCCCTTACATCCCAGATTTGAATCTGCATATATTTGTTTCAGGCTCTCAACATGATAGGACTTCCTGACAGCTAATAGTTACTGACTTTTGGGGGGCGGGAGGAATTGTTGAGACAGGGTTTCTCTTTGTAGTCCTGGTATTCTCTTTATAGATCAGGCTGGCCTCAAACTCAGAGGCCTTCCTGACTTCCAAGTACTGGGATCAAAGATGTGCACCACTTCACCTGGTTAAATTGGCATTTTTATATTGTTATTTTATTATAAAAGATTTTATTGATACCAGCTTATAATCATCACTCATGTAGGAAAGCCATTTTGGCATGTTCTCTGTTTTGAAATAAGACACTATGAAGGTACTGACCATAGCCTCCCAGCCTGGAGTCCCGTGTCCTCTCTGCATTCAAGTGGCCAGTTCTTCCATCATCTTTTGATTTCATACATGTAGAGTAACATAGAAACTACAGAGCATTGTTTCTTTGTCTCATTGGATTCCATACAGACGTTCTTATAATGTTGGCTCTGAACTGAATTAACAAGGATTTCATTGACACAAGTCAACTTTGGGCAAAAATAGTTGGACCACTCCTATAATCTGTAATCTCTGATTTAATATTTTTTTTATCATACATATTCAGGCTGTAGATATAGAATGCTCTCAACTGATGATTTCAAAGATCTAATGTTGGAATTTTCTTAAAGTTGTATTGAAAGCAGTAGTTGCCTTTTTTATTTGTTTTAATTCAATTTATTTGTTGCTTCTAATCACAGTCATGATTTTTTCCTAATTTGACTGATTTTCAGGTATTCTGCTTCCTAAAGGACCAAGATATATCTATTTTATCAAGTAGTTACCAGTTTGCAAAAGAGATTGCCACGGCTTGTAGTGCTGCCTTGTACCCTCACCTGAGAACTCTAAAGAGTAACAGAATGAACAAAATTGGACTCAGAGTTTCCATTGACACTGATATGGTAAGACATACTCTTGTGATGTACTTTAGAGATTTATATTGATATAAATATATTTGTATGTGGGGCGTGTGCCATGGTGCATATGTGGAAGTCAAAAATAACTCACGGGAGTCGGTTTTCTCCTCCTGACATTGAGTTCTAGGGACTCAGCTCAGATTGTCAAGCTTATCCACTGAGCCATCTTGTTGCTCCTGAAATCAAGACTTTTGTCTAACCCTTTGAGAAAAGGGGGCCTCCTTTTTTTTTCTTTTGTTTTTGTGGAGCTGGTAATGGAACCCAAGGCCTTAATGTACTCAACCCAAGCCAGAATCTGTCACACACATGTATTACCGCTATTAACCTCTAGCTGAAGTCAGACTTTTCTGTAATAGGCAATGTAGGCTGCAGGGTTTTCTCACAACTCACCTTTTCTAGAGGGAAGTGATTCCTGTAACTGATGAGTGTGCCTGTGATCCAGGGAAACTCTTTTACACAACAGGGTGGCCTGTAGACCATAGTCTGCTGATCCATTCCTGTCCTGTGTGGTAGATAGGCTTTGATGTGTTCTAATTGATTTATATGACTCAAAGATGTAAAACTATACACATGCACACACACATGACATTTCATTAAAGGTTCCAGGAAGCAGCAGTTATGCTGTACAGTATGGAGTTGGTGAGCCATGGAGACGTTGACTCTAGACCACAGTGGGAATGCTTCCCAGAAGATCTACCCTTAATTCCCAATCAGAACTTCATCTCCAGACTCTCCTTAAATATTTCCCCCTGATCAGTTATATAATTGATACTATATATTTCTTGTGATTTTTATGCATGTACAAGCAAGTGTATATATATAATGAAACTTGTGTCATTTCTTCAAAATGTTTTATTTGTCATACTTTTCTAATATATCAGAGATTGTATATTAGTACATATTCTTTTTAATGGTTGTATAGTAGTCATAGTTGATTAAGTAAATAGATAACAAGTAATTAGTATTATTTGGTCTATTTTGACTGAAATTTAGTTTGTTGACAGTATATTACTTTTGCATAAACTTGAATATGACCATAAACAAGTCCTAGATTTACATCCAAGTATGTACTCAATGGCTATCAGCATACTGTCCCAAATGTGCATTGAAAGCTTGAACTCAGACTTCCCACATGCAAGGCAGATGTTTCCTCTCAGGGCTCTTTTTTTCTAGCCCTTCATTTTTTATTTCAAGGCAGGTTCTGAGCTTGAACTTATCCTGTATCCCAGGTAAACCTTGTATTTGTGATCCTCTTGTCTTGGCCTGTTGTATAGCTGGATTATAATAGGCCTGCTGCCACCAAGCCTGCCTTCTGTCAGCAATTTCTGAGACAGGTGTTATTCACATCTTTGTAGTTTAGCAACATTTAATCAATCCAGGACCTTGTGTATTTTAGGCAAGTGTTCTACTATGCTGTATCTCAAGCCAAATTGAACTTTTGAACTTTGAAAGTTGCAATAATGCCAAGGACCAGCCTTGACTTGGAGAAGGGTTCCTGAGAGAGAAAGGGGTGTCTGGGAGCAACAGATCAAATGGCTTGAAGTCAAATCGTGGGTTACAAGCTATGTTCTGATGGCCTGTGTTCTGCTTGACATAGCTTTCCAGATTGAGCCCGCCCTCCCTCCCTCCATCCCTCCCTCCTTCCCTCCCCACCTCTGTTCTGCTCAAGACAGCTTTCTCTTGCTATTCTAAAAATTAGATAGCTCTTGTAGATCAAAAGCCCAGTCTTTTATTTACATATCAATTCAGTCATTACTCCAGGTTCCCTTTTGATTATTCCATAAGTCAGCATCCCAGGACTCCAGCCCTTGTTTTTTAGAAAGAGACTGCAAGTGCTAGCACAGACAGTAAGATAGCTGGGTGGCACCCCACCCTGAAATTACCATTGCGACCATGCCTGGGCCTGGGCCTTCTGTTCCAGGCTGACCTTGAATTTTGGAATCTGCCTGCCTTTGTTTTTTGTTTTTGTTTTTTTTTAAAGATTTATTTATTTATTTCATGTATGTGGGTACCCTGTTGCTGTCTTCAGACATATCAGAAGAGGGCTTTGGATCTCCAGTACAGATGGTTGTGAGATACCATGTGGTTACTGGGAATTGAACTAGGACCTCTGGAAGAGCAGTCATGCTCTTAACCACTGAACCATCTCTCCAGTCCTTGCCTGCCTTTGTAAGCATAAACAAAAATCTTAGCTGGATGGGATCTTGCCTTGAGATCACCACTCCCTAAATCTCTTTATCTCCTTTCTTAGTATCTTTCTGACTGGCTAGCTGGCTCTTACTGCAGCTGCTGCTGTTCCTTGAGATCTGTGAAACTCCTTATACGAATCATACTGCATACATATGTTTTGCATAGTTGAGAAATTATATATTTCTTAATCATGTTTTCAGCATTCTTTCCCAGCCTTAAGAGCTATCTTAAAAGTCACATTTACCATTTTGCTGAGACATAGACAAACCCTCCTGGACTCATGCTGTCTCTGATTATCCTGGAGTCATTAGCCTTGGCAGAGAGGACTTTCCTCAAGGGAGTAGCATGAAAATTGTGCATAATTATACAATGAGTCTTAAGCCTGTAGCAACAACCATCACTATTCTTTTAGGCCCACGCCCTGCTGGCTCTGTTCTGGTGTCAGGAACTGCATTATTCCATCCTTTACAAAGACAAGCATGCCTCAGCACAATAGGGCATGCAGTGTTACCTTAATATGCATCTCTACTTAACAGTGGTTATCTAATTAACAGTGATCTTACTTGGAAAAGCTAGTTATCTTCCCCAGAATGTCTAGTGAATATTTGCTGGGTATATTTTGTAACTTCTGACATCAAGTATAGATTTTCAAGACAGATTCTTCATTAGAATTGGTTTTCTAAATATGAGTTCATATACTAGTTTGCTTCTCCAGCAAGATGTGTTCTACTCATGCTTCCTACTGAAAAGAGGTGTTTCGTTTTCATTACTTCATTGTAAGACCCTTTCAAGGAAACTCATGAGTATCGGTTGAGTTCATTAAATGTATAAAATATAAACTTCATCAGTAATATTAAATCTTAACGTCAGATAGCACTGCAGGGCTTGTGAGGAGGCTCAGCAGGTAAAGTCCTTGCTGCACGAGCGCAAAAACCTGAGTGTGGATCCCTAGACCTATGTTAACTATGTCAAAGCTGGGTATGACGGTGTATGCCTGTAACCCTGCTGCTTGGGGACAGAAACAAGACCACCCTGGGGCTTGCTGTTCTCACTGTAGCTGCAAGCAGTGAGAGACACTGTATGAAGTGGAGCCTTAGTGTAAACCTTAGTGACACCCAAAGTCAAACCTCTGGACTGACTGGTGCACACAGGCAAATGCAGCTGCACAACTGCATACACACATGCACACATACACACAACTGCATATACAGCTCACACAACACAGTACTGCAACAGTCTGAAACACAGTTGATTTTTCAATTCATTTTTAATTGAAATTAAGTTGCATTGTTAATTATTTTTAAAAAGCTTCAGACCTTATTTACATATGTATTTAGTTGAAAGAAAATCTAAAATATAAAGTAGTGACAATATTTATAATGTTATAATTTATGTAACAAAGAGATAAAAGATATGCGAAAATATATTTTTGAAAATAACATTATTTTACTAATAGCCTTAAGCTGAATATTCAAAAATGCTACCTATTCGTCTGCCAAGCAACACAAGAGGGCTAATTTTTTAGAGTTACCTTATCAAGATTTCTTTTTGTTCCAGGTTGAATTTCAGGCAGGCTGTGAAGGCCAGCTTCTGCCGCAGCGTTACCTAAATGATCTCGACAGCGCTCTGATCCCTGTGATCCACGGCGGGACCTCCAGCTCGAGTGTGCCACTAGGAATAGAGTTAGCATTTTTCATTTTAGAAAACCTTTCTGAGTGAAAGAATGTACTGTGCTGTATATTGCGAACTGACCTGTTAAAATGAATCCCAGCACTAAAACTGAAATGCCACAAACACTAAATGTTTGATAATTGAAATACATAATTTTGCTTTTTAGGTAGGAATTATTTTTAAAAATCATTAGCACAATATTTACCGAAAAATTTAAGGGATCACCATTTTTATAGCTTTATGCTTAGTATAAGAACTAAGAAGAAAGAAATATTTCTTCTAACCTAAAATTTATAGTATTTACTGTGTAACTTAAATGTTAAGCCAAAGTATCTGCACTTAGTTATACCTCTTTATATATGATTTTAATGAAGGAGATACCTGTTTTCTGTGTATGCTAATGAGAATACTGGTTTTGAAGTCTGTTTAAAAATGTATGTCAGTAACAAAGACCAGTTTCAAGATTCTAGACTTATAATTCTTTGAATAAAGCTGATAACTTATTTGTATAAATGGAATGGAGACCTACCTCCATGATTACATGCAGACTCTGTTTGATTAAAATTAGAATTTTGCCTCTATTTCTTCTCAAATTTTATATATATATAATGCATATATATATAAATATATCATTTTTTCTGATTAAAATAATTGCGGGTGCTTCAGGACTTTGTGCTTCTCTATTTAAGTCTGTTGTTTCCATAGCAACATATGATTTGGAATGTGTTTTATAAATCTTTGCTAATATATAAATAGGTAATATTTTTGTATCACAGTGCATTTTCTTTCTCCTTCCTTACAAATACCACTGTATTTAACACTCTTCAGATGACAACAGGCCAGATGACCCATGAAGTAGTCATTGTGTAGCAATAAATGAAGCCTAAATCAGGTCTCTTTTATTTCCATGTTAATCCGTAGGAATTTCTTGATTGACATCAATGTATGAAGTGTAAATTTCAACAAATTTATTACTTTTGCATATTTTAAATTCTTTCTATGCTAGTTATTTTTTATAATGGAATATTTAACTTAACATAAAGTTAAAGGTTGTGATAGAGCTTTCTTGTTTAATTCAAACAACAGAAAAGAAAAAAACTGTGTCATTTAACTTATATAAAATGTAATCATTGTTTGATGCCTTTTTATTATGTGAAGTATATTTTTTGTATTAAAAATGATCATTGTATCTATCATGAAGGCCACGCTAAATAGCTCTGTGTAAGAAGGATTATTTATAAAGCATTGCAACTTACAGATCCAGTCGTGGGAGTCTCCTCTGAATCACACTTGGACCAGCCAAAGACATATTTGAGGAGAATACTCACAAGTAATGTGAAATGTTACAGATAAGAAATAAAATGACAACATATGACTGACAAAATGATGTGATATAAAGAGGATTGCATATCAAGCTCATTTTGTTACATAATTTGTTTCTTTTTCAGTATATTGTATACTTTGTATAACTACACAATTTATTAGTATTGAACTTACCAAATAGTGGAAGGATCTTCTGTGGTAAAGTAACTTTGAATTTGTTTTTATAGTGTCTACAACCAGTAAAAATTGAAATTCTAGTCTAAAATGTTAGAGGCAAATTTTACAGCATTCTTTGAAGATGGATTTTTCTGAATGCAGACACTTGTTTGATCAAAGTCTTTGCTCACATTGGCACTTTATTTGAAATTTTAGTGAAGAAATCAGTTGGTTTGTAGTCAGTCTACAACGATCTGCTTATGGTCTTAAGACTTTAAATGCAACTGGGTTTCTCTGCATTGTGAAATATGAGGTGGACTATAATCTTGCTTTATGCATTTATTGAACAAGCTGTGTGCCCGTGTGTGCTACATATAAAAGAGGACCACTATCAGGTTGCATCAGTTGAGTAGTAAGTTACTTCTTTTTGGAGCTAGATGTGGAACAGACAATTAACATACAGGAGCATTTTAACTGCTGCAGTGGAGAAATGACTGAGTGAGTGTGGGAAACTGACTGGAGGATGCCATGTCCACCTCAGGAGGAGCTTGCAGTACAGTGGGCATTTTGGCCTGGAAGTCTGAAACACCAAGAATGCTATAGAGAGTTGAATACAACATCTTATGATTGAGTAATAAAAGTCTTATTTTGACAGTTGTGTAGGTTCCTGACAACCTGTGTTTCATAGAAGTTTCTTAATGGAAAGAATAATTTTGATATGATTCAAGTGTTAAAAGACTTTGAAGTAGAACAAATCTCTGGCTCATTCTAGGTTTAGTATTTTGTTGAGTGGCTTTAAAATATTTGACTCAAGCTATGCACAGTTCAGCAGAAAGAAACATGCAAATTTAGCAGTGTTCATTTTTTGTTCCTTTCTGCAATGAAGATGCTTTTTACCAATAGCTGAGTTGTAAATGTTGAGACAGAAACAATGGAACCTTTATAATCCTAAATACTGTGCAGACCCCACCTGCACAGAATTGTGTGCCAGCCCAAGATTCGGAGGTAATAGCAGCAATGATTTTATTCCTCTCCATTTCTTACAGTGCACAACACACTGGGATTGCTGTAATTATTATGTTGTGTGAGAAAACACTTGAGTTTATTTCTCCTACCTGAAATGGCGTGTCCTGACATCTCCCCCGTGTCTCCCTTTCCTCCACCAACTCTGCCTTCAGCCCAGCAACACTGTCATCAGTTTTGGTCCAGGTCAGCGCTCTTAGATGAGCATAGAAGTGAAATCAGGCAGCCGTGGTCTTCCTGCGCCTGCCCTCCTTCACCTAACTGCTGACAGTTTCATCCTTGTTACAATGATGGGATCTCCTGTAGGAACCCTGAACTTTATCATAGGCCTGTGCTACATTTTATCTATTTATCTGTTGGTGGATCTTAGGTTGGTTTTGTGTCTTGCTTTTATGAGTTAACATTGCAGTGAGTACCTTTACATACACAGTGAGTAGTTTTTAATTTTTCCAGGGCCAACAACAGCATTTTCATAGTGACATTTCTTACATAAAATGTAGTATTGTGTAGTCATACCATATTAATTATTTGAATTATGTAGCTTTATATTTAGGATTATAAAGGCTCATTGCTTCTGTCTGAACATTTTTACTCAGCCATTGGTAAAAAGCATCTTAATTGCAGAAAGGAACAAAAATCCATTAGAAATCCTGCCTGTATTCTTAGGAGTACTTTGATTATAACAATCTCATTACTAACAAGGCTGATGGTTAGAACTTCCAGTGTGTTGAGTGTTAGAATGTTGAAGCTAGAAGCGGCATATCATCTTGTGCTGTTTTTAGCTCTCTTAATAGCATTGCTCACTTGACCTAATGTCCTTGTGACTAGGTGAAACCTTTGGAATGTGTTAACTTCGCACACCACCGCCAAAAACCTAAGAACCCTCGGGTAGCAACTGAAACCTGCCCTCACTTTGCTGTAAACTGCATACCTGAATTTCCACCAAAGTATTTGAAAATTCCATCATATATAACTTCCTTAAACAGCGAAAACTCCACTAAACTATGCAATGTTTGGGCAACTGATTTGGTGTTCTAGGACGATTATCACTCATCCTTGATTCAGTAATAAACTCTTGAGGTGAGAGGTGTGTGATTTATGCTTCTTGTAAAGAAGAAAGTTTAAATGTGAAGTTACAGGTAGAAAACGAAAGACCCTAAAGCAATAGGGCTATAGTGTTTTCCGCCTGGGCTGGAGGAAATCCAGAAGACTATGGAGTCCTGGTTAAGGCTAAAATAACTGCCACTCAAGTCAGAGTGATTTAAAATTTACCCTCTGAAGGGCTGGGCGAGAATCACTTCCGTTGGTGCTGTCAGGTAATGTATTCTCGCTTTGCAGCCCGCAGTACCCTAGAACGAGTGGCTCAGCGACAGAACTGAACCTCTGCATTGTGGGAAACTTGCCCCGCAGTCCTCTCCCCAAAACCCACTCCTTCTCTTTCCCCAACCCCACCCCCCAAACCCAGCAGTTGCAGTGCGCATGCGCACCTCTTACAAAACCGGTGCAAAGGTTCCGGTCAGGTCATCTGGCTTCCGCCACGGAGACAACCCCCTGTGCGCCAGCCCTGTGCACCTGCGCAGACACCCGGCGTCTGTCCGTCACCATGGCAGCATGTGCTGGGGGCCCGGGTAAGTGTGGAGGGTTCAGCGGGCGCCGCCTACCCCTTTCCTGTTGTAAATGCCAGTGTCTGCGGGTGTGGAGTGTTCAAGTGGTGGCTGACTTTACAGAGGCCGGAGTCAGTATCTCCGTGTGACAAAGGTAGGAACAATTGAGGGTGAAACGATTGCTTAAATACAAAATGAAAATTCATTTTTGATAATAAAAGCTCAAAATGATTCAGTAAGGTCTATACTTCCCAACCACCAACCCATTTCCCCCTCAGGCTTCTGCTGCACGTTCGTGGGTGGATCCTTCCAGAAAGGTCTTACATACATACCACATATATTACGTTTGGTTTTTTTTAACCTTCCACTTTAAAAAAAAAAAAAGATTTTATTATTTATTTATTTTATTTATGTGAGTACACTGCAGCTGTCTTCAGACACACCACAAGAGGGCATCAGATCCCATTACAGATGGTTGTGAGCCACCATGTGGTTGCTGGCAATTGAACTAGGGGCCTTAGGAAGAGCAGTCAGTGCTCTTAACTGATGGGACATCTCTTCAGCCCCCTACCATTTGCTTTTTAACACACACAAACATACACGTTAAATATATAAATATTTTGCATTAACCCTTTGAAGATTTTAACAATGTGTTTTGATCAATTCATCTTTGCCTCTGCCCCAGATCTGACCAAGCCTCTCTCCAACTTCATGTCTCTTTTTGTTTGTTCTTATATTTATTAAACTCCAAAGAGGGAATAGAGTGGGCTGTCTCAAGGTTGGGGGACTCCCTCTGGTTTTGTTCTGTGGGTTTTAAGAACATTTCTGTAAATGTTTATGGTGCATATTTATGGGATGAGGTGAGACTTTTCCCCTCCCATAGTGGACCAATTCAATATCAATTTCTTAGGTATTTCTTCCCATGAGGCCCACTGAAAAAGGGAGGGGTAGTTCTCAGAATCACGATGGAGGGGCTGGAGAGAGAGCTCATTTGCAAAGCAGAGTTTCATCCACACAACACGCATGGAAACCAGGGACCCTGACACAGGAGGGCAGTCGGGGGAGATGGGAGCAGGTGGACCCACAGAAGTAGATAGCAAGTCACTCACAAGTTGTCTTCTTGGTAAGCTCCAGGTCAGAAGCCTCCCTTTCTCAAAACACAAGGCGAAGGCTCCCAAAGAATGACATCTGTGATTGTCCTCTGGTCTCTACATGCACATGCACACACAGGCCTGCCACACCGTAACATAATGGTACTGGCTCTTCAGAGGATGCTCACCCCTCCTTAGTGCACGAGTGTAGAGAAAGCCCTGGTGCTTAAGGACATTTAAATAGGAAAGGGGCATTCTGACATGAGACACAGCCACCACCCTGCAGCTGTTTTCAGTTCCTTGTCTGAATCAGATCTCAGAGGGCTGAGAGCTCCATGTTAACAGCCTGCCTTTCTCCAGGAGGTGTGGGTGACAGTGGTCTTGCCTGCCTTTCTCCAGGAGGTGTGGGTGACAGTGGTCCTGCCTTTCTCCAGGAGGTGTGGGTGACAGTAGTCCTGGCCTTTCTCCAGGAGGTGTGGGTGACAGTGGTCCTGCCTTTCTGGCCCCTTAGGCTCACAGGGTCTCTTCCTGCACCTCACAAGCCGGAAATAATTGGTTGAGGTTTTCTTACTAAGTCACCTCAACTTTTACTGGCCTTTCTCCCTGTAGACTTATAAGGACCTTGTTATTAAAATTTATACATTCAGCCGGCAGTGGTGGCACCCCCTTTAATCCCAGCACTTGGGAGGCAGAGGCAGGCGGATTTCGGAGTTCGAGGCCAGCCTGGTCTACAGAGTGAGTTCCAGGACAGCCCGGGCTACACAGAGAAACCCTGTCTCGAAAAACCAAACAACAAAATAAAATAAATAAAATAAAAAGATGCCATAAAAAATTTATAAACTCATATAAATGTCCTCCTATTTCTGATTAGAACCCTAAATTCCATTTGGAATTAAAATACTTGTACCCTCACTTTCATGGAGTCTAAAAAAGAAAATGCAAGTTGACAAAGGTGCTGAAGGCGGCTGACTAGCACGCTTCCTTCTTCCTTGCTGTGTAGCGTATGCACAGGTCCCATCACCCCTCCTGCTACAGGAGCACCGTTGCACTAATGCTCTCCCCACACCTTGTCTCTGAAATTCTACTGTACCTAGATAGCTGCCTTATTCATTTTAAGTGCCACAGAAGGACCCTATGTATCCTGACAGACATATGAAGTTTCTCTTCTGCTATTATGTCTCTTGAATGGAATGTCTTTTCCCAAATGAGCTTATCTATATATGGAATAAATCCATAGAACTAATCAAAGGACAGATATTCTATGTGGTGGTTTGAATGACGCCCATGGGCATCTATGTTCCAGTGCTTGGTCTGTAGTTGGTGGAACGGTTTTGGGAAGGATTGAGAGGCCTGGCCTTGTTGCAGGAGGGGTGTCATTGGGAGCAAGCTTTGAAGTTTCGAAAGCCCATGACAGGCCCAAACTACCCGCCTTGCCTTTAGCTTTAAATAGGATATAAGTCCTGTAGGTATGTTGAATGTATTTTGAATTAGGATATTTTTACCCAACAATTAGCTTACCTGGACATAACTCCATTATAACTCACTAAGTGTACAGAACAGCAGTCTACCTAAGAAAAATGTATTTGGCATGCTTACAAGTCCTGCATTGTTGTGTATTGCTAGTATTTTGTAAGGTGCCTTTATAAAACCTCTGAGTGCAATGTAAAGACAGCGGAAAGGCGCAATGGCAAAACCTAATGTGCACTGTTTATGAATGCCTAGGTTTGTTCTGGCAGCCAGCCAGGAAAGAAGGACCAATTTTCTAAGTCATTTGGTCTCTGTCTATCTGTCCCTTCTTACCTTATTTTAGACAGGTCTTATGTCCTGCTGTCTAGGCTAGTTTTGAACTTACAATCTGCCTACCCTGAGCTGCTGAGATGTGTGATTCAAGTGTTCAAAGCCACAACCATTATGTTTTTTTTTTTTATCATGAACATATGCTATGATTTGATTGTTTTCTTCTTTGTTATTTGTCACTACTAAGAATTAATGTGCTAATGAATATTTAAATATGGCCATGCATACTTTTGCATATGTGAACAGGGCCCTGTGCTGGGAGCAGGCACTGCTGGGGGCAGTGTTCAGCCAACTCTCCTTCCTTTATGGAGAGTGCTTGTTCAAGATGTAGACATTATCTTTGTTGAGTCTCTATTTCCTGACTAAAGGAGTGTTTATAATTTGGTATGTAAATACCAACATGCTGAGGCTGGGAAGATGGCTCAGTGGTTACAGCCACTTGCAGAGAACCTGGGTTTAGTTCCCAGCACCCATTTGGTAGCTCACAGCTGTCCATGACTCCAGTGCCAGAATCCAATGCTGAATTCTGGTCTCTGCAGACAATAGGCACAGACATGGTGGACAAAACATCCAGACATAGAAAATAAATCTTAAAAAATAATGCCATGTTTATGAGAGATACATACACTTGGATTGAGATGAACTGAGGTAGTTCAAAATGAAAGAAGCACTATTTTCTGACCAAAGAGTAATTACCCTGCTATATACGTGTTTGCTTTCATGTAAGTCTGTGCTTCACAGGCATGCTAGTGCCCGTGGAGGCTACAAGAGGGAGATAGACAAAGGTTGTGAGCATTCATGGTGGTGCTGGGAACCGAACCTGGGTCCTCTGAAAGAGCAGTCAGTGCTGTTAACCACAGAGCCATCTCTCAAACTCCCTACTTTTCCTAATAGTTTCTTGGCAATGTGTGATAGCATTTTTTTAAAAGGCTTTTAACTGTTTTCAGGCAGATATAAGCACAGATATAAGCAACAGTTGGCAGAGGGCAGAATATTTTGCACACAAGGAAGTTAGGCGCAGCACTGAATAACAAGACTTAGAGAAACCTGGTATGCCATAAGCAACTGGCAGATGTATGCATTACTTGTATCTGTGTGTGCCAGCTTAGCCTATGACTGCTGCCTGATCAAGCGCTCAACACCAGAGAGTCAGGGTCTGAAGCAGATACAGCTGGAGGAGAGGGAACCCCCAGAGAGTCAGGGTCTGAGCATACAGCATGGAGGAGAGGGAACCGCCAGAGAGTCAGGGTCTGAAGGCAGATACACCATGGAGGAGAGGGAACCGCCAGAGAGTCAGGGTCTGAAGGCAGATACAGCATGGAGGAGAGGGAACCGCCCAGAGAGTCAGGGTCTGAAGGCAGATACACCATGGAGGAGAGGGAACCGCCCAGAGAGTCAGGGTCTGAAGGCATACAGCATGGAGGAGAGGGAACCGCCCTCAGTGACCTCATACTGCTGCGGCTCTATACAGAGGAACCTCGGTTCTTGGAGGACATAATCTAGAATTTCTGCTCTTGAGTGTCTAGTTTTTAGCAGTTCTGTACTCTCTGACATGGTTTTTCCTCTCTGATCTCCAGACCACACTGTATGACTACTAATTATAGCATGATGTGTGGTTATATGTACACATCACACTACATGCTCTGTTTCTTAAATCTGTTTTCTCTAGCTCAATTGCTTGGTTTTTCTCCTTCATTGTATCTTTTGCCCATTATATATAAAAAAAATTTAACTCTATAATCCAGCATGTCCCCCTCTGGGCATGTACCCATGGGAAGAAAACCACTACCTTGTAAATGAATGTCTATGAACATTCATAATTAACCAAGGCATGGAAGCCACCCAAGACTACAATGACAAACTAATGGATAGAGAAGATGTGGTATGTGTTATCAGTAGAATAGTATTCCACTCTAACAAAGCCGTTGCTAGAAGCTATACATATGAGCCTTTAAGATATCATTGTGCTTAGTGAAATAAGCCAGCCACAGAAAGAAAAAAATATTGCATGATCTCATTACTTGTAGAGCTTGAAAATTTTCGACTATATAGAAGTAGAGATAGCAGCATTGGCTATTCATAGGAGAGGCGAGGAAGTGTTGGCCAAAGGTTACAGAGCAGATGTGTGGGATGCGTGAATCTAGACGTGGAGTGTCCATGAAGACGAGGGGGAATAAAAATGTTTATAAGACTTATACTAATGAGATTTTAGCTGCTCTTCATTCATACGCCCGTGCACATGCGCGCACATGCACACACACGTACACACATCCCAAAGCTTAAAAATGGTTATCTACAAGATGATGGGTATGTTTATTTACCTCAGGATAGAAACTATTTCTTGCCATTGTATCTCACAGCATCATGTTATCTGCCTAAAGATATCCCCCATCAAAACCAATATTCTTTTCACGTAAATATTGTTATTTTAGGATCCTGGAGTGAAAATATACTGAAATATTTTCTGAGGAACAGCCAGATCATGGCAGAAGATGGCGCTGAGATTCTCTGGTACCACGCAGCCAACCACAAGTCTCAGATGAGTGAGGCACTGAAGAGTAAGTGGCTTCTACAAAAATTATTTTCTTATTTTATTTTTAAAACACTCATTGATATGTAATCCAAGCTGACCTCAAACTTGTGATCCTCCTGCCTCAGCCTTCCAAGTGCTGAGATTCTAGACATGAGCTACCATACCTGACTCCTTCAGTTTTCTTTGGGTAATGTATTAACTGAGTACATTTTTTTGAAATCCAAGGAAAATGTCTTGAGCTGTGATTTGGCTGGATTGGGAGCCAGTCTGCCGGAGTCAGTAGAGCAGGGAGTGTGCGCTTCCCCTGGAGGGTGTGAGCAGCCGTGTGGATGCTCTTGCTAGCGCTTGGCTCTGGAAACAGACTATGTTCCAAAATTTGGACTAGGGATGATTGCTGCAGTTAGAAATTATCAGGCTCATTTCACTCTCAACTAAACTGAGCCATTTGTCCCAGTGTCAGGGTGATACAAGTAATAGTCTGACAGTCGTCGGCTAAACCGCTGCTTTACTTCTCAGCACCCGTGGAAAAGAAGGATGGGTGCTAATTTTTGAAGCCTTCAAACCATCTTAGTGACCTGAAAGCCCTGTACAAGCTAACTTATGTCTTCATATTCACTTGCCCTGGCTCTGCTAGCCTGTCTTTGTTGGCTTTCCAGTCCTGGCACGACTGGGCCCGTGCTGTCCTTGCACTGGCTGCTTTCTTCCCAGGAACATGTGTTTTGTGGTGCTGATGTTGCTGCCAGGCCCTCGAGCATCCTGGGCAAGCATCACCACGAAGCTGTGTCTCATCATTCCTTTTACCTTTCTATCTTGTTTTTCACTTTTCAGTTTTAATTTTTTAATTTTTATTTTATGTGTATGAGTGTTTTGTTTGCATGTATGTCTATGCACCGTGAGTGTGCCTGGTGCCCAGATGCCAGAACAGAGCATTGAATTCTTTGGGACTGGAGTTACGGACAGTTGTGAGCTGCCATGTGAGTGCTTGGAATTGAACTAGGGCTGATTGAACTCTGTCTTTTGCCTCAGCCTCCCAAGCAATGGGAACTACAGAGCTGCATTCCAGGCCAGGCCTGGCCAACCTACCACAAAGCCTTTGGCATCAGTCGAATTGCCATTTCTTAAAGGCAAATACCTGTTCCTGACCCCAGGATCAAACACTGCCCCCCACTGCCAATGCATTTCCTTGCCTTGCCTCGCTTCTGCTATTCCTTTTAGTGGGTATGGTCCTGAGGTTGCCGTATTCTCACACGGAGATCTCTGCTGGATCATTTTATACACAAAGGAGCGCATTTTATCCACTCATCAGCTAATAAACCTTTGAGTTGTTGCCATTTTTGGCTACTACTTTACTATCTGCCCTGTGAACTGGCATGTAGGAGACCAGCAATGCATGTGGTAAAAAGAAGTCAGCAGATGCAAACAGACAAGGAGAGATTTTATTGAAATGCACTGAAGGAAAGCAGTGAGTGAATTTCTAGAGATACGATGGCACCCCTGACAGGAAGGGGCAAAGTCCTCTTTGCAAGAGTCAGGGGGCGCAGTTTTCACTGTGGGAAGCCTGAATAGGCTTAAACCTGCCTTAGGGTCTCATTCCTGTGCTCGCTGTATAAGAGAGCTAAAGGCACACCCCCTAAAGCCCTGCGTATAAATGTTGATGTGCAAAGACAACGGCTCTCCAGCAAAGCCTCATCCCCACACTGACCATCAGGCCGTGAGCACTTGTAGCTCATGTTATAAACTTTACTGGTAGTTGTTTGTCTCAAGGCTCACCATTTGTGGAAGCTTCCATGGGCCGTAAGAGGTTAAGGTCCAGATGTCTGTGTTACTAGGAGCCTGGTGCCATCTTCAGACACACCAGAAGAGGACATCTGATCCCATTGGAGATGATTGTGAGCCACCATGTGGTTGCTGGGAATTGAACTCAGGACCTCTGGAAGAGCAGTCAGTGCTCGTAACTAGTAAGTCATCTCTCCAGCTCTATCTCTGTTCATTTTGATCCAAGTACATGTCTGATCTCCCATAAACATGTGGACTTTGGCTGGAGAGAGCGCTGGCTGCTCTTCCAGAGGTCCTGAGTTCAGTTTCCAGCAGCCACATGGTGGTTCACAACCATCTACAATGAGATCTGATGCCCTCTTCTGGCATGCATGCATGCATATATGCAGGCAGTACACTGTAAGATATATATGCTTTATTTTTTAAGATTTATTTAATAATTTTCTTAGTCTTGAGTGTTTTGTCTGCCGTCTGCCTGTCCACAATGTGCAACCACTGAGCCATCTCTGTAGCCCCAGCTTGTGGGTTTATTACGTACCAAATTATAAACTACTCCTTTAGCCAAAAGCCACAAACCCAGGTTGCCTTGTGATTGTCTCCACTCTGGCTTGGTTGGTCTGCAGGTTTGGTTACTGTGGGCAAACACTCTTAGTATTCTAAATTCTCTTCACATAGTTATGTGGAGAGCTCTCTCTCTGAGGTTTCATTAAGAGTCTTGCAGCTGCCCTGTTGGCACTGAGACTAAATTTTATTGTACTTTTATTTGAAAGTTTGTCTTCTCTATATAGTATAATTACCAATAGATTTATATGGAAGATGAGGTCTCTAAGGAGGTTTGCGGGTCTGAATTGGAAATATTTCCTTAGTATGCTACTAAAAAGCCCAATAGCTAAGTGTTCACCTTTCCCCACACAGTCCTTTTCACAGTTGACAGAAGCCGCCTACGTCAGCTCCACACGCTCATTTGGTGCTGTCTTGATTGTCTACCATTACTTACTACAAGTGACAGTGTGGCTAGAGTTTTACTATTGTATAAGACAGATGGGCTACCAACATTGCTCAGTGCATACATATGCTTGCTACCAAGCCTACGACCTAAGTGTGATACCCAGACCCTCGTGGAAGAAGGAAAAAAACAACTCTTACACATACATGGTCTTCTGCCACTGTGGCATTCGCATGCATGCACACAGATATGTATGTATGTATGTATGTATATGTGTATATATATGATTTTATAAATAAATATAAATATAAAATATTTATATTTTATTATATAATATAAACATTTATAAATATATAAATTTATAAATATAAAAATATATAAGTAAATAAATATAAAAATTAAGACAAGTGTCAGTTTTCAAGTTATGAATCATTTCCATGCTGCTTTGTCTTATTTCCATTAAAGTTCCTTCCTTAACTTTTTAAGGCTTCCTAGGTCCCGCTGCTGATGCTCTATTTCAGGGTTTTATTAAAACTATAGCTACTGGCAGATGTCTGTTTCTGCCTCTCCTGGTAGCACACATCCAGAGCTGAGGGTGGTGCTGCACACATGCAATCCCAGCATTTGGGAGGCTGGAGCAGCACAGTTGCAAGTTAGAGGCCAGCCTGGACTACATGGTGATAGCCTGTTCCACAAAAAAAAAAAAAAAAAAAAAAAAAAAAAAGTCACTTTTAAAAAGTAACCAAGCTTTAAATCAAAGACATTAATTTTTATATAGCATTTCAGACATGAACAGTGAATGTCCATGAATCTAATTTGATATCAAGAAGATAATACGTGCATGTGTCTGTGATTCTGTCTGTGTGTGCGCAGGGGTATGTGTGTGTGTACATGTGTGGTGCTAGAGGTAGACCCAGAGCCTTGCCCATACTACTAGGAAGTAGCACTGTTGAGGCGCACTCTCTGCTCAAATATACTGTTTTTATTACCAACAAATACTTAGTCGACTTCCCTTCCCTTTCTGTGTTCACTTTGCTAGATGTTGGAGAAGAATTGTAGGCAGGGTAACGGCTGCGGGGCCGTGTAGGGGTAGTGCACGGCCACGTACAGTGCCTGACATTCTGCAGTTGCTCGGTGTCTCTTCTTCCTCACATGGGCACCGAGGCGCTGCTCCTGATGGTCCGTCTTTGTTCGCAGTAATGTAAGCTCTTACTTGGGCAGGTGCTGCTCACATGATAGAGGCTGATGTCCTTCTTCCTAGTGACGGATCGGAGCATGGCCAGCCAATCATGGCCCATCCTCCTGAGACAAGCAGTGACAACACTCTGCAGGAGTGGCTGGCTGAGGTCGTGAAGAGCAACAAGGGCATCAAGTTGGATTTCAAGAGGTACTTTTACAAATGTGCTCGTACTGCTACAGAATTCAAGTTCAGGGAGAAGGTTAAGACACGCGTCTCTGTCTGTGGCTACTGTCTTAGGGCTTTATTGCTGTGAAGAGTCAGTGTGACCCCAGCAACTCTTACAAAGGACAGCATTACGTTAGCTCTGGCTTACGGTTCAGAGGTGTAGTCCATTACCATCATGGCAAGAAGCATGGTGGCATGCAGGCAGACATGGTGCTGGAGATGGTACTGAGAGTTCTACATCCTGATCCACACGCAGCAGAAGGAGACTGTGCCACACATCTGAGCATAGCTTGAGCAGAGGAGATTTCAAAGACCCTTGGACATAGGATATCTCAAAACCCATCCCTACAGCGACACACTTCCTCCAACAAGGCCACACCCCCTAATGGTGCCACTCCCCATGGGCCAAGCATTCACTCATGAGTCTGTAGGAGTGAATATACCTATTTAAACGACCACAACTACCTATTCTTATACCTTATCCAAACTGAGAAGAAATTTTAGACCTTATGTGTTTCTAGAATAGACTTAAAAGGACATTGCGCTAATGGCTAAGATTGCTCCTTGAGGGCCTTTAAGACTAAAGTCAGCATTTATTTTTATTTATTTTTTTTACCATGCTAAAAGTTAATTTATTTTTATGTTAAATACTGGGTTAATATAGAGAAACAAAAGCATTAAGAATCATGAGATCTTTGGACTCAAAATGAGTTCCTTTATGGTAATATTTATCAGAAAGTTTAAAATACGATATATGTAAAGTCAGCTTTTATGAAGGAATGTTTCACATGTAACTATCATACCACAGAATGGCAAATTGAAAGTGCTTTTCTCCACCAGTACTCTGAAAGGAGAGGACGTTAACAGAGCCAGTACCTGCATACCAATTTCATTATATTTTATATTAGTAAAGAGGCTTGTCTGAAAGTCGTCAGTAATCAAAGCATCTTTTAAAATACTATTTTGCAAGAATTGACCATGTGAACAGGAATGAGTGTCATTCCTCTCCAATGTCTGTCACAGGGATGTGCCTTTTATGACATTAATTAATTAATTATGGCATTAATTAATTATAGCTTAATTAATTAATTAAGCTATAATGTCTGGAATTGATGGCATGCAGAATGAATTACCACAAGCTCCAGTGGCCACTGCCATTCAAACCTAGATTTGGTGGCAAATTCACCCCGTCTTTGAATCATACTTCAGTGTGAAGTTATCTTGGGGCTGGAGAGAACTCAGCAGTTAAGAGCATTTGCTGGTCTTTCAGAGGACCCATGTTTGTCTCCCAGCGCCCATGTCAGGTAGCACAAAGCAGCCTGTAACTCCATCTCCAGGGGACCCTACACCCTCTGCTGGCCTCTGCAGACACCTGTACCCACATGGCACACATACATAAATAAAAATAAAAACCTTTAGTGAGTAGGATTTGAAAAGCTTGTAGGATTATTAAGATAACCCTAACCATTTGTGGGTGAATGAATGCCCAGCAAACCTCACTTGGCTGTGATGGGTAGCTTTGTAGAACCTGATGTATAGGAGTCTGGACTGACAAAGTCTGAGTTACAGAATCATCTGAAGACCAGAGAGTTTTGTAGGTGGTGAGTTCTAGAAAGATTTTAATCCAGCAATGTGGCTTCTTTGGCTGAAATACAGACAACCCTTTAGCACACTGCTTTAATCTCTTTAGTTGGAATAAGGCAAACTCTTAGTATACACCTTTAAGCCCAAACAAGGAAGATAAAGTGGAAACAGCCATGTTTGGAAGTGATGTCCAATTGAGAGGCAGACAAAGTGACAAATCAGAGAAAGATTTGACAGAATAGAATATGCCCAACTCTCATGAGAACAGAGAGAAAACAGTTTACTTAAGAGAGCAGTGCTGAGGAAGAAGAGGAGAGAGGGCCGTTTGACTGAAACGGTTGTACAGAGACAGGTTGCAGAGAGAGAACAAGCTAGATACGGGTGAAGACAGAACAGCCAGAAGATTAGAACATATTGCCAAAGTTAGTATGAGGCAAAGCAAAGCAAAGCAATTCAGTTAGAAGGTAAAAGAAGCCAGTTTGAACCAGTCTGTGAAAAGAGGAGTTTAAGCCAGAACGGCTGAGTTGACCAGCCAGTCAGAGTTCAGAAAGAACCAGAAAGAGTGAATTTATTCAGCAGTAAGCAGATGGAGGCAGTAAGCCTCTGAGGTGACAGTTACATCAGGTGAGTAGAATTACTTTTACAATGAGTGCTTCATCTGTTTTATTAACAGAGTCTGAGTCCCAGAGTAGCTAAGGGATTCACCAGAAGAGGACTGCGAGCCAGCTTCAGATCCCAGGACTCAGGGCCGGGGCAACCTTCTCTGTCCACGAAATACTAATGTGTAGCACTTGGCAGTTTAGACTTTTGGACCCCCTCCTGTTCCACGTGCATAGAGTTTTGAGTGTTTGCTGCCATTTGTGATACCATGATTCACTCCTCTCAGATAGCCTTGTGCATTTGCAAATTGTAACTGCTAATTTAGTGATTCAGGCTACCTTAGTAGCCCATGAAGGAGCCAGGCCACCAAAAAAATTATTTCATAAGCTTTATTTTTAATTAAGTGTGTATGTATGTGTGTGTATGTGTATGTTTGTATGCATGGATGCATATACATGCATGGGGTACCCTCAGAGGCAAGACGAGGGCAGGATTAAGAGAGTGTGTGTATTGTTTGCAGAAGCTAGGGACATGTGTGTTAGTTACAATTCTAAAAGCTTTATACGTGCTTTGTATATGATCCCCATAAAAATCCCAAGAGGTAGGCTGTCAATGTTCTCACCGTCTTACGAAGAAATGGAGGCCGAGGAGATAAACAGCCTGCTTGTGGTTGGTAGTGGAGGACTGTCCACCAGGCTGGACATGGAGAGTTCACCCCTCCCCCTTTTTTCTGTTTGCAATGCTTGGAATAAACACAGGACCTTATACATGCTAAGTGCTGTGTCACTGGGTTATGTTCTCAGACAGAGAGTAAATGCTCTTTTTTTTAAGTAAGTAAGTAAGTGTGTGTATGTGTGTATGCACTCGCATGTGCATACATGCAAATACTACAGCAGGCCTGTGGAGGTCAGAGAACAACTTGGAATCAGTTTTCTCCTTCCACTATGTGGATCCTAGATATCAAATCAGATCATCATCAGACGTAGCAGCAAGCATCTTTCCCAGATGAGCTATCTAGCCAGCCTGAGTTCTTAACCAACCAGTGCACTACCTCTGAGACTGGAGCTGAATGGTATTTTAGTCAAATTTTAGTAGATCTTGTTTTGTGCTTCTAAGTTGTTTCACATAGTATACAAATGATAATGCATGGTTATTATATGGCATTACAGTTATTATTTAGTGATATGTAGTGATGTTGAAATTATATCTAGAGTTTTAGCTGACTCTGGGGTTTAACAGAGATGATATTCCCTTTCCTAAGAGTGCAGATAAGGTAAGATTAGTTAGTGCATTAGTTTACTAGTTCTGTATTAGTTCACTTTTGCATTGCTGTGACCAAACTGTTTGACAGAATATCTGCCAACCTTGGCTCAGGGTTTCAGTCCAGCTTGCTGGAGAGGGTGGATGCTGTCTGGGGCATCTCTGTGAACAGAGATGAATCTGTTCACAAGTGGGATACCAGGGAGGAACCTGCAAACAAGGCCTGCCCTGTAATCTAGTTCTAGCAGCCTCTCTGTAATGGCCAAAGCGGTGTCTCAGGCTGGGACCGACATGCCCAGAACGAGTCTCTTGGGTAGTCCAGAGTCTGACCTTAAACACGATGCTGTGGATCTACCATAGCTTTGCAATGTTTTATTGTTGTTGTTGTCCATTTGTTTGTGTAGTTTTGGTTTTGGATTGAAGGTCTTGAACTCATCGCAGTACTCCAGCTTGTTGCAGTACCTCGGCCCCCACCAGCCTCCCTAGTGCTGGGATTACAGGTGCATGCCACCTCTCTCTCTGATTGTATGCTTTGAAGTCAAGTATTGTGACGCATCTAGCTTTCTCTTTGTTTTGTTTCTTGTTTTTATTTTTGTTTCTCAAGACAGAGCTTCTCGGTGTAGTCTGGATGTCCTAGAAGTCACTTCGTAGACCAGGCTGGCCTGAAATTCAGAGATCTACCTGCCTCTGCTGCCTGAGTGTTCTGCTCTCTTTTCCACTGATGTTCTACTGATTTAGAGTTTTTTGTGGTTCCTGTAGATTTTAGAATTGAGGTTTTAAACAGGCTCAGTGTAGTAGAAGTCTGTGGGAAAAACTGGAGAGCCGCAGCAGCAGGCCCCAGGCCCATGCAGCAGCGGCCCGGGACTGTGAAAAAACGGCGACCGCAGCGGCAGCCCCTGGGCCCACACGGCAGCGGCCCAGGTGCCGCGTGGTGGAAACGGTCGCAGCGGTGGAGTCCCGGGCCCACGCAGCAACAACCCACAGCAGGCCCGGGACTGGCGGCATCAGCCCTGAACCTGCGTGGTGGAGGCTGCCTGGAGGCTTCCAGGCAGCCTGTGTCTCGTACCGGATGAAGGTCCCTGGTTCCAGTGGCTGGAGGCTTTGGCGGCGGCAGGCCTGGCAGGCCCCAATGATACGAGGAAGTCCTTGGTTCCAAAAGGGTTTATTGTCATGGCGGATGGTAGACGGATTGGAAGTACCCCCCCAAACTCAGGGCAGGCCTGAGTTAAATAGGGAGGGAGAAGTAGGAAGGTCTGGGGAGGAATGCTTAATTGGCTCCGCCCTCTGACCTTCATTAGTATGTAAATCCCTAGGGCCTGAGGCCTGTAGTTACACCCTCTACCTGTGCACTTTGGGAGGGGCTGTAATGGCCTACGTGACTGAATAATGTAGGTCCATGGAGATTAGACTGCTTTTCAGGACCCTGACTTCTGGGGGTGTGGCCGAACTCCTGCCGTTTCTCCCTTGGAGTCTCGGGGTTCCAGGCCCATGCCCAGCCAAGAACCAGGATACCCTTATGCAGTCCCACAGAAGTCTGGATGCCTTACAGAGAAATAAAAGCATCTAAATTCAAAGTCCTGCCTGCCTGAGGCTTACTTATTAATCCACTAAAATGTAGGACATCTGTTTCAGGGACAGACTGGGGAGAAACGCAAGGTAAAGACTGGAGGCTAAGGGCCACATGCCTCTGCTTTCAGCGCGTGAGTTAATAAAATGTCTCTCTTAAAGTAGGAGGGGCAGGAGAGGAGCACAGACGGAAGGCCCATCTTCAGGAAGGGCTGATGTCTCTCCATCCCCAGGGTGCTCAGCCTAGTCTATCACAGTAGCACAGGTGCTGGGGGAACATTTTTAAAGGGTCAGAAGCATTGTACCCATCTTAAAGGTTGAAGCAGTGAGGTTCTCCAGTTAAGTGTGTGTGTGTGTGTGTGTGCTTATATCTGAGAATAGTGAGACACACACATGCATGCACACACATACAAACACAAAGTAAAAATGATATACTAAACTTACACTGTTTTGTAAGTTGGGCATGCTGACACATTCCTTTAATCCCAGGGTGTAAGACAGGCGGAAGCAGGATGATTTCTGAATTGAGGCAAGCGTGTACTACATAGCAGGTTTCAGGCCAGCCAGAGATACATAATGAGACCCTGTCTTAAGAACCAACAGATAAACAAATAAAAACAGCAACAAAAGCCTTTCCTGTTTTGAATTCTGTGGCTGTAACAATCGTAGGGAAGAGAAGACAGCGCACTTTTCAAGAGGAGCTAAAGTATCTTCTCGTTCTCACAGAAGTGCTCACAGTACAGGAAGAGTCTAGTTTGTATTAGCTTTAGGAAATATGTTTTTTTTATTTATTTTTATTTTTGTCCATTGGTGTTTTGCCTGCATGAATGTCTTCTGAGGGTATCAGAAGCCCTGGAATTGGAGTTACAGATGCCTGGGAGCCGTCATGTAGGTGCTGGGAACTGAACATGGTCCTTTGGAAGAGCAGCTGCTGCTCTTAGCCCCTGAGCTGTCTCTCCAGCCCGAAGGATGTGTGGTTTTAGTATTTCTAAGCATTTTAAGAAATGTGTTTATGTCTCCAAATTCACCTAATCATGCATGAAGGGCAAGAGACCTTTTCTCCCACAGGGTTGTGAGTGTTGGGGTCAATCTTATCAGAGGCTGTGGTGACAGGAGCCACTCTCAGAACATGCCCACCTGTAACTCTACTTCCTGAGTGTGGTGGCAAGCAAACATTTGTATTTTTTTTTTTTTTTTTTTGCATCACTTCATACTTAGTGACCCAAATGTGGAGTTCTGAAGCCCCTGTTTGGTCCATAGAGACTGGCATTATTCATATCACTGTAAAATCTATAAGTTCCTTTCATGAAAATGAAGTATAAATACCTTGAGGTAGGATATGTGTTAGTCTTCCCTCTGTCCCATGTGAGTTCTTTTATTTGACTTTGAATTTGAGACCAGGAAGACCTCAGTGTGGAAGACTCACTGGTCACACTCTTTTTTAGTCTGGCAGCCGTCAGAGCATCCATGCTCTTCCTGGACAACGTGAAGCAGCACCTGCAGCGGCCCGTGTGGATTAATGCCGATATTCTTCCTGGGCCAAATGGGAGCAGCAAAGTAGTAGATGCCAAGGCCTTTCTAGACACCGTGACATCCTTCTTTCCAGACGTGACCTTTTCCTTGGGTTGGACAACAGGATGGCATCCGGAGAAAGTCAATGAAGGTGATAATTCTAATCAATTTGCTTTGAGCAAATACCAAGTTGATCTTTGCAAATGTGTGAAATATTCTGGACTCATTTCTTCAGTAGGGTACAGAGCAAACTCAGATGTTAGCTCAAGCACATAAGAGTGGCTGAAGAACACAGCTCTGTCCCTGAACATTTCATGGTTGTTCAGGTGTGTCTTAGGGTTTCCATTGCTGTGAAGGGACACCATGGCCACAGCAACTCTGTATTATAAAGGAAAACATTTAATTGGATCTGGTTTACAGGTTCAGAGATTCAGTCCATTATTGTCATGGCAGTATGCAGGCAGACATGGTGCTGAGAAGGAGCTGAGAGTTCTACATCTTGATCTGTAGGCAGCAGCAGGGACTGCCACACTAGACGTAGCTGGAGCATATGAGACCTCAAAGTCCTTCCTCCAACAAGGCCACACCTACTCTACCACGGCCACACCTCCTAACAGTGCCACTCCCTATGGACCGAGCATTCCAACACATGAGTCTATGGGGGCCAAACCCCAGGGGGCTTACTTGGACATGCTTAGCATGTCCAAGACCATGGGTTCCACCCAGCACAATTAAATACATAAATACAATTAATTTTTTTCCTTCCTGTGATGCTTTAATTCACTCTGAACTCAATGGAAATTCTGCTTACTAGGAACTCACCTGTAAGTTACTGATAGAGTTGTCTTCTCCTGGGTAATTTGGGTTTTTAGTTAATTGACTTCCAAGATTCCAATCACAAGTACACATTCCTTTCTTCCCACTTCAGGCTACAGTTGGTCAATGGTGAAAGAGATGGACTACATATGCAGTGAGCTAACCCAGCCTGTCACGTTCCCTGTCAGGGCAGCTTTAGTGAGACAGTCATGTTCTCAGTTGCTCTGGCTATTGACGAAATCAAACAGGTATGAATTATCTGGAATAAGAATTACTTCTTCTAACTAGCCCATATAAAAGACACATAACTCTGGTATTTTATTTACAAGCTGTAAGCCCAGGTTGGGCAGGTTTTGAGTGATTCGAACTTATATCCCATCCATATGTTCCTTGTTACTTGCTGTATCTCCTGGACGCGTGCTTTTGGTCCATCTCCTCTCATGGCGGTCCCCTCCTCCCTTGGTCTCCTCTCTTCCTCCTCTCCCCCTCCGTTGGTCTCTTCTCAAACCAATCACTCATCCTCAAGTCCTGCCTGTCTCTCCCTACAGCCCAGTCATAGTCTCTAGCCATTTATTAGTTAATTAACTTTAAAGTGTGGTGTAGAGTTTACATAGTATCACGTGTTGTACATGAGACTCTGCTTGACTTGGGGGCTGGTATTTAGCATTTAAATTCATAGCAACATCAGACTAACCCCTAACAATTATCACCGTACCAGTGTAAGGTGTGGAGAGGAGGGTGTGAACATTTCAGAGTGTGCTGGTGTATGTGTGCCTGCAAGCCCAGCACTTGGGGAACTGAAGCAGAAGGATTAGGAATTCAAGGTCAACCTCAGCTATAGAGGGACTTGGAGTCTAGCCTGGGCTACATGAGACTGTCTAATACAGAAAAAAGAAAAGCCATGATATACTAATTATCAAAGGACAGTAGGAAGAGAGAAGGAATGAAAACTGATGAGGTCAGTGCACAGATTCCCTTCCCAGCAGACCTTGAGAGCATTACCCCCCCCTCCACAGTTTGTGTACATGCTAATTCCAAGTAAAAGTCATCTTCCAGTTGTAAGTACAGAAGGTAGTTTGTCTTTGAACACTACATTACAGAAGTCTTTTTCACACAAAATTTTAATCATTTGGTATACAACAAGAAATTAAGTGGGGTTGGTAAGGTGGCTCGGCAAGTCCACATGTTTGCCGTGAAAGCTGATGACCTCATCATGTCCTGCAACCCATGGAAATGTGGAGAGAGAGAACTGACCCCACAGTGTTGTCCTCTGGTCTCCATACATGAGCCATGGCTTGCACGCACGTGCACACACACACACACTGATAATAATAATAATAATATAAAAATACATTTTGGGGACTGGAGAGATGGCCCAGTGGTGAAGAGCATGCACTGCTCTTGCAGAGACCTGAGTTCAGTTCCCAGCCCCCATGTCAGGTGACTCTCAGCTGTTGTCGTCCCAGTTCTAGGGGATCACACCTCCGAGGGCGTGTGTACTCACCTGCACATGCCTGCACATAGACATACATACATATACATACTTACAAATAAAATCTTAAGTAAGTGTAACTTAGCTGTATCATATGGTAAATGTTGAAGTATACCCTAAAGGTACAAATATTCAAACAGTCTGGTTAGTACTTTCTGGGGCCAGTAGACAGCCCAGTAGCTTGTTTAGAAGCAGTTAACTATCTAGAACAAGCTATGCTTACAGATTTTCTTATTCTTTTTGCCAGATATATTTCCATTGAATTAACACTTGAGTATTAAATTGTTAATGTAGGAAGAATAGACTAGGATGGCTTTTAAAAAGGATTTATTTTATATGTACAAATATTTTTTCCCTGTGTGTACAGTGTAGTGCCTACATGCCTGGTGTTCACAGAGGTCAGAAGCCAGTGTCAGGTTCCCTGGAACGGGAGTCACAGATGATAGTCAGCTTCCCTATGGGTGCTGGGGATTGAACCTGGGTCCTCTGCAAGAGCAACAAGTCTTAACCACTGAGCAGCCTCTCTAGCCCCTAGGCTAGCTTTTTAATGTAGTTTCAGAATAGAAGTCTTTTCTTGGTGTTAAAGGTAACACATCCAGAAGTTTTGAAAGATAATTTTGCTATATTTGAATACATAAATATCAAAAGTTCTGGTTAAAAATAGTATGATGATACATGTCAGAGAGAGAGAAAGAATTCTGACACAAATTTTTTTACAACCTTCTGGCAAAACGCCCAGCTTAATAATTAACTAGGTTGGAAAGAGTAGAGGAAGTTGGCATGCTGTGTACATCGTAGATGTAAACTGATTTACTTCCTTAAGGAAACGGTGGGCGTGTTCCTGGATTTTTATCAATAAGGGCTTATCTACCTAGGAGAAGTTCATGTAAGCACAGAGAAGGACTGGCAGAGTTTCAAAGCGTTCCACATCTCCTCCAGTCAGAAACTGGCTGAGTTACTATGGTATACTCTCACAATGGAAGGTTAAATACTTGTGATAGGTCACGCTTAGGCTTCGGGTTTTAATATGGGCAAATCTCTAAACTAATTCTGTTAAATGAAAAATCACTGAAGTGAATGATATTGTAAGAACTTTGAGTCTACTTGCATGAGAAGACTGAATTATAAAATATTTATAGATGAATTAAACTTCAAGTTATTTGAGCAGTTGTAGCTAGCATTATGACAAAAGAGAGACATTAGATGGTCCCAGATAATAATGAGTCAGGGTCTTCATTGCAAACAACTGAAACCAAACCTGCCTAACAAACGGAAAAAGAGATGTATTGAGCTAATGAGGAGATTTTTCTTTTCTAAATTTTATGTGGATTGGTGTTTTGCCTGCATACATGTCTGTGTGAGGGTGTTGAATTCTCTGGAACATTAGAGACAGTTGTGAGCTGCTTTCTGAGTTCTGGGAATTGAACCTGGATCCTCTGGAAGAGCAGACAGGGCTCTAAACTACTGAGTCATCTCTCCAGCCCCGAGATCATTATTTCTATAGTGTGCAATGCTTTAGACATTCTCTTTGGGAAGGCGTGTCATCATTATTAACTCTTATCACTAACGCTGCTTCTAGTTTTGTTTGTTTCCATTAGTGTTGAAGAATTACTCTGAAGTCAACCAGCATAGTATATTAATTATAAAAGATTATTATTTAAATTATGGCACTAAATTAGATTGTAAAAATTGGATTCTTATACAGAACTCTAGCTTTTGAAAATATCTTCTGATAACCCTGTTTGAGAAGCATTCACAGTATAAACATATTATTTACGTGGATACGGAGGACTTGGTTGTGTACAGAGCACCGTGAGGTTAGAGCCACCGATGTGGTCCGTTCGTGGGCAGTTTGCAGTATCTCCACTGATTTGTCATGATGCTTTTGAAAGGCCCTGTCTGATCTCATGAAAAATTTGCAATTCACAGAGGCACCGGCTAATCTGAGAGCCCACAGTCAGAAATAAACCTTCCAAACAGAGTCCTAATGGGCCTCGTGAAGTTCAGACAGACGTGGCTGGGCTGCTCTGTGTTATGGAGTCTAAGAACTTTTAGAATTTTTTTGTCTCTTAAGCAGAAACTGCAAATTTCTTAAATATCTAGTGTTAAGTCTTTCAAATTGAAAGTGGTGGATTATATATAAACAGTTTTTCCCTATGGTTTTAAAGATGGCAGTTCATCATTACCAAAAGCTATTTCAATGACCTAGACAACTCTATACAGAAAGTTAACAGTAATTCTTTAAAGCTTGGGTTTTTTTTCCATAGTAAACTGTCTCACAAAATATAGAAAGATTTTATTTTTAAGAACAGTGAGTGATTATTTGCATCCTTCATTCTGAATCTGTATAAAGCGTTAGAGAAACATCAGTAGTTAGTTAATCCATGACCCAGCTTTTCACAATAAGGACTTTGAGAAATGGCATAAATTACTAACATTTAGAATGTTTCCCTCAAGTAGTATGTAAATAAGTTTGTCTATGAACAATCTTTTAAATATGATCAGGAAAAGTCAGGACAATGATATACCTTAGTTTGTCATCAGAGATATCAGTCATTTTGACACCATGTCTCATGGGTGCTAAACTGCATTGTATTTCACTATCTGCTCTCATTTATGGACTACATGCTGTTTTCTTTTTTTTTTTTGTTTTTTTTTTGTTTTTTTTTTGGTTTTTCGAGACAGGGTTTCTCTGTGTAGCCCTGGCTGTCCTGGAACTCACTCTGTAGACCAGGCTGGCCTCGAACTCAGAAATCCGCCTGTCTCTGCCTCCTAAGTGCTGGGATTAAAGGCGTGCGCCACCACCGCCCAGCTACATGCTGTTTCCATTGTGTCATTTTTATCAAGTTCTCTTAGCCTTTGCATGTGTATAAGTGTATGATGCATGTGTGTGCATGTGTGTGGCATACTTGTGTGCATGTGTGTATGATACATGCATGTGTATGTATGTGTGATGCACATGTGTGTATTTATGTGTGTGATGCATGTATGTGTATGTGATGCGCACATGTGTATGTATGTGTGATGCACACATGTGTATGGAAAATGTTTCCCCTAATGTAAGTATGGTGTATAAATTTGCCTGAGGCTTAAGACTGTGGGAGAAGCCAAGCCCCTTTTTAGTAATATGATACAGTTTTCTCCTTCAATTTATCCCCTAAGTATTTGTCACAGGAAGTAGTTGAAAACAAGTAACTAAAAGAACACTAATCATTACCAATGAAAAGACCATTTAGCATTCCTTTCCGTATCATTTCATTAATGAATAAAGACAGATATGTTTTTATTTTAATACTTTACCTATCTTCAGTTGGCATTAAAATAAACTTCATACACAGTGTGTGTGCATGTGTGGGTGTGTGTATAGGAGAGGGTATTTTATCCATACCAGGCAAAGCACTTCTCCAATGAAGTATTCTTAAACCCTAGGTTTTTCTCTTATGAAAACTGTATAGCTTATGGAAGGCATATTTTCTTCAGTAGCCATAATAAAAGTCTAACACAAACTAAGTACAATTACTCTTTAAATCTAGCCATGAGTATCACTGTCCTAGACACAAACAAGTACAATCAAACTGGAGACCAGTGGTTCTCAACCTTCCTAATGCTATAACCCTTTAATACAGTTCCTCATGCTGTGATGACGAGCAGCCGTAAAATCATTTTGTTGCTACTTTATAACTGTAATTTTGCAACTGTTATGAATTTTAATGTAAATATCAGATGTGCAAGATATCTGACATGCCACCCCAGTGAAAGGCTCAGTCGACTCCCAAAGGGGACTCGACCCACAGGTTGAGAGCCACTACTCTGGATATTATGCAGTGACTGTCATGGTACCAATAACTGGGTAGTCTTCATCCTAGAACTTCTAATTGTAGAGGTTGTAAAACCTTGTCATTGTTAATAGCTCTGATGGCCGTATACAGCTTGAGATAGGAAATTATTATTTATTTTAAATTAGAGCAAAAGCTTTGAGATGTTTTTCTATGTTGATGAAAGACTAAAAGTTAGGTGCCGGGACCACCATCGATGGCAAGTGCTGCCTTGCATGGGTGAGACCCGTAGCTCACCTCACAAACAAACAAGAACAAACCCTCTGCTGTATTTTGTTTATGGTCTGTATTAATAATGAACTGGTGTTTTTTAAACTGTGTGTGTCTGTGTCTGTTCACACAAGGGAACATGGGAGCATACCCATGTCAACACTGGTAGCTGCAGGGTGCAGACAAAGGTGTCGGGATCCCTTAGAGCTGGGTTTATAAGTGGCTGTGAGCGACCCTCTGTAAACCTGGTCCTCTGCCTGAGCACTCCATGCCCCTCACCCTGAGCCATCACTTCAGCCCTAGAGTTACTATTTTGAATTAGTCCTTTGCTGCTGTTATGCCCTGCCTAGATAGGATGTATACGTTACGTTCACTTGCTGTGCATAGGAAGGCCTTTTATGTCTACATGCTTATGCCCAAATCTTCTAATACCTTTATCATTTTAAATGGCTTTCGGTTGATTTTCCAGGTCTCAAAGCAAAAACAACAAAAAAAAAAAGTATATTCTCTTTAAACATTATTTCCTCTTCTTTTTGAGCTCTCTTTCCTTTTTAAGGCATGCTGTTTAGTGTTTCCAGAACAAGGGTTCAGAACTAGGGGAAAGCTAACTCAGCAGATAATGCCTGCGGAGTTTTTGGTTCCCCAACCTGTGTGTAGCAGGGATTTGAGGAGGCATCTCGTGGCAGAAGTCTGGAGTGTGTTCTGTGCTGCACAGGACACCCCCAGGAGAAACAGCCTCCACGTGACGACATAACACCCATATGGAGGATTTGAGAAAAGCGCCCAGCTATTAGTGACCGTGGGCATTGTTCATGTGGAAGCTTTTCAGATCCTCCAGAGATGCCAGTCTAAACAAGCATCGAAATCCCAGTGGGCGTTCAGTTTTCTCAAGTGCCTTCTCAATTCCTGCGACAGCAGTCGTGGCCGGGTGGGGTGGCGCACACCTTTAATCCCAGCGGCCTGCAGAGGCAGATGGATCTCGATGCCTTTGAGGCCAGCCCAGTCTGTATAGCAAGTTCCACCCACGATACCTGCCCCCACAGAGTGTCTTTGTTTCCCTCTGTGCTTACTAATAGAATATTTCTTGTGCTATTTCAGTGTTTTACCCTCTCATCACTTCCCCATGTGGGTCTGGCATGCCACTCCTGCTGTGTGTCTCAATGCCAATTCTGTGTTCATCTGCATGGTTTTCTTCCTCAGTTTTAGATATGAGAGTCCTGTGCACTTCAGAAAATGTCCGGTACTTTCTTATGTATTCAGAGATATCGAAAATAACATTAAAATGGCCTGCATGTGAAATATTCTAAACCTGAGGCTTTGGAGAAAGCTGAACTTGAATAACCTTTCTGTTTACTGTTTAGAAAAGGATTTCTTTCTGTTTCAATGGCTTTAGAAGCCAAGTTTCATAAATTATATTCTTGTAGAAAATTGTTCATTTTGCAAAGTTTTTAAAATTATTTAGCTACAGCTGACCGAAATAGTCTGTTACTCTCTTAGTTTCTTACAAGTCTTTGGTTCCTTAGTGTATCTGAGCTTTCCCACTAGTTTCTTGGTTAGACTAGATAGTTTGCATGTGTGGTATATGGATGTGTAGATGTTCAGATGTGTACCTGTGTGCATGCAGACGCACTCACAGCCCAGAGAGTGATGCCCTGTCTTCCTCAGGTCCTCTCCATATTTTCTGAGACAAGGTCTCTCTTTGACCTGGTGCTTAGGGATTGGCTAGGCTGGCTAGCTACCCTGCTGTAGGGGTTGGTCGCTCCCCCCTCCCGTGCTGAGGTTGCAGATCTGTGCTCAGACCATCACACCCTTCCTCTACGTGAGTCCTGGTCATACCTACTCAGGTCCTGCTTCCAGGACAGCCAGGGCTCCATAGGGAAACCCTGTCTCAAACAAACAAACAAACACAGTTTTACCCACTGGGCTATCTTGTCTCCCCCTTTCTAGACTAGACGATAATTCTTTGACGTGCGATCTTGGATTGGATTTATTTTTCTCGCTTATGACTTAGTAATTCCTTCCTTTTCTTCCTTAAACCATAGTTCTTTTCACTTCCTGTTGGATGCTTACACTGCTGGTTGCCACCTTTGCATTTGTTAAGATAACGCTCTGAATTACTTATATTAATATAGATGTTGAAAACCTCTCCCCCCCTCTCTCCCTTTTCTCTCTCTCTTTCTCTCTCTCTCTCTCTCTCTCTCTCTCTCTCTCTCTCTCTCTCTCTCTCTCTCTCTCTCTCTCTGCCCTGTGCTTGGATTGTGTCCTGTCAGACTTCTGGAGCCTCTGGCATTGCTGATTTGAACTATGCTGCAGCCATGGCTCTTTCTCTTTTAGTCTCAAACATTATTGAAAGGAAAATTTTAGCCTTCTAAGTGATAGCTTTCTTAAAAAAGATTTTTTTCTTGAATATTTTATGCATGTGAGTACACTGTTGCTCTCTTCAGACACACCAGAAGACTGTGTGGGATCCTATTACAGATGGTTGTGAGCCACCATGTGGCTGCTAGGAGTTGAACTCAGAACCTCTGGAAGAAAAGTAAGTGTTCTTAACCACTGAACCATCTCACCAGCCCAAGTGATAGCTTTTATCAGTCTGATTTTCACTAATACTTTCTGCCTTTATTGTCATGTAAGGAGATGATGTCAGTATTTCTACTTTTTAAATAGAAGAATATTTGGTGGTAAATCTGTTGGCCTATTTCTAAGTGGCTTGCTCTGTTTCATGGTTCCATGTGTCTTTCATGCCATTAGCATGTGGTTTTGATAACTATGGTTTTGTAATTTGACTTTAAATCAAGAATGTGATACTTCTACTATTTTTCTTCTTGCTCAAGAGTCTTTAGACATTCAAATCTTCTATGGTTCCAGGTAAACTTTAGGTTGATTTATTTCTGTAAAAATACCATAGGTACTCCAGTGGTTTGAATGAGAAGTGTCCCTCACAGGCCCAGGTACTTGAACACTGGGTGTTCAGTTGGTGGTATTGTTTGGGGGAGATTTGCGTGGTGCAGCCTTGCTAAGAGTGTGTCTCCAGAGGTGGGCGTTGAGATTATAGAGCTCTACCAGTTGTGTTTTCTGGTTCATGCTTATGGTTACGATGTGATCTCTCAGCTTCCTGTTCCTATCACCGTGCCTGCCGTTCACTGCCGTGTGTCCCACCATGGCCGCTTGTTCCTCTGCTACTGTAAGCCAACAGAAACTCACTTTCCATGAATTGCTTCTGGCCATGGTGTTTTATCACGGCAACAGAAAAGTGATTCGTTCATAAGTTGGTGCTAAGAGTGGATTGTTGCTGAGAAGAGCCTGATCATGTGTTTTCTGAGAGATGTGGAAGACTTGGGAGCTTTGGACAGAAAAGTGGCCAAGTGCAGTAAACAGAGCTCACAGCAGCCACATAGAGCCTGGGGTAGAGCCATGCTGAGAGCAGCGTGGACAGTGAGGAGGCCTGCCTCAAGACCTCAGAGGAAAGCGAGGACTTGAACCGCCGCCGGGCTGCAGACCATTCCTGTGATGTTCAGCCATCACTCTGCTGCTCTCTGTCTCTGCTGTAAGAACTTGCTTGAGGCTAAATGAAAAAGTAAAAGAGGAATTTCTTTAGTGGAAGAAATTTAAAGACTACATGATGTTGATTCTGTGGTATGGTTATTGTTGATAACACTTGGTAAGTAGACAGTGAAAAGAGCAAGTGGGGGCAAAAAGAAATAGACATGTATCACTTGAAGAGAAAAAGAGCGCAAATGTAATGTTATAGCCTAGATGTGTCCCCAAAGACAGACTGCAGCTGTTATGGAGACTGGCACCATTAAGGAGAGGAGTCCTGCTCTGCCCAGGGACAAACCTCAACTTAGGAAGAGTGAAGGCATTTTCTGCTCCTAGAAAAGCAACTGAATAGAAGAGATGCTGCTGATGTGACTCAAACTCAGACAAAAAGCCGGATTTGTCAGTATCATCTCCATGGTGCTGGCTCTAGAGGCCAGACAGCGAGGGGCTCATGGATTCTTCCTCTGAGGCTTCCGATTGCTGCTGAGGTCAGGCAGCACGTGCATCGGAGTCCATGCATGAAGGCCCGGAGAGAGGACTCAAGCTGTGAAAGTGAGGCCTGATCTGCAGCAAGCAACTAAAAGGTGTCGTGTCGGCAGTGCTAGACCCCTGCATAGACAGCGAGTGGGACTAGCCCAAAAGATAGGTGTGTGTTACAGGGACAGAGGCATCTCAGCCCTTGAAGCTCAGATATCAGACGCTCGGAGCTGCAGGCCTGGCCTTGTGACCCTGCTGCACTTTGAACTTTCTTAGGCCTGGTATTTCTTCACCATGCTCTGTTCCTCCCCTTAGCAATTGTCATGTGTATACTGCTCCACTGTATGTTGGAAATACGTGATTTTCATTTTACAGAGGGTTACAGTTTACAAATTGCCTTGAGTCTCAAGAAAGACTTTGGACTTTTAAATAGTGTTTAAAATGTTAAAGACAATGGGAACTTTTGAAGGTGGACCAAATGATATGCCCATGAGCCTATGGAGGCTGGGAGTGGAACGTGGAGGTTTGAATGAGAAATGTCCCTCGTGGTCTCGGGCATTTGAACACGTGGTTCCCGTTACTGGTGCTATTCAGGGAGGGCTGGGTGGTGCAGAGTTGCTGGAGGAAGTTCTTCACTTGGGGAGGGCTTTGAGATTATAAATCCTTGCCCTGCTTTCAATTTATTCTCTCTGCTCTGTGCTTGTGCTTGTGGTTGAAATGTGAGCTCTTAACTTCCTGCTCCCGTAGGCATGCCTACGCCACCGCCCTCTGCACCACGATGGGTGTTTGTCCCTCTGGACCATAAGGCAAACAAGCTCGCCACTTTTTTTGGTCATAGTGTTTTATCCCAGAAACAGAGCAGTAACTATTGCAGGTACTTTGATGGGACCTCATTGGTTGTTTGAAGTAGGATGTGTGGATAAACAGTATTAGTTTAATTTTCTTCCCCTTTCCTTCTCCTGCTCACTCCAGCCCTTTATTATTATTTATTTATTTATTTTTGTTTTTGTTTTTTTTTTTGAGACAAGGTTTCTCTGTGTAGCCCTGGCTGTCCTGGAACTCACTCTGTAGACCAGGCTGGTCTTGAACTCAGAAATCTGCCTGCCTCTGCCTCCCAAGTGCTGGATTAAAGGCATGCACCACCACGCCCAGCTTCAGCCCTTTATTATTATTATTATTATTATTATTATTATTATTATATGTAAGTTCACTGTAGTTGTCTTCAGACATCGGTAAGAGGACATCAGATCTCATTACGGTGGTTATGGGCCACCATGTGGTTGCTGGGATTTGAACTCATGACCTCTAAAAGAGCAGTCAGTGCTCTTAACAGCTGAGCCCATCTCACCAGCCCAAATGTTAATTTATACTCATCATCTTCAATCTACAGATATCATACTTCATGTGTTAAATTTATTCCTAATTAATTCTCTATGATGCTCTTAATTGGAATTGTTTTCATATTTTCTTTTTTTTTTCTTATTTATTGTTAGTATATAGAAATGCACTGATTTTTATGTTGTTTCATTATGTACCTTTACCATCTTAGTATTCTGTTTGCTTGAAGAGATGCCATGATCAAGGCAACATATAAAAGAAACATTTAATTGGAAGCCTGCTTACAGTTTTAGAGGGTAAGTCCATGACCATATTGACAGGAAGCAGGCAAGCAAGCATGGTACTGCAGCAGTCACTGAGATCTCTGAGAGAGAACCTGGACCCGGATGGGTTTTTGAAACCTTAAAGCCCACTCTCCCACAAAAGAGTCCCCAATAAGGCCACACTTAATCTTTCCTGAACAGTTTCACCAGCTGGGAACCAAACATTCAAATATGTGAGCCTCTGGGGTCTATTCTTATTTAAACCACCATGTTTACTAAATTTATTGCTTTGACAATTTTGTTTGTTTGAATTAGCCTATATTATTATAGAGTCCATCATGGTGTTTTGTGTATTCTTTTTGTTGATCCCTTCTCTTACTGCCTTCCACCTCTCACTAGCCCTCCCCCCCAGTCCTTTCCTGCCCTAAGTGACCTTTATTCTGCTTTTATATCACATGTATTCAGTTACCTTCTTCCCCTCCCTTCTAAATCTCTTACTCCCTGTGAAAGTCACCCTTTTACTTTTATTGACTCTGCTCCCTTCAATATAATAACTAAAATCTATGATCCTCAAACAAGAGAAAATATATGGTATTTTGTCTGTTGCACAGCATTATCCCTGGAAGACATGAACAAATATCTGCTTACCCCAGATAAAGAATTGATGACAGACCAAAGTATTAATAGCTACAGTCCAACTTGGTGAACCATTGAGTTTATTTGGGTTATTTGCAAGAATCTGGGTAAAAGTTTACCCTCAGTAGCATGAATGACTCAGAGGCATCTGCATCACAAAAAGCACCCCAACAAGAGATGATTCATGAAAGCTAGGTCCCAGATCTATCTGCTTAACTCGCTGGCATTCTGCAGATCAAATCTCCACTCCTCAGCAGGCCTTTACTGCCTATATAAGGAGGAGAAGGGGAACTTCTGAGTCTAGTAAGTTTCAGGAACTTCCTGACTTGTGAGTTGTCTACTTCCTGAATGTTAAGTCAGTTTCCTTTAGCACTTCCTAGGTCTTAAGGAGTTGTCCTGGGGATTGGAGTGTTTTAATTCAGTGAAAATTACCTTTCTGAGCTTGAGATGCTTTACTTAAATAATTTTCAGCTATATTTTCCAACAAATGTGATACCATTTTTGTTTATGGCTGAATAAAATTCCATTGTATATATGTACTACATGTTCTTTAGCCATCAGTTGATGAAAGTTTAGGATAGTTTCATTCCTTACTGTTGTGAATAGTGGAGAGTGGACATGAATGTGCAAGTATCTGTCTGATAGGATGTGGGATCTTTGGGTGTATATCCAGGAGTGCCATTAGCTAGATCTTATGATAGTTTTATCTTCAGTATTTTGAGCAACCTCTACACAAATCTCCTCACTGTCCTGAGTCTAAAATCCACCAGTGTCCTCACTCTCCTGAGTGTGACATCTACCAGTGTCCTCACTGTCCTGAGTCTGACGTCCTCCAGTGTCCTCGCTGTCCTGAGTCTGACGTCCTCCAGTGTCCTCGTGTCCTGAGTCTGACGTCCTCCAGTGTCCTCGCTGTCCTGAGTCTGACGTCCTCAGTGTCCTCGCTGTCCTGAGTCTGACGTCCTCCATGTCCTCACAGTCCTGAGTCTGACATCCTCCAGTGGTTTCTCTTTTCTTGTATTCTCTTCCAAAATTTATTATTTGTTTTCTTGTGCTAATATGAAACCTCAAAATTTTTGTTTTCTTTTCTTTGGTGGAAACATGTTGAAGAGTTTTAAAATATTATTAGTTTCCTTTTGAGAAATTTTATTCAATTCATTAGCTCATTTATTGATTATAAGATTTAGGGCTTGGATGTTTAATTTTTACAGTTCTTTCTGTTTTCTAAATGTTAGCTCTGAGTGCCGCTGGTACACTTTCTTGCCTTCTGTAGGCTGGGTGCTCACCCTGTTAGTGGTTTCTTGTGCTGTGCAGAAACTTTGTAATTGCATGTAATTCATTGTCAATTCTTAGAGTTGTTTCCTGCGCATTTAGAGCTCGTTTCAGAAGATCCTGGCTTCTGCCTGTATTCCCTATTTTCCTCTGGCAGTTTCAGAGGCAGCTTTCAGTCAGAACTATCTTAACTGTCATCCAGGGCTAGTGAATTGTGGTGTTTTCATTTGCGACTAGAAGCTTTTAAAATTCCCTCTCTGCCTTATTCAGTGTCTCACTGTTCATTCAAAAGTGTGTTTTTTAGGGGCTGTGGATGTTGGTAGAGTTCTTGTCTAGGATACAAAAGTCATGGATTTGATCCTCAGAAGTTAATAAATAAAAGTGCATCACCCAGTCGGAGTGTCAGTTTAGTTTCTGTGGTTTCCCTTGCTACTGATTTATAGTTCTAGTTTTGTATAGTATGACACATTATTAGGAAGTATTTCAATTTCATCAAGGCTGGCTTTATAACCTATGATTTAATTGATTTTAGAGAAGATTTCATCTGCCACCAAGACGTCCTTGTTCTCTGTCAGTGGGGTGAGGCATCCTGCAGCTATTTCTTGATCTGTGATACAAGTTAGGTCTGATACTTCTTTGATATTTGGGGAGGGTCTGGAGGACACCCCTAAGGAACAGAGTAGGGTACTGAGGTCCCCCACTGTTGCGGTCAGGAACTATCTGAAGTTGCATGCCCTTTAATGTTTGCTGTATAAAGCTCAGAGTCCTAAAATTCAGTATATAAATACTCATTCTTGCTTTCTGCCTTCTCTATGGGCTGTTCCTGTCTCTCCATCTCCTGTGATGAGGCTGGGGACCATTCTGCAGTGTTATGGACATGCAGAGCAGGTGAGAGGAGAGGATCCAAGGGCAGGATGTGATGAAGCAGGGACACACAGATGCCCCAAGGTGCTGGCCACCCACAGCTTTTGCTTTAAGTTTTGGTTACATTAACATTCACTTTATAATAATTGGTTAAAAATCTACATTTCTGATTTAAATACCATCTGTGATTTTTTTCACAATATACAAAATTTTAAAAATATATCCTGAGAATTGATTTAAATGAATCCAGTTTAAGATATCCTTTAACAATCTTATTTATCCTATTTCAGTTTTAATAAAATGTAGAGCTATTTAATGAGGCAGAAATGACCTGGAAAATTTTTTTCTTAACCTAAATGATCATATCTGTGTTTTGTTATAAGGTTCGTTACCATGGAACCTGGATAAATTAATAGATTCTATTTGAGAAAAAAATACGTAGAGTTAAAAGTGAATGTTCACTTTTTTCTTTTCTGTGACCTATACCATAGTTTAAAATTCTTCTTAGTGTTTCACGTGTTACTTCTGGGAACTAAGTCTGAACCATCTTCCTCTGTTGTGTTTCTTTCTGCTCAAATCTCCATAGGACAGAAGCCTAGCAAAGTCATGCCCCCCACTCACCCTGTGTCACCATTGGGAGCAGAAATGCCCGAGAGCTCTCTCCTGGATTGCCACAGGTTTATGGGGGAATGGGGACACAGCTCCTGGAGAGTGCCATGTTTCCAGGCTCCACAGCCATACAGTAAACAGGGAGACAAGGCAAACACTATCCAGACTGTGGCGTGTTTGTGCATGTGTAAAACTTAACATATACTCTTATTTTAAAGTTGTCTTCTTCCTTTTTTCATTTTATTTTTGTATTTTATGTGTGGTAAGGGTCACACATGCCTCACAGTGTGCATGAAGAAGCTGAGGACAACCTGCCAGGAGCTGGTTCTCTCTCCTTCACCAGTGCGTCCCCAGGATTGACCTCAGGTCACCAGGCTTGGCAATGTACTTTTACCGATGAGCCCTCTCATCATCCTGTTTGCTCTTGATAATGACATTTCTTGGCATTCCATCATTTCATGAGAAAACCTCAAAGGTTTTGTGGGCATAGTGGGGTCGTCATTAGTGACTACACGTTGGGAATGATAGTGACGCTTGATCACTTCACAGTCTCTTCCCATCATGCATTTCGTTTCAGTCTGACCAGGCTATTGAGCAAACCCAGGTTCATAGTTGTAATTTTATTTGGGGAACAGAGTCTTTGATCAGCAGCAAAGCCTTTCATCAGCTCCTTTTACAAAACATGACTCATTTCCAGTGCGACAGTGCGGGTCTCTAAGCCACTGAACATCTCTGTGGGATGTGTTTCGTCGCTGCATCGTTTGACGTTGCTGAAGGACTGGAGCAGGGGCTGTGGTTAGAGCTCGCTTTGACGTTGCTGAAGGACTGGAGCGGGGCTGTGGTTAGACTGTGGGCTGTGGGGATTCTCCATCAGTTTCTTATCTCTCCGTTTTACCTATTCACTTCTGTTTTAATGCAGGTACAGCTTAACTGTTTGGACTGGAAAAGATGACATTTATTCCACTGAAGATTTACTTTACATTCGAGACTACTTTAATAAAACCCAAGTTTTCTATGATATTTTGGAACCACAAAACCATGAATTTAAACAAGCCATTGGAATCCGAGTCATTCTCTAATAACATAGTTCATATATGTATATTTTTTCTACATCACTTTCTCTTTGGTTTCATGATCCTTTCCTTACTGCTATGATCTCAATTAATGGCTGTATTAATTGTAATCATTGGTTTATACTAAATTTATCTAATCAGAAATGCTTATTATTGTGTGCTTCCTCTGCCTTTACAATGTCTCATGGCAGTACATGTCTGTACAAGACTTTACCAACTGCAATAAAATTGTTTTAAAATTATAGTGAAATGTTCAGGCTGGGTGTGGTAGCATGTGCTTGTAAAACCCCAGGACTTCTGGGACTAAAACAGGAAGATCAAGAACTCAAGACCAGCCTGGGCTATGTTGTGATACCCTGTCTCAAATTTTTTATAGCATCTCAATAATCATCATACATTAATTTTGTAAAAAGACTTGAAATAATAAATGAACTACTTTTTGATGAAATTAGAAGTACAAGATTCTTGTCCAGAATGAAGTTCTAACCCTTAGCAACTTTCTTGAGAAGTGTTTCTGCAGTTGTTTGTCTGTTTGTTGTACGCATGTGTGTATGTGTGCCGTGGTGAGTGTGTGGGGGTCAGAGGGCAATGTGGAGGAGTGGTTCTCCTTCCATCATGTGCATCCTGAGATCAAACTCAGCTGTCAGCTCAGCAGCACACAGCTTTACTGCTGAGCTGTCGTTCTGGCCTAATACTCTTGAGACAATTGTATGTAACGGTTAAGTGACATTCAAGATGCTGCCTCTCAGATTCAGGGCTAAAGGAACTTAAGGTCCTAAGAAGCAAAAGGACTTAGAAGGGAATTGTGAGATTTATTTTGCTGCAGGTATATTCTGAATGGACCTGTAAGGGAAAATGACAGCGCTCACAACTTCACACACAGAGAACTGAAGAGCACCTTTGGCTTAAACCTAAGAGCTGAGCTTAGTAAGCATTTGGACTGAGTTATACAGGTTTCATGAGTCCTGAGGAGGGCAGGAAGCACTAACTCTAAAGGAAAACAGAGACAAATGGACTTCAACAAACTTTTCTTTACAAGACACCAGTGAGATAGCTCAGTGATTAAGAGCACTGGCTGCTTTTCCGTAGGACTCAGTGTTAGACTTTGGTGCGCAGCTCAGAACAGACCACACCAGACCAAACGGTTCCACGGAGGAAGGGGTTTATTCAGGGCGGAGGGCAAAGGTGGGGAGAGAGACAGAGAGACGAAGAAGATGGGGGGGGGCAGGTAGAGGGTTCTGCCTATTTATATGAGCGGTGACATAGCCCTTTCCCAGGTAAAGGTGAGGTAGCCAGGTGAATTCTGGGAGTCTATGGTGGTTGCCTTGGCAACGATGTAGGAGTCACCTCTGTCGCCTGGATGTGACGTCATTGAATTCGGACCTGATACCAACACTCAGTGGCTCCCAATGGTCTGAAATTCCATATTTACAGGATCTGATACCACATTCTGGCCTCCTCAACTACTGTACTCATGTGATGGACAGGCATACAGGCATATATTCAGACAAAGCACCCATACACATGAAATAGAAATAAGTTCTTAAAAATAAAATCAGAGACACAGTTGAGGCACATCTGACAACAGACTGCTATTTTATGCAAAGAGCTCCTATAAACTACTAAAAAGCCAAAAGCCTGGATTTTAAAATGAGACAAAAACTAACAAATACATCACAAAATGAAATATTTATATGCCCAAAGCAAGTTTTTCTGGAAAGGTTCTGACGGTATTACCTCTCATCCAGAAAAGTCCATTTAAGGCACAGTGAGATAGCAGTGTGGATGTCGAAGAATGGCTGGCACTAAAAGGACTGACACCTTGTGTGGGGGTGGGGGCCAGGGGAGCATTCCTGTAGTACCTATATTAATAAAGAAAATAACTCTGCCCTAGGACCCAGCCATTCAATCCATAAGCGTAAAGTCAAGGGAGTGCCCGTGTTCACAGAAAAATACTTGCAACAGAATGTTGGTGGCAGTCATATTCTGAGCCCTGATTAGAAACAGCACATTTCCATCCATAAGGAGACTGCTAAATATAATAGACTTACTACACAGTCCTAAAACAGTGCGAACCGCTTAGCCACAGTCAGGATAATAGTACACACAGCACAGAAGGAACGGGACAGCTGAGCACATACTCTGTGGATCTAACAGAGGTCAGAATGATGGGTGCTCATGGTAGAATACTGGGTGGGCAGTGGGGTGATTTGGGGAAGTCATGAAAATGTCCATGGCTGTGCCAACATGCATACTTGGATGTGTGTGGGAAGGAATTACTGAGAGATCCATTCTACTGTGTTGCAAGGTATACCATCAATCTTTGGTAGTATTTTCACAGACCTTGATATACAAAAATGTATAAGTTGTTAACAGACACTGAAAAGCCAGTCAGTCTTTTCAGCTTTTGTTAATGTAGAAAAATGCCATGGGTCACAAAACAGCATTACGGGACAGAATTCTGTGCAAAGTTGTTCGCATGCACAGAAGAATTTTGGAAAGAAGTTCAAACACAAAGTGCTTGACTCTTCCACATTCCCCAAGCCTAAGGTGTCAGTGTTTTAGTTCTGTAGTCTTGGAGTTCTACGTCCCACAACTCACAAGACCCACTTTAGAGGAACCATTGATACGTTTGATTGTTCCAAAATTCAGAGCCTTTCAAATCTACAATTGCTTTTGGTCCTGTGAGAATGATGTAACCACTCATTAGCCATTAGAATTTGATTTCTCCAGTAGGAAATTATTAAAAGTAATTTGTATCAGTTTGTTGATTTGCTTGGTGTCTTAGTTCTCTGGGCTTTACTCCTGGTAATCAGCATCTAGTGAGTTCATAGAAAGGGGCTGTATCCCTCTCCTTGTTGTTTTCGATGTGAGCCTGCCTGTGAGGAGCTTTCAAGGTCCTGAGAGTTACAAGAGTCATACGTTCATGAACAACGGCAAGAGTAGTGTTAAGAAGAAAGATTCAGACAGGCCCAATCTCTTCCTCTAGAAAATGAGACCGATTGAGTTGGCCGGCCTAAGAAGGACTTCTGTCAGGACTTGACATAGGCCTGCAGGGGAACTAGGGTTACTGTTCTAGCGGCCATGTTTATATTACTTTCCTACTTTGCCTGTCATTACTCGTCTCTCTTCTCTGTACCTCAGTGTGAGCCTGGACCACAGTTTGACCTGACATGTGGTTTTGGAAGAAGCCCACAGTTTCCTGGGCTCAGGGGACAGGAAATGGAGCAGATATCTGATCTCTATGTACCAAAACTCTACAAACATTTCACTGTGACTCCATCCAGGTTGTGGGGGAGGCCCCAGTCAGCTGAGAAGAAACCTTGAGATGCCTCTGAGGAGCTTGGACTCTCCAGGGATCATAGCCCTTCTGGAAGCAGAAATGGGGTGTGGTCAATCTGGAGTGTTAGGAAGACAGGGAGAGCCAACCAGGAGACTGGCGATTCTCAGAGAAGAGAAATGAAGGCGAAAGCAGGGTGATAGGAACGGGGCTCAAGGTATGGAGGAAATGTTCATGGGGCTGCGGTTCCGTAACTAGTTCACTACAGAGCAGAGAGAACCTTGTGTGACTGACATGGAACCTGGCTGATGGCACAGGACAGGGAAGAAGCCAGTTAGAGTTTTCTTTCTCAGGGGTCATTGATGTTACTCCATACCAGTTTGGAGAGAAAAATGAAAACCTTCACTAATTCTGGACCTAGTTTCCATTCTAAGGAAGACATTCTTTAAGTAACCCTACTTTCTAAGATTTTTACCCCATCTCACCCTATTCCCATAGTGATGTTGACTCTACTACATATTTAAATTATTTCATAATCCTAGATAATAAAACTTCCCACACAACCCACAGTTACAGTATGTGTGGAGGGGTGGCTGACCAGTCTCCTGGAGCCTTCCCGTTGCCTTTGCTCCTGTGCCTAGGCTGGCTGGAGAGCTTGTCCCATGATATCAGGTGGAGCCTGAGCCATCTGTGTTTCCTCTCTCTCTCTCTCTCTCTCTTTTTCTCTCTATCTCTCCCTCCCTCCCTCCTTTCTCTCTTTCCCTCCCTCCCTTCTTTCTCTCTTTTCTCTTTCCTCTCTCTTCTTTCTCTCTTCTCTCTCTCCTCTCTCTTCTTTCTCTCTCTCTTCCCCCCTCTCTCTTTCTTTCTCTCTCTCTCTCTCTCTCTGTCTCTCAGAGTGGAAGAACATAACAGTGTTCAAATTTTAATTAAGATATTTGTCTATGGAAGTCTTGCTTCTTTGTCCGCTCTAGAGTTAATTAAGAAGAAAGAAAACTCCTGGCTCAGGACGGAGCTTGTCTATGTGTGTTTGTTATGCCTGTTGCTGTGATAAGGCGCATGAGCAGAGGCAACTTAAGGGGAATTTATTTTGGCTTACAGTTCCAAAGGGATAAGGTCTAACATGGTGGTGCAGAGGCAAGGAGAACAGCCTAGCAAGAAGCTGGTGCTCACATCTTCAAAGGCAAACATGAAGCAGACACAGAGCTAGAAGAAGAGTAGGCTATGTAACCTCAAAACTCCCTGTGGGACAGACTCACCAACGAGGCTACGAAGCCAATGAGCCCAGCAAACCAGCTACCAACTAGGAAGAAAGACTCAAATACCGTCCTAGGGGGTATTTCTCATTCAGACTACCATAGTGTGTGAATGATCCTGAGCTCAATCCCCAGGATCATTACACACACACACACACACCACACACAACACCCAACACATACACACACAATCACACACAATCACACATACATGCACACACACGCACACACACACTCCACACAACACACGACAAACACACACACACACGCACAAACACACATCACACACTCACAACACACACACACATACACACACACGCACACACACATACACACACAACACACACAATCACACTACATGCACACACACACCACACACAACATCTCACAACATACACACGCACAAACACACACACACACACACACGCACAAACACACAACACACACTCACAACACACACACGCACAACACACATACACAACACACACACACACTCACAATCACACACACCGCACCACACACTCACACACACACACACTCACAATCACACACACACACGCACACACACTCACACACATACACAAACACAGACACATACACACTCCACACACACTCACACACATACACACACGCACATCACACACCACACACAACACACACTCACAATCACACACTCTCACACACATACACACACATACACACACTCACAATCACACACACACTCTCACACATATACACACACAATCATACTCTCTCTTTCTCTGTCACACACACACACACACACACACACACACACACACACACACTCCTGTTCTCCTGTTAAACACCAACCTTTGGGTGTTCCCGCCTGCACGGGACTGTAATAACTTACTTTATCACTGGCCATGGTAATTTAAGAGCTTTACCCAGCGAGGTCTTTTATTAAATTCAGTTTTAAACCAAGCACAGAGGTATTGCTGAGGTCCCAGCTCCTTGGTAGTCTGAGGCAGGTGGATCACTTGAGCCCAGAAGTTCTAGGTCAGCCTGGAAAATGTAGGAAGACTCTACAGAGAGTTGAGGGGGTGGGGTAAGAAAGAATGAAAGAAAGAGAAAGGGAGGAGAGAGAAAAAGAGGAAGATAAAGAGTGAGGAAGGAATGGAGAGTTGGCTTTGAAAAGCATTGCTGGGCATGGTTTTCTTTTGGCTTCTGTTGATAGTTGTGGCTAACTGAAGTGTGTCAACCAGGATGTGGGATTGTTCATAGAAGGTAAAGAAGGGGGAGGCTCGGGGCTGCAGGATTTGGGCAAGTTCCCCACACAGCTACCAGCCAGTAATACAAACTTTCTGATTTGGCTTTATGAGAATCCATGTGTTCCTTGATGGAATTACCTTGCAACAATTGTAACATCTATTTGTGATGTATGTCAAGGTGTGTATGTGTGTGCACGCACACGTGAATGTGTGTGTTGTACTCGAGCACACACATGTGCATAGGTATGTGCATGTGCACATGTGCAAGTGCATGTGCGTGAGTGTGCAAACCAGTGGGTGTCTTCCTTTATTATCCCCTATTTATGTTTTGAGACAAGGTTCCTCACTAAACCTGGAACTGGCTATGACAACCCCCCAGGCTCTCGCCTCTGCCTCCCTGGCTCTGGGTTTTTACAGATGCTCATAACCGTGCTTAGCTTTTATGTGAGGCTGAAGATGGGAACTCATATCTCCATGCTTGTCCAGCAAGTACTTTATCCACCAAACCATCTCTCTAGCTTCACTTTAAGATGTCCATACAGGTTTTGCTCCCTTTCCACCTAGTCTCCTTCCTCCCCAAATAATCCCACTTATGTTTCCATATGCTAGTCATATTTAAATATACGTTTAAATCTAGATTCCACATGAAAAAATATATATATGGGCATGTTTTGCTTAACATGGCAATAACTGCCTTGAATGATTTTAGTTAAGGGAGAAAGAACAGAGCCTTTCATAGGAATGGCTCTCCAGGCACTCACAGCTGCTGAGGAGGACTGAGCCAAGAGACCCAAAGAAAATTTTTGTTGTATTTGGTTAGAAGCATATTTCCCTCGAAAAACAAAACAAACAAAAAACAAAACAAAACAAAAACATGTCAATAACTGCTTCTATTTGTTTCCCTGCAGACAAAGTAACCTTGTTCTCTCAGACTGACTGACTCACCTGTCCATGCCAAGGCTGGTGGGACAGTTGGCTACAGCTGACTGGCTTGCTATCTCTATCATTCCTAGAAACTCGTCACCCTCAAAAGTCCCCTTCAAAGTGCAGTATGTCTGTTAAGCAAATACAGGAATCACGATTATTAGGGAACAGAAAAAGATTTGTAAAGGACTCTGTTGCTAGATGCCTGCCCTGTGCATGTCCACCAAAGATACGCTATGCAGGTGTCACTGTCTATTCTGGAGAGTCAATGTCAAGCTCATCTTAGTAACAAGGATGACCCTGTCCCCTTTAAATGACAATTCCTTGGGTCTCTATTAACTATAGTCTAGGGTAATTCTGCTCGCTGGGAACTAAGAATGGTACCTGTAAAGCCTCTTAGAGTTAATGTTAAATCAAACTCTACATGAAATTCAAATATAAATGTAAAACACACACACACACACAGAGATTCCTGTAGGAAACACTGCAGACTCATCATGGGTACCTAGTGACACATTCCATTTACTGCAGTAAGAAGCCTGGTGGAGCAGCTTTCCAACGGACTCTAACAACCGGGTAGCTAAAGTGTGCTTAGGATGGTGAGAAGGTTAAAAATTCTGGGGATGGTCAACAACGGTTTAATCATGTTAAACGGATTGTGTTTTCATGTTGGGAAAACAAGTTATTCTTATATTTTTATAATTTAAAGTACATGTGCAGAACAATTTCTCGTGAAATTATGTTGAAATATTAGTATTTGAAGGAAAAATAAAACTTAGTCAAAATGATATTTTGAATCTTTATTGATACCATCTTGATAATGAATTACTCTATTTACATATTCTTCCAAACTGTCTCTTTCCCATGTGAGGTCAAGTTCTTTTTGTGATATTAAAACTTGCGAAAGGAATTCAAGCTACTTATAAACATCAGTACAATTTTAATTTCTGAATAAAAAATATTTCTAAATGTAATTAATAGTCTCTTCAAAACATTAAATGGAAAAACCTGCGACTTAGTTTTCTTTTTTAAAATAAAAGCCACAAATAATTAAATAATTTCTATGTACACTTCAAAATGCTTATATCAAATTACCAAGAAAGGCCTCATGCCACCTGTTGGGCAAAGAAATGAAGCTGTGATGACGTCATTAGGCTCACACCCTGGGGTCTCTACGCTTTGGGTGGTGTTTGCTTCAGAACTGCCGGAGTGAAGAAGTCTTTGAACACTATACTTTGAAGTCCTGTAGGTAATATCATCATTTTCTTTAAATATCTTATAGTAATGTGTATTTTGTTACAAGTTATTCATAGACCCTAAAATACTAGATGATCCAGATGTCACACCAAGGACGTTATCTTTATATATCTTTATATGACTAATAACTACTTATCAGAAATAAAGATACTGCTTAGTAGTGACCCTGTAATACACCTTATGATTAGGTTTCTACTTGGCTTTTGTAATTTGAGCTAAACTAAACTAATCTATTAATCAGTGTTTCTTTTTTAAGATGAAGCAAGCATTTAATTCCTATTTGTGTTCCATCTTGCTCCCCCTGCTGTTTTGAGTGTTTCTTTTGGGAAGACAAGAATAATGTATGTCAGGGTGAATCCTTTTTAATTTTTATATTGTCTTGATATTGGAAAGCTATGGATAAAATACTCAAAAATAACAGGAGAAATAATTCCGTAAGATAACAAGATTAGTATGTTTGTTTGAAAGCAACACACAATGCAAAAGCAACAGGATTTGGTATAAGGTTTGCTGTCCTTGCCCTGACGGTTTGGAGGATGCGGAGTCCGCCTGTCAGAGGACAGCCTTTGGTGTCAGCCATTCTTGTTCTCTTGTTTGAGACAGGGTTTCTTTACTTAGTGTAGACAGGCTATCTGAGCCATGGGTTTCTGGGGATTCTCCTGGCCCCGCCCATCTCCCCACAAGGAATGCTGGGATTACAGATACTTGCACTACTCTGTGTAGGCGTCACAGCATTCTGGGAATCCAAACCCCAGGCCAGCAGGCTTGCAAGGCCAAAGTGCCATCTCCTCCGCCCCCACACCTGCCATTCTGATGCAGATTTAGCAGACACCTTGAATGAACACTGTTTGCTCTCTCTGTCTAGTTTCCATGCTTTAAAAGTTCTAATTAGACTTTTACTTGAGTCAACATTTTTAAAGGACCCGTTTATTCTTCCTTTGTAGTTTAGCTTTACTGATGTTGTGTTTTCTTTGATGATTTTGGCAACATGAAAAACTACAACCTTGTTGACATAAAGTGTCCTTAAAATTACTGACTTGAGAGCATTGTTTCATAATAGAACATGAAGCCAATCTGAAATGTTAAAAGATGTTTCTAACATAGGCAATTTTCTTTCTTGGTGATGTTTTGTTTAGATGAAAAACGTGGACCACATGAAAGTTGATAAATATTGGACATTTTGAGAAAAACAGCTTTCATTTTGTCAGACTTCCCTCAGCAGCTATATATTAAGGTGTGCTCACAGTACCTAATACAAAATACACTATATTTTGATTTGCCTAGCTGCGATGCACTAGATAAGACTTAAAAGGATACAGTTAAGATTTCTTCTCTAAGTCTATGTTTTTCTGATACAGACATTTGAACATAATGTGTTTCCTAATGGTCTCTTAAAAGTTTACTAATTGCTTAATTTGTTCTGTCTGCAGGGACTGCCTCCTTAACAGCATCTTTTTGGTTTTAAATTCTTTCGGGAAAATAGGGGCCGTCGGCATAAGCACTTTTTGGCCACAAGAAAGGAGGCCGCAGATCTTGTTGTTGACACCAATGTCTGTAATGGGAGGGTGAGGGTTTACATTCAAGGGTGGCAGAAACCCGGGTCGGCTCTGCGTGAGACTGTGGTCTATGGGGAAAGCTCCGGAGCCACGCCTTTCTAACACCGCGTGATTCCTCCTGCTCAGGGGTCCCGGAGGCGCGGTCTCCACTAATTCTTTGGGCCCTGATAGCAAGGAAGGAGATGGCGCAAAGATCTTTTTCTTTGCAGCTTTGCCATCTTCTAAGGTTGGAGGAGTAATACCCTCAGCGAGCTGCGAATCAGAGCTGTAGTGATTGGCCCCCGAGTTTCGCTTTTGAACTATGCTCTTTAGAGTGGAGGCAAAAATCTGGTTAGAGTCTGGGTCCTGGTCACTGGGAATTTCCACGCATGGCTGGTTTCCTTCTGGAAACAAAGAATGGTAATTTATTTCATCATACGACATTTTCCTTGAGTTGACCTGGTCAAAGGCCCTGAGCAAGTGCGCAGTGTCTTTTACATCGATGCTCTGGTGCCTGGTGATGAATCGCTTAGAGAGGGCCAGCGCATTGGTTTTGTAGGCTATTTCTTCTTCTGGAGTGATATCTTGGAGCTCCTCTTGCAAGGAGGCTACTCTGGCCTGGTGCTTTAATGATGGGTACTCTTGATCCAGGCTGGAGCCTGGGATAGCTTGGGCCCATTAGTGGTCATCACAGGCTTCCTCCGAGGAGAGTCTGGGTCCCAGGTATTATCACTGCCCCCAGACAACTCCTTATCCTTAAAGCCAAAAAGCGTCAGGTCCGTCTCAGAAGAATAGGAAAGTGGCAACGAGGCTGTTTTGATGTCAATTTCCGAAGGCGTGGCCGGCGGATGGCTCCCGTCCATGTCTGCGGGCGGCATGTTTAGGTACTGCTGGGTGGTGTGCCTCCCAGAGGGCGACTTCGCTGTGGTTATGATGATAACCTCTTTCCCTTTTGCCTGGCAAGCACTAAGGAGGACTTTCAAGGTATCTCTGTCTTCTGCATTTATAGCATAAACCAGAGCTGAGTAGCCAGAATGGTCCTGCAAGCTGAGGTCCGCCCCACTCTTGAGGAGCAAGGAGACCACCTCCGGGCCGGCTCTTTCCAAGCACGCGTGCATCAGGGCACTTTTCCCAGATTTGTCCTGGATGTTGGGGTCGGCGCTGTTCTCTAGAAGGTATTTAACCATCTTGGCTCTACCGACGCTCTGTTGGTCGACATGTTTGGTCTTACAGGCGATCATTAAAGGGGTTTCCCCACGGTCGTTGCTCTCGTTGATGTAGGCACCACCTTCTAGCAAAAGTCTAGTGAGGCGAAGCCGGCTCTGATGCACTGCTTTGATCAAGGAATTTCCGTCCGTTGAAACTTCTGAGCCTTCATCCATCTTCAAAGGTCAGAAATCAATACCTAGTTATCAAAAAAATTGACGATTAGTCAGACTCAACGTCCAACTTGTATTCATCTTGTCATTTTGTCTATTTCTGAAAGTATGTATGAACGGATGATGTTATTGATGGAAGCTGAGCAAAATCATAAATTGCAAAAATAAAAGAAATTTCAGAGTAATAGTAACCTTTATGGAATTAGAAGTTAAAACGTTTCTTTAAATTCTTCCTTGAAGCACGAACTCAGTATTTTCCTAAATTTCACATTTAACGACAGTCTACTTATTTTCTGCTCTGGAAGAACATTTTTTTTTTTGTTGTTTTTTTTGTTTTTTTGAGACAGGGTTTCTCTGTGTAGCCCAGGCTGTCCTGGAACTCACTCTGTAGACCAGGCTGGCCTTGAACTCAGAACCCGCCACCCAAGTGCTGGGATTAAAGGCATGGCCACCACCGCCTGGCCAAAGAACATATTTTAAACATTCATATTAAGAAGCAAAGTTGGGCTGAAGAAATAGCTCAGCAGGTAAGAGAGCTTTCTCTGCAAGCATGAAGACTTGAGTTCGACTCTCCAGCACCCCAGTGAAAAGCCAGGCAAGGCCATGGGTGGCCTGCATGGGCCTGTAACCAATCATTATGGTCGGAGAGACAGGCCGATTCCAGGATCTCCCTGGCCAGCTGCGCAGCTGCAAAGACGATTTAGGTTTAATGAGAGACCCTGTTTGAAGGGTCTAAGACAGGAAGCAATAATAGAGGCCTCCTCTAGTCTCCGGTGTGATTGGACTAGTGTAAGCATATGGATCCGCGGATTCCCTCAACCCAATGCATAGACTGCACACATGTGCACATCTAAATAAAAACGCTTAAAGAAAATTATTATTATTTCAAGAACATGGAGAAATGGCTCAGTCATTAAGAGCACTGGCTGCTCTTCCAGAGGGTCCAGATTCAATTCCCAGCATCCTCATGTTGCTCAAAACTGTGACACCAGTTCCAGAGAATCTGATGCCTTCTTCTGTTCTCCTCAGGCAGCAGGCATGCAAGTGGTGCTCAGATGACATCAGGCAAAACACACCATACATATGAAATAAAATAAAATTTCAAAGAAACTTTAAAAGGAGCCATGGAAGATTTGTAATCACTTAATCTTTACCATCGACACTAAAAATACATATTTAATTTATTTAAGTATCTGTGATTCAGACTCCCTCAACAGAGAGTTTCATGAGGGGAGTAATAATCATTACTTCATATTGAGCTAGGAGAAATCTGTCTTCAGTTATGCTTACAGTAGGAGACAAAGTTCAGATAAGTTTTATAAATGTGATATGTATAACATGTAGATATAATCTGAATAACTTTTAGAAAAATATTGTTTCTCCTAGTCTCTGGGTCTTTTCATTATTTAGAGCATATTTATTATTCGTTATAACCAAGCCTCATGAGACACTCTCTCCCTAGCTCAGACAGTGCATAGGCATTGTACAAACTAGAAACAGAAGATTTCTGGACCAATATGGCTGTTCATTTCTGTACAATGCCAACATAGCACAGTAAACTGGCTAATCACCAATTTTTTAAATTTAAGATTATGTCTCCCAGCTGGTGGATCGCTCTTGTAGTCCTGGCATTTGAGATGTGTAGGCAGGAGAATCACCATGAGTTTGAGGCCAGTCTGATCTACAGAATATGTTTAAGGCCAATGTGGGAGCTAGAGAGTGAGACTCTGTCTCAAAAATAAAGAAATCAGGGGCTGGAGGGATGGCTCAGTGGTTAAGAGCACTGACTGCTCTTCCAGAGGTCCTGAGTTCAATTCCCAGCATACCACGATGGTGGCTCACAACCATCTGTAATGGGATCCATGCCCTCTTCTGGTGTGTCTGAAGTTAGCTACAGTGTACTCATATAAATAAAAAATAAAGAAATCTTTAAATACAATAAAGAAATAAAAAGGACTAGGATTTTGGGATAGAAGTTTCTGTTTGAAATAGAGAGGGATTATAGACTTGTCCCTTACTAGAGGAAAGAGTATGAGAAGAGAACCGAAGGCCAAGAGGGTAAAAGACAGAGTAAGGCATGCACACGAAATGAATTCAGTGTTGACATCTGTAAGTCCCTGATAGGTACTGGGCAGACCTGCAAAGAGACCAGCCTGTCCTGAGGAGCTAACAGAGACTTGGAAGATGCTGTACGAGCTGGTTATAAAATTCACGAGATTTAATCAGCTTAATCACTTAGGAACAAATGAGATTTTCAGAAGTCGAACCGGAGCTTCCTATCTGAAGGCTGTAAGAACTTAGCAGGTTTAGTGGCTGCAGATGGCTAGGGTTAGGGCTTATACAGCAATATGCTCCCTCCGGAAACCTCCCAAAATGAAAGAGTTTTTTAAAAAAGACATACACTCACAAAGCCAGAGAGAAAACAGGGAAGACAACAGCATCCTGGAAACCCTGAAGTGGAGTATCCAGCCTAAGAAAGCCAAGAGCTAACCCCATGCACAACACAGAAGCTTTAAAGCAGGACGCTTTAGAATTGGGGTTCCACAATAAGAAGGGGCAGGTCAAAGCCTTCGCTGCTCTGGTGAGACCTACCTGGGACGGCAGCAGAAAGCTGCCATCCCCAGCCACGTTCACTCACTCAGATCCCTGAGCCATGCTGGCATAGGAAAGCTTGGCAAATGTGGACAATGGGTGGCTCCTCTGTCCCAGGCCACAGTGATAGACAGTGCCCTGCTTCCTCCCTGGGACACCTAGGGGTCTGGTCTCTGAAAATGGTAAGACACAGGGTCTTTGGACTGAAGACAAGGAAGTGATTGTTTGAAAAGAGCTGAAGCCGACCCTACCTCCACACCAGCTACAGAAAGACTGATGGAAGACACAGAACCCCTGGGGCGAAAGCTGCTCAGGTCTGTGTTCAACAGCCTACCTGCCTTAGAGAATACCACAGGGTTTCACACACCACCAGGGCAGTTCACAGTGAGACTCACAGGTGACAAGCATCACTCATGTGCTCCAGCCTTCTCACTGGTCCTTTCGTCCACCCCTTAGTCATGAGCCAAGAGTCAGGAAGATAAAAGCTTCAAAAACCCAGTATCCTCAAGAGAGTAAGGAACATTCTGCGCTTGAGTGTGAGCAAGAGTCTGTGAAGAAGAATATGCAGAGACCACGAAATCTCAAAAGAACATGAAAGAGGCCCAAAAAGCTCAGTAGCAAACAGGGAGAGAGGTGGGGCTGAGAATCTCAACCGCAGTGAAGAAAAAAGAAAGAAAAAGAGCTGGGCTTCGTGGCACCTGCCTGTAATCCCAGCACTCAGGAAGGAGAAGCAGGAAGACCAGAAGTTCAAAGTCAGCCTCACAGAGAGACCCTCATCTCACAAAACAAAAGTAACTTGCAACAGGGGAAAAAAAAAGACAACCAGAAATCCAGTACGGGATCTCAAGCATTCAAACAATATTTCAAGCAAGAAAAAGAGGTAGACTAGGGCCAAGTTACCATGACCTGTCAACTCCACAGCCTAGAGTCACACGAGAAGAAAGACATGATTTAGGAACTGCCTACATCAGTCTGGCCTCTGGGCAAATGTCTTGCTTAGTGACTGATGCAGAAGTGCCTAGCCCACCAAAGACCACACCGTTGCTAAGCAGGTAATTCTGAGATGTATAAGAAAGCTAGCCTACATGAACAAGGACCATAAAGGAGTCTTGCCCTGACTTCCCTCAGGGGTTATGAACTGGAAGTGTAAGTCAAAAAAAGCCTCTCTTCTCCAAGTTGCTCTTGGTCAGAATATTTTATCACAGCACCAGCAAGGCAACTATAAGCAAGAGAAGCAATCCTCAACAAAAGTAGGAGAAAGTCCCAGGCCCGGGGAATAACGAGTTATCCAACTGAAAGGCATAAGCAGAGCATTGCACTGAATGAAACAGCACATGCCCATAACATGGGCCTGTGCACTTTCAGGGCACAGACCAGAAGATTCCACAGACTTGATGGCAGAGGAAGGGCCCTTGGGTTTGGGGATAAGTCACATACCAAGGAATCAAAAATGAGTATAGATTCAGGTACATCAACAATAGCAATGAGACACAATGCAGAAGTGTCTTTAAACATCTGAAGGAGAAATGACCCTCTGCTTAGAATTCTATATTTAGCCAAACCTTCAGGCAAGAATTGGAACATAATCTCAAGAATTAACTGAAGGATGGAATCTGCTGAGATCAAACAGTAAACAAGAAAAATAGAGCAATAGCATACAGAAGCTGAAGATCACGGAAGAGAGGTACCCCCCAGCCTCCAGAGAATGCCAGGGACCTTACAGGCTGATGGATGTACAGACATGCTCAGTGCGGTCACCCACCATGGTCCATCTGTCAACTGAGGACCAACGCACACAGCAGCCTGGCTTCAGTTCTTGTCTTTACTTGCTATGTCTGGACTCGTTTCTGCGTCTGCGCCCCTGTCCTGTCCCCAAGTTCTGCTCATTTTAGCTCTGCCCCCTCACTCAGCTGTGGCATCCTAGGGCATGTCCCAGTGGCTTGGGGGAGAAAGGTTAAACAAACAACGCCACTCCCTTTGGGTACTCAGTCACTGCCCTGCACCATGTCTAGGCAGAGGCCATATTAGGATGACCCCGTGAATCCCAGGACTCATTCTTGACCCTGCCTAAAGGATTTCCTATAAGTGCTCATGAATCCTGAGCCAGCTCACCTTCTGAGACGTTCACCACATACCATCAACATCAGTCTTCCTTCATCATCTGGCATTGTGCTTGCTATCTAGTTAAAGTTATTTTTCTTAGGAGTCCATTATAAATGGAGGACAAGGACGAAAGCAAAGAGGACGACTATGATGAGCATCCAAAGGGACAGTGACTGTTGGTAGTGGAGAGAAAATGGTGTGATCTGGGAGGGTTACCAGAGGCCTCTAAAGTCCCAGTGATGCTCCATTTCTCAACAGGGTGTTGTATTTAGAGGCATCTTTCTTTAAACAGTATATTTCCACACACTCTTCCACACAGCACCACTCTCGGTACTATAGGAGCCTCCATACAGAAAAGGTCAACATCTGTAAAGGTAGGTTATATGAGGCCTTCCATGGTACCACTAATAGTATTTCTTGTCAAATGTTCCATTGGCATTGCCATGCATAAGCTCATACAAGGCGGGACTCCAAATTGAACCGTCTCCATTTTGATATCATTCATGATGCACAGCAAAGCACTCAGGGGACAGATGCATAGCCTGAAGGAAAGCAAATGCTTTGGTTTTCTCTCTCTATCATCACAGTCTGAAAAGTTATTCTTCCGTCAAAACGTACCTGAGACGTGGGGTGCAGGAATCAGAATGGCAGTGTGGGTCCCAACTCGCAGGTCTATTCTGGAAGGAAAGCATATCAAAGTTCACAGGAGAACACCACAGAAACCACTTCTTTGCAGTTTCATATACAAAGGGTTTAATATGCAAAGAAATTTTGGAGGCTTGGAAAATAAAACAAATACAAAACAGTTGGCAAAACCCATTTAATAAATGCCCCTGGGGTTTGGGAAAAAGTCGTGTACTCTATAAATAAAAAAGAAAATCTTATACAATAAGAATAAAAGGATAGGTTTCGGGTAGAGTTCTGTTTGAAATTGAGAGTGAGGGAAATAGTCCTTGTCTTACAGGGGAAGAGTATATAAAAAAGAAACCCAGGGGTGGAGGGATGGCTCAGTGGTTAAGAGCATGACTGCTCTTCCTGAGGTCCTGAGTCAATTCCCAGCAACCACGTGGTGGCTCACAACATCTGTAATTGGGATCCAATGCCTCTCTGGTGTGTCTGAAGTTAGCTACAGTGTACTAATATTAAATAAAAAATAAAGAAATCTTTAAATACAATAAAGAAATAAAAGACTAGGATTTGGGATAGAAGTTTTCTGTTTGAAATTGAGAGGGATTAAAGACTTGTCCCTTACTAGAGGGAAAAGATTTATAAAGAAGAGAACGAAAGGCCAAGAGGGAAAAAGGACAGAGTAGGCATGCACAGAAATGAATTCCAGTGTTGACATCTGTAAGTCCCTGATAGGAACTGGGCAGACCTGCAAAGAGACAGCCTGTCCTGAGGCTAACAGAGACTTGGAAGATGCTGTACAGAGCTGGTTAAGTAAGAATTCACGAGATTTAAAGTAACTTAAGTCATTTTGGGAAAAACAAATGAGATTTTCGAAGTCCGAATACCGGAGCTCCTTCTGAAGGCTGTAAGAACTTAGCAGGTTTAGTGGCTGCAGATGGCTAGGGTTAGGGCTTATACAGCAATATGCTCCCTCCGGAAACCTCCCAAAATGAAAGAGTTTTTTAAAAAAGACATACACTCACAAAGCCAGAGAGAAAACAGGGAAGACAACAGCATCCTGGAAACCCTGAAGTGGAGTATCCACCCTTTAAGAAAGCCAAGAGCTAACCCCATGCACAACACAGAAGCTTTAAAGCAGGACGCTTTAGAATTGGGGTTCCACAATAAGAAGGGGCAGGTCAAAGCCTTCGCTGCTCTGGTGAGACCTACCTGGGACGGCAGCAGAAAGCTGCCATCCCCAGCCACGTTCACTCACTCAGATCCCTGAGCCATGCTGGCATAGGAAAGCTTGGCAAATGTGGACAATGGTGGCTCCTCTGTCCCAGGCCACTAGTGATAGACAGTGCCCTGCTTCCTCCTGGGGACACCTAGGGGTCTGGTCTCTGAAAATGGTAAGACACAGGGTCTTTGGACTGAAGACAAGGAAGTGATTGTTTGAAAAGAGCTGAAGCCGACCCTACCTCCACACCAGCTACAGAAAGACTGATGGAAGACACAGAACCCCTGGGGCGAAAGCTGCTCAGGTCTGTGTTCAACAGCCTACCTGCCTTAGAGAATACCACAGGTTTCACAACACCACCAGGCAGTTCACAGTGAGACTCACAGGTGACAAGCATCACTCATGTGCTCCAGCCTTCTCACTGGTCCTTTCGTCCAGCCCCTTAGTCATGAGCCAAGAGCCCAGGAAGATAAAAGCTTCAAAAACCCAGTATCCTCAAGAGAGTAAGGAACATTCTGCGCTTGAGTGTGAGCAAGAGTCTGTGGAAGAAGAATATGCAGAGACCACGAAATCTCAAAAGAACATGAAAGAGGCCCAAAAAGCTCAGTAGCAAACAGGGAGAGAGGTGGGGCTGAGAAATCTCAACCGCAGTGAAGAAAAAAGAAAGAAAAAGAGCTGGGCTTCGTGGCACCTGCCTGTAATCCCAGCACTCAGGAAGGAGAAGCAGGAAGACCAGAAGTTCAAAGTCAGCCTCACAGAGAGACCCTCATCTCACAAAACAAAAGTAACTTGCAACAGGGGAAAAAAAAAGACAACCAGAAATCCAGTACGGGATCTCAAGCATTCAAACAATATTTCAAGCAAGAAAAAGAGGTAGACTAGGCCAAGTTACCATGACCTGTCAACTCCACAGCCTAAGTCACACGAGAAGAAAGACATGATTTAGGAACTGCCTACATCAGTCTGGCCCTCTGGGCAAATGTCTTGCTTAGTGACTGATGCAGAAGTGCCTACCCACCAAAGACCACACCGTTGCTAAGCAGGTAATTCTGAGATGTATAAGAAAGCTAGCCTACATGAACAAGGACCATAAAGGAGTCTTGCCCTGACTTCCCTCAGGGGTTATGAACTGGAAGTGTAAGTCAAAAAAAGCCTCTCTTCTCCAAGTTGCTCTTGGTCAGAATATTTTATCACAGCACCAGCAAGGCAACTATAAGCAAGAGAAGCAATCCTCAACAAAAGTAGGAGAAAGATCCCAGGCCTGGGGAATAACGAGTTATCCAACTGAAAGGCATAAGCAGAGCATTGCACTGAATGAAACAGCACATGCCCATAACATGGGCCTGTGCACTTTCAGGGCACAGACCAGAAGATTCCACAGACTTGATGGCAGAGGAAGGGCCCTTGGGTTTGGGGATAAGTCACATACCAAGGAATCAAAAATGAGTATAAATTCAGGTACATCAACAATAGCAATGAGACACAATGCAGAAGTGTCTTTAAACATCTGAAGGAGAAATGACCCTCTGCTTAGAATTCTATATTTAGCCAAACCTTCAGGCAAGAATTGGAACATAATCTCAAGAATTAACTGAAGGATGGAATCTGCTGAGATCAAACAGTAAACAAGAAAAATAGAGCAATAGCATACAGAAGCTGAAGATCACGGAAGAGAGGTACCCCCAGCCTCCAGAGAATGCCGAGGGACCTTCCAGGCTGATGGATGTACAGACATGCTCAGTGCGGTCACCCACCATGGTCCATCTGTCAACTGAGGACCAAAGCACACAGCAGCCTGGCTTCAGTTCTTGTCTTTACTTGCTATGTCTGGACTCGTCTCTGCGTCTGCCCCCTGTCCTGTCCCCAAGTTCTGCTCATTTTAGCTCTGCCCCCTCACTCAGCTGTGGCATCCTAGGGCATGTCCCAGTGGGCTTGGGTGAGAAAGGTTAAACAAACAACGCCACTCCCTTTGGGTACTCAGTCACTGCCCTGCACCATGTCTAGGCAGAGGCCATATTAGGATGATCCCCGTGAATCCCGGGACTCATTCTTGACCCTGCCTAAAGGATTTCCTATAAGTGCTCATGAATCCTGGCCAGCTCACCTTCTGAGACGCTCACCACATACCATCAACATCAGTCTTCCTTCATCATCTGGCATTGTGCTTGCTATCTAGTTAAAGTTATTTTTCTTAGGAGTCCATTATAAATGGAGGACAAGGACGAAAGCAAAGAGGACGACTATGATGAGCATCCAAAGGGACAGTGACTGTTGGTAGTGGAGAGAAAATGGTGTGATCTGGGAGGGTTACCAGAGGCCTCTAAAGTCCCAGTGATGCTCCATTTCTCAACAGGGTGTTGTATTTAGAGGCATCTTTCTTTAAACAGTATATTTCCACACACTCTTCCACACAGCACCACTCTCGGTACTATAGGAGCCTCCATACAGAAAAGGTCAACATCTGTAAAGGTAGGTTATATGAGGCCTTCCATGGTACCACTAATAGTATTTCTTGTCAAATGTTCCATTGGCATTGCCATGCATAAGCTCATACAAGGCGGGACTCCAAATTGAACCGTCTCCATTTTGATATCATTCATGATGCACAGCAAAGCACTCAGGGGACAGATGCATAGCCTGAAGGAAAGCAAATGCTTTGGTTTTCTCTCTCTATCATCACAGTCTTGAAAAGTTATTCTTCCGTCAAAACGTACCTGAGACGTGGGGTGCAGGAATCAGAATGGCAGTGTGGGTCCCAACTCGCAGGTCTATTCTGGAAGGAAAGCATATCAAAGTTCACAGGAGAACACCACAGAAACCACTTCTTTGCAGTTTCATATACAAATGGGTTTAATATGCAAAGAAATTAGGAGGCATTGGAACATAATATCAAATACAGAAACTACTTTGTATCCAAGCCAAGAAAGGATACAGTAGCAATCACAAAAAAACAAGTTTAAAAAAAATCATTAGGCCAAAGTCATGCTTGAGAAATAGACACTTTAATAAGAACAAGTTACCATGTTCTGCCTTCTTGTTTGTTTGTTTGTTTGAGAGGAGGTCTCACTATGTTGCCCTGGCTGTCCTAGAAGTCACAATGTAGACCAGGCTGGGTCTCGAACTTACAGAGATCTGACTGCCTCTGCCCCCAAGGCTTATGCCACCATGCTCTGCTCAGACAGGTTATACTAGGACTCTTACTTGGTTGTTCTCATTCTTAAGAACCTTTAAGGGTATGGAAATATGGAAAGACTTTAGGTTACTTTACAACACACACACACACACACACACACACACACACACACACACACACACTCAGAACCCTCCCCCCTTTTAACAATATTAATCCTGAGCACTTATGCTCACAACTTTTCTCTCACCGAGGCTGGAGTCAGGAGGCTCTAAGACAGGGAACTGCCAACAAACTAGAGACTGGGATATCTGAGAGGACAATGGCTTCTTCTCCATCCCTCAGATACGGGGATGTTGTGGACCACAGGGTCTCAGGGAAGTTGAGCTGAGTATCAACTGACTGCCTCCTCTATTATGTAGATGACTGATGTCAGCAAAGACGAAGCTGACAGGGAGCCCATGGATCTTGCTGACCCTGCTTTCCCAGTGCTGAGATTACAAGTGTGTACCTTTTATGTGGATGCTGGACACCACACTTGGGTCCTCAAGTTTGCATGGCAATTACTTCACCAAGTGAGTTGGCTCCCCCGTCCTTGAAATTATGTTGGCTGCTCAGACTGGCTTGAATACCTGGGCTCCAGCAATCCTCCTGCCTCAGTCTCCAGAGTATCTACAACCATAGGCATGTGCTTCCACACTGAGTTATAATGGCTTCTTAGTCCACTTGAATTTTAATAGTTCATAGGGCCAACTGTTACTGTTGACACTTCAATGTTTTTAGAAGAGGATTGTCAGATACGTCCCTCCCCAGAGATTATGATAAGGCTCCCGGGGCATCATTGTGTAGTCACTGCATTACTAGAACAATCCTGTCATTAGCCCTTCACCCTCTCTGAGGAGTTCTTTAACCTTGCCGGATCAATCTGTAAACCACAAAACTTGACATTTGAATATGATTTGCTCTTCATAGAGTGTTTGATGAAGACCCATTTTTCTTGCCTGGAATGGTCTTTCCTCCTGTGGGAATTACCATGAAAACCTAGAGCTGAGACCATGTGGACATGCAGTCAGCCCATTTGCTAGTCTACTTTCCTTGGCACTTTCCCAGTTGTCATTGTGCCCTCCACACAGGTCACAGGTCAACTCGAACAGGTTCAGATGCCTGAGCAACCAACATAATTTCAAGGACCGGGGAGCCAACTCACTTGGTGAAGTAATTGCCATGCAAACTTGAGGACCCAAGTGTAGTGTCCAGCATCCACATAAAAGGTGCACACTTGTAATCTCAGACAGACCTTGAGTTCGATCCTAATTTACATATATGTTAGCCGTATGCCCTAGTCAAGCCTCTGCCTCCTGGGATTTGGCTTCATCATCTGTGGAGTGACAGTTTTATATTTGTGCCGTGTACTCATGGAGGTGAACTTAGCACCGGAAGGAAGGTTTCCTATTGTGCCTCCTCTTGACTCATTCCTTTTTTCAAGAATGTTATCTCAGATTCTCTTTTATCGAATCCAAATCCAAAGCCTTTTAAAGTAAGAGCCGGGAAGCGGGCTTGTGGGATAAAGCAGTTACTTTGAGAGCATGAGGACCTGAGTTTGACCCCCAGAACCAATTCTAGAAGAAATATGGGCATGGTGGTGCGTGCCTGTAAACCCAGCACTAAAGAAGCAGAAATAGGTAGATTCCCCAGGGCCTCACTGGGATGGCAAGTTAGCCCAGGCTACCTGGTGAGTTCCCAGTTAGTGAAAAACTTAAATGGTAACAGCTCAGGAGACGTTTTATCTGTAAAGGACTTACCATGTAAGTAGGAGGACAGAATTCAGACCCTCAGCATCCTCAGAAATGTAGGGTGGATATGACAGCCAGCCTCTAATTCTAGCACATGGAGAGTGAAGACAGAAGATGTCCTCCACTACCCAAGCAAGCTAGGTAGCTAGACTAGCTCAATCAGTGAGCTCTAAGTCAAGTGAGAGACTGACTCAGTAAAGAAAGTGGAGAGGAACCGAGGAAGACATTCAACCTCAACTTCTGGCCACCATGTACATTCGTGTGAGCATGCATGCACACACACGTGCACACATGCACATGCACGTGTACCTGTAAAGCGACATGTGCTCACAAATGAGCAGTGTGCACATATATATGCACACATACCATGCACACATATCACAAAATAGACAGTGCCTGAGAAATGAAACATAAGTATGTCCTCCTGCCACCATATACATAAAAATATGTGCACCTGAACACACATGAAAATATGCAAGTGTACACAAACTAAATAAATAACTTTAAAGTACAGACAGACTATTGGAAATGCCTTTTTTACTCTGTAAATAATGGTTCTTCACATTGAGTGGAATCTAGTAAGAATTTACTAGATTTTCCTTATGGGTCCCTACATTATTAGATGATCTGAATTACTAAATAGTTGTATAACTCCTCCTATTTTATTTCTTTCTTATGTTTTATTTTATGTGTATAAACATTTGCCCATATGTATGTGTGTTATTTTATGTGTATGAATGTTCGCCCATATGTTTGTCTGTGCTGGTGCTTTCAGACACCAGAGAAGGACATCAGATCCCCTAGAACTAAGAGTTATAGGGAGTTGTGAGTGGCCATATGGGTGCTGGGAATTGATCCTGGGTCCTTTGGAAGAGAAACCAGTGCTCTTAAGAGTTGAGCCATCGCTGCAGCCTTATTCCTTGTTAGAAATAGAAGTGTTCAGCTTTAGTTAGAATGCATCACTGTGTACTCGTACATTCTTTCACCTCCTTTCCCTGCTGGTCAAGCTTCCACTCAATATTTACCTTTTTTTAAGAGTCAAAGGTATATACTTCCAAGAACAAAGACAACCAGAGAAGAGATGGTATCAAACGAGCAATTTCAAGTAAGGTTTGGAGAGAAAGAATAGCTGTCAGAGTGATCAGTGCTGTCGTGTGAAGAGCCACTTGTATATATGACCCTTGACCTGTGGCCCCAGTAGTCCCAGGCACCATGCAGAGTGACAATGAGGCACAGGGGAAAATCCAGAGGTGGGTTGAAAATCTGTGGACAGATCATCTGGACTTCCAGATGCTGCCCCTACCCACATAGCTGACAGCCAGTTTCTTGGGCAAACCCCCAAAGACTGGCCATATGAACAAATTGATCAGAAAGACGAGAGATAATGGAGAGAGCAGATATGTGTGGACAGAGGGAGAGTTTGCAGGCTGAAGCTGCGATCCCCAGCTCTCTCTACTCTGCCACCAGGAAACTAGAAGAGAGAGGTAAAGCACGACGCCTTAGACTCAGGGCCCTTGGGAAAAAATATCTGTTGACAAATGGAGCACACCATACCTACACTCCCCCTCCCAGACACCCACTCCGAATGGAAATAGAAAGTTACCTGAAAACATTATTCCTAATTTCATACTTGGGTTTTGTCTCTTCTCTCGCTGGGTAAGGTTTCTGTCAGCCAGCTGTCAGCTCCTACCAAAAGAAATCAGAACTATTCAGAGGCACATAAACACTGCCTGCATCTCTCCCATTTGGAGTTGAGTGTTTTAATTCCTTGTTTAGTAATCCCTACAGTGTTCGGTTTATCACATTTCACCGACTACGAGTTTGTAAATGAATCTGGAATGGATCCCACGCACGGCAACCCAGCTCGAGTCTGTTTGCAGGCAAGCCCACCCCTCAGTACTCATCTGGCTCAGTCCATATTTTGTACAAGAGAGTAGGAAAGGTGTTTGGACTCTCCCAAGGTCATTCCTTGTATCTGCCTGCTGAGAGTACTGGACTCCATACTCTGGAGCATTGTATCTCAGTATCTCCCTGACTCTTGGATGACAGACTTCCCACGGCAGGGCCCAGTTGGGATACCTGATTAGTGTGGTACCCAACATGGCAGTGCTATAAGTCTGACATGCTTGGAAAGCCAGCTTGGAGCTGATTCTTCCTCTTGCCTTTATCCTCCCACCATCCCCAGCTTTCTATTCATTACGACAGGATAGAGAGTACCCGTTGTGTTCCCTCTTATAAAACAGTTGTCTGGCTGTGGAGCCATAACATGGGTATATGACTCTAAAGCTCAGAACAGTCCTTTCTCTTGTCCTAGTTCCTGCCCTGATGTGGAAGAGATGGCAGGGAACCTGGGCTCTCCCAGAGTTATCAGGTTTGGGGTTATTGTTCTTAAGATGGGGGTGCAGTATCTACATTACAGTAGATGATTGTGAGTTTAAAAATCAGGATGCATTTACTGCTTAGGAATTCTGTAAATACTAGGTTCCAAATATGCATTGCCCAGTACAGGTCCTGCTTATGTGAGTCCCCTGGGATCGTGGAACCTGACTGGGAGATGCCAGGTTTCATACACCAATGGCATCTCTGTCTTTTCTTAGTCCCAGAATCATGTAAGCCTTAAAAAAAAAAAAAAAAAAAAAAAAAGATTCCTCACTCTTGTTTGTTTCCTGGTTGCATCCAAGCCCTGTGTCTGCTCACACAGGGGTGCCTCCGCCACCATCCCCAAGTTGTTTGACAATCAATTTCCTTGCAGGAGTGAAGGGCAGAGGTGCTGCCACAGTCCAGAGGAGGATTAGGGAACCCATGGGTCCCACAGAAGACTGCAATCCTGAATTTGAGCCAACCAGGACCTGAGGCTTGCAGCTTTCTCTTCCCAATCAGCTCTTCAAAATCATAGACCTGATGGGCAGGCAGTCTAAGGCCAGACAGCAATTGGAATGAGGCCAGCCAGAGGTCATAAGCAAAATGTATCCCTTCCCAGCAAGGAGAGTCAGAGCCAAGCAAAAGATGCACCAACTGGCCAGGAAAAGTAGGCTTCCTTGGGTCTCCAGTCTTCTAAGAAATATTCAGGAACGACCCAGGGGAAGGAGTTAGTTTATAAGGTTTGCTGTTTCCCTCACATAGCTACAATTAACTACCCATGAGCTCCTCCTTGGGCTCTGGGGTTAGGTTATGGGATGCCTAGATCCCAGCTTCTCCTCAGAAGATTCCCTCCCTCAGCAGAGACAGAGACGGGGGAGGGGATGAGGTTGGGGGTAGAAATTGCAAACCTGCCCCTCCAAAGTGTCTGGGAAGCAGCGAGGTACCAAGGTGACTGGATTTCCAGACTGTTGAGTATGCAGGCGGCGTGTCTCCAAGGTTTCCTCAGATTTTCCCCAGTTCGGGAGAGAGCAAGTCCAAGGTGCTGTCGGAGAAGGGCAAAGGAAGGTGACTGGGGCGACAGCACTGGGGCGCGGATGGGGGCGGGGTGCTCATTTCGTCGCCTCCACTCCAAGCCAGGGCAGGCAGCTGTCCACGAAAAAGGCTTGAGCCAGGAGGCCCTGGGTAGTGGTCCCCGCGCAGCCTAGCACGCGGCCCTCGCTGGGGAGGTGGCGTGCCAGAGAGCGGGCAGCACTGGTCCTCCGCCCGGGCAGGCGCCGCTCTGGAACCCGCTCTCCGCTGAAGGGGTCTGGATGCCTGGTGCCAAGGATGTGCGCACCCGGGAGCCGCAGAGACCGGACTGCCTACCCGGCGACCCCGGTTCCTGCAGCGCGAGGTTGCAATCGGCTCCGCGGCCCCAGCCCGCGCTCCGCACCTCCGCTGCCCAGCGGCCACGGCACCTGCGGCCACGCGCTCCAGCCGGACCCCGCGACCCGCGCGCTCCACCGACCGAGCGCGCGCCGCTCCCGCCGCGGGGCTCCCACCCCGCAGCCCTGGGCCCCGGGCCGCTCCTCCCGCGTCGCGAGGCCCGAAGGCGGCGGAATCCGCAGCCCGCGCGGGTCCGAGCGCGAGCCGCCAACGAGAGCTGGGGACCTGCGGGGACCCGGAGGCGCGCGGCGGGGCGCGGGCTAGTCGGAGTCTCCCGGGAGGCCCCTGAAGCCCGCTGGCCCCCGGTGGCCCGCAGTGGTCCGCGGTAGCATGGTCTCGGTCCCCGCCCTGGCAGCTGCGGTATCAAATGTGCTGCAGGTGCCTTTTCGCGGGCTGCACCGAGGCCACATGGCCTCGCGACCCTCGGTGCCTCAGTCTCGCGGCTGTCACCACATCCCAAAGTTTCCCCAAGTGCAGCGGGCGGACTGACCTGGGACGCGCTGTCGGATCGGCAGTGGTCCTTCACCTTCGCGATCGGTTCCTGCTCGGACGCGCCGTCCGAGCTAGGTGACTGTCAGTGATTCGGCGGCGACTGCGATCTCAGTTCCCGGTCCGTGCCGCCGGGCCCCCGCCCCTGCCCTGCAGACACAGGCGGGCCACGAAGCGCCGGAGCGGGAGCGGCGAGGCGCGCACCTCGCCAGACGCGGGGCTGGCGCTTCCGCTGGGAGTGACGCGCCCGCGCTCCGCCGCGCTGCAGGTGGGGGCGGCGGGCCAGTCCAGGCCCCGGGGCCAGAAGATGCTCTCCGAGGCTCCGCCTCCGCCTCTAAGCCCCGCCCCGTCTCCCCTCCAGGCCACTGAGCTTTGACAGCAGCGACTGGTGGGAGAGCAAATGGGCAGAAGCCCAGGGTGGACCAAGGAAGATGACCCCTCAGGGTGGCCCTGGTCCAGGTCTGCGTCCGCGTTCCCTTCTATCTCATATCCATCTTGTTGGTCTGAGACTCAACCTCCACGGGTTCCTTTCCCCATGGTTCTTTCCCCCACTTAGGTAAAGGCAGGGCCTCACTAAAGAACTGAACGTTTGTGGGAGCAGCCGTTTTGTTTTTATTTTATGAATTTATAATTTCATTATACTCTAATTAAGGCTTAATGGAACTGCTAACAAAATTTCGCAAAAATAAATTTGAGGTATTAAACTCCACGGAGACAGCAAGGGAAAAAAAGGAAATTATGTAAACGAGATGGTTTGAGCTCTCCATATATATTGAAGGAGGTGTGAATTCAAGGCCAGCCTGGGCAACATACTTGTGGAAAAACAATCTAGTCTGTAGTTTTTCCATCCCCAAAGGGGAAGGTAATATACCCTTGGGATAATATTTCCTTTACTTAAACAAAATCCCTGTGAAATGATCCCTTAAGTAAACCTTTGTGGCATATTCACAGGACATGTTGCACTAGAGGCAGACTTTAAGAAAGGGGACTACCTGAGGTGGGTCATCCTTTGTTTACACACATTTGGAGAGTCCCAGAAAGGAGAAAACAAACTTTTATGAAGGCATGGGTCTTATCTCCATCATCTCTTTTTAAGAGTTTTATTAATGTATATATAGCATACATATTAAAAGGTGTGGGCCACAAGTCCATTGATTTTTGTACAAACCATGCATCATGCAGATCAACAGAACATATTACCAGCAACCCAAAGGGTCCCCTTATATCTGCACCTTGGGAGGACTGGTGGCTTCTACCAGCGCAGAACCGTTTTGCTGTTTGTGTGTTTTCTGACATCATAGATGTCTTGCTGCCTGGGTCCCCCTACCCCCTGTTGTTACACTTCAGATGATATGCTGTGTATGGCTGTGCTTCTCTCCTTTAGAAGTGTAGTATTCCATTAGGTCTGTGTATCTCAATTTGATTTGCTTCTGGTAGACACTTGGGCTAGTCTCAGGCTTCAGAAAGTCTACAGATGCTGCTATGAACACAGCAGGTGACGTCTTTGTGGGGTACACCTGAGAGTGGAGCTATGACTCATGAAGTCAACATGTGTTCAGCTTCTGTGGATGCTACCAAATTTCAAAGTTGATTCAATTTTCACTCCTACTTTACAAGTTCCTTATCGATTGCTGTCACAAACAAATCACATTGATAACTGGTAGTCATGGAGGTCAGAAATCCAAACAGCTTCAGTGTTCCTAAAATCAGCAGGGTTGTGGGGTTGTATTGATTCTGGAGGACTGTTAGGAGAGCATCTGTTTCCCCGCCACTCCTGGCTTTCAGAGCCTCCTGGAATTCCTCAACTAGTGGTCTCTTCCTCCATAATCCTATTCAGATGTCTCTGTGTCTGTCTGTCTCTATTTCTTTCTCTCTGTGTGTTTTTCTGTGTCTCTGTGTCTCTGTGTCTCTCTATCTCTCTATCTCTATCCCTGTCTCTTTTTTTCCCTCACTCCTCTGCCCTGGTTTGTTTTTGTCTCCCTCTGCCCGCTGCTTCCTTCTCACCCTCTGACCTCCCTGCCTCATTCTCCATGATTACCTTGTATCTTGGGCTTACTTGGATAATCTGCCATCTCAAGATTCATAATTTAATCACACCTACAAAGTTCCTTTTCCCACATAGCATAACATATTCATAGGCTCCAGAAATGAGGCTGTGAACTTCTTTGGCAGGCTATCATTTGGCTTACGCCACCCACCACTGAAGTATTGGAAGATATTTGCTAAGGCAAGGATGCCTGGAGGGGTGGGGGAGGAAATAATGAAGCATGGAGGATTTTCCTGTCGACCAGATCAGGAGAGGGGACGATGCTGAGAAGTCATTTCTGGCCACTATTCCCAGGAGCTTTCATAGAGTGAGAATTCAGGCTGCTTTGGGCTAGAAACACCTATGCTAAGCAAAAGGTTAGAGAAGGAAGACCTGCTTTATCTGATTTATGGGATGCTGGTCTGGATGTGCTCCCACAGTGGTACACTGAAATGTAATTGCAATATTTGAAGATGGAGTGTTTAGGAGGTGATGAGTCAGGAGAGCATGGCCCTTAGGATGGGTTAGCACCCTTGAGGAAGGGCCCGAGGGGGTAAGCTGGTGTCTGTGCACCCTCCACCTGTAAAGGGCAGCGCTCATTCGCTCCAAAAGATGTCTGAGCAGCACCGTTTGAAACCACAAGAGCAGCCCTGCAGATGCGGAGCTTTAAACTTCCCAGCCTCTAGAACCCTGAGAGGCACATTTCAATTGTCCCCAAGCTTCTCAGTCTGTGCTATGTTTGCTAGGGCAGTGTTAATAAACACTAATAAACACTGAGACACTGGGACTAGGGACAGCAAGAAGACAGTGGCTAACACATTCCATGTGTACCTAAGGCAAAGTCTCGTGGTCGGCAGAAAGTGCCTGTGCTCCTTTCCATCCTCCAGCTCTTGGACTCTTAGAGGAATCATGAGGACTGAGTTACCATAGCAGCCAAGGTGAGGTAGAAGGGCAGGAAGGGATGATCTCTGTCCTACTGGTCTCCAAAGAGGGCAGCAAGACACATAGCTTGAGTTTTGAGATTAGACCCAGTGCAACAGCCATATCTGAGGAGACAGGTGGATGCTGCAGCCCTGTTTGGGCAGCAAGACCACCAGGGCTCCAAGGTACTCTCAGGAGGGGTACCAGGAACAGGAAGGGCTTTGTGACTCTTTCCTATGTCCTCCGTGCCACTCCACCTGGTAAGGAGGCTCCCAAGGCCCGGGGAACAGAGCGCTGAGGAGGTAGAACGGGGCAAAGACTGAAAGCTTATTGAAGGCATCCTGCATTGTGGGTGATAAGGCGGGACATCTAAAACGTGAGACTCCTTGTGTTCATGGTTTTATGGCATTCAAAATATGGTTTAAGAAAAGTAAAGGCGGATGCTTGGCTCTGATGAGCATCTTCATCATAAATGCCTCAATCTATGTTCTACCTTCCAGAGATAAATTTTGGTCTGCTGACAGGAGGACTGTTACAAGTTCGTGGCCAGCCTAGGCTACACCGTAGGACCCCGTCTCATAACAGACCAGAACCCCAAAAGTAAACAAACAAAATTAACGGGACAAGAGTGCTAGAAAGATTAGCAGTGAGAGCTAACACTTCTTTCCAAAGATTGTGCTTGAGGCCAGAGCCGGGTGGGGGATGTATTTCGGTAACGGAGCATCTACCTGGTGTTCGTAAGGCCCTGGCTTCCATGCCCCACCCACGAACCCCCATCCGGCATTGCTCTGTCCCGTCAAGCCATAGCTTCTCATAATCTCCGCTGAGACTGTCCACCACTCCTTCTTGTGGGAAAGAAAAGATATCCAAAGAAACTGGTTTCATAACAGCTTCTGGGGTTTTTCTAAATAGTAATGGGATACAAATTTTACATCCAATCCTTGGTCCATGGGCCAAGAATTGTTGGGCTGCGGTACTTCTCTGGGCTGGGCTGGGGACTGGGTCTCTAGCCCAGTGTTGCCCAACAGGTGCATAACACTGTGGCTCTTAGGGCTTGAAAACGTCCTTCAGAAGTAAGAGGCCCATATCTTTTTCTTTCATACCTTGGCCTGTTTGACTTTTTATTAAAAGTCTCTGATTTCTCAGCGTTTAGATACCAATGCTTTGTTTCTTGGTCTTTACAAATGTCTAAGTAAATGGCCTGTGGTGGAGATGCTGAGATGAAGTTACCTAGTTTCACACACTTCAGTGGCTGCGTCAAAGTCCTGTCCCAGGATGGAGAGACTCAAGGTTGTATGTTTAGACTGCTGAGCATGGGGTAGAGAAGCTGGTGCATGGGGAGAATCTTGGACAGGAGGACAGGCAGGCTGAAGGAAGGAGGGTGATCCTTAAAGAGGGTGCCCCTGAAGAAGGACAATTGTCCTGTGAATTCTGGAATGTCCAGGAGTAGAATATATATTTGAATATCAGTTAAAATAGCTTTGGGTTAATTTTAGTACTTTATTTAAGTAGGCCTACATTTACTCCCGGCCCCCAATAAGTTTGAGATAGAAGCAGTTGGCTTCTCTTTCAGTCATATTTAGTAGTTTAGGTCTCATGTTCACAAAATGGCTGCTTAGCTCCCTGACATCATATCCATAGTGCAGGCCTGACAGATCAGGGCCAAAATGATGAAAATGAATGGACACTGTGTGTCCTTTGTCTGATCAGAAAGCAATATATTTCTTGACTTCCTACCTGACGAGGTTTCTATTCCCAGGCTGAACTGGACCACAGGCTGCCTCTACGTTTAACAGACACAAAACTTGTTTTCTCTTCCCTTCCTTCCTTCTTCCCTTCCTTCCTTTACTTCACTAAAATACCAATGGAATTACAGTCTGTCAGTAAAAAATGAAGAATAGCAAATGTTTGCGGCTGCGACACAGGGTCTCTATCCAACCGTTCCTCAAAGTTCTCACATGAACAATGGACCTCACTAGCTCGTAGTGGCTCCTAAACCAGAGGGTTGCTTTGAATATTGATGAGTTCATTTCCACAAAGCAGAATAGCACTATAGAAGCAATTAAGTCCCCCCAATAAAGGGGAGGCTATATCCACAGTTCTGCAGCGCACATGGCCAGACACCAAGTATGGCTGTTTCTCTTCTGCAAGAGTGCTTCCTTGAATACTACAATCTGATAGTCACTGTACCTGTGAGGATTTGGCGCTGAGCTGGGGCTTTTGGATGACAAAGCAGGTCTCAGGAACCTGGGACTGATTCCCATGGTGTCTTGGTCTGGGGCTAAGCAACCTCTTCCTGGTGATGCTAAGTCACCTGCAAGAGCAGGAAGAGAGAGGAAATTGAGTGATGGGTTATTTCCCAGCTTCCCTAATGCTAACGAGTGCGCCACGTGACTAAGGTTTTATCCATTGATGACAGGGCTCAGAGAAATGTTGCACCTTTTCTCCTTTGATAGCAGGAGCAGTGGTAGCTGAAGCTTCTCTGTGACAACGGCAGAGCTGTCACAGAGGTCTGAGTCCTGGATTGCTTCATGGCATGGAGCTGATTAAGGCTCTGGTACCCATCCTAGACTCAAACGGGAGGGAGCTTCCTGTCCTCATATGAGGTCTTTGCGTTTTGGAACTTTCCATTCTATTCCTTTACTCAACTAATATAACCATATCCATAATTTAAAACAGTATCTTTAAAAGCACATTTGCTTATAACATGTGTGAAGTATTTCTGGAAAGATGCATAGAAATTTTAACTAAAGGCTCTGTATGGAGATGGCAACTGAGGATGGGAGACAGTGAAGGGAGGAGGCTTGTTTTCTTTTGTTTACACTCCTTGTCCATTTAGACTTGTTGAGGTTTGAACAGGGTAAATGTAATACTTATTTTTGAAATGAAGATGCACAGTAGTTTGAAGTGTCATTTGGGCATCTTTACACTGGCCAGCGGTCGGCCTGCTCGGCTTATCTCCCTATCTCCTAATCTCATGGCCAGCAGAAGGAGAAAGGTGACAGGTAAGGCTGGAAGACGGGGCAGTAGCCTGGCACCTGGCTGAATGGCACAGGGCTACGGTGCTCTGCCCAGCACAGCTCTTCTGGGTGCCAGCATCTGGACGGCTCATCTCCCAACAGATTTCTGTGTCTGCTTGCAGGAGATGATCACTGCATGCAGATTAAGGTCCCTTCCATCTCCTGAGCATCCCGAGTTCCGTGATGGTATCTTTTAATATAATGCACTCTGAGCAATTCATCCTGAATTTTTGATTGCACAACACAGCATTCTATAGTCACTGACAAAGACTTGGTGCCTGTCCTCGAAACAGGAGTAGATGTTCTTGCCCTTATGTCTTATGTTGAGATGAGTGATTTATTATTTTCCTATTCATTATTTTCAAAAAGGCTTCCATTTCAAGGCCAAATGAATAATCTTCAGGTTTTTTTTCTCCCGAAGCACAAAAATGGAGGTTTCTTATTTAATGTGGACCAGGGGAGGCATGTAAGATGGATAAGAGTCCCAAATCTAAGGAATATTTGAAGTGATTATGTTTTTCTTCTTTCATGAAATGGCTTGTTTTATAAGCCAAGATCCTGGGAAGCAGGGACTCCCCTTGCTGGAGCACACCACAGCTCATTCCCTCTTTAGAAGTCCTTGGACTCCATTATCTTTCCCCAATAGTCTTAGCCAGGTTGATTGTTCAGTAACTTAGAAATCCAAAAAGGTCCCCATTGCTTCAGAAGCCACCTTTTACAGATTTCCAAGTTGAGCCATTCAAGAGGTGATTCGTTGTGTATACTTTTTTTATAAACTGACGGCATCAAAGCAGAAACGAAATCAGGGAGCAAAGGGGTCAGATGGGAGGGAGAAGAGATAAGAGAGATGGTGGCGGGATTTGGAGGAAGATGCTCTCAAGTATGGAAATGCTGTGTCTAACACTGTGTAGTAGTGAGACACTTCTGTGTCATTGGCATTACTCATCTGAATTATTCCTGTGGTTTTGGCTGCCCACCACACTGAGATTTATGATGGCTCTATGGGGCTCTACTATAGCCTGGCCGGGCCAGGCCTTCCTAGAATGACTTAATACAGTCCGACTAGATGTTGCTGATTTCTGGATGTGTCCAGCATTTGACGCGTCTCGTGCCTCCCAGAAATGTCATGAGCTGTCCCCTAATCCAGAGGCTGTCACTGCAATGTGCTCATTTCCCTAAGGAACTTGTCACTGCCAGTCCTGCACTGAAGTTGTGTGAGTCCATGCCATAGGAACTGGGGCTATGATGTCTCTGCCATCTGGCCTGGTGCTGGCACATAGTAAGTTCTTATGGCTACAAATTGCATCAAATATACAAACAAAATAAATAAATGAACCAAAGATGGGAATTCTTCTGTGCCCTCTCCAAAAAGAAATAGCTCTCTGACAAAGATTGGGAAACTATAGCCATCTTGAGCCAAGGTTAGCCCATGGACCAAATCCAGCCTAATTTTGTAAGGCCTGTCACTATGCATGTATTTGCATCTTTAAATGATTGGAGTAAAATAAAAATAAGGATAATGTCATTGGGGTTCACAAGTCACCTCACAAACCACATTAATACCAATCTCAGTCAGACAGGGATGGCTTATTGAGCATTCACCCCAGAACTGGTCAACCAGGAACACGGCCCAGAGTTGGGAACTGAACCATGACATTGAGTTAAAATTCTACAGGGTTTTAAAGCCTGAAATCCACAAAAGTCTATGTCAAGTTATTTTACCATTTAAGATTTAGGAATAGGGGATTTCCTTAGGAACATGTCTTTGTTGTATACTTATCCTGCTCCTATTGGTTGGGGTATTCAACTGTGGCAGGGGACTTGCCTTTTCAATATTCATGTCCTAAGTTGTCTACCAGGATGAGACTTGTCTACCATTCATGTCTTAACTTGTCAACCAGAATGTCAGCTACCTATATACATGTCTCTTTCTGCCAAGTAGGATGTCAGTTCCCAAGGAGGTCTTGAGAACTTAAACTTAAATAGACCACCACTCAAAATGGAAGTCTTATTCTAAATAGTTTCTTATACTGGTGCAGGTGTCTCTTCTCCCTTATGTTTGGGTCTATCCCAGCGAAGCATATAAAGGCCAATACCATAAAAGCTTGTACACAGGTGCAGGAAGTGCTGTTGGGTGGTTGGTTTGGATCCAAGCTTATTGTGGGTAACTATTCAGAAAAGTTCTACTGATACATACCATGATTGGTTTCCAAGAGCATAGAACATAACAGAATAGATAGTCAATCTTGGCATTAGAAATTTTCCTTATAATGGCAGGCTAGCAAGGTAACAGTTACCTAGGCATTGACATTTTATCTAGGTCTTAATATTTTTACCTTGGTCTCATCAATGTGACACATGAAAATTATACAAAATTGAAATTTCAGTGACTATTAGTAAACATTTTTTTTTTAGTAAACTATTACTTAGGCAGCCAATACCCATTAGTTTACATAATGGTCACTGTTACTTTTGCACTATCATGCAGACTTGAGAAACAAATTCTGTTTCTCCTTCCTTCCTTCCTTCTTTCCTTCCTTCCTTCCTTCCTTTCTTTCCTATGTATGTATGTATGTATTTGAGACTACTTACCTATCCCAGTGTTGACCTCTCTGCCTCACTCTACTAAATGCTGAGATTACAAGCAATCCACTTGTAATCAAGGCTCAGTCCATCATCTGGATGCTTCGGTGGTCTCAATATAGTACAGGGAAAGGTGGCAGCAACAGAAGCAGCAATGGGATAGATGCACTCAGCAGCAAGGAGTGAAGGCAGGCAGGCCAAGCTGCTTCAACCTCGGACAGCTTTGTATTGGGGTCCATACCGGAAGATGCTGCCCCGTCTTGAGGAAAGCTTCCCTCTCAGTTAATTCTTTCTGGACATGCCATGAGGCCTGTCTCTTAGTTCATCTCTGAGTCAATCAAAGTGACAATCAAGATAAGCTACCATACCTACACATATATAGATCATAGTGCACTGTTATGGGAAAAGTAACACCAGCTTTGCTTAGAATTTTCAGCCAGAATTGGGTACCAGGTAGAGTCAAGGGCAACCTGTACTCAGAAGATGGTTTTTCTTCTGATGACTCATTCATTCTAAATATTCATTTTGTCATGCCGAGGAGCCATGTAAATTAGTCACTACACTGCTGAATATGTTTTCATTAACCAGAGCACCTAGTGGTTTGTCTGAATCGGTGATGAGGTGAGGGGATGCTGGGATACCTGCTCAGCCTAAGACTGCTCCAAGTGTAATTAAATCTCATGATGGGTGAAATTTTCAATCATAAATGAGGATGCTGAGAAGTGAGCAGCCGTCATTGTTGGCTGTCCAGCACCCAATCTGCTTTCCTATTTTGGCAAATTAAGGATGAGGGGAAGCCAGGATCTTGCCTCTGCAAGTGTGCTACTCCAAAGACTACAGATTTGTCATGACGAGTGCCTGGAGCTGAGGGAGAGCTCAGGGCCGTGAAAGCAAATCTCTCTGGCCTCCTCCTCCTGCCTCTCACTCTTCTCTCTCCCCTAAGCAGGTTACAGTAACCAGAATTCCTCTTTCCCAAGATGATTAAGAGAAACTAGAACTCTTCCCTGTCAAACCAAACCACAAAACCCAGGAAGGTCACTTTCTTCTCCTCCGAAGACTCTCACTCTGCACAGGTCCTGCACTATGCCCAGGAGGAAGCGAAACCACACAGCCCAAAAGAGATCTGAGCAGGCAAGCTCTGTCGGCGTCTCCTGAGTCTATTCCTGGTAGGTTTTACCTCTTTCTTTCTTTTTCCATTTCCATGTGTGGGTGCACGTGTGTGTGTGTACACATGTGTGTTGTGGGTGTGTGGTCACATGTGTATGTGTGCTCATGTGGTGGTCCAAGGTTGATGCTAGGGACCCTCCTCCATCAGTCTTCCACTCATTCACTGAGGCAGTCTCTCAAATTGCCAGAACATGGCAACATGGCTAATCTTGTAAGCCACCTTGCTTTAGGGAACCCGTCTCCACCCTCTGAGGCTGAAATTACAAGTGGCCATCACATCCTGCACCCGTGGCATTTTATGTGGGTCCTGGGAATCCAAACTCTTGTCCCCACACTTGTGCTACTTTCTGGGGAGATAATTCCTCTGGGATCTCTTGGGTCTTTTTTTTCTAAAGGTGCTGTGATGGTTTGTATATGCTCAGCCCAGGGAGTGGCACTATTAGAAGGTGTGGCCCTGATGGAGTAGGTGTGTCACTGTGACTGTGGGCTTTAAGACCCTCATTCTAGCTGTCTGGAAGTCCCTATTCTGCTAGCAGTCTTCAGATGAAGATGTAGAACTCTCAGCTCCTCCTGCACCATGCCTGCCTGGACGCTGTCATGCCTTGATGATAATGGACTGAACCTCTGAACCTGTAAGCCAGCCTCAATTAAATGTTGTTTGTGTAAGAGTTGCCTTGGTCTTGGTGTCTGTTCACAGCAGTAAAACCCTAACTAAGATAGTGCTTGTGTCAGGTAAAACTTTGACTAAATAAATATGTCATGCTGTTTGTTTGCATATTAACCTGTCCTGTGTTACAGGTCATCACCTGTGAGTGTCTGCTAAGTAAGAAAAGCTAGCACACTTTTCTTCTTTCGCCTTCCTGATCCTGGAGCTGTAGCAGAGAAAATACCACCCCATCCCAAGTCCCTTTAACACGTGTAATTAGATGCCTTTCCCCGGACTCTTGGATTTTTCAAGAAGTGATTCAAAGGACAGAGGTGGCCAGAAATCACTCAGAGTTGGCTGGATGAAGCTGAGACTTCATGGATAGCACCGAGTGTCTAGGGTTGGAGAAGTTGAAGCCAGCACTCCGTGATGACTGTGCCTCTGATAGGAACCATCTGACTGTGTGCCAGCAACCTGAGGGCTTTCTTCGTGAGGCTAATTCTCTGGTCTGCCAAAGATTTTTTGAGGCATTGGTATTTTTCCAATAATTAATTCTTCTTTCCTTCCTTCCTTCCTTCCTTCCTTTCTTCCCTCCCTTCCTTCTTTTCCTCCTTCCCTCCTCCCTCCCTTCCTTCCTTCCTCCCTCCTCCCTCCCTCCCTCCCTCCCTCCTCCCTTCCTTCCTTCCTTCCTTCCTTCCTTTCTTCCCTCCCTTCCTTCTTTTCCTGCCTCCCTCCCTCCCTCCTCCCTTCCTTCCTCCCTATATAAATGATCCAGCATTGGCTTCTTCATTCGGAGAAACAGTAACTGTTTCACACTCTTTATGAGAACATGAGTATGATATGAGTATGATATTATGTGAGAAGAAAAGTTGATTCTGGGCTTGGTGCCATTCTAGATCATTCTTACGGTTTGAGTGTGATATGTATCCCTCAGGCTCATGTGCTTGAATGCCTGTCATCATCTAATGACATTGTTTTGGAAGATTGTGGAACATTTAGGAGGTGGGGTTCCTAGAGGACATGAGTCTCTGAGGAGTTGGTCCTAGGGTAATGACCCTGCTGGACTCCCAGCTGAGCTCTCTCTGCTGCCTGACTGCTAATGCCCTGTAACTAGCCACTGGACACTACAGCAGTTATTGCTGCGAGCAGCTCTTGTCTCCATGATGAATTGTATCCTCTGAACCATGAGTCAGAATAAATCCTTTCTTGTTTCTATCAGGTATTTTTTTTTTTCACAGTGACAAGAAAATAAACTAGTATAGCCAGGAAAGATTCATTCTGAACCCGCAGTTACTACAAGAACCCAGGTGACAGGAAACCATGTGATTGCTCAGCACATCCAATTGCTAATCATTCTTTTGTGGACCCAGGGCTGATCAGGGACAGACCAGAGTCCCCAAGAATCAGACAGCAAGGCAGTAATGTTTCTTTTTTAATTCGAAAAGACCGTTGAAAGCAACCTCTCATTTTACAAGCATGAAAACTGGGCTTACTAAATGATTCATACCAAAATGACAGCCAGTCACTTGTGGGAACTAGGGTAGTTGCTAAAAAAAAAAAAAAAAAAAAGGTAGGTGAAGGGAAAGAAAACTGTCTACTTAGTAGGAATGAGATCAGGAAGTTTCTGGTATGGCTTTAAAGATCTGTATATAACCCCAGCTACTTGGGAGACTGAGGCAGGAGAATTACAAATAGGCCAGCCTGGGCAATTTAGTGAGATCCTGTGTGATGGTATTCTTGCTTGTCAACTTGACTATATCTGGAATGAACTATAATCTAGAAACAGAGGGCACACCATCCAGATCTTGACAATGCTTTTATCCGGACGACAAATACATACCTTTAATCCAGATCTTGAGGCACATCCTTAATCAGGGCCATACTGTCTCCTGGAGTGGAGATCTATAGAAAGACAATGGGAGAAGAAAGGGCTTGTTTGTTCTTCATCTGCTTGCACTCTGCCAGCACATCCATTGGAGCCTACTTCTTTGGGATTCCAGCTTATACAGAAGACTAGCTGAAATACCCAGATTTGTGGGACTGAACAACTATTAGATTCTTAGACTTTTAATTCACAGCTTGCTACATCTCGTGTGTGTGTGTGTGTGTGTGTGTGTGTGTGTGTGTGTGTATGTGTGTATGTGTGTGTGTGCTCTTTAGGTATTTGGTATACAGGTGTGTGTGAAGGTACCTATACACATATGTGTATGTGTGTGTAAAGTCAGAAGTTGACACCAGATGTCTTTCTCAATCAGTCTCTCTCTCTCTCTCTCTCTCTCTCTCTCTTCTCTCTCTCTCTGTCTCTGTCTCTCTCTCTCTCTGTCTCTCTCTCTCTCTTCTCTTGAGACAGGGCCTCTCACTGAACCTGGGAGCTCCCTGACTTGGCTAGGCTGTTAGGACAGGGAGCTTTAGGGATGCTCCTGTCTGTCTCCCCATGCTAGGATTAAAGAGACATACACTGTGCACGCTTCTTCTTACATGGGGGCTAGGTTTCTGAGCTCAGGATGTCACGCTTGTACTTTACTGAGTGAGCCATCATCCTTCAAGCACTTCTAACTTTGCAGGAGCATCTTGTTTTTCTAAAACTTGCTGAATCTTGAGGAACTTTAACCCTCTTCCTCTAATCAGGTGCAACTGGGCACATCATTGGCAAGAACCATGGTCTGCCCACTAAATGGAGTCACTCCTTCAGTTCGACGTTTACACACATCTTGATAGTAGAGGCATATGGACCCCTCAAGAGAACTAAAACAATTATCTGGAAGGAGGCTACGTAATTCATTTATACACGAGAAGAGGTTTTAAATGAAACTTCTTTCTTAGGAACCACCATGACTTTAAGCTACAGAACTAACAGGCTGTGTTAAGTCAGGGGTGTTCCTCAGGGCAGCTCCAGGCTTTCTGTAGCCTACAGTCTTTCAGAGTTGATTTTTGTCCATCATTTTGTCTCTTGTTAGCTTTACCTTTAAGTTAAACCTTGTGGAAAGAAACAGGTTCTGCAGGCGCAGTTTCGGAGGTTGTGCCCGTTGTCAATCAGCCCTGTGGCAAGGCAAGTACACCATGGCAGGGCAGAGGCGTTTGGCAGAACAAAACCACTCATTTCATAGCTGGGACCTGAAAAGGAGTGGGGCAAAATCCAGGATCCCAGAGTTCCCCTCCAGAGCATTGCCCCATGACCTGAAGACCGCCTCCTAGGCCCCGCCCCTAGGCCACGCCCCTAGGCCACGCCACCTCTCAGTAAGCATCACTCTGGGGCTGAGCCTTTAAATGTATGGGCCTTGGAGAGCACACTTATCCAAACTGAGGCACTCCCGACAGACATCTTAATTTGTATTACAACTTAGATTGTGGGGAGGAGCAAAGGATCTTGAGACCAAAGCAACCTTTATCTAAACCAGAAGATTACATAAGGAATGAGGGGCTCCACACAACAGAGAAGATGAGAAAAAAATCCAGTTCAAATAGAGATGGATCGTAATGGAAAGGCCAGCATCTTATTCTAGTGTTAAGGGTTCACATTTCTACAAGGCTGAGGTCATAGCTCCTGTGTAATGTATGTAGAAGAGAAAAAGTTAAGAATGATAATGATAAGCTCATGGAGATGTGGTATTATATGGCTGTGGTAGAATAGGTCTTTCATCTCAGCGTTTGGGAGCTTGGGTGAGGCAGGAGGTTGATGAGTTTGAGGCCAGTCTGAAATACCTGCGATGTCTGATCTCAAAACAAATAGAACATAGAATTTATAAGTTGTGTTTTCAATACTTTGGAAGAATTGGAGAGTGTTTACATCATGGTATGATGAAAAGGTACAGTTATTACAATACATATTACTATGAGATTTAGCATATGGTAATTAGCCACTGTGTGATAGGGTAATTTGATGTTTTAAGAATGTTAAGAGGAATGCTTTACTTATTGGGGATTGGGGAAAATAAGGACTAGAAATTAACTAATAATTAATATAACTTGTAATTTTGCTCCTAACACAAAGGAAGTCATTTTATGCATGAAATTTAAAAAAATAGATTATAAGGACTTCATACTAGTGTAATATGATATGTATTTCTAAAGTTTGTGGAAATATCTCTGTGCTTCTTTGCAAAACCAAAGCCCACATTTTTGTCCCCCTTTTCCCCTTAGAGACCCTTTCTGACTTCGTTTTTGCAGCATCTGGACACTGGTGGTGATAAGCCACATAGTACACAGCTTTTACAACCTGTCACAGAAAGTGAGGCTGGGCCTTGACCTGACTGAGGAGGCAGCAAGGGACTGACTAAAGGACACACAGGCACGTGTCTGGAAGATCTAAGATGGCACACTCTCGGATGGAGCTGCACCATAACAACCCAAAACATCAGCATTTTCATTATGTACTGTGGGAAAATCTGGGGGCCCCCCCCGCAGCATCAGGCCCCAGGCCTATGTGGCAGCAGCCCGGGACCTGAGAGGTGGAGGCTGCCTGGAGGCCTCCAGGCAGCCTGTCTCACATACCGGAGGAAGGTCCCAGGTTCCATGGGCTGGAGGCTTCGGTGGCGGCAGGCCTGGCAGGCCTGGCAGGCCCCAATGACACGAGGAAGTCCTTGGTTCTAAAAGGGTTTATTGTCATGGTGGATGGTGGATGGATCTGGATGTACCCCGCCCCCCCCAACTCAGGGCAAGCCTGAGTTAAATATGGAGGGAGAAGTAGGAAGGGTCTGGGGAGGAATGTTTAATAGGCTCCACCCTCTGACCTTCATTAGTATGTAAATCTCTAGGGCCTGAGGCCTGTAGTCACACCCTCTACCTGTGCACTTTGGGAGAGGCTGTAATGGCCTACGTGACTGAACAATGTAGGTCTATGGAGATTGGACTGCTTTTTAGGACCCTGAGTCCTGGGGGCGTGGCCGAACTCCTGCCGTTTCTCCCTTGGAGTCTCGGGGTTCTAGGCCCATGCCCAGCCAAGAACCAGGATACCCTTACGCAGTCCCACAATGTACAGCACAAGGAGGACGAGGTAGCTAGTTTTGGTAGGAGGTCTCTGTCGGGGGATCAATTTCAGGCTACAGTTATCTTGGGAGGAAGGGGCTGAGGTTTCTGCCAACATTTGTACTTGGATCAGAAGAAGGCTTTACCATCATCCCTCTGAGCCTCACCCCTGGAAAGGCTCTGCCAATTCCCATGGGTCTGAGACACTGGGGTCCTTGGCATGGTCCTGCCCATGTCAGCAGTGCACATGCACTCAGGATGTCATCTTCTGTTGACACAGTCACTCATACCTCTGCTTCCCAGGTGCATGCACAGTAAGGTAACACACAAAGTGAAGTTTAGAAAGAGGGAGGTATTTCCAACAGTCAAGTGATCTCTGGATCGCCATGCTGGCCACCATTAAGTAGAAGTTTATCAGTATGGGTGGAGCCACAGGCTAAATTGTTTCCAGTCTTGGAAATGGACAGACTCAATCCTTCCTCGAGTCCTTGAATCCTTGCATGCTTGAATTCCCTGTACTTTCCTGCCCTTTCTTCCTTCTCTGCTTTTCTAACTTTTAAACTTCCTTGGAAGACTTTCTCGCCCCCTCCCAGAACCTTTGTAAACCATCCTAATCATGACTTACTAGCTCCTTGTGTACGTTTATGTATTACTTAGCATGGTAGCAGTATTTGGTCATTAGTGGTATATATTTCTTTAAATGCCTTGTCTTTTAAAGAAAATCCCTAACGCTATGAATCTAGAGTCATGTCTTCTACATCGGAATTTTTGTAGTGAAGCTCTTTCCTCTGGATGTGACATGGCAATTTCTGTCTTGAAATCAGAGCTGTTCTGATTAATGGCCTGAGACTCTTAAAGCTTGGCCCACTAATGTTCCCTCCTGGAAGCGGAGGAGTATACTCAAGGCTCAGACAAGGCAGTGTACAAGGCCTTTTTCTCCTCAAGGACGAAGAAGGTTAACAGTTGCAGAAGAGGAAGCAAGCTGCTTATTTGGTGGGCTAGCTAGTAACTTGCGCATGCTCTTTAAAGTACCCACCCCACCCACGTTACTGTCAGTAAGTACAATTAAACTTACTGTTTCATCAACTGGACTTGAGTAGACTGATATCTTCAATCTGTCAGTTCTTTCTCTGGAGTAAACGGACATTTGTTTATGCCCCCTGGAAGTCACACAGCAGCATCTCAGAATGAGCATCGAGTATCCATGATTGATTGACAGTCCCTGTTCAAGCTGGACCAGGAAGAAAGAGTCTCAAGACTTAGGAAAGAGATGATGGTAGATGTGCCATGGGAATGTGGGACACACTGTATTCTTAAAGAACTCAAGCACTGCCAGCTAATTGATTTGCAGAACTACATTCATGGTAGCAATGTGTACATTATCATAACACCCAAACATGCATTCTGGTTTGGGAGTGTTGGCTCATGTTAATAATCCTAGAACTCAGGGGAGCAGAGACACGAGCTCTGCCTGGATTACAGAGTGAGTTCTAGACCAGTCTAGGTACTTTAGCAAGACCATGTCTCAAAAGAAAATGGAAGGTCCTGGAGGAATATGGCTTAGCTGTAGAGTGCTTACCTAACATGAGACGCCTAGTGCAGGCTACAGTATGGCAACAACAGACCCCAGGAACAAAAAAGCCACAACCTGCCACTTCCAGCACACAAGAGCAAAGGCATTCGTCCAGCCTGGACATCCTATCTGTACCATTTTAAGATCATGTCTATTTTCTGGGGAGGGAAGCCAAGGCCCTTCTACCTGCTCTTCTTCAAAGCAGCCCCACCTTCCTCCTCTGGTCTCTCCACCACTTCTCAGGATTAGCATAAACTACTGTTTGATCACAGCCTCTGAGTACAGCTTTCAGCAGGTAGGTTGGGTGCCTGGGACCACAAGCCCAACTCAAGACAGCTCAGGCTGGAAGGAGTTTTCTGGTCCATTGGAGTTTGAAGGACAGGATGCAAATGGAGTGTCTACACCAAGTAATTCCACTCTTCTCCTCCATTTCTCGTGTCCATATTCCTTGGCATGATGACTCTTGAGAAGAGGAGGAGGGGGGGAGGAGGAGGAAGAAGAGGAGGAGAAGGAGGAGGAGGAGGAGGAGGAGGAGGAGGGAGGAGGAGGAGGAGGAGGAGGAGAAGAAGAAGAAGAAGAAGAAGAAGAAGAAGAAGAAGAAGAAGAAGAAGAAGAAGAAGAAAGAAATAATCTTGCAGAGAAGGGGGACACTTTCACATTTCTACTTCCAGATCCAGCTTGAGGCTTACCTCTGCATTCCTGAAGATTCCTTTAGGGCCTCAAAAAGCAGCTCCTAAGTTTATGTTGGTATGGGGTGGCTTCTATCACAGGATTTACACACACGAAAAATGAGGTGAGGCCTTGGGATGAAATAGAATAGAAAAATGACAACTATTTCTTGATGTCACGAATGGGGCCTGAGGCTTGGGGGCCGCTGGGTTGGATCACATGGCTCGAGAAGCTTTTCCAAAGACAGCCTAGGACGGGGGGAGATGTAGGTAAGTGAGCTTAGCTGACATGAGGAGTCTTGTGCTGTATTCCCTTAGCTACCTCCAGTTTCGGCCAGTCTCCTATGACCTAACAGCCACTCTGAGAATGTACCTTTTAAAAGGCTGGTTCCTCCTCCTCTGCTGTTCTCCACTCCTCCTGATGTTTTGCATCCTAGGATAACAACCCAAATAAGTTACCTACTTCCTGGTCTTGTTTTGGTCATGTTTGGAGGGAATCTCAAGCTAAGAGTCATATTCTGCTCAAGACATGATGTTTTCCCATAAGGAACTAATGTGTTTACAGAGCATCTGGACAAACGTTCTTGGAAATCAGTAAGACAAAAATAAAACACCAGATTCTAGATAATCCATACACGGAAAGCACAGCTTTCAGGTGAAATGGCTCTGACTAGGTTTTAGTTACAAGTCTTGTGGTCAGGAACATTCGCTCCTTCTAAAATTATCTATTTGATTAATCTCATATCTTACCGAGGCACCTTGTTCTCTGCTAAGCAGGAAGATGTGGGGTTGAGCACATTTTGTGCCATGTCCCTGGTGATCCCTAATTACATCTTGTCACTCAAATGGCATTCTCTTCAACTCTACACAGCTTAAGTGTCCCTTAACATTTTATATCTTCCTAATACTACATGGGACAGTTGGGTCTTCAAAAGATGTCTTGTAACATGTCAGGAGAGTAAACATCATGAATTAAGGCTGAGGGGTTTTTTTGTTTTTTGTTTTTTGTTTTTTTTTTTTTTTTTAAAAACAAACTTGGGGCTAAATATCCAATAAAAAATACATTTAAAAAAACTTGGGCTAAGTATTTTAAAAGAAAGAATTTCATTTTTAAATTGTAAAGCCACCGACAACATTAAGAAAAACTGGAGCAAAGCATTGTCAATAGAAATATAGTCCTTTATCAAGGGGGAGATCTGAGCTTTAGAAACTCATAAACATTGCTAGTTCTACATACTATTCTGAAATTATGTGTAGTCAGCTGGGACTATGGCTTAAATGGTGTCTCCCCAGAATGCAGATTCTGCCTGGGTAAAGAATGGTGTTACATTTCCCAATGTCTCCTATAGGCTCATTTCTTGATTTCCTAATCCTCAGTTGATAATGCTGTTTTAGGAGGTTCTGAAGACTTTGGGATATGGGACCAGTGTGATGGGAATAGGTCCTGGGTTAGGGCTTTGAAGGTTATACTCAATACTTCTCTCTCTCTCTCTCTCTCTCTCCCCCTTTCTGTCTCTGCTTCTCTTTCAATTTGTGCTTCTTGGTTCATTGTGATGCAAAGATCTTTGGCCACACATTCCTGCCACGATGCCTTTATTCCTTTATTGCTAGGATAAGATGAAACCCTGAGACTGTGACTCAAGATAAAGTTTCAGTCGCTGTGATCAGGCATCCTGTCATAGTGACACAAAAATGACAGCTACTGCTACTAAGAGGTGAGTCCTTAAGGGGGAGCTTAAGGATCCTGTGGGCTTTTTCTTCTCACTGAGATTGGAGTTTAGATGAAAGAGGCGTCACAGCGTGATGGTGAGCTTGCTCACCTACTACCCACCATGCGAGAGTGAACCAAGAAAGCCCTCGTTAGAACAAACCCGGCTTCTGGACTTAGCCTCCAAACACAGGGAATGCATTTCTGTGCCTTATAAATTACTCGGGGTCCAGCATATAAAGGATGGAGACAGCAAGACAGTTGATCTGACCTATTATTAGTTAGGGAGAGTGACAGGGTACACTGCCACCCTGGTCACCCTTCTCCACTCATGCCTCTTTAAGTCAGGGGACCTTAGCTGCCATGCTTACAAAAGAAATAGCTACAGAATTTCTTAAAATACTAAGCTTTAATCAAAGAATAATGTGTATCAGGAAAGTGAGGTGTAATTTGTATTTCAGAGATCCATTTTCACATCTATGTTTTGATTTTTATTTCTTTCCAGACTCTACAATAATATGTGTTTTTCTTCAGTGACAATGAAGATTTATCTTTTGAATACGTTTCTGTTGTGCTTTCAGTGACAGGACCTTTTATGATTATTATTCTTATTTTATAATTCTAGGAATTTTTCTTGTATCTTTTCTTGGTAATGTATTTATTTTCATTCACTATTTTTAAAGGATACTTTTCTATTTTGCATGTTAATGATTTAGATTAATCATATGCACAATTTGACTTTTCCTATTATCATGGCTTTGATGTTTATGTTTTTCTGAGTATGAGTAAGATTTCATCAGATTTATCTTTCAGATTTAGAAAGGATTTACTAAATTACAGCAGCATATTTCTTAATTTCTGGGGAGTCTTTCTTGACACCTGAATATTCTTTCTGTGTAGAATAATCTACCCCTTTCACATATACAATGTTTTCTTTCGATTTTTAAGACTATCAATAAAATCATACAGAGGCAGACCACATACCTATCTTAACACTCAGGAGCTAGAGGCAGGAAGATCTTGACTTTCAGGCAAACTTGGGCTTCCTAGCAAGAACCTATATAAACTTAATTGAAAAGGTTATCTCTTGTTTTCATTACATTTTAGACCATATTTTCTGTGTCGCAGTCTCAAAATCTAAAACTATTGGAAGAAGGACTCTGCAAAAAATTTTAAGTATTTTGTCTGGTGTGGTGACACATGTCTTTAATTTGAGGTAGGCAAAGTCAGGTGGATCTCCACGAGTTCAAGGCCAACCTGATCAACATAATGAGTTCTAAGTCTGTCTCAAAAAAGTTGAAAGTAATAAATGAGTATTTAATTTCATGGACTGACTGGCTTAACTTGTTTCATTTGCTCATCCTTGAAGCTGCACAGGGAAACTGCAGTTGCCATGGTTTTCTGGTTGGTGAAGAGCAGATCTTCATGCTCCCCGGCAATGGCTGAGGAGCCAGCCCCACTAGAACTGTCTGAAAAGAAAACCCTTCAAAGTAAATTAAGAGTCTGTCGGTAAATAAATCCCAAGCAGATACTGGATGTCCTAATAGTTACATATACAACTTGACATATGACCTGTTAACAAAGATTTCCTCCAGCCAATTTCAAGCTAGTGTTTCAATGCTAATAGTGTTTAGGTTATTCACAAGGTCAAAAACATCTGCATATATTTCAAGACAACACCACTTCTTTAAAAAAGTAAACACGATTTACTTATTTTATGTGTATGAATGCTTGCGTGTAGGTATATATGTACACCACATGTGTTCCGGATGCCCATGGAGGCCAATAGAGAGCATTGGATCCCCTAGAACCCTAGAATCACAACTGGTTGCAAACTACCTTGTGGGCTTCTAAGATTATCTACTAAGTCACATCGGAAGCAGCAAGCTGGGAAAAAGCTACGTGGTAGCTGCAGATGGTTTAAATGAAAATGGCCCACTATAGGTTCATAGGGAATGACAGGAGGGGGTGTGGCCTTGTTGGAGGGAATATGTCACTAGGGGTGGGGTTGGAGGTTTCAGAAGCCCAAGCCAGGCCCGGTGTCTCGCTTCTTCCTGCTGTCTGTCGATCTGGATGTAGAGCTCTCAGAAACTGCTCCAGCACAAGTCTCTGTGTGACACTATGTATCCCACCATGATGATAATGGACTAAACCTCTGAACTGTAAGCCTGCCCCAATTAATTGCTTTTCTTTGTAAGAGTTGCTGTGGTCATGGTATCTTTTCACAGCTATAGAAACCCTAAGACAGGAGTTATCAGAGGTTTTATTAGTACTAGGTGACACCTTACTTTTGTAAAATTTCCCTGAAAGTCAGTTTGGAGACCATTTAACTGATGTCACACAACATCCAGAGTGACCCATTTCCTATGGGGACATCAGAAAAATATCTTGAAATGATTTCCGGTTGAAAAAGTTGTGGTCTGGTCTTTTATGCTTACGGATTAGAGGCTGTCTGTGGAGCTGCCAAGTTTTATGAAAAGCCTACACTCACACTGACATTTGTTTTTATAACGCAGCAGTGGAAAAACCAGGAAACATTTACAGAACAAAGGTTAAGGCTGAACTTCATCAGGGCAGTGTTTATAGAGCATAAATCTGTACTGTAAGAGATTTATTATTATGCTTAAGTACAGCCTCTGTTGTGTGTTTAAACCTCAATTTTAAAGAAGTGGATTTGTAGAGAAGGGAAGAGAGAAGCTTCTTTGAGCTTATTTTTTGTTTTGCTTTTGTGTTTTGAGGCAGGCACTTACTATGTAGCTCTAGCTGCCTCAAACACAAGATCCTCCTGCTTCAGCTCTTCTGTGTTGGAATCACGATGTCCTCAACCCCTAGCCTTAGGAAAATTCTCCATCTTTCTCCTGACAATTGTCAGCTCCAGAACATCCCCCATCCCTGTTTTCATTTTGGATATTTGCAGACAGGAAGAAAAGCTTACAGAACAGCGTGGTGGCATCTGTATACTGTGAGCTCAGAGAACCTGTGAGTCTCTTTAGTTTGACCTCAAAGGCCTGAGAACTGGGAGAGGGTCAGATGTCTCTCTCTGACTGCCAGCTGGTTGGATAAAGCCCTCTCACATTGGGATGGACAGTTGGTTTTACCCAGCATACCGAGCTATATGTTATTGTCATTCAAACATCCTTACAGGAGAGCTTAGGATGTTTCAGTCTGGGAGTAGAGCGTCTTTGCAGCCCTGGCCTCCACTCGAGTTGTCACTCAAATGTCCCATTTGTAGTAGCTGTGTATTCCTGCACAGTAATATAACCAGAAATGCAGCAGCCCAGAAACAATACATATTTATTATATTACAAAGGTTTGTGTGTCAGGATTCTGTCATGGCTTATTACGTCCTGTTCTTGGGGACTCACAAGAGTGTATGAGGTGCCATCCAGGTCTGTGGTCCATCTCTGACTTGGCGGGGAAAGAGCAATGCAAGGAGCTGGGAAGCCCACATTTTTCAGACATGTGTTCCTTCTCCTTCTCAAACAGCTTTGCCCCATGGCTCCATATTCACAAGGATTTAAATTCCACATACAAACTATGTCTGTGTCTGGATAAGTCTTCTCTTCCTTTGCCCACTGAGAGAGCAGGTCCCACCACTGCCGCCGCCCGCCGCCGCCACTACCACCACAGTCATCATCACATTTTCCCTTTCAGCCAATCTACCAGTCCAAGTGTTCTTTTCTAGGAGAGCTGTTTCTTCACACAGTGTCTTTAATCCACAATGGAGACTAGCAAGAATATGAAAAAGTGGAGCAAAGGGACCAGAGTTACAGACTGGACAGAAACCCCACAGATCTTAAGCACAGTACTGGTGCTTTCAAGGAATAACCACCCTTCAGGGGACAAACACACACATAGACAGACAGGCAGGCAGACAGACAACACGGGCACAGACAGTTACACACTCACACACACACTCACACACATGGGGCGGGTAAATAAGAGAAGGGGCTCTTGAACATTGAAACTACGGTTTATCTTAAGCCTGGGCTGATAATTCTTAATAAGTTCCAGTAATCTTTCTTGGGAGCAGTGACTTATCCTGTCTTGGACTGAGCACACTCCCTAGTGGGAGGATAAGACTGAGAAGCTAGTTTTAGGGGTTTTGCCTCGCATGTTCAGTGAGTCTTTCTGCAGAGCCCCTCAGCCCTGGCTGGGCAACCTCTCCACATTAAAGATCCATTCATTCCCACATTTCTCTTGACCTGTGCTCTCAGCTGCTCCCTCTTTCTGATGACAGCACATCTGACCCTCTATCTCAGCCTCTGAGACTATGCACCTGAATGCAGAGCCACAGAAGCTCTGCCCAGACCAGGTGCCCAGCAGGTGCCATCGGCTTGGGTGGCAGCTCTTTCCTTCCCTCTTACCTTTGCCCTGAGCTCTCTTACTGGGGCTCAGAGCCTCTCTCTTTCTGTCTCTAAGCCTGGGACTTGCAAGTTCATTTCTCTTCCCTACTAGTCCATCGTCAAGTTTCATCACTCCTATGTTCTAAGCACTGTCAAGTGGCCCCCCAAAACCTTCCCCTTCCAGTTTGGGTGTCTGCATTGTCTGCACTGCCCTGCAAACCCATGAGCTTCTGATTCTAGTGTGTTCTACCTGCAACTAAAGATTTTAACAAACACTCCAAGGATAGATCCAGGATGGGAACCGGTGCCTTCTGCTTCGAGCTCTTCCCCACCCCCCTCTCTCTCAACGTACTTCTTTCACATACAGCACTGCCTTGCTCTGTCTTGTCTTCAGGATGTTTGTACTTAAGAGTAAATTTGAAAATGTTTACTTACAGTAATTAATCGACTACTGCAAGTCTTCATGAAATCCTGTGTGACTACTGGCAAGACTTCAAGATTCTCTGAACATTTTTAACTTCTCTTTTCTATATTCCCATTTAAGCTTCGTGTTCTAGAGATTCTATAGTATACCTTTCCATTTCCTAGAACCCAGCATCAGTCTCCCTGATTGCCGTGTTTGCATTCCAGCTTTGCTCGGCAACCCGAGTCCTTCCTGATGCTACTCTCTTCTATGGGTTGAGCTTGACAAACTCCTCACCTTCTGGATTCACCTCAGTTGTAAGCTTCTCTGGGAATCCTTCCTCTGACTTCCTCAGCTGCACAGAGGTCTCATTTTCAATATGAGACTCCCTAAGAACTCCTCCGGCCCCTATCACCACCTGCTCAAAAGCTAGTCAACTGGACAGGGCTGCGTATGATCGAGAACTTCATCTTATTCACCTCTGGGTGTCTGGTGCTTATATGAGTTACGGTAAATGATCACTAGATGCCCAGTCAGTGACAGAACAAGCTTAACATGGGATCTCTGGGTAGGAAGGAGGGCTCTGTGTTTACAGACTAATTTTGTTTGACTCTGGCCTGTCAAATCCATCATGGGGCAGACACAGATCACTTTTGCTCACTTCTGTATCCTCATTGCTGAGTGTCTGGGAAAATCAGAGAAATACATGCTGTTTAGCCTTAGCTGCTATTGTAGAATGCCATGGACTGAGTAGCTGAGACCCTTATGTTATTCCCTGAGAATTTCAACTAAGAGAGAGAATATGAGGGGTTAGTAGCAAGATCCCAAACACATGCTTGGAGGCAGAAGGCTGGAGGAGCAATGGGCGTGAGGAGGACATCTGGGAAATCATAGCTGACTCCTGCAGCACCCCTCCCCCACGTCAGCTCTAGAGGCCAGCACCTGTGGGTTCCAGTTTGGGCATCATCTGCATAGGCAACATTCTATCCTCTAAACCTGAAAGTTGATGGTTCCAGTGTCTGTCTCTTGTAATTGGAGGTTTTAAAGAACAACCCAAGATGGAAACCCATGCCTTCTGATCCTGCTGCTCCTTCCACTGACTAGGGGCTGTGGGCATTGTTTCTGTGTAGATTTCAACAGAAAGCCATACAGCCCTCACACCCGCAGCAAGTACACATGTAATGTATTTTAATGACAATAAAGAAAGCTGTAATTGTGAATTGAGTGGGAAGAAACAGCCTGTGAGGCAAACCAAATCCCCTCTCAATTTAAGCTAAACCAGTAGGAGGGTCTCAAGATGCCAAAAATAGGTCTTAATAGAGTGCTTATTTGCACAGTCCTCTGCCTTTCCTGTTCATCTTTCTACCCAAGTCCACAGGAGTCTAGGCTATCCCCTCCCACCATCCTTCCCCCTTCCTACTCCCCTCCCCCATCCCCTGTTGTCCTGTTTGCCAGGCGGGCTGCAGAGAGAGACAGGTAGTCACAGGGCATGTAAGTTTCCACACCTCAAGTCTCAAGGCTGCTAGGTTACCGAGAATGCCAGGATAATGGTTTCTATCTGCATGTGGCCTTTTGACATGCAAGCTAATGAATATATTCCAGGTACAAATTGTTCTTTGCCATGTGCTATTCTGCAGGTCTCCAAGCAGACAATTACTCCATTCCACTCAGAATGGCTCAAGGACAGAGCTGAAGGCTGGCTTGCTTCAAAGCCTGGCTGTTTTCCTGCTCCTCTCTCTCTCTCTCTCTCTCTCTCTCTCTCTCCTCTCTCTCTCTCTCTCTCTCTCTCTCGCTTTTGCATTTGAGTTGAAGGGTAAACTACAAAACCACCTAAGCTCCCCTGCTATTCCACGCCACACACCTGACTGCAGGGGCTGCCAGCATTCTGGCTTCTGGAAGATCAGGCAACGCTTTCATGTGCCCAACAGGCAGGTTCAGTACCAGCAGGAACAATGGCCAGCCCAAAGGGTTTGCCACCCCTCATTGCTTCTACTTGGCAGCATACTACCTGGGGGCCAACATCTGAAATTCACTGGAAGAGCATACCTTGTAATCAGCATTTCCCAGAAATCACTCACAAGTCACACAGTCCATGAAAAGAAACAGATTCCGACAAAGTCACATTCAATGGATATTATTGTTCCAAATCTGCAGAGCTGAAGGCCAGCCATTTGAATCTGGCCAGATTTGATCTTTGAGAGAAATGCTTGCTAAAGCTTCAAATACCCAGAAACCCAAGGGACAAGTAAGAACCAGATACCCTGCTTGAGATAGAATTTCAACGGTATAGAAGGGGTAGCCTTAAATGTTAGGCTTCACAGCCCGCATGGTGGCACACACCTTTAGTCCCAGTACTTGGGAGGCAGAGGCAGGCAGATTTCTGAGTTGAAGTCTACAAAGTAAGTTTCAGGACAGTCAGGGCTAAACAGAGAAACCCTGCCTCGAGAAACAAAACCAACAAGGAATTCGACTTTACTCTTCATTGGTGATCCCTGCTTGAAAACAAAAAACAAACAAACAAACAGTGGAAAATAGAGAAAGGAGATGACCATTAAGAGCCAGTTATAAACCAGAAACCTCCAGAATTTGGTTGTTATTCTATTTAGATTGAAGCAGAGCATCCAGACAGATTGATCTTTGCAAAAAGTATCCTGCAGGCTGGGGAATGCGACTCAGCGGGCAGAGTGCTTGCTTAGAGTGCTTGGGTCCTGGGTTCAATCTTCAGCTCTGCACAGAAGGGGTATGGTGTCATGAACCTGCAATCTTAACACTCAGGAGGTGGAGGCCTGAAGAGTATGAGTTGAGGGGCCAGCCTGGGCTACATAGAAGACCCTACATCAAAAATGAGACAAGCCCTTCCCTCTGTTTTGAGACAAGATCTTTCTATGAAGTCCTGACAAGTCTGGAACTCACTATGTAAACCAGACTGGCCTCGAACTCACAGAGATCACCTGCCTATGCCTCTCAAGGGCTGGAATCAAAGGCACGCACCTCTATACATGGTTGTGTTTAGTTTTTACATAAGTTCCTGGATGAGTTTCTAGGCTCCTGGCCTGCCCTCATATTTCACATTTCCCAGGCTGCCCAACTGTATGAGCTAATTCTTTAAAATACAAACGTTGGAAAGTTGATAGGCTCCCCAAGGATGTTCTCAGAAGCATGCTGGAGGCAGGCTTTAACCAGCTGGGGTCACAGGGTTCTGATTCAGGTTATATCTTGAACAAAGACCTTCCAGGAGTAAGTTTTGAGGGCAGAATGTGAGAAGTCAATAGTACTAATAGCCTATTGGGCAAAGACAGGCCGCCCAGTCTAAATAAAAGGACTAAGAAAGAACATGCCCACATTTGAACACCTTTTACAGAATATTACATTGGCTATGAGAATATGTATGTGTCTGTAAGCCTAAAGCTAATGTATAATGGCACACATTAGTTTGTTCATGTGGCCCTTCCTTTCCCTTCCCTTTCCCCCTTTTCCCCCCCTTTCCCCCCTTTTCCCCCCTTTTTACCCCCTTTCCCCCCTTTTTCCCCCTTTTTCCCCCTTTCCCCCCCTTTTTTCCCCCCTTTCCCCCTTTCCTCCTTTCCCCCTTTCCTTTCCTTTTCCCTTTCCTTTCCTTTCCTTTCCTTTCCTTTCCTTTCCTTTCCTTTCCTTTCCTTTCCTTTCCTTTCTTCTTTCCTTTCCTTTCCTTTCCTTTCCTTTCCTTTCCTTCTCTCTTTCTTTCTTTGTTTCTTTCTCTTTTCTTGAGTCAGTGTCTTACTCTGTAGCCCAGGCTGTCTAGACTCACTATGTAACATAGGTTGGCTTGGAAAACACACACACACACACACATTTTAAAAAACTTATTTTATTTTTAATTACATGCACATGTGTGAGTCTGTGTGGGAGTAGACATAAAATGGGGTTGCTGGAATTGAATTCAAATCCTCTGGAAGGGCAGTATGTGCCTTTAACCAATGAGCCATCTTTCTAGCCCATACATACATACATAATGGAATTAATGGTTTACATAATGAAATTATTTCTCTGTGCCAAGGACAAGAGTACTTGTTTTATGCTTTGTAAAGGAGGTAGTTCAATGTCTCATCTGTGCAGGAGTGCAGACTAGATATGGAATTCTTTCCTGAGACGACTGAGCTCTGCCTGTATGCCTTACGTTCATCAGAGAACACTTAGCACTGACTCCTTTGAACCTCCTGGTTTCAAATTCCTCAAGGACCCTTGCTGCAAGCAAGATGAATTCCCAGACATCTAAACCTCTTAATCTCAGAACCAAGAGTCAAGAAATTGCAGAATAATTGGACGCCAGGCAGGGCTCTTTCTTTTTGTGGCCGTGACAAATGTGACTAGCTATTCACCAAGCCTGCTTCACCTTCCTCCTGTCATACAGCCTGACTACCTTTCCCAGCCTTCTGCCAGACTGTGTAGTTCTGTGACAGTTTTGGCCCCACTGTTCCTACCACGCCAGTGCCCCCCATGTATGCTTCCCTCTGATTAATAACCTGGGAAATTTCTTGTTGAGAACAGAAACCTGGATCTCTGAATTGCCACCTTGTAAGGGTTGTGATAGAGAGAAGAAGGGAGGGTTTGCAGAAAAGGTACACTTAGGATTTGGGTAAGGTTTTGAAGGCCAGGTAGAGTTTCAGTGGAAGAAAACAGAGTCAGGACTCATTGCAGGAAGAATGGCATAAAGAAGGATGTTGACATTGGGTCTGTCCACCACTGAAAAGCTAAGGTGGCTTATGTGTAAGACATGGAGCATAGGTATGGGAGATGACAAAGCTGGAGACATTAGTTAATGTCATCTATGAAGCCTCTCAAGGCCAAGTCAAGTTTAGCTGTAGCTCGGTGAGCATTATGGAATCCAGACAGAGATAGAATCAGTGTACAGCTTAGAAAGGCCGTCTTTGTGGTTAATTAGCAGAGATCATTAAGGAAGTGATCAAAGACTGAAAACCCACAAGTTTGGTTACTCCAGAGTCAGTGAGAAAAGGAAAATGCTATGGACTATGTGTGGTTATTAAAGAGAATAGTCAGAAAGATGCAGTAAAAGAGATGAAAGCACTTGGGATTTAACAGAGGGGCCTGTGCAAACACACTCCAACTTGGTTAGAGTTTGTACTGGTTTTGGAGTCTGGAAGGTTCATGACTCTAGAGCAAATAGCCTCCTTTGGTCTCCTGAGTGATCAGGAGACCCAAACATGAGTTCCACAATCAGTATAGTAAAAGTAGGACAATTATTCCTCATCAAGTGTCAAGTGTATTTTTTGTTTTGGATGAAAGCTTTCCCTTTGCACTGGCAGGTCTTGAACTCCTGAGTTCAAATGATCTCATCTCAGTCTCCGAGATGGTGAGACAACAAGCACACGATGCCCTGCATGGCTCTCCAGCACACCTAAGGCATCTCAAAATTACTTACAATGCCAAATATAACAAATGCTATAGGAATGGCTCTCCTAATAATAGTAGTAGTCTAAAGAAATGATAAGAACAGTACTGGTACATTTTTAGTATACATGTAGCCACTGTGTGTCTAACCACATGGCACATTGTCTGCTGTTGCTTACATTAGCAGATGTGGAATCGATGAAAATATATCTGCCTTGCCCTGACCATTAGGTACTACCTCTTTAGCCCCTTTGAATGGGTTTAAATCTCACATCAATAGAATTCATGGGTCAATTCAAAAGAAAAGGGATAAATGACCAGCATATCTGTTAATGAATTATTACTATTTAAGTAAAATGAAATGGAGACCAGACATTTAAATTCTCTGAGAAGTAAGTAAAGTTAATGAAACCATGGTTACAGCCTTGATCTTGCTTGATTTGCAAACACAATCTAGACATAAGGGGAACTGTTCCTTATAAATATCCACATTAAAGAAAAAGGAAGTTGATATTCAACTAGTGAGAAGTCATTAATTGACTTATATAATAAGAAATTTTCAATGGGATAGACCAAAGCAACCACAACATGTAATCAAGTAGTTTTACCCTATCAAACTTCTACTACTTAAATAGTCTTCATATAATTTGTTGTTGCTGGTCTTTGACTATTGAGTAACATTAAGAAAATAAAAAGGGAAGAAATTACTGGTAGAGCAAAGATGGTTGGAAAGTCAGTCATCATGGATGCAGTGAGCAGAGCCTGTGTGGTTCTGTTCACATGAAGACCAGAGCAGGGGAGTAGAAGAGGAAAATCAAACAGTCCCAAACAGGACTTCCTCTGAGAGTTGGAGGTAGGAGTGACTGGAAAGGAGAAAGAGTGATAGGAGGTGATGGACAGAGGTTTGGGCTATGAAACTGGATGCTTCCACTAAATGTTATAGAAATATACTTAAGATTTGTATTTTGTTAAGTGAATCTTCCAAAAAGCAAACAAGACTGAACCATAGTTAATGATATGCAAAGATAGATGATGAATAAAGCTAAGTTTGAAATGAAGCATAATAATAAGATGAACTACGTGGAGTGGTGGTATATACCTTTAATCTCAGCATTTAGGAGGCAGAGGCAGGTGGATCTCAGTGAGTTTGAGGCTAGCCTGGTCTACTTAAGTTTCAGGATACCCAGAGCTACATAATAGAGAACCCCCTCACATGCAGTATATATATATGCACATATTATATATGTGTCTCATATGTGCACCACCTCCCTCTGCCTCCTAAGTGCTGAGATTGAAGGTATGCACTACTGCTCCCACGTAGCTTATCTTATTATTATGCTTCATTTCCAAGATAGCTTTATGCATCATTTATTTTTGCATATCATCGACTTTGGTTCAGTCTTGTTTGTTTTTTTGGAACACACACACACACACACACACACACACACACACACACACAAGAGAGAGAGAGAGAGAGAGAGAGAGAGAGAAGAGAGAGAGAGAGAGAGAGGAGAGGAGAGGAGGTGGAGTCAATTGGCACTCACATAGACCTTCAATTATGTGTGTGAATGGTCCGTTTGTTATTAAATTCTAGACAAAAAATTCCCAGTCTTAACAAGAAGTAGAGGCCTGGCTGGGGCAAATCATCAACCTGAGGCATTGCTAGGCAAAAGGGAACCTTTTAGTTTCTCAATACTGGATTGAAGCAGATTTTAAGCATGTGTTGACAAAAAGCTATCTCACTCATGATCTCATCTGTAAGTGATTTTGTGGGTGCTGTAGAAAATCTCTTTTTTCTCCAGCTTTCCCTGAGGTCAGAACCCTGTTTTCTCCTTTCTGTAGATTGTTCCTTCAGGGACTAAGTAATGAGTCCTATGGCTCAGGGATGGAAGACGCCAACAGCACTTAAAACTCTGCCTCTGATAATTTTGTTTTGTATTATGAAGTACCAGGTTATTTGAAATACCACATACCGATCTGATTTGTTCTCCATTTTTGTTCCAAGAAGAAAGTGGTTTAACAGAAATGTCAATGTATTATCAGAGAAACACGTGCGGTCTCCAGGGGAACAGAAAGGGCAGGAGCTGCTCGTTAGAAACACTCTGGTGTGTCTTCCATCTCAGGAATAGCACAAATGCAGGTCCACCACAGGTGTCTCTCCTGTTTGTCCGGAGGCTCCATTGAGACTAAAAGCACTTTCACCATAAAGTCTCCAATTCTATTCCTGGTACTCACTCAATTATATATTTGCTTTCTCCTCCATGACACAGATGGAACATCCTTAGTCACAAGGTTCAATCGTTTAAAGGTAATGATTGTTTTTAATTCTTTCAGCAGTTGGCCAGTCACATGCAACCTCACAAAGTCATGGTACTTAATCACTTGTGTGCTTGTTTGAGTTTTATTAGCTATTAATTAGTTAATTAATTTATCTATTTATTTGTGTGTTTGTAGCTATTTTTTACTTAATTTTAAAATTTGGTGTGCGTGTGTGTGCGTGTGCCTGCAGAGGCCAGAAGAGGATGTCAGATCCTGGAACTGGAGTTCCAGGCATATGTGAACCCAGACTGCTGGGAAAAGGACTTGGGCTGGCCAGCAGAGGAGTACATGCTCTTGACCATCAAGCTTTCTCTCTAGCCCATCATTTATACAATTAATAAACAAACCTTTAGGGACACCTATCATTGGCTTTGCTTTCTATGTATCTGATTTACTTATACAAAATACTTGCATGTGAAATTTATTACATATTTAAGAACGGAAAGGTCTTTAGTTTTAAAATCAACAATATGTAAATCTAATTCGTACAACCTTATTTTCTTCCATTATTACATGGTGGCTTATAATTTGTGTGATTTTCTGAATTGCTTCCTTTAAAAGTCCTGGGAATGAGAAATAGTTACAGTGCTCCCAACCCCACTCAGGGGTCAAATGCCTTCTAAATCAGTAGCAGGAAACCAGGCATCATCTAGGTGCTTGGCATCGTCCACAGATAAGCTTTTCACTGTTGGTCCTTGGCATTCTAGCTACAGAATCTTCTAGGGTGTTTATTTAAAAGATAGATTCTGGGACCCATCCCTGATGCAGGTGTAATGGGGACTTTTGAGAAATGGCTTATAAGGAAGTGGGTGTTACATAATTCCAACCTTACAGAGGCATATAACTCGCTCACCGGTGAACGAACACAGCTCATTACTTCTATCTCTGCTTTAAATTCTCATCTTACAGCGATAGTTCAGAAACAGTGAGACTGGATTCCTGTGGAAGAGCAGGGCAAGCACTGCAGGAAAAAGCCCAATGTTTCCCTGACAGTTGGTGTGGGCTTTTGTGTGACCGCAGCTAATCATTTTTCAGCTGGATATGGGCAGACAGTGCCTTCAAAGTTCTCGGGTAGTTTTATGTAGTATGTACAAAGAGTAATAGGAGGCTAGCCCTTGTGAGGAACTGTAACTTTTTATTAGGAAAGATGAAGAAAAACGTTCTGAGGCTGGGGAGGTGACTCAGTAAAATGCCTGCACCCTAACTTGAGCACTGAGTTCAGATTCTCAGTACCCATTCGGACACCACCTGTATTGGCATGGCATCGCACACCTACAATCCCAAGAGTGGGAGGTAGGGACAAGAGGATCCCTGGAGCTTGCTGGATAGCCAGCACAGCCTTATGGGGAGACTTATTGTCTAAAGTGCCAACTTGTAACTTTTACTAGATTTTCATGATGTTTTTCCTCAAATAATGGACATTTCTTGATTATCTCAGGCAAGCTGAGGTTCCGGCTTACAGCCTCTCTGGGCTAGGCAGCCACTCACTCACTCCATTATGACTGTGTCCATATAGTTCACTGTTGAGAAACAGCACTTTAATTTCCTTCCTTGTATTCCATTCCCCCAAAATTGACTGCTGAATTGTGACTGCCAGCCTCGTTTGATTTGCTTTGTCTTGAGAGAATGTTCCAAATGCTCCGGATCTAACACCTACCCATTATTAGTCTTTCCCCCCCTTCACCCAGGTTTCCTAAGCCAGCTACAAAGCTGCTATCCTGCATTTGGAGTCATCTTTCCTAGATCCTAGGCTCCTTTTGTTCTATAAACCTTCATTTTGCTTGGGTACCTCCTTCAGCAGCTTTCTAAGAGATGATACATGAAGAGGTCCCACACGTTTGTCTTTATTTGAGTGAGCATAGATTTACTAGTTGAAAGTAGATTCCTTTTCAGAATTTTGAAGGTGAGTTTCCATTGTTTTTATTTTTTGTTCTCTTCTTTGTTCCTTTCCTAAAACATCTCAAACTCAATGAGTCTCAATCAAACCAAATTCAAAGTCCACCAGAACCTCTACTTCTAACACTAAACACATCATGTCTTTTTCAATATACACAATGCTTAGGAAGAAGCTATGATCATCACTCTCACCCTCTGAGAGAAATTATATTTCAAATAAATTGCTCGGCTGTGCACTTTATGTAGAAAGTAGCAGAACTATGGAATTGCTGAAGTATTCTTTGCATTTATGTCAGCAGCTTGTTATTTCTAACGCTTGGGACCTTAGCACCTTACACAGAGACAAGCTGGCATCTTGGAACATCCCGCAAACAATGATCAGAATCTACACACTCCAGCATTCTTCCTCCCTCAATGTCCTAGGTATACCAGCTTGCCAATGGGAATCCGCTTACTGACCTTGAACTAGGTTTCTTGTTTTCCCGTATCCCAACTGTGCTTTCTGGTACAACCTACCACACAGACCACTTTCACTGCCATGTTTCAGAACGTTGGCGAGAACTCATCCTAAAACAGTGAGACAGTGATTTCCTGATCTCCAGGCTGCTTCCGGTCTTTCATTATGGCACGCACAAGGTGTTCTCCTGGTCTTTATCCACTGGGAAACTGCTGTGCTGCTGAGCAGAAGCATCCCAGCGTTAGGACACATCAACACTTCAGTCTGAAGATGGTGAGAATGACACAGGTAATTTCCTCCCGTATCTCCCTCCTTTCTAGTGGAAGGTTTACCTCTATGTATTTATTGGCCACTTCAATTTCCGCTGTAAATAACTTGTTTCTTTTTCTGACTTTGTGGAGTCCTATAAATCTCGATACTGGTAGCTTTCAGGTTATGTTCATTGCAAGAAAGCACTATTGCTTTATTTGATGTGCAACTGTTCTGTAGAATTGATCCTTTTCTTCTGTATGGTCGGGCCTCTCTCCCTTGATGGATGACTTTGGAAAATCATTTTTACTCTCAATATTCTATAACCTCATTTTCCTGTTGAAAGCAAAGGTTGTGACTTAATAGCTTAAATAATTTTGTAGCTTCCAAAAATCCTAATCATAGAAGACAAACAAAAACTAACACTAAATCTGTTATTGCCAACTATGTATAATATATATTACTCTTAGACATGCTAATACTAGATTGTGTGTGTGTTTTATTATAGTTTCTTTTACTTATGAACTTTATAGCCTTCCCTGTTAGGGCCACATCCTTTTCAAGTACATAATTCTGTATTTTATAGACATAGTAACTATTATTTATTTCCTTGACATTTAGGCTCTTTCCAAATTTAAGAGATGCTGAAACAATGAACTTTCTTTGGGGTTGTGTGTGTGATGTGTATGTAGTATTGAGGTATGTGCTTGGCATATGAAGACAGAGGTGAATGCACAGTATCTTCTATTGTTCTCTCAATGTACTGGGTACTCACTGATTGGGTCAGTCTCTTACCATACCATTGCCAGGGTTACAAACATATGCCACTATACTTGGCTCTCTGCCTGAGCACCAGGGATCCAAATCATTGTATAACAATCTTCCTGGAGAGACAGGAACAAATGTCTATTAACCCCAGATATGGAATTCCAAAGGAAGGATACCACCAAAATTCAACTTGGTGAACCACTGAGTTTTATTGGGGCTCCTTACAGAATCAGAGATGACTCAGACAGCTGTGTCATCAAAAGCTCATGAAACCTGGAAACCACTGGTTCGAGTGTTCTTTCTGGGGAGTTCAGTAGGTCCAAGCCTCTTTCAGACAACTCTTGTGGCCTTTGCTTTTTCCAGGAGGCTCAGCTGGCTTTCTAGACAGCTCAGCTTGTCTTAGTGACCCTCAGCTATCATTTCTTATCTATGCTTGATGAGGGAGGGAGGAGTCTAGTGAACCTAGTCAATTTTAAGAACTTTTGAGTTGTGCACTTCCTGAGCTTGAGGAAGTTCTCAGCAGGATGGACTATTTCACCTTCCCTTAGAATATCTTCTTTTACCTCCTCTGTAACACCTATGACAAAAGTTTCCTTCCAAGACAGGTTTTAATCTCAGAGGAAACTGCTACACAACAGAAACTCAGGTTCACATGCTTCATAGAGGCTAATTCGGCAGTCTCTCTGGTTCCTTGAGTTCATCTCTTTGTTCATGATTATCATTTGTAACTTTGAATGGAGGTACCCTACACACTGGGTGAACAACGGTTATTAAACTCTCAGTGCCAGGTGTGGGACACCCCTAAGAAATAATTAGCCAAGGAGGCTCCTAAAACACAGGCTATTGCCATTGATTGCTCTTGGTTGTGTGTCGTAGTTAGATAATAAGTCCCTATTGTTGAAGGCACACAACACATTTTACTTACAGGACACAGAGAAATTAATGTGGCACTGACTTGCAAACTTCCTCCTTACCAGATAGCTTTCACAGTGCCAGAAGGTACTGAACATATTACAAAAGAGAAAAGTCCTTAATGGACTTAGCTGGGGGTGGGCCCTGCATGTTACACTGTAACTACTGTATGATAGTGGCATGACTGCTATAGGGGTAACCAATGCTTTCTAATTGGATTCGAGGGTGTCTCCATAGGAGACAACTCATGTCTAGTACTATAAAACTGGTCAAATGCCTATGGCTGTGGAAGTCATGGGCTCGAAGGACAAATCTACTGCTGCTGTTTTGTTAAATGGAAAGGTTTTCAGAGTGCCTTTTAAATTCCTGCATTTATACCCTGTGTGCTCTTAACCGTGGTTAGAGAAGTTCTTTTTTTTGCAGTGGAGAGCATCCAGCATAGAGACTCATGACTGATCAAAGTGCAGAGACTAAGTGGCTGTTTAATATTCAGCTCTGAATAGACCATTTATATCAATATCCTCTTCTAAGGCTCAGGGAGCATTAAAGAAGTGGTGGAAAGAACAGAAGGCCTGAAGGATGGGGAAGAGTGCTGCGTACATAATGCTGCCTTCTGGACAGGACACGGACATTGCACTCACAAGCTCCCAGCAGCTATGGTTATCTGCAAATCCATATTCCAGCCTGGTTGGAGGAGAGGCTCATAAGGCTGCATCCACAGATGAAGAGCTGTTGGCAACTGATGGCTGCTCTGTGTGTGTGTGTCCACTGGTAGGCTGCCCATACTCCAGTAGATAGCACACAACTAGGAACATGAAGGAAGCACTCGTTGGTTTCAGATGGTTATAAAAAGAAAAAGAAGATACAAAGGCAGTGGGGTAGTGGGGATGAGGACCTGGTATGATTAAGACACATTGTAAACACACATGAAATTGTCAAGTAAAAGATAAAAAGATCATACTTTAAAAAGAAATATTTCTCTGACTTGATGATATGAACCCTGCTGAGATGAGGAAAGCCATTTTAATGCTCATTTTTAATTTTTATAAAGTTTAGTTTCTAACTTATTAATTTTTATCTCAAGCAGTATCCATTCTCAATTCATTATCTCTGAGTTCTTAACAGTAGCTATTATGCTTGCTATTACCTAATTTTTTTTTTTTGGGGGGGTGGAAAGCGCCTATTCTTGTTCTGTCAGTGTAATATCCCTGGAATCTCACTGAAGATGAGAAACAGACCATTTCAATGTTTCAGACCTTATATAATCTTCCACCTGCTCTCATCTCTGTGAACACAATGGAGTTCTCAGTTTACTGATTTTCTGTCTGAGTGAACAGGGCTTTTCGGCAAGTGCGATGTGCACAGAATAATCTAGTCTCTACTTTGATCTCATTTTCTTTTAAAGTCCGAGTTCCAGCTCTGCTGTTTAAAACCGATTTCTGCTCTTTGGACTTCTCTGTCTAGTTCCTATTTCTATGAGCCGTGTTTCAGGTCATGCTCCAGGGGTTCTACGTGTTTGGGTTCTCTTGTACACATAATACCTTATGCATATGCTAGGGAGCCACTTGAGACCTCATGGGAGGAACATGGAGACTTTTATAGCAAGTGATACTTCTTAAGGAATATTTAATATAACCTAGTTAGATTAATGGGAAATGAAAACATTGTTTAGAATTATCTACGGGCTGGGGTTGGGGTGGCTCAGCAGTCCAGCATTTCCCAGCATGCACAGGGCCTTAGGTTCCATCTCCAGGACCACAAAACAAACACTTCTTCCTAACTACCCCTCCCTAAAGAAATAATTACTCATAGATCTAAAGCCAGCAGAAGTCCCATGGTCTTATAAAAATGCATCATTTTAGGAGGGAAGCAGCAGACTTGAAAGCATCTTTCTGTTAGTCTTTCTTTTCATAGACTTCGAACTTATACTTGATGCCTTTTTCTTCCTGGACCTCAGAGAGGACGCCTGGGTATCTGGAAAAGAAAAGTTTTCACGATTCAGTTTAACATCACTAAGAACAGAGCACAGCTTCCCTAACTTCTCACCCAAGGGCATCAGCACTGTGGGATGTGCAGCAAGCTCTCCCTCTTTCCTCAACATGGCAAGCCACTCCTAAGGTCATATTCACAACATACAGTGACAGAATGAGACAGCAAACTATGTAAAGCTAGAAAGTGCAACATCCCAAATCTTTTCCTTTATTTTGCATTCATATTGTTTTCCTCAAAAAAAAAAAAAAAAAAAAAAAAAAAAAAAAAAAACAGAAAAAAGAACCCCAGTTCCTATTTCTCTTGTATTGTTCCACTCTACCAACGAGCTACTAGGCAATTTCTTAGGAACCTTTTGCAAAGTTATAGTTAAAATCACATTTCTAAGAAAAACAAATTATCTATAGCTGCTCAAGACTAACGTTGTATGCAAGGAACCGTTCTGCGGACTTATGGACACCATGGCTTTACTAGCCTGGCAACATGTGACATACCGTGACTGCTTCGTTAGAACCACACTACACCTGACCTCTCCATCCCCTGACTGTCACTTAGGTCCCTGCTCAGACCCTCTGGCCACTCTGCCTCCCATGGAACACTCCCACACCCCTCCAATGATGACAATGCCTCCCTACAATGTAGCTTCATCCTTTTGCTCTCCTGTGTACACATGTCTGTACTTGGCTGGCAATCAAGCCTCCTTCATGGAATAACCTATGTCTGACATGGTCCTCAAAGTCCCTTCTAGTGTTAGGTGATACTCCAAACTCACTGTTGCCAAGGATGCTTCAGAAAACTTTAAAATGTCTGTGATAGATAGATATATATCTATTGCACTGATGAGAAATAACAGACGTTACAATATGGAAAAATTTGTGTCAAAATAAGAAACTCTATGTGTTAACTGTTTTCTAGCCTCTCGCTGTTCACTCTCTATAGTATTCCTGCCTTTTAAAACTGATTTTACTAGGCCTGTTTTCAACTATGATCTGAGTTTCTTTGGAATGAGTCAGGGAAAGTCATATTTGCATATTTTTTGTGTGTAAAATTCAGCATCAAGACCGTTAATCACTAAGACAAAGTAAAGTGCCAAGAGGTTCTTTCAAAAGCCAAGAATAACAAAATCTGAAACGACTGGCTGAGTATGTTCAGTAGCTCCCACATTAAATGTAATTTTTCTGTAAAACTAAAATTCTTCTTAAATCAGTTTTTTTTCCCTGTACTATCTTTAGGTCTTTTAAAATAATGGTTATAATTACAATCACAATTCTAAACTTTTTTGGTTTTGAGATAGGATCTTATTCTGTATCTCAGGCTGGCTTTGAACTTGCAGGCTCCTTCAGCGCTGAGATTATAGTTGTGAACCAGCACCCTAGCTCTGTTCCAAACAAAATTTTCCTGAGAATTGTCCTTGGACTGTGTGTGTGTGTGTGTGTGCGCGCACACATGTGCTCGTACAGGGTTTATATACATGCTCCTGTATGTGCACCCACCTGGGGGCAAGGGTTGTTTTCCCAAGTCCATTTGCCAACCACTTTCACTGCAGATACTTTTAACTCCTAAGCCATTTTCCCAGCCCAGGACTTGGACTCCAGAGTTCAAGGCCCACAGGAGTTGGTGTACTACCTATTCTTAGGCTCCGACCCACTTCCTCCTATTTAGAATCTTTAAGCATTAAGAGGCAGAATCAATAGCAGCTCTGAAATAATAAAAGATTACAGCAATCCAGAGATGCCTTGGTTGAAGCTCACAAAGGCAAACACAATTCTTCAGCTTTCCATAAGAAAACAAACAGCAAGTAAAATAAAACGGGCATTTCACCAGAAACGTAGGCTCTAGTGGAGATTTTGCCAGTATCCTCAAGAGTCAAGAGGTCGAGGGATCAGAAGAGGAAACACCAGTACATCTATTTTACTCCATGGTGCTCCCTGATGAGGGGCATTGGTCCTAGGTTTGGGACCAACTACCAGCTCTGCTGTGGTATGCAAGGAGTCTGTCTTCTAAGGCATCACGTGTTAAGACTGGTCCTGTGTGATGATGCTGGTGGTGGACCTTTGAGTGTGACCTAGGTTACCGGGAAGTATGTCCTCAGTCCCATCTTTGAGACTCTCATTTCTCTCTGTCTTCCTGATTCCAAGTGTGAAGCCTCCCTCCAGGGGTGCTGATCACTGTGAACCGTCTGCCTGAGATCTTCACCAGCAGTGATGCTGAGGCTCACAGCATACATTTTAGGCTCCAGAACTGTGAACTAAATATCTCTTTTCTAAAGTTAGCCTGCCTTAGGTATTCTATTAGTGATGATAAAATAGATCAGCTTTTTTTTTTTTTTAGCTCATTAAACAGAATATTGCTGATATAAAGCTTTTGGGCCTGCTGGTTTGGTTGAGGTCTCATGATGTTTTAGACAGAAAAATTTCTTCCAAGCTGTATCAATGAGGGCTGGCACAGTGCTGCTGAAGTAACAGTTGCATAGACAAGGACTTAAAGGAAAGAAGGCCAGTGCATGGTAAAACCACCGGCCCATTAATATGAACTTTGGATCTTAGGCTTCATCCAGTTTCTAATTCCTTCTCCACTCATAGCAGTTCTTGCTCTTATCTTTATTTCAATAGAGTAGTGACTGAAAAAAAAAAAATTATAAGTCGTATGATGTTAATGAAAGATACTGTGTTTGAATGGAAACCTGAATAAACAAGAGTAATATACTCAGCTTATGGAGACAATAGGGATCAAATGAGCACTAACGAGCTTGCCACTTATCCACAGAAAAACATCAGACGTGGGACCCAGAGTGTATTTCTAATGCTGTGGAGGTAGAGACACGAGATGTCTGGGGTTTGTGGGCCAGTCAGCCTACTGAATAAATTCCAGGCAAGGAGAGACCAGTCTCAAAGAGGACAGTGTCTCTGAGGATGACACTTGAGGCCGTCTTACACACACACACACACACACACACACACACACACACACACAGAGTCTTATATACCCCATCACTTGAAGGTTCAGGGATCATTGTAGAAGATGAATTAGAAAGATTTTAAGGGGCAGAGATTAGTGCATAGTTGCAGAACAGCTGTAGTTTCTAGACAAGAGAGAGCTGTCGCACATATGAGCTTGACTGCATATTATCAAACCCATACAAGTTATAAGCCTGGGGAGACAAAGCCAAGAAGTCCCACCCCGAGCTTAGGAAATACTGACAACTAATGGCCACTAGGGGAGGAAGAGTTATTTTTCTTCAGGGATGTGGCCTCTGAATGTAGCATGTAGGTGAACACACAGTTATACACATTCTGACTGTACTATGTGGACTCAGGGTGTCAATAAAACAAAACAAAAACTATAAAATTGGGAGGGAATAGTTATGGGAGGATAGGATCGGAAGAGATGAAATGGGATATGGATTTCATAATTTATCTTAAAAGCATAAGTAAGATACACACATAAATACACATGTAAAGCTAATAGGGGCTGATGGAAAGACGGAGGGGACGGAGAATGATTAAAGATCATTCTGGACCTTAGCAGCAATGAGAAGTTCTCCAGAGTATAAAGGCTGAGACAAAGACCCAGGGCAGAGCCATTCTACTACCTTCTAGACAGAGTACACTTAATGGGCTGGGTAGTATATGTCAATACAACAGAAGATGAGGGCATCTGGGATGGAGGAATCTTAATCAAGAAAACATTTCCATCAGATTGGCCTATATCATCTGTTTGATTAACTGACATGAGTGGTCCCATCCCATGGTGAGTGGTGGTACTCATGGGCAGGTGGTCCTAGGGCATACAAGAAAGCAGGCTGAATAAACCACAAGGAGCAAGCTGGTAAACAGCGTCTGTTCCTACTTCCAGGTCTTGCCCTGACTTTTTTCCATGATGAGCCTTGAAGCGTAAGATGAAATAAACCCTTTCTTCTCCAAGTTGCTTTTGGTCATTATGTTTTATCTTATTGTTTACTTTTTCTAACCTTAAAGGAAGACGGACCTACTTAAGGTCTCTCCTTAGGGAATTCTCTCTCCTCTGTGTTAAGGAGACTGCTATGATGTTAGCGTGGCCTTGTCCTGTTTCAGTCCTCTCACCACAAACTCCTGTGATGGGAAAGAAACAACACAAGTACCCTACCCTCAGCTTTTCCAAGCAGGTGTCAGTGCTTCTTAACTCACCCTGCCTCACTCACCCTGCCAGTCAATATATCCTGATTCCAAGACCAACTGAACACTGATTGACATCATACACCAATGTCTTGTAGGGATAGAAATACAAAAATCCTTAATAAAATGGTAACAAACTGACTCTACTAACATATAAAAAAAAATCACATACAATTCCCAAATAGAATTGACCTTGGAAATGCAAGATTAGTTTAATATAAAAACCAATCATATAATAATATACAGTATTAATAATGTCAAATGGTTTAGAAAAAATGTGGCAAAATTCAACAGTTCTTCGTGATCAAAGCACTTAATGAACTAGAAATGAAAGGGCCCTTCCTTAACGTGAGAAAGTCCCTTGCTTTCCCACTAGGACCATGAACAAGACAAGTAAGATGTTTGTCTAATTTCCTAGTCACCCTGACAGAGGTTCTGGATACACAGGCAACAGAAAGAAGCAGCGAACATCTGACTAAAAGAGGAAGTACAGCTGCAGATGACACCAACAGGACAGTTCTCACTTTCACCTTCATTTCATTATAGGGTACCAGATGACTATCATGCAACTATCAACAAATATAACAACAAATCCGCTCCAACTATGAAGTTACAGGATGTCAGATAGACTGACCTGTAGTTTTACACACTGATGTGAACAGTCTGAAAACAACAGCCTCAAAAGGAATAAAACATACTCAAAGCAGTGCAAGAACTGACCACTAAAGCATTACTCAGCTACCGGAAGAGTAGACATCTACCTAAGTGAAAAGCTCCTACATGCTCATTCTGTTTAGAGACCATTCTCTTCAGAGTGCTCTGTGAATACAATACCAATGAGAATGCCAGCTTGTTTTCTATCGGAAACTGGCAGAGTATTATAAAATTCATAGGGAAACCCAGGGGATCCAGAACAGCAAAAAGCAATCTTGAGATAGAACAAATCTGAAAGGTTTATGTTTCCTGATTACAGCTAGAATTATATGTAGTAAGCCAAGTGGAGTAGCTATAATTCTGGCCCCTGAGAAATGGAAACAGGTGGTCATTCTTGGCTAGTTGGTGAGTTTCCAGGCCAACCTGGGCTACATGAGAAGGGAGAGCCGAGATTCATATTCACACAATGTGAGAATTCACAATTTAAGAAGAAGAGAAAATACACAGGGTGTGATTTTCACATAAGCATTTTAGGAAATGACCAACTGTGGTTCTCAGTTTAGACATCACTTTAGGAGCCTAAGCAAAGCCTGGACTTTAGCTGCTGATTTCTTGTGATTTTCTGTTTACTTTAGAATTAAAAACTCCATTTACTTCAGAACCACTGAATTTAAAGTTTATGTTGTTCTATAGAGTGCTGAGACTGCTATTCTAAAGCTTGACTATCCATTTATCCAGACTAAGTTGTTATGTTTCTTTATGGGATGTGTAAAAGGCAAATTCACACTCAAAGGATAATTACTAGACACAGTTGGGACTATTTGGAAAAATGTGTTAAGAACTGGTCTAATAACTTTTTCTTGTACTTTCTATAGCTAACCATTTGAAGCACTTGTAAATTAAAACGCTCCAAGGTTTCCAACTCAGGGAGCTTCCTGCTGGCATCACCAGGGTAGCCTTGCTTCTGCATCTTCACCATCCTGCCCAGTTTCACCTTTGACTCCTTGTCCTCCACCCAAATCCAGACTTTCCTGGTTCCCCTCCATGCACTTGCCACAGCAGCTGGGACAATGTCCCACCTCAGACTCCTCTAAGGCAGGACATGGTGTGAGTCCTTGGCCTCCTCCTGGCTGACAGAAGAGGCTGGCTTCACTCTCACTTCAGGCTACACTGTGTTTACTGCTCCTGGGCCACCCTTCCTGCAGTTGTGTGGCTGTTCGTTGATCTTGACCCCTCACACAGTACCCACCAGACAGCACTGTTTCATGCTTGCCACAGGCCACCCCTCCTACCTCACTGTAAAGTGTTTGTTTCCAGGGTGGGCAGCAGCACCAGCAGGCAGAATCAACACAATCTTCACAGTGCCCAAGCCAGGCCTGATTCCCCTAGAATGAGCTAGTGACGAATGCTAATGCCACTAAAGTCACTGAAGCCAGAGTATTTCTAAGTCTGTTAAAGTAGATTTCTAAAAGTTCTTATGATGTATCTTTGTAGGGACAAAAACAAACCTTTATTCCAGATCTGGCATTGGCGACAGACCAAAGGAATGACTCCCAGGTCTAGCTTAGTGAACTAGTGAGTTTATTTGTGTGACTTACAAGGGTATGGGTGACTGACTAAAAGGTAGCTATGGAAAGCTCACTCTAGTAAGTGACAACACACAAAAGCTGCATCCCTAGCACCCCCCCGCATGGCAGGCAGGCAGCTCAGCTCATCAGTTTCTGCTCCCCAACAGCTGCCATCACTCACGTAACCTCTAGGGAGGCCGTGTTACTCCTAAGCTTGAGGAGCCTCCTGTACCTTATAAACTGAATTTGATTCCTGAGTCTCAAATCTTTTCTCCTTCCTCCAGGCAGGCATGTTTCAGTTAGGAAGAAATAGCTATCTAACACCAGCTGAAGGAGTTTTCTTAAAGACAATAAAATTGGCAAGCCCTGTAACTCATCTGTGTAGTTTAGCCCCAGAATAAAACATTAAAGAAACATGTATCATGTGAAAGAAGATACTACATTCTTATGCCATAGAAGATGGAGAAATCTAGCTGCACTCATTTAGAAGCTTCATTCCTATTGGCTAGTATTCACAGTGCAGGAAGGTGCTACCAGGAAAGAGAAAACCCAACAGTCTCACCTATCCTGAACTCTGTGAGCTACAGCAATAGCCTGTGGGATACACTGATTGAACACTGGCATGAATGTCATGGGAGTAACCAACTGCTGCTGCTTCTTTCTTAAAGATCACTCCATGAGATGGAACTCATACCTGACACTGTGAGCAAGGCTAAGAACCTGAAGCTAGAAAGGTCATGGGCCCTAGGGAAAGCCTACTATTATTCTGCTAAATTAACATAGCAATAAAATGACTCTCAATGACACACTGTTATACCCACAGATACTCAACTCTCATCAGAAAAGTTACTTTGCGCAGTTGATGAGAATTAACACAGAAACCTACAGCTGGTCACCATGGAGAAAACATAAGACTTTGGAATACTCAGCCCTAAATGTGATGTGTATAATACACACTCCTTCCCTCAAGGCTCAGGGATCTACATAGAAAAGGGAGAAAAAAGACTGTAGAGCCAAAGGTGGTGGGTGACTTTGAGGAAATGGTGTTTTCTAGACAGGATAGGGCAGATGCACACAAGAGCTCAGTGACTCTGACAGCATGCACAAAAGCTGCACAGGCTCAAGACAAACAAGATTCCAGCATGAGGATTGGGGACAAATCCCACCCTTAACCAACTGACAGTGCTGTGAGGGGAAGTTAATTTTCTTCAATAGAGTGACCTTGTGTCTATCAACCACACCTCAGGGCTGGCCCCAAGTTTAGGAGTTCTGCCAGTGCAGACTGGACTCCATGTTCTTTTTGTTTTTGTTCTGAGAGAGAGAGAGAGAGAGAAAGAAAGAGAGAGAGAGAGAGAGAGAAAGAGAGAGAGAGAAAGAGAGAGAGAAGAGAAAGAAAGAAAGAGAAGAGAGAAAGAGAGAGAGAGAGAGAGAGAGAGAGAGAGAGAGAGAGAAAGAGAGAGAACATGACCTGAAAGAAGGTAGAGGGGGAATTAAATAGTATTAATAATTAATAGTAATTAAATATTTATTTAAGTTACGGCTTCTCCTGCGACATGTTAATTCTCATACATATATGTCACTGTACCTTGTTCTTACTTGTTTCCCCCTTCTTTCTGTAATTAGTCCTTAAAGTGCTTTTCACTAATTAATAACTGTATACTTACTCTGGGAGAAGTTTATATTTCCCCAAATCAATTTCTGGGAAAAATGTGTCACTTTCGAATTCTTGCATGATCCTTGTCACAAAGAGTCTGAGGTGGCCTGGCTGATTCATGGCTTCCTTTAAAACAAAACACAAGTATCACTCTCCTAAACCTGTGTTGAAAGGCAGAGAGACTAGAAGATACTTGTTTTAGTTAAGCTTGTACTAGGCATTAAATGTATGTTTACAGTTGCTCAAATTTACTATGTATAAAATATTTTGAAAAAGAATTTGCTTATAGTTTTTAAAATGATGCATATGTTGTATGTTTTTGTGTGTGTATGTGAGTACTGCTATTTGTGGAGGCCAGAGGAGCTGGAGTTCGAGGTGGTTGTGAGCTACTTGATGTGGATGCTGGATCTGAGGTCAAGTCCTCTGAAAAGCAACAAGCGCTCTTAACCACTAAGCCATCTTTCCAGTCCCCTAAAACTTACTACACAAACTCTCTACTCTGAAGCCTTAGCTACACTGACAATAACACTAGCCACAATTAGTAATTGTGAAAATAAATTCTGGCCTCTAGTTAATTACCTATTTTTTTTAAAGTTTAAGCATTCAGTTATGCTGCTTTCCTTCGGTTGCTCTTATAAGGGTTTACCCCTTATTACCTAGTTGCTATTGGAAAGAGAAGTTTGCATCTGTACACTTGTATAGAAAGTACGTTTGTGTGAGATTGTCACTGTTGAAAATACCATGGGAACACTCAGTACACCATTTCTTTAAAATTATTTGTTTATTTACGTATTTGTGTGTCTGTGTGGGTAAATACGCCTGTTTGTGCCTAGGCTGGAAGAGGCTATGGAATCAGTCAGAGTCATAGAAGTTTACAGAATGCCCTTGTTATGTGGGTGCCTGGATTTGAATCCTGGTCCTTACAATTGTGCAAGAGCTCTTAACTGCTGAACCATGTTTCCAGCCCGACTGGTATACCTTTCTTACTCTGTGATTACCTAAACTGCCTCCATTTCTCTGTAAGCAGGGCATTCATCTTGCCTTTTGTTAATAAGGCACTCAGTCTGTTCTGGTTAACGACTTTTCTAACTGGTGTCTATGATGTTAATTTGATACTTTCTATAGACAAGATGGCCTTGGAAGAAATAGCTTTTATTTTTAATGGAAAGATGATTCTTAAGAGTAGATCCAAGAAAGCATTAATAACTATTAATCCTCAAACATATATAGGAAGAAAAAAAATACATGCATACATAAGATTTCAAGTTGTTAACTTCCAAATATGAGCATAGAACACTTTTTCCTTTCAGTATTTCAGCTTATGTTAAATCATTTATTATCACTGCTGCAATCAAATAAATATGCAACTACTTTCCACTGTAGCCCAAACCAGAGAAGTTGATATGGACTAACTGTAGTTGTGTCTACAGTTCTACATCAAAGCGAGGCAAGCCTTCCGTAAAGGGATATCTCGTGAATATTTCAGGCACTGGCGGCCATAGGCTTCTTACTCATATAGCAAAAGCAGCTGTGCTATGAGCATTGATATACTCCACTTCAGAGCTGGCACGGGAGGAACGCTTCAAGTACTGAAACACGAAAGGTGCTACCTGTAGGCTTCCACTTTCTTGCTGGAGAGCTAGTTACGTAAGTGCATTTAGTCCTTAGTCTACAGAATGTATCTTAATATGAGACAATGGTCCAGGAATGTGAGACACAGAGGGTTTATAATCAGCTTAGGAGTCTGCAATCCTTCTTTCTTGAATCATTTCTGTGCATACATGTTAACATAGACCCCAGGGGCGGGACTGCTTCTTCTTCCTTATAAATGTTACCCTTTCCACATAGCCAAACAAACAAACCAGAATCACTTGTACCAAATGACACCAGGAAACGTATGTTCTGCTTTGCCCATTATTTTCCACTATGATATGAAACCATGCCATCCCTGCTGCCCTCAGGCTGCATGGAGGTCACTGAGGAAACGTTCCCATCTGCTTGCCTGTGCTGACAGAGCCCATGCTCTTCTCAGCACGGCATTTATCCTGGAGGCAAAGGCACAGCAGCACACCCAGGGCATATCCGGGGAGTTGAAAGCCATACATATAAGCACTATGCTCAAGAAATCAGACTGATTCTCAAACTGAAAATAACTAGTGTTTTGAATTGAAAATGACTAGCATGTGGGAAGAGCTTGGCCAAAGAACACAAGATTCCAGTTACACAGGAAGAGTAAGATCTGGGGGCTCTACTGCATTGCACGGCGACTGTGGTTAGGAGCAATGTCTTACTTAATGTGCTCTTGAATTCATGGGAGTTGATTTTAAGTGTTCCCATCACAAAAAAATAAGCAAGGTGATATATCTCAATTTAGCCTCTCCACAAAGACATGTTTCAGATTGTCTGATTATTTGCCAGTTTAAAAATACACTTAAAAATAAGGCATTGAAGTTAATAGGAGTGGGTGGGAGGGTGAATCTGCCTAAAGTACATGAAATACGGTGCAACATCATAATGTAATATAAACTTTTATACATTAACATATAAATATGCTCTATTTATAAATATGACTGGTATAAACTATAAATCTTACATTTACCTTTATATTTATTTTGCATGACACTGTCAAATAATTCACTCTGACACCTGTGTAGCTTACAGTACGGACAGACAATGTGCTGCTTCCTATGGACAGGCAGAAGTAGGAGAGGGTATTTCTATTTACCTAGAACTCTACTTACCTGGTAGACAGAACTGCCTCCGACTATCCAAACCATGTCCACTTTATTTGCTAACTCTGGTTGCTCAATAAGTTTTAAGGCATCATCCAGACTTTTGGCAAGAAAATGAGCTCCTTGTGGTGGTTCCCTGAGGTTTTAAAAAAAAAAAGGAATTATGGTTTTTGTAAAAACCTGTTCATACTAGTCAAATAATCTGAATTGGCAGCAGTCTACAAACTATGGAAACTTAATTCTCTCAACTTTAAGTACTTAGAATGTATAGTATAGGGTCAGTGTCCAATATCCATTCTACATTTCACGCCCAAATAGTACTTGCAAATCAAGATATAAAGCCATATGTGACACCCTATTGTATCTGCAGTGGAAAACAACCTCAACAGTAGCTGTCTCTGCTGTGGTGGGGTGAAGGTGAGGGTGGGAATGAGGGGCTCTCTGGAGACTTAATAGGGTTACGTAGGTAAATCCTTGTTAACACTGTGCTCATGTGCATCTCTATCTCATTCCCACCCCGACCTTCACCGCACACGGCAGAGACAGCTACTGTTGAGGTTGTTTCCACTGCAGATACAATGGGGTGTCACATATGGCACTGCATTAACACCTACCACAAGCTACAACAACATGGAATTCTAGCTAACGACACATGGGATGCACTTGGGGGAAATGGACTTGTTTTGCCCTTTATTTTGAAATGTGCAGACAAACAGCAGTAAGTAACCAGAGTGGTGATGGTGGCAAAGCAGCACAGTAAAGTCAGTGGCAGAATCCACATGGTAGCTGTGCAGATGTTTAATTGGAGAATCACGCAGTGGCTGTGCAGATGTTTAATGGCAGAGTCCGTGCAGTGGCTGTGCAGATGTTTAATGCAGAGTCCACACAGTGGCTGTGCAGATGTTTAATGCAGAGCCGTGCAGTGGCTGTGCAGATGTTTAATGGCAGAGTCCGTGCAGTGGCTGTGCAGATGTTTAATGGCAGAATCCACACAGTGGCTGTGCATGTTTAGTGAACAGTTCTGTCAGTTTGAAAACTGACCTGATTAGACAGAGAATGTCCACACGATTCTGAAACATCTGAAGCAGCATTCAGATTGCTAATGTGAGGAAAAGAACTTTCCAATTTTGAACAATATGGAAAGGAGAGAAAGAATTTGAAAATGAGCTTGTTACCAGTTACATAATACTCAGAAAGGAAAATGTTAAATAAACTCACTGCTTAATGTTGACCAGCTCGGATTTCAGATCTCATATCTGATGGTGAGAGGAGTTGCAGTTCCCTTTATAAATGAGGAAACTTATACAACCAGGCTTTTATAGTGATTATACAGAACAGAAATTATTAATTCAATGTCAAGTTCTTAGCTGGTGCTTTAAAAGAATTACTTACATAATTGTCTTTGAACTGGTAGTTGTAACAATGATTAATCAAGAACTAATGGGGACTATTCATTTTCTGGTGGCATTTTCCCTCTCTTCCTGATTTCTATTTTACTTTTCTCATTGTTTGTCATATGTAAGGGAATTAAGATAGAGCAAATATATATTTGGACTTCGGCTGGAAAAACAAAGCAAACCAGCAGAGTCCTCCTTGAGGTAAATGAGCTCAGCTGTCACTAAAGTCATCAGGTAACCTCAGGACAGGACTGGGTACGGCGGGGTTCCACACACACACACACACACACACACACACACACACACGCACAACTAGAAGGACGAGAGACTTAGAGTCATGGAGGAGATGATCTAGTTCATCATCATCTACGGTGGAATGTTGAAGAGAGGATGGTGGTAAGGGATGAAACGCAATAGAAGATGCTGATAAGGAACTGACGCAGTCTACAGCTGAGAGCAGCATTATCCCTCCAGGGACAGGAATGTGCTTGCTATGCTTGAGCTCCTGGGTTTGATCCCTAGTACACACAGGAGAACAGCAAGAAATCACCGATGAAGTCCTGAATTTAATGTGTTAACCCCAGAGCTCTCAAGAGCAAGAGAGCTTCCCTGGTCTACAGAGGAGTTTCTTTCTCTACTACTTTTTCCTGAAATGTTCTCCGGGATCCAGAGTCTTTATAGTCATTCCAGCTGAACAACTGTTATGCTCCCAATTAAAAAAGGGGTTCACGTAGAAAGAAAATGTAGTACCCTCCAGTAACCTTTGTGTACTCAATTAGTACAAAATTTACCCTGTCTAAAGATTGAACACACTCAAGTCCCTTACTTCCAAAACAATTCCTCCATCACTTCTCCAAAGCAGAGTAGCTCGCATGTCTTCCTGGTACCTTGTGCTTTTCCAGGAGCTTTCAGACAACTGATGACTGACGTTCTTCTGCACAGGTAGCTGTCTTAAACACAACTGACCTATCCAGGTTACCACAGTCAGTGCTTAGTGCTTCATTTAAAGATGGGCTCTTCTCTATCTTTAGGGCACTCTGGCTCTTTATTTTAGGACGTTTTCTTTGTCACAGTAATTCTTGAAGCAAAATTTCAGAATAAAATGAACCTCTATTTATTGTAATTAAGGAATAGTCTTGTAATGGGTTGGGACAAACTGAAGAGAAACAACACATGTTTGACACTGAATTAGATCCTAAAATAATAAAAGAACAGCAATGGGAGAACTCTGAATAAACTCTAGTATACTTTAAAACCAAAACGGAACAAAACAAAAAGAAATTGTTGGTGTGAACTTGAAAGAAAATGGGCAATTATATGAATTCCGTGTCAAGAATTGCATGGACATTGCTGGTATTCTGTTTCTTAACTAGAATTCAGAGGATTAAGAGAAACAGTATGTAAGTAGATGCTCTATCTTGAAACAATGTTTAAGTAGGCACTTTATTTAGAAACAATGTTTAAGTCATTAGTCCATTTAGTAGAACCAGCCTCCCCCATAGCTACTAGAGAGTAATTTAGTTTCTAATAGACCAAGTGGGGAAAATATACAATATTTTATAATTTCTGATATACAGAGTTGAATCATTAGGATGATCCTATTTTTAGGATACCCAAAGACCACTAATTCTGTAAAGAGTTTTTAGCTTCTAGGCTGGCAATAAAGGTTTAAAAGTCCTACCTACTGTGATGGTAATGAGACGTACCTCGGCAATGGCCAAAAAAGCATGAAACCAGAATAGGAAGACGTGCAGAGAACCTGGCTGCACGCATGGTGAAAATCTAGGTAGGCCAATGATAGTGTCTAACTCTTCCACTGAGTGTCAACTGAGGGAAGAACATGCCCCAAGCGCTGAGGCAGTATACTTTCTTAGAGATCCCTGCAGGCTACAGTGAAGTAATTTAACACATGGAAACTCAAGAGACCTTTTGGCTGGGGCAGACACCTAGCTGGTCTGCTGCCGGGAAGAACTCATATCCTGAGTCATCCTAGAGGAACCACTGCACTCAGAGCAGTGGGTGAGAACCCTCTCCCACCACCCTATGTCCCCAGAGCTTAACTGGGAGCCTGGGGCACTCAGGACCCATCGGCCACCCAAACCCGCCCCTCCGGAATACCACTCCCCTTCCCCCCCTCACTTGGTCCTTTTGGCTGGGGCAGACACCTAGCTGGTCTGCTCCTGTGAAGACACCATGTCCTGAGCCATCCTAGAGAAACCAGTGCACTCAGAGCAGAGAAGGAACCACTGCACTCAGAGCAGCAGGATTTCAGGATCCCAGAGGTGGCCTGAGTCCCAGCAGTTCCTCCACTCAGGAGCTCAGGACCACAGAGACATCTGGAATCTAAGGAGTTCTGACGCAAGCAAAATAACTGGAAAGAAAGGCTCCAGTCAGAGACAGTGAGTGCAGGTAGTACTAGAGTTAACCAGATGGCGAAAGGCAAGTGCAAGAACATAAGCAACAGAAACCAAAGTTACTTGGCATCATCAGAACCCAATTCTCCCACCATAGCAAGTCCTGGACACCCCATTACACCGGAAAAGCAGGATTCACATTTAAAATCACTTCTCATGATGATGATAGAGGACTTTAAGAGGACGTAAATAACTCCCTTAAAGAAGTACAGGAGAACATAGGTAACCAGGTAGAAGCCCTTAAAGAGGAAACACAAAAATCCTTAAAGAATTGCAAGAAAGCACAACCAAACAGGTGAAGTGTTGGGAGCCATAATGGGAAACGCTATATAGCAGGTGATCATCCTGAAATGCTTGCCTCTGATTATAATCTGGACAAGTGCGCCCCATCAGCAAGGCTATGGCTGGACATTTTTTAGGAAAAATCTCTGCTATTAATATGCTTTTCCTATTATTATTATACATATGTAACAATCACTAGCAATAGCACACCCCTTTGGAGCAGATCTCTGCAGACCGACGAAGATGTACTGTCTCGTAGTCATGCTATATAGACAAATAGATGACTTCTTAAGTCTTAATGATGATCCTATAAGAATTCCTAAAATTATATCAACGATTATTTAGCTCTTTTATAGTGGGACTGGTATTAAGTCCCTTTCTGGTGATCAATACTGCTATGAGAACTCTGCCAGTCTCCCAAGTGTCATCAATTAACAGCCTTGAGACAGAAACCAGACTTTCTCCTGTTCAGAGCACATTCCAATGTGGTTTAAAACAATTAACCAAGGGTCACAAAAGAGAAGTCACAATTTATTATAGGTGCTAGGACAGAAGAGAAAATATTGCCTGGGTTTATCTATACAAAACTTACTAATTTCTTAAGTTATAGTTTTAAACCTTCGATGAACCTGTGGAGCTAGACAGGTGATGGATGTTTAGTCAGATAATTACTCCTAATGGATATGCATTTAAACATTTTCTGTTGTAAACTTCTATTTCAATTTATGATTTGGATTTTGGTGTGAACTTGTGATGAACTTTGTAACATGTGATCATGTACTCTGAATGATGTATAAGACAAAGGGATGTTCGTTAGCAGCTCGCTTTTTCCTCTTCTCCTCTCTTCTCTATTCTTCTCTCTGCTCCTCTCTTTTCTCCGTCTTCTGTCTTCCCTGCTTAGAATCTCTCCATTTAAGACCATTCCATTTTTTCTCTTAGATAGCTTTCATAGGAAACCTTTTACACTTAATAATAAACTATAATAACTTCTTTAAGTGTCTTTTCTTCCTAAGACCTCAAACTAACAGACCTAAGTTAGAGCCTGGCAGCGCGCTGCCTGCAGCCAGAGTACAAAGGCCATTTGCCTAATCCTCTTCTGTCCCTGGCTGAGGTGCTAGTGGCCAGAAACTGTTTCTGGCCTCAGAGGAACAAACAGTAGCCTAGTAAATAAACTTTAGTAACATAGGCAAGTAAGATTTTAGTAGTTAGCAACCCTAACTATATCGTAAGACCAAGTCTTATCCCCTCCCCGCCTACACTCTTCCAATCCCTATCCCCCTCGGCTGCCTCAAGAAGAACCAACCGGAGGAGACGAAAGAAGATCACCTTCTCCTCCCACCATGCCGGGCCAGGCTCCTGGCAGTGAAGGAATTAAACAAAACCATCCGGGACCTACAAATGGAAGTAGAAACAATATAGAAATCTCAAAGGGAGACTACCCTGGAGATAGAAAACCTAGGAAAGAAATAAGGAGTCGTAGATGTAAGCATCACCAACAGACTACAGGAGCTAGAAGAAAGAATCTCATGTACAGAAGATACCATGGAAAACATGGACACAACTGTCAAAGAAAATGCAAAAAGCTCCTAACCCAAAACATCCAGGAAACCCAGGACACAATGAGAAGAACAAACCTAAGGATAATAGGTATAGATGAGAGTGAAGGTTCCCAACTTAAAGGGTCAGTAGATATCTTCAAAAAAATTATAGAGGAAAATCTCCCTAAGTTAAAGAAAGAGATGTCCATGAACATACAAGAAGCCTACAGAACTCCAAATAGACTAGACCAGAAAAGAAATTCCTCCTGTCACATAATAATCAAAACATCAAATGCACAAAACAAAGAAAAAATACAATAAGCAGTAAGGGAAAAAGGTAAAGCAACATATAAAGGCAGACCTATAAGAATTACACCAGACTTCTCACCAGAGTCTATAAAAGCCAGAAGATCCTGGACAGATTATCATACAGACCCCCAAGAGAACACAAATGCCAGCCAAGGCTACTATACCAAGGAAAACTCTCAGTCACTATAGATGGAGAAACAAAGATATTCCATGACAAAACAAAATTTATACAATATCTTCCCACAAATCAAGCACTTCAAAGGATAATAAATGGAAAAACTCAAACACAAGGAAGGAAACTAAAACCTAGAAAAAGCAAGAAGTAATCTCCCAACAACCCCAAAAGGAGATAGCTACACAAACATAATTCCACCTCTAATAACAAAAATAATAGGAAGCAACAATCATTTTTCCTTAATATCTCTTAACATCAATGGATTTAACTTCCCAATAAAAAGATGTAGACTATCAGACTGGATATATAAACAGGACCCAGAATTTTGCTGCATACAGGAAATGCACCTAGGTGACAAGACAGACACTACCTCATAGTAAAAGGATGGAAAACAATTTTTGAAGCAAATGGTCCAAGAAACAAGCTGGAGCAGTAATTCTAATATCAAATAAAATCAACTTTCAACCAAAGTAATCAAAAAGGATAAGGAAGGACACTTCATACTTATCAAAGGAAAAATCTACCAAGAAGAACACTCACTTCTGAACATCTATGCTCCAAATGTAAGAGTACTCACATACATAAAAGAAATTTTACTAAAGCTCAAAGCACACATTGAACCTCACACAATAATAGTGGGGAATTTCAACACTTCATTCTCAGCAATGGACAGGTCATGGAAACAGAAACTAAACAGTGACACAATGAAATTAACAGAAGTTATGAACCAAATGGATTTAACTGGTATCTATAGAACATTTCATCCTAAAACAAAAAAATATACCTTTTTCTCAGCACCTCATGGTATCTTCTCCAAAACTGACCATATAACTGGTCACAAAACAGTCCTCAACAGATACAAAAAGATTGAAATAATCCCTTGCATTCTATCAGATCACCACGGACTAAGGCTGGTCTTTAATAATGACAGAACCAAGGGAAAACCCACATGCATGTGGAAACTGAACAATGCTCTATTCAATGATGACTTGATCAAGGAAGAAATAAAGAAAGAAATTAAAGACTTTTTAGAATTTAATGAAAATGAGGAAACATCATACCAGAACTTGTGGGACTCGATGAAAGCAGTGCAAAGAGGAAAACTCATAGCTCTAAGTGCCTACAAAAAGAAACTGGAGAGAGCACACATTAACAACTTGACAGCACACCTGAAAGCTCTAGAACAAAAAGAAGCAAATACACCCAAGAGGAGTAGATGGCAGGAAATAATCAAACTCAGGACTCAAATCAACCAAGTAGAAACAGAAAGAACAAATTATCAACAAAACCAGGAGCTGGTTCTTTGAGAAAATCAACAAGATAGATAAACCCTTAGTCAGACTAACCAGAGGGCACAGCGACAGTATCCAAATTAATAAAATCAGAACTGAGAAGGAACACAAAACAACAGAAAGTGAGGAAATTCAAAAAATTATCAGATCCTACTGCAAAGGCCTATACTCAACAAAACTGGAAAATCTGGATGAAATGGACAACTTTCTAGACAGATACCAGGTACCAAAGTTAAATCAGGAGCAGATAAACCATCTAAACAGTCCCATAACCCCTAAAGAAATAGCAGCAGTCATTAAAAGTCTCCCCACCATAAAAAGCCCAGGACCAGATGGTTTTAGTGCGGAATTCTATCAGATCTTCGAGGAAGACCTAATACCAATTCTCTTCAAACTATTCCACAAAATAGAAACAGAAGGAAACACTACCTAATTCGTTCTATGAAGCTACAATCACACTCATACCTAAACCTCACAAAGACCCAACAAAGAAAGAGAACTTCAGACCAATCTCCCTTATGAATATCAATGCAAAAATACTCAATATAATTCTTGAAAACCAAATCCAAGAACACATCAAAACAATCATCCATCATGATCAAGTAAGCTTTATCTCAGGAATGCAGGGATGGCTCAATATTTGGAAATCCATCAATGTAATCCACTATATAAACAAACTCAAAGAAAAAAAACCACATGATCATCTCATTAGATGCTGAGAAAGCATTTGACAAAATTCAACATCCCTTCATGTTCATAGTCTTGGAAAGATCAGGAATTCTAGGCCCATACCTAAATATAGTAAAAGCAATATACAGCAAGCCAGTAGACAACATCAAACTAAACGGAAAGAAACTTGAAGCATTCCTACTAAAATCAGGTACTAGACAAGGCTGCCCACTCTCTCCCTAACTATTGAATATAGTACTGGAAGTCCTAGCCAGAGCTATTAGACAACAAAAGGAAGTCAAAAGGATACAAATAGGAAAGGAAGAAGTCAAAATTTCACTATTTGCAGATGATATGATAGTATACTTAAGTGACCCTAAAACTTCCACCAGAGAACTCCTAAACCTGATAAACAACTTCAGCAAAGTGGCTGGATATAAAATCAGCTCAAACAAATCAGTAGCCTTCCTCTACTGGAAGGATAAACAGGCTGAGAAAGAAATTAGAGAAATGACACCCTTCACAATAGTCACAAATAATATAAAATACCTTGGTGTGAATCTAATCAAGCAAGTGAAAGATCTGTATGACAAGAACTTTAAGTCTCTGAAGAAAGAAATTGAAGAAGATCTCAGAAGATGGAAAGATCTCCCATGCTCATGGATTGGCAGGATTAATATAGTAAAAATGGCCATCTTGCTAAAAGCAATCTACAGATTCAATGCAATCCTCATCAAAATTCCAAATCAATTCTTCATAGAAATAGAAAGAGCAATTTGCAAATTCATTTGGAATAACAAAAAACCCAGGATAGTGAGAACTATTCTCAACAATAAAAGAACTTCTGGAGGAATCACCATCCCTGACCTCAAGCTGTACTACAGAGCAATAGTGATTAAAAACTGCATGGTACTGGTACAGAGACAGGCAGGAAGATCAGTGGAATAGAGTTGAAGACCCAGAAATGAACCTACACACCTATGGCCACTTGATCTTTGACAAAGGAGCTAAAACCGTCCAGTGGAAAAAGGACAGCATTTTCAACAAATGGTGCTGGTTCAACTGGAGGACAGCATTTAGAAGAATGCAAAAGGATCCATTCTTATCTCCTTGTACAAACCTCAAGTCCAAGTGGATAAAGGACCTTCACATAAAACCAGACACACTGAAACTAATAGAAGAGAAGGTGGGAAGACTCTCAAATACCTAGGCACAGGGGAAAAGTTCCTGAAAAGAACACCAATGGCTTATGCTCTAAGATCAAGAATTGACAAATGGGACCTCATAAAATTGCAAAGCTTCTGTAAGGCAAAGGACACTGTCAATAGGACGAAACGGCAACCAACAGATTGGGAAACTATCTTTACCAACCCTACATCCAAGAGAGGGCTAATATCCAATATATACAAAGAACTCAAGAAACTAGACTCCAGACAAACAAATAACCCTATTAAAAAAATGGGATATAGAGCTAAACAAAGAATTCTCAGTTGAGGAAATTCGAATGGCTGAGAGGCACCTAAAGAAATGTTTATTATCCTGAGTCATCAGGGAAATGCAAATCAAAACAACCCTGAGATCCACCTCACACCAGTCAGAATGGCCAAGATCAAAAACTCAGGTGATAGCTGGGCGGTGGTGGCGCACGCCTTTAATCCCAGCACTTGGGAGGCAGAGGCAGGCGGATTTCTGAGTTCAAGGCCAGCCTGGTCTACCGAGCGAGTTCCAGGACAGCCCAGACTACACAGAGAAACCCTGTCTCGAAAAACCAAAAAAAAAAAAAAAAAAAACAAAACTCAGGTGATAGCAGATGCTGGCGAGGATGTGGAGAAAGAGGAACACTCCTCCATTGTTGGTGGGATTGCAAGTTGGTACAACCACTCTGGAAATCAGTCTGGCGGTTCCTCAGAAAATTGGACATAGCATTACCTGAGGATCCAGCTATACCACTCCTGGGCATATACCCAGAAGATGCGCCAACATATAACAAGGACACATGCTCCACTATGTTCATAGAAGCCTTATTTATAATAGCCAGAAGCTGGAAACAACCCAGATGTCCTTCAACAGAGGAATGCATACAGAAAATGTGGTACATTTACACAATGGAATATTACACAGCTATGAAAAACAATGAATTTGAGAAATTCTTAGGTAAATGGATGGAACTAGAAAATATCATCCTGAGTGAGGTAACCCAATCACAAAAGAACACACATGGTGTGTACTCACTGATAATTGGATATTAGCCCCAAACCTCCCAATATCCAAGATACAACTCACAAATCACATGAAGCTCATGAACAAGGAAGACCAAGTCTGGGTGCTTTGGTCCTTCTTAGAAGGAGTAACAAAATGCTCATGGGAGCAAATATGGAGACAAAGCGTGGGACAGAAACTGAAGGAGAAGGCATCCAAAGACTGCTCCACCTGGGTATCCATCCATTGTGCATTCACCAAAGGTAGACACTGATGTGGATGTCAGGAAGTGCATGCTGACAGGAGCCTGATATAGCTGTCTCCTTAGAGTTCTGCCAGAGCCTGAAATATACAGAGGCAGAAGCTCACACGGAATCATTGAGCTGATCATGGGGTTCCCAACGGAGGAGTTAGAGAGAAGACTAAAGGAGCTGAATGGGTTTTCAGCCCCATGAAGAGAGCAACAATACCAACCAATCAGAGCTCCCAGGGCCTAAACCACCAGCCTGGGAGCGCTTAGGGAGGGACCCACGGCTCCAGCTGTATAAGTAGGGGAGGATGACAGTGTCAGGCATAGGTGGGTGAGGAAGTCCTTGGTCCAGTGATGGCTGGACGGCCCCAGTGTGGGGGAAATTGGAGGTGAGAGTGGGTGGGGACATATCCTCATAGAAGCAAGAGAGGGGAATGGGATAGGGGGTTCCTGCGTGGGGGAGAAAGGGGATTACATCTGAAATGTAAATAAAATATCAAAAAAAAAAAAAAGAGAACACTCACGAAAGTTTAGGATAGGAAAAATATAACTTGAGACGAGGATCAAAGTACTAATGATAACAATAGTGCAGTCTCTAGACACCTAGAATAAAGGAGAGGGTATGTGTTGATTTAGGCAATCTATGTATGTCTTAGTATTCAAGAAATGAAAAAAAATAAAGTGACTTGCTAAGGCGAAAAGTGGGATTATGAGTGTATTCACTGTGATCCCATTAACATTAAAAGGGAAGATTAAAACAACACAACACAAAACAAACAAACAAACAAACAAAAGGCAAAAGATTTATGTACTATGAAGAGAAATCAAATGCCATTTTTATGGTGCTAGGGTCAACCCAGGGCCTTACACTATGCTCCTCCCCTAGTTCCTAGTATTGATATTTTCCATAAGCTACAAGGCAGTGAGGCTAGAAACTGGTATCTGTTACATACTGTGTAACTGTGATAAGAAACCCGAGCAAATCAACCTAAGGCTGGAGAGGTTTAGTTTGGCCCACTACTTTGTGCTATAGTTCACTAGTGCCATTTCTTATGGCCTGAGGTAAAGACCCACCATGTCAGAAAATATGTGGTAGAGCAATGAGACAAATGGAAGACAGGAAGCAGATTCCTTTCCAAAGCTAGGCTCTAAATGATCTTTTTCTCTCAATCAGGCACCATCTCCTAATATCCCTTCAGTTGTGAAGTTATCAAAAGATTGATAAAGTTAGTTTGAGCCCTCATAATCTAATTATCCCAACCCCAAAAGTCCATCAACTACAGCAGGAGCTTTATGGGGATATACAAAATGCAAACCATAACAGGTATTTTTTGTGAGTGAGACACTTAACATACAGAATCCAAGGAATCCTAAAAATTAGCCTAAGAGCTGTTTTATTAATCTCAGTTAGTAGGTAGACAGTCGAGGTTCAGCAAGCTTCACGCATGACCTGCCTAAATCCCAAAGCTACCTGGAGGCAGAGCAGGGAGGAGAGGCCCAGTAACTCAGTCCTGAATGGGCGACGTGTGCGGATCAGAGGGAAAGGCTTTACGAAGGGGAGCTTGTCATCACTAGAAGAATATGGTAGAGGAATCATAAAAAATTACTGCACCGTTAAAATTACAATAGCTCTTATGCAGATGATTTGCATTGTTAGACAATTTGTAGTATGTATATGATATATCATGGAGGCAACTGAGATCTCTCAAAGATAATTTCAAGGATATAGCATTGATATTTGAAACTTTTAAAAGTTTTGGGTACCAAGCCATTCACAAACACACACACAGACACAAATTTTTTGAGATTGTTTCACTCTATAGCCCAGCATGACATCAATCTCAAGACCTTCATGGCAAAGCCTTTTAAGTGACAGGATTATGTGGTGTGTGTCACTATGTCCTCTCCTACTAAAAACTTTATCCCCCTCCCTACAAGTAAATCAATGTATCCTTCTGGAGTTACAAAGGTGACTTCCGGTGTGCTCAGAGTCATGTGACCATTACCACTGTCTCACCCCTATGAGCAGGCCTTGTTAACCCCACATCAGTTCTATTAAAGTTACAACTTGGCTGCTTGGGAAGTTTTGCAGGTACTGTCTCCTCTCCATACCTTAGTGACTTTGGGGTTACCTTGAGGATTCAGAGTTTTTCCATATGGGGTTACAGGCTATAAACCAAGTTTTAGTAAAAACCTGCATAAGCAATAGTGATTGCCATGTGTAATGCTGGTCCTGCGATACAGGACCTAGAAGTGCCTGGAACAGCTCTGAACATAGGCTACGGGACAACCAAGTAGAGAACTCAGAGATGGAAGAAAACAATGAACCCTAATAAAACCTTTCTCTAAATGATATTCCAACTTCTCCAGCATATTCAAAACTAAAAACTAAAAACAAAACAAAACCCAAAAACTAAAGCAATCTACTCAACATTATATATAAACACACAGAAAGCAACAAAATCCAATTACATACACCATAGGGGGGTCATAAAGAAGAAATTAGACTCATCATTTGAGCAGAAACGCTGGTTCAACCGAACATCTCCCCCACTGAGATTTCTTTATGTTTATTTTAGCTCAAGCTGGCCATAAATAAATTTGAGTAGTATTCAGGAATATGTTATTAAAAACCTCTTGGGAATAGCAATACAGCCTGTGACTGCGGACTGTTTTCAAGGAGAGTGATCATCGGAATATCCTAGCAACCAAGACAGGGAGCAGCACGAAGATGGAGGCAGATGGCAAGAGGCACATCACATATTCCCCATCAGCAGAGGCAACCAAAGCAAATGTTTGTGTATTCTCTTCTAAGTTTTAACCTATGCCATTGTGGGAGGCGTGTGGGAGGAACCCTACATAAGAATCTTTTAGCATAAAGCTATGGAAAGTGTTTTTTCTTCCTCCCAGGGCTGTTCTAACTTCTCTTCACTCAGATGCTTGTGTCTTGTAGATGTGATGACATCTATGATGATTTCGGTTCAAATCACCAAAAGGCCTTAAGGGTAGAGCTGAGACTTCCCAGAGCGACCAGAGCACCCACTGGAAAGTTCCAGCTTGCTCTCCCTGACGTCTGTACTGCAAATTTTGGATTCATGTGACTGTAGCTCATATCAGTGAAACCTGATTCTTTACACTGAAGCTCTTACACAACTGTAGCTTCTACTGCATCTGCTTCTTTGGATGGGCCTTGAATAGAACCCATGGGAGTGACATTCTTGACTGCAGTTCAAACAAGCAGTGCCTGGTACTCTAAGATGCTGCATTGTTGCTGGTGACTACATAATAATTTAAGGAAGAATAATCAATATCCTGAATTCTAAACGTTCCCTTAGATTGTTGTCATCGGCTGACGAAAAAAATCCAAACAAAAAACTTCTTTAAGGTCCAGGAAGTCATTTTAGTAAGTAAAGACTAGTAGCAACAACAATATCAAAGTCACGGTCAAGCCCAAACTACCAGATTTGACTTTTAGCTAATTTTATCCACCTACCCTCTAGTCCTTTCTAAAAACAGTGAACTTTGTTAATTTTATGTGTATAAGTGTTTGCCTACATGAGTGTCTGTGCACCATGCGCATGAGCACATGGTGCCTTGGAAGCCAGAAGAAGGCACTGACTCCCTTAGGACTGGAGTTACAGCCAGCTGTGAGCTGCCACATAGGTGTTGGGAATCAAACTCAGATCCTCTAGAAGAGCAGCCAGTGTTCTTAACTGCTAAGCTATTTCTCCAGTCCAACCACCTCAGGTTCTTAAGACATTTCCAGTCACAAAGAAGGAATTATCTATTCAAATGTTAATTTGGACGATATGAATTGTCTTGGCAGAAGCCAACTGCAGACATTCTTTCTCCTGAAGATTCCTGGACCACTTCAATACTCTGAAATATTTCACCTCTGACACTGTATAAAGAACACACAGTATCTGGGTATTGTGGCTAACTAGAGATAATAGAGTACATGACCATGACCAGTTTCTGCATGTCCTTCATATCTTATTGTATTCAGAGTTGATTCCAAAAATGGGATAGCCACTTAAATTCGCTGAAACTCAAAACAAGGCATTTTTAGCTTTTGTGAAACTAGAAACTAGTTATAAATCATAGTATAACTGATAGCTAGGTCTATAGAATAATGGTTTAAAGTAACTTGCAAAACTGTTACCATATTTTTTTTTTTCTAATTCTTAAGGTGATAAAATCAACCAATTAAAGGAACAGAATTAAGTCACCCCATAGTGTAAGTGCCCACTCAGTTTCTGTTGTCTCTTTGTAATATTAAGACATTCAGTTGGTAGTGTAGCTCAGTGGTTTAAGCTGTAGATAATGCTCTAGTCTAGGGTGTTGGGTTGAATCCTGATGGTACCAACTGGTTTGGATAGTGAGTCATTTATCAGGCACCCTGGGGATAAACTGCACAAGCATGAGGATCCAAGTTTGATCCCAGCATTTGGTTAAAAAAAAAAAAAAAAAAATATTGGCTTGGTGGTATGCACTTGTAATTTCCTCTGTGGATCAGCAGAGACAGGATTCTTGGATCTTACTGGTCAGCTAGCCTAGCCTAATAGGTGAGTGCAGATCCCAGGAGAGACCCCATCTCAAGAAAACAATGTGGACAGACCCTCAGGAAGGACGTAGAAGGGCAATGTTCAGGTCTGTACGCATGGATGTACACATGTGTACCTGCCCACATACACACACATACACACATATGACAGACGAAAAAGTTACACTTACATATGTTCATCTACCTTACCTCATTCTTGTCTCATCTGTTTTTGGCTAATCTTTCTCTTAAACGGATATTTCTTGTGGAACCCATTTAGCACTTACATTGGCTTCCAACTATGAGAAACATATTAATTCATGTCATTAAAGGCAGATTTCTCAGGAATCGGAAATCCTTTAGCATAATACACAGACTTTACCTATAAACAATGCAGAAGGCATATCAAAATCTATATACTTTTCGTGGCTACATCAATGATTCTTTAGTTTAATCTATGATACCTTTAGAAAATTAAGACAAAGCTTTACTAAAATTAAAGATATTATGTTTATTAACTCAAAATATAGAACATTTTCCATTGCTATCCAATTTTTTCTTTAGGTTTTATCACGACAGTTTTCCTCAGTGTCAGTGTTGGAATTTTATGATTCAACTAGATAAGCTTTTAGTTTATTAAAGCTAAATGCAGAAAGCATAGTTTCATTCTTGGAATTCTTGAGATTAAATGTGTTCACCATCTAAAACTACTTTTGTCTGACTCATCTATTCCAGAGAAATAATACCTATCTACATGAATATTCAAGGTGATCTCTATCTATAGTCAAAGGTCAGGGGCCTTTGTGGATGGGGAAGAAAGACCTAAAGTTGGTAGAAGGGGAAGGGAACTGTGAAAGGCTGACTTTGGCCATGACAAGGCTGAAGCATGTACGCATCAGTTACATCTGGTCCCTGCACAACATCAAGCCAGGCACAATTCAAGCGCGGAGGAGGGGTTCCTGAGGCCCCACCCATCTTGGATAGCTATTGGTAGTTGATGGCTGCTGAGAGAGGCAGAATCTGTCTTTTGGGTCTGGGCTGATTATAGATTGCTCATTCCCTAGTCAATGGCCACACACAGGGTTATTAATAACAATAGACATGATTAGGGAAGGAGAGGGGGCACAGAAGGATGAAAGGTAAATGGATATAATCAACATACACTGGATAAAAATATAAAACTTTTAAAGAATAAAAACACATCTAGAAAGTACTGAGAACTGTACATATGGCTTCCATCTTTTATTTAATTACTTGGAAGAAAACCTTGAATTTCAGACACCTGGATCAAACGACAATTACCATGCTATGTTTAGAGTTCTTTAAAAACATGACTTGTGATGGCTTGAGAGACTGTTTAGCTGTTAAAAGCACAGTAGAAGACCTGGGTTTGTTCTCCGCACCCACATCCAGAGGCTCAAACTGCTTTTAGCTCCAGTTCCAGGGAACTCACACCCTCCACAGGACTCTGTGGGACCAGGCACACATATTTTATACATATAGGTGTATAGGCACTCTCAAAACAGACATTAAAAATAAATCACTTTTCATCTTGTGCGTATTGTGTACCCATATGCACATGACAGGTCAGGCAACGCAATTGGGTTTCTTTACCTTATCTTCTTGAGACAAGATTTCTCAATGAACCTGGAGCCTACAAATCTGGCTACAGAGCAAGCCCCAGGGATCTTTCTGTCTCTGCCTTCCTAATGCTGGAATTACAAATGTGCCACTGTGTCTAGCTTTTTATTGGGGTGGCAGGATTTGAACTCTGGTCCTTAGACCTTTCCCGACTGAGCCACTTCCTGAGACTTGATATTTAAAATTCTTGAGAGTAGACTTCGTTAAGATGGTATTTGCCTACTTGTCTACCAGTGACCTACTATGTTTTCTACTAATGTTTTCCAACATCTGCACTGCTGACTTCTTTTTCCCATCGGCTCTCCTATGATGGTAAGCAAACATGTCAGGGAGAAATTACACAGAATTTCCTTACAATTACAATCAACTGGAAACTGCCTTATAATTATTACACACCATTCCCCATTCTTTTATTTCAAGTCAGTCACCAGACTGCTTCACTGAAGACCATAGCCTTCATCCCACCATGCCTTTCTGCTTCCTGAAATCCAACAGATTTAAATTTTTTTAGCCTCTTCTTCCCTGCATTTTTCTCCATTTACTCAAGTCTTCTGTCTTCCAGTAAGAATTCTAAATACTGGCTCAGGTCTCTATTTACAGCGCTACATTTTGTTGCCTATTCTGCCCAGTCATATTCGAGTTATATACACTTGCTAACAAAATTTCAATTTTAAGAAGATGTTTAATAAACTTTGGGAATCGCTCAAAAATTCCTAGCAAGAAACAAAGATCCCAGATTCCCAGGGGCGACTTCCTACTCATACGTCTACATTGTAAATCTTGCTTTAAGCAAACACTGTAATCCTCATGACTTAATAACCCCACATTACCTTCCACCGAAGAGGTTGTGGTCATTCTTTGGAAGTACTTGAACTCATTCCTGAAAGTTACAGAAACACTGCGTTAACCCGTCGTGTGTGCTCAGGCTCCAGCCAGTCAGCGACGAAAGGTGCAAGCCCCGGTGTGGGGGGTGGTGTAGCTGCCTGCCCAGCGACCGGACTTTGCTCCTGGTCAAGGAGCCTGTGAGCAAAGGCTGGCACAGCAGGGGGATCGCCGCGGGCACCGGTACCTGGTCCTCTTGCCGAGGCCGGCAAGGCCTACCCGCTCACGTCCGTCCCGGAGCAGGTCGGTCTGCGCGCCCAAGCCAAGTGCCGGACCCTACTCAGTGAACCGCCTTGGTTTCCCGAACCCAGCCCGCCCAGTACCTGAGCAGAGGCCAGGGCAAGTCTCCGTTCTTGCCAATGCCCATATTCTGGGACACGGCGACGATGCAGTTCAGCGGTCGAACCATGTTTGCCGCGGCGAAGAGACCCTACCAGCCCTGACGCCGAGAGTGCGGTCAAGTTTGGCGCGAAATCGCAGCCAGGAGTCTGTGTACACCAGGCAGCTAAGGTCCCGCCCCACCAAAGCCCGCCGCGCATCCTATTTGTGCAGCTAAGGCCCCGCCCTCACCAAGGCCTGCCCCACCCCCACCAGGCCACGCCCCGCACCGCGCAAGCGCGAGGAAGTGTGGCCGCGCGCTTGCGCTCTCAGCCGGCCGGCTCTTCTGCACGCTGCAATGCCCCGCAGGAAATCTGCGTTGGGAGGCTCTACTGCCGCCGGCCCGGGCCCGGGGAGACAAGCGGTTCTGAGCCGGTTCTTCAGGTCTGAGGGAAGCCTAAGATCCAGCGCGTCCTCTACCGAGCCTGCAGAGAAGGTAGAGTACGGCTCCGCAGCGCCCCCAGCGTCCACCTAGGCGAAGGCCGCCTGGGGCGGAGCCAGGTGGCGGGGCGGGGCCAGACGGCTAGGGCCGGGGTCAGGGTGGCGGGCGCGTAGGCGTCGTGGCCGGAAGCGGAGGTCGTATAGAGAGCCTATTAATGGTGGGTAGGACTAAGAAGGGGCGGAGCCGGGAAGGAGACGGCGATGGCTTCTGCTAGCTCTTTTAGTTGAAAGACTTTATTACCCGATTAGAAGTAATAGATTTGAGGTCTTGGTGCTTCCAGTCGTTAGCTGGAACCCGAGGCGGAAACTTCTATTCTGGTGGATGGCGAGGACTGGCGTGTCCAGGATGCGCTTTTTAACCTCCGTTCTCCATTCTTTCCTTTACGTTTTCCTTACTGTATTGAGGGTTGAGAAGAGGATCTTTATTTACATATGCTTGCTTGGCTAACTCGAAGAAAGCTGTCTTTAAGGCTGTTTTTTCAGAATTCAAAAACATTGGTCTGTATGTTAGATCGCCATGCCAGAATATTGTTTTACTATACAGATTCTCAGTGTAAACATTTGGATGGATGGAGTTTCTATAGATACTTATCGTTGGCTGCTACCTGTTGCTTGCTGCCCTTCAAATAGCTCTAGGCAAAGCAAAGAAAAAAAACAAAAGAAAAAAACCACATAGTGATATTGCCACAAATACAGGTACTTAGGGTTCCCTGTTATATTTCCCACACTGGCTGTCACTGTGTCACACTTGTTTAGGGTGCGTTAAGGCCTCGGTCATTTCCCAGATTGAAGATGTAGAGGTGATTATAACTGGCTTTAGCTATCTACTGTATTTTAACGCAGGTGCAAAGCAGTTTAAGAATCTTAACCCCTTTCGTTTATATTTCTTTCCTGTGCTGATTGATGTCTACTCTCTCTTTTTGAGGTTCATTTACATTTTTGTAAATTCACTAAGATTTATTTTGCACTGGCCACTGAGAGAATAATAGGCAAAAGTTTTAAGTTTTTCTTAGATTATCTGCCGACAGATTGTCCCAGGACATCTTTTAATAGAGGAGAGAGCTTTGAAACAGGAAATACATTGCTTGTTTATTATCTCCTTTTTCTCCCATAATTTTGCATTTTGAAAATAGATTTTTTTGTTGATCTTGTAGAGGTATTTTATTTAACATATATAAGAAGGAAAGGTGGAGAATGCTACATAATTTCAGCAGGATGTGAGGTAATGAGAGACTGTACCTGCCAGTTTCTGTCTCTGATGGCAAAAACAGTCACCCCAAAACCTTTTCAGAGTAAAAAGTAGATCATTCCAAGAAGAATGAAGGCAAGGAACTTACTATCACTCTGAAGCAAGGTTAAATGACTCCAGAGACTTCAAGCCTTAGACTAGTGTTAACACACCATTTCCAACCTTCTCAATACAGGTGACAGAAGGTGACAGCAGGAAGAGGTCACTGGGAAATGGTGGACCCACTAAGAAGAAAGCAAAGAAAGTTCCAGAGAAGGAAGGAGAAAATACCTCAGTACCATCTCACAACCCTGGTAAGTGATAGAGAATACGTCTTCTCAGTTGCTTGGGTTCCTCAGAAGGCGAAGGAGACCGTGGGAGCATTGAGCTTTGTTTTCCTGTGTGGAGAAGGAAGCTAAGGCCACAGAGGAACTCAGTTCTCTAATTTGGTTGTAGTTCTTCCAACTTTCTCTTTTGTTACTTCTGCAGTATTTTTTAACAAAAAAATGTGTGTTGTGTGCGTGTGTGTGTGTATAAGCATATGTATGTATGTGTATAAGTGTGTATATGTGTGTGTTTAAGTATGGTGAGTGTGTGCATGTGTGTGTGTGTGTGTTGTGAGCGTAGATGCCTGCAGAGGCAGGAGGCGTGGAATCCTCTGGGAGTTGGAGTCACAGGTGGTTGGTTATAAGCCATCTGATGTGGTTGCTGGCAATTGAATTCAGGTTCTCTGATGGAAGAGCAGTACATGCACTAACCACTGGGTCATCTCTCCTGCCACGCTATCTGTCTTAAATCTTGGTTATAAAGATAAAATATTTACTAATGATCTATTCATTACATTTATTTGTGTGTGTCTTTGTGTGTCATAGTACATAGGTAGAAGAGGTCAGAGGACAATTTGCAGGAGTTATTTCTCTCCTTATGTTGTGTGAGTTTTGGCTTTGAACTCAGATTGTAAGACTTGTTGATAAGCATCCTTACCCAGGAAGCTATCTTCTAGTCCCCATCGTGCCTTCTTGTTATCTATCTCAAGTCTTATAGTTTCACTTCTAGAGCTGTACTGGTGAGCAGAGCCTCTTCATGTCCCACACCTCCAACCCTGCTCAGGACCATCCTGTCTCCTGCATCCACCATTTGACTTCTTTACAGTCATTCCTTTTAGTTCTGCATCCGGCCAGCTTTGGCTCCCCTCATTTTCTGGGGATACTTTATAACCAGAAATACTGCATATTCCACCTTTCCAGAGAAACCCCTAGTCTGTGCTGAGTGGGAGAAAGGCCCTCAGAGCTTGCAGGGTGAGAAGCATGAAGAGTTCTATTTTATTTCAGAATTTTCCAGACTCCGTGGTGCCCCATTCTGAGTCTCAAGCATTTTGTGTTGCCAATAGAATTGGCCTTTTGCTTTTCTAGGGGCTGGGTGTGACTTTTGTGTGCTGAATTACTGACTAATTACTGTCTTGCTTCAGATATCTCAGTAGCAACTGTTATCACTCCTGTCCTGTCTGTCATTATACCCAAAGAAACAAGAAGCAAAACTCCACTAGAGTCCTGTTTTTAAAAATTAAAATTCTACTGCTTCTTCTTTTATTGTTTGCTTGTTTATTGTGTGTATGCACATCTGTGCATGGGGTCCATATAGGTCAGAGAATAGCTGGAAGGAGTTGGCTCTCTCCTTCTGTCTTGTTGTTTCTGGTCATCATAGAATGTAGGTCATCAACTTGGTGGCATATTCCTGCAGAGCCATCTTGCCAGCCTCCTTTACTGTATTCTCTGTGGATTTCATCAGCAAATGAAATTATATGTATGTTTAAATGGGTCATCTTCACTTTGAATATGGTGTTCTTTATCACATTATAGCTAGGTGCATTGTTCCAGTGGGAATGCCCTTCTGAAAAATTCTATGCAGGTTATGACGTGACATAGTGAAGCCAAAATACTATTGGTGTGTTTTCTTCTTCATATTTCCCAAGAGGCAAAGAAATGTCTGAGGCCCAGGATTGTTTTAAAGTCCCTGGAAAAGTTGAAAGAATTCTGCTGTGATTCTGCCCTCCCTCAAAACAGAGTCCAGACAGAAGGTCTTCGGGAGAGACTTGCAGTTCTGCCAAAATGTACTGATTTTGAAGATATCACTCTGCAACGTGCAAAGAATGCGGTTTTGTCTGAAGATTCCGAGTCTCATGCTAATCAGAAAGTATGTAACTGCTGTGTAGATAAATAATCAGCCACCTTGGTTCTGAACTGTTTTAGCTTCTTTGGGTTACACAGGGAAATAAACGCTTTCCAGATCCAGTCATCCTTGTAGCCAGGGAACATTTGTGTCTTAGGTTTTCTTTCTTCTTTCCAGCATTTAAGAGTTTTACTGTGTAGTTTACTGGGAGAGATTAGTTGGTTTGCATTAAAACAATACACACCTCCTGCAGGCAGCCCTTGGGGGTGTTTTTCATTGACAGTTTACGTATTTTGCATAGGAAATCCTGGTGGGCGTCATGTAGGTGTGAGGTTTTTCAGTTGAAAGCTTGGCAGATACAGAGTCAATTCAGAGGCAAAATAAGTGAGTATAGGCTTGTATTTCTTCTGCTGTGAACTTTGTGATTTACTAATGTGTTTGTTATTACACATTTACCTCTTGCTCCACCACTGAAATCCATTCACAGAAGTGGTTGGTTCTATTGCTAGCTTTAAATCAAAATAATTTGCAGAACTTTTGAAAAAAACACTAAGCTAGTATTCAGAACTTCCTTCAGAATCATGTTTAGTTGGTTTTTATTGAGAATTAGGAGTGGCCATATTCATTCATTCACTCATTCTTTTACTTATTCATTTATTTATTTTTGTTTTTTGAGACAGAATTTCTCTGTGTAACAGTCCTGGCTGTCTGGAACTCCCTTTGTAGATCAGGCTAGTTTCGAATTCACAGAGGTACACCTACTTCTGCCTCCTGATTGCTGGGATTAATGGTGTGTGCCACCATGCTTGTTGGAAATGGACATTAAAAAAAGATTTCATTTCAATATATAGATATGATTGACACCACTGATTTAGAGATTTGGTTGCACATAGCTGCATACACACACACACACACACACACACACACACACACAAACACACATGTTTACTTCTTTTCGACATTCAAATTCTATAGTATTTTTCTTAGAAAATTTCAACATGAGTTTTAGCCAGTAGTCAGGATCGTGAGCTCTCAGCAGAGAGAGAGAGAGAGAAAGAAAGAGAGATAAGAGAGAGAGAGAGAGAGAGAGAGAGAGAGAGAGAGAGAGAGAGAGCTGACTTGCCATATATAAACTGAAAATGTTTTTTGTTTTCTCTTTTAATACTGAGAGGCAGTTTAGGTGGCATGATTATAGTGTATGGAAGTTACAGAGTCTGTTGATTGAACTTACTTTTCATGGGCCACATTACACCAGTTCTTCCACAGAGCCCACTTTCTATTGCTTATATAGGCAGTGACCAGCTCTGCATTGCAACAATGTCAGGAATTGGAAGTAACCAGACAGAGGTTTCCCTGGAAGCCAGGGAACTGAAGTGGATGTAATTACAGGTGATAGGATTGCTGTTGTATTTTCTTTGAGACAAGGTCTCACATAGAACCCTGGCTGCCCTTGAACTAAGGATCTATCAACCTCTGTCTTCCAAGTGCTGGGGCTAAAGGTGTCGGCCACCATACCTGGACTGATGATGGCCATAGGATGCAGACGAGTGGTAAAAAGCTATCAAATTGTGTGGTTGTCAGTGCAGAGCCAGGAAGACCATGGCTCTTGACAGGTTTTCTGAATTCACAATTGAGTTCACTTGCTGGCTCTAGGGTTATGAAAGAGAATAATAGATTTGAGAAATATTTCTATCTTTATAGTTTTAAAAATTGTTTAATATCAATTTTTTATATCACACAGATAAATTTTTTTTGGGGGGGGAGAAGTCTTATTCCATAAATGAGTACTTTTTCTAGAAAATGTATTTTTGTGAGTGTGAATTAAATTTTATGTTACATACCATTCTTGGATTTATATAAAACCATAAAACAAAAGGGAAAAAAAAGTTAAAATTAAAGATATTTGCATTCTCAAACCTGGTACAATAAGCCACATTTCTCTTGCCTAGGCCTGCATTCCTTTATTTGGAGGCTTTTGTGTGGACTAATGGCTTTTCTTTTGCTGAGATAAACTGTCTGACAAAATCAATTAATCAGGTTTTGTTTTAGCTCATAGTTTGAGGGTCTGGTCCATCAGAGGGAAGGCACCTGGCCATGCATCCGTAGTCTTCCCTGGTCAGGATGAGCACTAGAGCTCAGCTCTCTTCCTCTGCCATTAGCACATGGTATGGTGCTGCCATATTCAAGGTGGCCTGCCTTCCCAGTTCCAGGGTGAGGGGACACACTGCAGCTTTACTACTGAGGTGAGTTGAGTCTCTTTGGAAGGCTACTGTCATTATCACGTGTTTCCTAAAGTGCCCTGGATACATGCCCTCTGCTCTAGCCTGCCCAACACTCCTGGGAATAATAATAAGATATTAATAGATTTGTAAAATAAAAAATGTAAAGATATAGAACATTAAACTGGACTTTGAATATATTTATTTATAGAGTTTATTTTGGCTTTCTGCTTTTGCTTATTTAATTTTTGAAGTTAGCATAGAGGGTAATTTTTTTTTTTCCATCTTGATAGCACATGTCATTCTCTCTTGTGTCCCTTTCCTCACCGCTCTGTGTTTTGTATTTTGGAAACATTTTCAGACCTATAGATAAGCTTGGCCTCAGAATGCCTTTAGAAACCTTCCCTGTGGAGTCACCAAGTGTTAGCTTTTTGCCAAACTTACTTTACTCTGAGAACTTAGCAATTTAGTTGGTGTTTTCTAAAATGTATAAATCTTTTGGTATCTAGGACAGTCAGTTTGGACCCTGCCCTAAAACTTTCCAGAAGACTTCTGATTGTAAACCTTTTAACAAGCGATCCAAGAGCGTCTATACACCATTAGAACTGCAGTACATCGATTTGAAGCAGCAGCACAAGGACGTAGTTTTGTGTGTGGAATGTGGGTACAAGTACAGGTTCTTTGGGGAAGATGCAGAAGTAAGTTGTGTTTTCTTTTCTTTTTCTTTTTCTCACAGGATTATGCAATGCTGCCCACACTGGCTTTGAACTCCTGATCCGCTACTTCAGCCTATCTGCCCCCAAGTTCTGAGATTAAAGTTCACCACCAACATCTACTTACAAATTGTGTTTTCAAAAACTGATACTTTTCTTATATAGCCATAGACTCTTTTAATATGTCTTATATTCTGTCTTAAAATATTTTAAAAATATTTAATTTATTTAACCTGTGTGTATATGTGTGCTGTGTGTGTGTGTGTGTGTGTGTGTGTGTGTGTGTGTGTGCTGGCTCACTGTATGTCAACTTGACACAAAGTAGAGTCATCAGAGAGGGGGGAACCTCAATCTAGAAATTACCTCTGTAAGCTCAGTCTGTAGGCAGGCTTGTAGGGCATTTTATTAATTAATTTAATTAAGAAATGATTAACTAGGTAGTGGTAGCACAACCTTTAATCCCAGCACAAAGGAGGCAGAGGCGGGCAATTCTTTGAGTTTGAGGCTAGCCTGGTCTATAGAGTGAGTTCCAGGTAGCTAGGGCTACACAGAGATAACCTGTCTTGAGTGCCACCTCCCAAAGTTTTTGTAATTAACTTTGTAATTGATGGGGAGGACCTAGCTCAAGTGGTCCTGGGTCTATAAGAGAGCTGCCTGAGAAAGCCATAATGAGCAAGCCAGTGAACAGCACCCGCAGTGGAATCTTCCTTGCCTCCAGGTTCCTGTCCTGTATGAGATTCTGCCCTGACTTTCTTCATGATGGACTATGATGTGGAAGAGAAAGGCGAATTAACCCTTTCCTCCACAGCTTGCTCTCAGTCAGTAGTGTTCCGTCATGGCATTGTGACCCTAACTAAGCAGGGTTCAGAACGTCATTTCGCTCATCAGGCTTAGAACAAGTGCTCTTACTCCTGAGCTGTTGTGTCATGGTTTCTGGGTTTCTGAACAAACAGATTAGATTAGTTACCCTTTAAGAAATACTGTCACTTGACACTGGGGAGTTGGCTCAGCAGTTAAGTGCACTTGCCCCTCTTGCAGTTCCCAGCACTCACAGAATGACTAAAAACTCCAGTTCCAGAGGATCTGATGCCTTCTGGCCTCTGTTGCGCTGTGCAGGTGGTAGGTAGGGATACATGCAGGCAGGACACCCATGCAAGTAAAAGACTTGTGGTAGGTGAGTAAGATACTACATGCCTTGTTGGTCCAGTTAGTGGTGTTATATCATGGGGTCATGTCAGTCGTTTTCCAGTGAAGATTCAAGCGAAAAATTGCGGATAAATTTCTGGTTATATTTATACAGAAGTTCTTCGTGTATTATCACCACTTTAACACTTAGGTAATTATTTTTTTTTTTTCATAGGAAGAAGCTTCTGCCTCATTGACAGGCACATTAACTGCCAGCTATCAATAGGTGCTTGAAATGGTCTTCTGCATGTCAGACATCTTGCCATTGTTTTCTCAAGTTAGGTCCTGATTTAATTTAGAGGTATTTGATGTAGGTTTCAGTGAAGAAGGTTAAAGACTGATTTGCATATTTACTGGGTGTCTTAAGTTATTTTTCTATTGCTGTGGCAAAACATCCTGACCAAGGTGTTTTAGTTAGTATTTTATTGCTGTGTTGAGACACCATGACTACAGCAACTTTTTTAAAGGGAAACATTAAATTGGGACTGGCTTACAGTTCAAAGTTTAGACCGTTGTCATCATGGTGGGAAGCTTGGCAGCAGGAAGGCAGACATGGTTCTGGAGAGCAGCCAGAGCTCTACATCCAGATCAGCAGACAGTGAGTAGAGAGAGCGACAGTGGGCCTGGCTTGAGTGTTTGAAACCAGTGACACACTTCCTCCAACAAGGCCACATCTCCTAATAGTGCAACTTTCTGTGAGCCTATGGGGGCCATTTTCATTCAAACCACCACACAAAGCAACTTAGTAAAGAGCATTTAATTGAGGGCTCACAGTTAGAGGGTTAGTGTCCATGACCATCCTAGTGGGGAGTGTGGAAGCAGGCAGGCAGGCAGACTGAGCTGGAGCAGTAGCCAAGTGCTTACATACTGAGACACAAACACAGCACAAAGTAGAGAGAGCTAACTGAGAATAGTGTAGTGTGGTCTTTTGAGACCTCAAAGCCTATTCCCAGTGACATAACACACTTCCTTCAACAAGGCGACATCTCTCAACCTTTCCCAAACAGTTCTGTCTACTAGGGACCAAGCATTCCAACATGAATTTCTCTGTGCCTTGTCCAAAGCGATAGCCACTCTGAGGAAGAGTATTGCTGGTGTTGCCATTGTTGGGCCTCATGGATGATGCTTTGTGTTAGGCTTGCTTGGGTCACTGGTTGTCACAAAAAGATAAGGTTGTACATATGCTGTTACTTAGGGAATGGAAAGCCTAGTCTCTACTGATCCTTTTTCTTTCAGTTTTCTAAAGCCTGTTTTTGTAGGAAATCGATATTCTCAGTAACATTATGCTGTGTTTTGTGTTATGAAGTTATACTCTAAGTCAAGACTGGCATGTGTTCTGAGAGAAGAAACAGGTACATAGTTGCAACCTCTAGGAGGAGAAAGAGGATGTCTAGGTTAAAGGATAAATTCCAAGTGACCTGACCATAGTAAAGACTGATCTTTCCTTATCAGTAATAATGAAACAGTGCAGTTCAGAGATTGGGGGAGTGAGAATGTTGGGGTGAGATTCTAGGCTTTAGTGGACATTGTCTAAGCCATGGTATTTTCTAGAAGAAAGCAAGAAATCAGTTCAGTTACTGCTTCTGCTTTCACAAGTCTTTCCATCACATCTCTTAGATAACAGGGCCAGCGTCCTGTCTTTAAAGTGTGTTTCCTCTGTACAAATGGACACACTGGCTGAGATGCTCTGTAGTGGCTTCTACTTGTCAGGTGTTTAACTGGGCTATTTGCATAACAATGTCTTGTTCCTTTACACTCTCTGGCTCTTACTGTAGGGAAGACTGAATGTTTTAAGGTTTTAGAAACATTTGTGTCTTATGAGGACGTTAAAGAAAAGCAGTTGTGTTTTTGGAATTTAGAGATACAGATGTTGGCTCTGAAGTCATCCTGTTGGAGGTGCCCAAAGTAGATGAAAGCATATGTTTTGTACAGGGCATGTCCTTTAAACATTTTATTGATGATGTATGTATTTAGAGAAGCGTCAGAGCCTACCTGTATACAAGATGATGAACTGTAACAAAGGGAACAAACCTTGGACAGGAATCTTGAATAGACATTATTGATATCTCCTCTGCCTCCACGTTTTAGATTGCTGCTCGGGAACTCAATATTTATTGTCACTTAGACCACAACTTTATGACAGCAAGCATACCTACCCACAGACTGTTCGTGCACGTCCGCAGACTTGTGGCCAAAGGATACAAGGTCAGCTTTGGCTTTGATTTGTGGGAAAGGAATTGGGATTCTCTTCTAGAGCGTGAAAGCATGTCTTATGAAGTGGTAGAAAGACTTTTGTTGTTAGCTTTAGAACTTGGAATTATGGGAAATTAGTTGTGGGAAAAAACGGGCCGCAGTGGCTGAGTCCTGGAGGCTTCCAGGCGCCAGGTCCCACATACAAGAGAAAGTCTAAGGTTCCAGAGGCTGGAAGCTTTGGCAATGGCAGGCCCCAATGATACGAGGAAGTCCTTGGTTCCAAAAGGGTTTATTTTCATGGCAAGTGGTGGATGGATCTGGATGTACCCACCCTGAAACTCAGGGCAGACCTGAGTTAAATATGGAGGGAGAAAGGGGGAGGTTCTGGGGAAGGTTTAATTGGCTCCGCCCTCTGACCTTCATTAGTATGTAAATCTCTAGGGCCTGAGGCCTGTAGTCACACACACTACCTGTGCACATTGGGAGGGGCTGTAATGGCCTACTTGACTGAACAATGTAAGTCCATGGAGATTAGACTGCTTGTCAGGACCCTGGGTTCTGGGGACGTAGCCGAACTCCTGCCGTTTCTCCCTTGGAGTCTCGGGGTTCCAGGCCCATGCCCAGCCAAGAACCAGGATACCCTTATGCAGTCCCACAATTGATATGTTCTAGTTATTACCATTGTGTCTATACTTTTTTTTTTTTCCCTGAACCAGAGCCTTAAGTTGTAAAGCCCAGGACTGGCTCGAACTCACACTTACTCACAGTCCTCCAAACGCTGGGACGTAGGAATGCTCTACCATGCCAGCTCTGGAGTGTCTGCCATTGCAGCGTGTGGCTTCCTTTCTCCACTTGCCAGTTGCTTGGGGTTCTTTCTGCTCTCCATCTGGATGTCAAGGGTGTTTTCCTTATTTTCAGTGCTTCAGAAAGAACTTTTTAACAGTTTGAAACGTTTTTAAAAAAACAGTGGTTCACTGGATTTGGCGGTAAGTGTGTCTTGCTTTTTGTTGAAGGTGGGAGTTGTGAAGCAAACTGAAACTGCGGCATTAAAGGCCATCGGAGACAATAAAAGTTCTGTCTTTTCCGGAAATTGACTGCACTTTATACAAAATCCACACTTATTGGAGAAGATATCCTTTTAAGATAGGAAGTTTCCTCTTTCTGGTTATAGGGGGTTTGCTTTAAAATGACAAATTTAACTGAACAAATTTCCCTTTTCCTTAATGAGACTGTGTTTGCTGAGGTGTCTAATCACGATGCATCCTGGCACTCCACCATGGTGGGCGTGTCACCAAGAGAGGGCATGTCCATTGTCACTACGAGAGCAGAATTCATCGTAGTGTAATAGCAAGAAAAAGAAATGAGACCAATAAAACATACCTGGTTAATAACCATTTTTGGGGGAGTGTTAGCTATCCAGGGCTTTGCTAGCTCTTCCGAGTCTTGCTAACATGAGACCTGGTATCAGGTAACTTACTAACTTCATGTAAAACGAACTTCAGAGACAAAATGAAGACACAATTAAACATGAGACCATTTTCATTAATTATTGACTTCATAAACAAATTATTGAAATGGGTAGTTGGTTGAAATTGTCTCTTGCAGGTTTCATTGTTCACAATGATTGTCCCAAAGTTTATCATCACTCATAAAGTCTTTATGTTAGTTGAAGCAAAGTAATTTCAAAGGCATAATAATAAGATTCTTAGTGTTTTGTTTTGAGATAGTCTCATTGTGTAGTATAGGCTGGCCTTGAATTTCTTCTTAAGTCTTCCTGGTAGTTGGGATTATCCTTGCCTGAGGACCATACCTGACCCATTATTTTAAAAAGTTAAGAGCAAGGTACAATTAAAAATATTTACTAGATAGTGGCATGTCACTTGTTTTAAATTTTTTTCTTTTATTAAAAATAGATTTTGCATCCACATTCTTTCTGTCTCTGTTAGAAAGGAAACGGGCATCTAGTAAATAATAAAATCAACTACAAATACAAATGATAGAACAAAGACAAAAACATTGGACTAGGACAAAACTAAACAACAAAAAGAGCCAAAGATAAAGCACCAGAAACACATAAGACACAGAGACACATCCCAGTTGCACACACAGGAATCCCACAAAAACCCCAGACTGGGAGCTTTATAGCTTATACTCAAAGGACTATAAAATTAAAAAACCCTGCTACTTCCAAAGATGTGGCTGAGTTTGTCTTCTGTTGGCCGTCTACTGCTGGGCATGGGGCCTGCCCTTAGGAGTGGTTGGCTTCCCCAGTGAGACTCCCCTGGAGAAAACAGGATAACTTTGTCCAGAATCAGCTTTTATCCTTGAGAATTTTGGTTAATGGGATTCATTTGTTACATGTCTGTGCATACATGTTCCTATATGTAAATGTATGTTTCTGTGTAGTATGTTAAAATTCTCTTGATGCTTCTAGAGTTTTAGGCACTTTAGAGATGGGAATTCATTCATGCAGTTTTAGTGTGTGTCCTCTGCTTTGTAGCGTTTCTGAGTTGTTAAGGAGTCAGGCACTATCATCGACTCAGCAGAATGGGGTCAGTTTTGGGCTCCCACAAGGTTGCAGGCGCACTTCTAGCCCCTGTGGAATTGAGAAGATGATAGTTGCCTGTCCTTGTACCTGCTATAGTTCAGGGAAGAGACGACATGCAACTATGACTGTACTTGGAAGAATGCCACATGAGGAAATAAACCTTTATCAGTTAATGGGAATGGAGCTTGTGATTTTCTTTAATGATTACTACATGTGAATCCTCTCATCAGACTGGATGATTCTGTAAATATTGATGAGGTAATGACAGACACTTCTACCAACTATCTTCTGTGTATCTACGAAGAAAAGGAAAACATTAAATACAGAAGGCAGGGGAGCATGTCCGTTGGTATCGTGGTAAGTCCTGGGAAGGTGAGGAGTGAATGATGGGTGTTCCTGGGGCCCCGTGTGGGTAGTCCTGAGCTGTGAGGAGGATTCTGAAGTGCTCTCAGGGACTTTACTAGGAAACTGTTTCCCTTACAACAGTACCTGTCACATAATTAGTTACAATTTTCTTTTCTGGTTACTTGGTACTTTGTGCTGGTGAATGGTCCAGATTGTTTCAGACTATATGCTGTTGTTATGAGTTGAAAACACTGGCAGTGACGGGTGTGCAGGGGGAACAGGGACCTGATAGCACAGTAAAATGCTACACCCAGCATGCGTGTGGCTAGCAAAGGGCTCTAAGATGTCCTCTTTGGTGAGTGATCTAATGGGAGTGATTATGGGACGGACCATCCTAATTAGATTCTGAGAGAGAGAGGGAATATTAAGTAGCCAGTGCACACGCATACTAAATTAATACCAGAAATATGTCCACTCTGTCTTCTGATAAATATGATTCAGGAGCTATAGCAGTACTAATTATGCATTCTGCCTACTCATAAGCAAATTCATCCACTTACAGGTCTAAGACTGTGCCCCTCAGGAGTATTAGACTCCCTTATAACCACTCCTTGTGCTTTGTCAACATCTACAGTCAGTGGCCAGCATTAACACACATTCATAAGGCTTCAGTGTCTTCAGTGTACCTTTAAATACATTATTCATAACTGTGCTAACCTGACATTTGCTTAGCCAGTAAGCCCTTCTCTCAGGGAGTTAGCAAGACTGTAGCAGTTGGGGAGCGCAGATGAATTTTTCCCCCCTGAGAAGCAGTATTTATCTAATCATAGCCAGTTGGTCCCATCTACAAATAGTGAGGTTATTTGCTCACCAGCTTTAGCATATGTACCGTGCGGCTTTATATTTACCTGGGCTCAGACTGAAGAACAGAGTTGGTAGCACATGAGAGCACACAGGTCCTACTTAGCATCTAGCGACAGCATCCTGCCACTGCCAAGACTGACTGTAGCGGCTGAGCCGGGATCTGAACACATGGAGCAATGGTCATTGATCTCAGCAGTCTCTTTTCTGGCTCATGGCATCCTGAGCTCTAGGCCAAGGCTGCACTTGCAGATCTGCAGAAGGCCGATGGGAATGTGCTCCAGTTCCTGAGTCAGTGTGGCTGAAGGAGATCGTTCTCCTGGGTGTTTCTCTCTCTGCAGTGAGCACCTTCTATTTCCCTGTCACGGTGTGAGGGTGTCCTGGGTGCTGGTAGAAAGCCTCCTGTTGAGAACATGCAGGCGTGCCTTGCGCCTTCTCATTTTGAGCATTGTTTGGACTATGGGTTTCTTACGTCACCATCTCTTGGCGTAATAACGGTGTAGATACCACCATTAGACTAGTTGTTTGATTAAAGCAACAGAGAATTAACTCTGTCATCTGAATGTCTAGTAAACAGCTTGTATAAATATGCTTGATTTGTGGGTTGGTACATCAGCTCCTAGGTAACCAATGTAACCCGTGCCACAACTGTGGCCCCTGGAGGATTTTTCTGGCTGGAATTGAGGACATTTCGTGGCTACAAATGAAGGATTTAAAGAAATTATAAAATATTCCAATGGAAAAAATGAGTAGAAATTTACAGAGTAGCGTGAGACAAGTCACTCAGGTCAGTAGCCAATACTATCCAGAAGCATCAAGTTACCCAGGTCCCTTCCTTCACAGTAACTGTACTCCTGGTTTTGGGGCAATAATAGCCTTTTCTTTTATACTGGTTTGACCACCTCCAACTTTATGTACAAAGGAAACATGCTATAAAAGTGTTTTGAATCTTTTGTTTCCTGTTTTGTATATAAACTAAAAAATGTTTTTCTGTTTATTTACTTGCTAGTCACAATATGGGAGGTCCACATGTACCACGGCCATGCTTGCAGAGAGTAGAGGACACTTTGTGAGAATCAGTTCTTTCTGCTCCATGAGGATAAAACAGAGGTCACCAGGCCTGGCAGCGAGCCCTTTATTAGCTGGGGCATGTTGCTAGCTTGCATGTGACATTCATTTACATGCTTTAGATCTTTGCAGTTCTTTTTTAAATCTTATAACCCACACGTACTCATTCCTCTGATGCTGGACACATGGGAGGTTTTGGTAATTTTTGCCTCTGTAAAGAATATTTCTGTAGGCAATTTTTGCATCTCATACATATATCCAAACTCTCGTGAGTATTCACCTGGGAAGAATTGCTGATGTAAACACTGCTGGCATTTTCTCCTTTCCTAGATGATGCTTGGCTCCTGTTGGAAGTGACTGTCACTTAGTTGACTGCATTAACAATATAAAGATTTGTGACACCTCTGACTTTTCATTAGTGCAGACCATCCCTACCTGCTCATCTCTAGGTGTCAGTGGTAGAGGGAAAGCAGCCTGGGGTCTGCAGCTCCACTGTTTTATTGCTCGGAGACCTTGGTTAAGCACCTCACTACTCTTCAGCTCTTCCAAACCTTGGTCCCCTTCAGGTTTCCTTCTGTGTCACTGGGGTGACACAGGTGATGGTTTTAAGTTGTGTTGGCCGTTTTACTGGAGACTAGAGGGGTTTCATTCATTGTGTTGTTTGATTTCTGCTATGCAAGAACTAGACTGTGTCGCTTGTATGCGATCAGGTGTGGTCACCGGCACTTTGTCCTGATAACTTTCTCTCTGTGAAGCTGTCAGAGCGGATTTAATCCCTGTAGTGACCTCATGAGGAAGCTGATAACGGGTTTCCATATGTAGGGGAGGAGGCTGCTGCTCTCAGGGGTGCTCGGCGACGTGCTATAGCACTCTGCCGAGCACAGCAGGTCCAGCCTGTACTCAGTGTGTCTCATTCAAACTCCCACTTAACGCCTACTGCATTAATTGATTAACTAATTAATTATGTGTGTACATGGCAAGTGTGTGGAGGTCAGAGGACTACTTTGGGAGTAGGTTCGCTCCTTCTACCATGTGAATCCTGTGGAGATCAAGCTCAGGTCCTCAGGCTCAATGGCAAGTTTTCCCTGTTGAGTCCTCTCCCCAGCCCTCAGCCCCTTTAGATGCCTGTGAATCTAACTTAAGTAAGAATCTTAGAAGGCAGGTGGGTTTTCCACTTTTGAAGCTGAGCACATTTTGGAGCCTGTCATTAAGTAGAACCATGCTTGTGATGTGTTGGTGCAGCTGGATGGTGTCTGTGTCTTGTTGCTATTATGTTTATTGTCGCTTCCAGGGAGTGCAGCCTACAACGGGCGAGGTTGTGTTCGACTGCTTCCAGGACTCTGCTTCTAGACTGGAGCTGGAGACGCGCATATCAAGCCTGCAGCCTGTGGAACTTCTGCTTCCCGAGGATCTGTCTGAGCCCACAGAGATGCTTGTCCACAGAGCCTCTGCTGTCAGGTGAGGAGTGACCATTCTCACACTAGCGGGACTTCCCAAGCCAATGCTTGTTCTAATAGAAATTTCCCCAAGTCAAGGTTTCTCTGTGTAGTCCTGGCTGTCCTGGAACCTGCTTTGTAGACTAGGCTGGCCTTGAACTCATAGATTCATCAGCTTTTGCCTCCCAAGAACTGGGATTAAAGGTGAGCACCACTATCCCAGCTTCAATAATAGAGATTTTGAAAGGAAAAAAAAAAAATTGCGTAGGACTATAGATGACAGTCATTTTAAAGGGATTTTTCATATTACTTAAATTATATTGTTTGAAGATTTTTGTATATATTTTACAGGTAATTTAGAACTTATTTCTTTAAACGTCTCACAGATGTTGTATTCTGAGCTGTGAGTTTCTTCCAGGATGGGTGGGACCCAGGAGTTTTAGTTACTAGACCTTATATCACAACAGTCATTTTGAAGCAAGTAGAGGAGAAGGTACATGTGTGAGGCTGTACATGCCTTGCTGGATTCTCAAGGTGTGTGATGTTAACACTATAGGCAGGTGCCTCTGTGGAAGGGTAGCTGGAAGGTCAGGGAGCATGGTCTAACCTGAGGGCCATCTACATGAAGGGATGACTGGGGAGTCACAGCTAGTGGGCTGACAAGCCACTGATGAAATCAAACTGATTTAAAGTAAGGTCGTGACTTTACAGTTTGTTTTTCTGATGATAGCACTAATATGCATTACTTAGAAGAATTAAGAATTACAAAAGAAAGATAAAATAAATCCATTTCACAAATACAGAAATAGCTCCACTTTGATGTTTTATTTCTTTGTATGTATTTTTTTTTTATTTATAAACTTATGTTCATGTAGCAAATATAGGTTTGTACCTATATTTAGCTTAAAAATTCCCTATTTTTATGGGAAATTTCAGACACATGAATGTAGGCATTTCAGAAGAGTCCACCTGCCAGTGCCCAGTGGGGCCGGTCTCATTCAGCCGCACCCTTCTCTCTGGGATGCTTATTTTGAAGCAGAATTTAGTGACTACTGCTTGTCTGCTAATATTTCAGTAAGCACTTCAGAAACATGATTCGTGTGACGTTTGTTGTACGAGTGGACTGTGACGCTGCTGCTGCTTTTTGTTGTGTTTACTGTCTCGCTGTTCGGACAGCACAGTAGCATCTGCAGAAGCGTTTGTGCACATTCTTAGTTCTTTTCTGAGTGTCAGTCCTGAAGTGGGATTTCTAAGTTAGAAGTCATAAACATTTATAAAAATGTGGTTGATTGCTAGACTGGTAATACTGGCCCAAAGGGGCTTCATGAACTCTTTGGAACATTTTCAGTGATTGCCTAAATAATCTTTATCATTTTTATTATAGGTTGAAAATAGTTTTGTTCTTAGTTCTCTTCTGTGTTCAAGTTTGATCAGTTAAAAGTCAAACAGTCCATTTATGAGGGGTGCTGACACGGGAGAGCTAAATATTGAATAAATTCTCAGATACTTTTAAAGGAGACTCTTAAATATAAGAATATTTACCGTGTTTCATGTCTTTGATTTTGCTCATTTTCCTTCATAACCAAGTGTATATTTGATTAACTTAGATTAATCTGGAATTTGGTCAGTTTTAATCATTATGTTAGATTTCTGTTTTCTACTTATTTTTATAAAAATCAATAAAAGTAAAAGTTAAAAAAAGAAAAAGCCAAAACCCTGTGCAGTAGCAGACAGTGCCAAGGTGGAATCTGCTTGGCAAGGAGCTTCACTGGATGGTATCTTCAGTGTTTACTCTCAGATGAGGCTCAGAAGCCTGGATTTGGCATGCTGGACATGTCTTGGCTGACTGACTGGGACTTAGGAATCTACCGACCTCAGGCTATTTTAGTGTATTTCTATTCCAGGTTTCTTTTCTGTTCACGTTTATTGACCACATGTAAGAAGGCTCCATTCTTAGTCAATTTTCTTTTTGTACTGTTTGCTCATGAGGAGTTGCGAGTTAAGCCTATGTTTCTATGAGTGTCTGTAGCTAATTTATATGTCTGTAGAGGTCGAGGTGGTAGATGTTCAGACATCACAGCGTCACAGGTTGGATTGGAAATCTGTCTCTTTGCCTTAGTGACTTCGAGTAATTAATTTGACTCTCTTGTCTTCCTATGTCCTTGTTGTAGAGAATACAGGAAATAAGAGTGCTCACTGTAAAGGTGAGTTGTAAAGATAATATGAGTAAAGTTTCTGGGATAGGGACTGGCCAAGCAAACTCACTACAAGGGAAAAAATAATTATCTTAGTTGTGATGATAAAGTGCCATGTCCAAGTACTTTATAAGAAAGAAGGATTTACCTGGGTTTATGGTTGCACAGGGTTAGAGCCCTTGATGGCAGGAGCAGGAAGCCAAGGGTTCCCAACATGAACCGCAAAGCACAAAACAGTGAACTGGAATCAAGGCCTTTGAATATCAGAGCCTGCCCCCATGTCACACCTTCCCAAACACCAATGGGGACAAGTATTCCAATGCTGGAGACTGTGAGACCCTTGTTTAAATCACCACAAAAATGTAGCCATTTCCTCTGTCACTATTGCTTCTTCCTACTTATTATTTTTTTGGGCAGACAGGGTGTGGTTCAGGATACATGTATATATTGTTTTAATTAAAGTTGTCACGTGGCCCAGGCTGGCCTCCAGCTGCTCCCTGTGTATCTGAGGGTTGCCTGATCCTCTCTGCTTCCTCTGGATGCTGGGGTTACAGCTGTGCCACACCCGCCTCCCTTAGTCTCTTCTGGAATGTCTATTAGAGTACATTGTGCCTTCTTTTTTTTTTTTTTTTTTTTTTGGATTTTCGAGACAGGGTTTCTCTGTGTAGTCCTGGCTATCCTGGAACTCACTCTGTAGACCAGGCTGGCCTCAAACTGAGAAATCCGCCTGCCTCTGCCTCCCAAGTGCTGAGATTAAAGGTGTGCGCCACCACTGCCCGGCACATTGTGCCTTCTTATTCTTTTCTTTGCACATGTCTTTTAGGATGTAATTTCTCTGCTACTCTTATGTTTCTTTTATTGGTTTTGATCCTTGGTATTTATTTTTTTCAAAAAAAACAATCTTATAACTCCTTTAACTATTTAAAAATTATATTTTAATTCAGGGTGGAGGAGATGGGTCAGTGGGTCAAATACTTGCCATGCCAGCGTGTGGATCTGAGCTCAGCTCTTGAGCACCCACACAGAAAGCTGTGTGTGGCCGTGAATCCTACAGCCTAGTGTAGGACAGGAGATGGGAGCTCCCAGGCCTCCTCAGAGAGGAAACAACCCTGCTGTTGATGCTGACCCCTGATTCTTGTTTGTGCACACTAGGGAGCACCCCAGCCCTGGAGACTGGGGTGCTGGAGGCTTGCCAAGAACCTCCTTGCAGGAAAGTAAACACATTTTAAATAACATATTTTGATTTGCCATTTCTACTTGTTTTTAGTAGAGTATTTGGACCAATTAAGTCCCTGTGCTTTTGGTAACATCCTATTATTTTTATAATTTGAAAGATCTTTTCCCATCTTGAGAGCGCTTTATAGTTTTACCTATGTTTTATTTCTCCGAAATTCTTTTTTAAAATTTTATTTGTAGTGTTCAATTTTAAATGTACTTTTTCTTTATTTCATTACGTGAGGTGAGTTTCTACCTTAATTTTTCTTATTAGAGACAGTGCTTTACTGGAATGCCCACAAAGCTCATGAAGAATGGTTTGCCAGACTTCTGCTCCAGCTGGCCTCCAGGCAACAGTGTAACAGACTTGTGTTCCCAGCTGGCCTCCAGGCAACAGTGTAACAGACTTGTGTTCCCAGCTGGCCTCCAGGCAACAGTGTAACAGACTTGTGTTCCCAGCTGGCCTCCAGGACAACAGTGTAACAGACTTGTGTTCCCAGCTGGCCTCCAGACAACAGTGTAACACTAACTTTTCAGACAAGAAAGTTGTCTTGTAAGTTTGGTGGTGTCTGTTGTCAATTCTGACATGTAGTTTCTTACCTCTCAGACCTAGAGTCACTCTGTACTCGTCTTTTTCTGCACTAAATAGGAATGTAAAGGCTCTAGTTTTTGTCAGATACTGGTGGGTATTTTATTAATAATGAAGACATTATGAATTACTACTATGTGAGAAGATGCCAAAATTGCCTGGGATTATTAAAGATTCTAATGTAGTAGTTTTAAAAGCAGTTTTTAAAAATTTAACTTTTTATTCCTAACTTTAACCACAAGAGGTCTCCAAAGGATTTTATATTTTATGAGTTAGGATACATATTTTTTTTAGAATATGAAATCCTTCCCATTTATTTCTCAAACTAGATGTATTTATTTCATATTGTGTGTCACTTTTAGATTAAAACAACCATTAGGCAAAGATGATAGTCAGCTGAATTAAACACTCCTGAATAGTGGTAAACTGTTTTTCTCAGGTATCTATCTTTGTATCGCAGGTGTTTGTCAGAAGGGATCAGACATCCTATTCTGTTATCCTGTTGGTTGTCAAAATGTATAGAGAGAAACAAATAGCAGCGGTTTTGAGATTGCTTAAGAGAGTTTTATGTTTATAGAACGTAGTTTATAGTCAAAAGAGAAGCTATGGAAAATAGTATATTAAATTAATAATAATCACTACAATATTATTTACTAGCTTTCACATTGAGTCTTGAGGCAAGCATGGTGATTGTCGCAGGCGCTGCTATGCCTGAGTTCACAGAGGTGGATGTAGCCTGGGCATGGGCACAGCCATGGCAGGCTGTGGAGGCAGTGGGCTGCATAGGGACATTTGCAGGATGGAAGCTTTGACTGGATGGAGGAGAGGAGGGACGTGCATAGTGTGTAGAGTGAACTGATTCAGACTTGGGCACATGGTGAGAGACTCTGGGTCAGAGGAAATGTTCATCCGGGAAGTGAGGAAAATCACAGGGCTTTAACAAAGAAATGCAGGGAAGGGGCATAAATTCATGGGAAGAGTCAGCGAGTGGCCATAGTAGAGAAGAGGCAAGCTTACTGCCAGGAGAGACTCTTGAATTTTCAAGTGAAGAAGAAGAATGATTTACATGGGAAGAACACATAGAGTAGGTCAGAGAGCATGGGAAAGTCAATAGTTGAAAGTAAGAGGAAGAAATGAAGCAGAAAGGAGGGCTCAAAGTCAGGTAGCAGGTGAGTGTGAGTAGGAGGAGGGCGTGGTCATGTGAGTGTGAGTAGGAGGAAGGCTGTGGTCATGTGAGTGTGAGTAGGAGGGGGGCTGTGGTCATGTGAGTGTGAGTAGGAGGGGGGCTGTGGTCATGTGAGTGTGAGTAGGAGGGGGCTGTGGTCATGTGAGTGTGAGTAGGGAGGGGGCTGTGGTCATGTGAGTGTGAGTAGAGGAGGGCTGTGGTCATGTGAGTGTGAGTAGGAGGGGGGCTGTGGTCATGTGAGTGTGAGTAGGAGGGGGGCTGTGGTCATGTGAGTGTGAGTAGGAGGGGGGCTGTGGTCATGTGAGTGTGAGTAGGAGGGGGGCTGTGGTCATGTGAGTGTGAGTAGGAGGGGGGCTGTGGTCATGTGAGTGTGAGTAGGAGGGGGGCTGTGGTCATATGAGTGTGAGTAGGAGGGGGGCTGTGGTCATGTGAGTGTGAGTAGGAGGGGGGCTGTGGTCATGTGAGTGTGAGTAGGAGGGGGGCTGTGGTCATGTGAGTGTGAGTAGGAGGAGGGCTGTGGTCATGTGAGTGTGAGTAGGAGGAGGGCTGTGGTCATGTGAGTGTGAGTAGGAGGAGGGCTGCGGTCATCTGCTGCATGTGATACTCTGAATAATATGTTCGGTTGTTATAGCATTGATGGAAACTGTGACATTAGAGACGACGCCTGGATTAAGAAGTAGCTCCCAGTGGTTGATGTGACTTACTGAGAGCTGTGGAAAAATGCCCTCTGGCCCAGTGACTTAATGTCTGACCTTTCAAATAACTGCTAACCACAGAGCTCATGGATGAGACGTGCTGCACATTTAAAGAAAATGTTGAGATCCAGTGTTGTGATAGATTATTATTATTATCATTGTCTTAATTGTAGAAGACCAAGCATCATTGTACTTTTTCAAACTGTTTTCTGATGTGGTTATTGTATTCTGAAGACTTATATCCCTCAAATGCCATTTCAGTGACAGATGTTTGAAATTATCATTACAGCTTTCAGTTTAGTTAAATTATTTATTAGAGGCAGTTGAACACTTTGGATTGTTGTATTTTGATTTTCAGATTTTTATGGAAAATGTTTAGTAGTGTTAGTGTAAAAATTAAGTTAGTTTTGAGTCTGTATAATTCAGGTTTCTGTTATGATTAAAGTCCAACTTCTCCCTAATCATTATTTCAGTTTGGCATTAGTTACAGAATCCCAAGCCAAGCTAGATTTGGTGACATATGTCTTTAGTTCCAGCATTTTAGAGATGAGGCAGAGGCAGGCAGATCCCTGTCTATGGAGCGAGTTCTAGGTTCTAGGACAGCCAGGGCTACACAGAAAAACCCTTAGCAGGGTGGGGTTGGGGTGTGGTTGAAGAAAGGAAAAAGGGAATTTTTCTTATTAAATTGTTTAATAATTGATGTTATTACATATTTGATGATTCCAAGTTAGTGACTACAGTGTTCTAAGTTTAATAAGTTAGTGCCTTGCACTTAGATGAGGCCATCAACATGATTCTTATGTCTCAGGAGCCGAGAAACCGAGAGATGCCTTTTCAAGCACTGAGTGGATTATGGGAGGGAATAGCAGAGCACCTCAGTCTGGGAATGGTGAGACTGGACAGTGTAAAGACAGGGTGGGGAAAGGCAACATCAGGCCAGGCTGGCTGAGAAGTCAGCTGTAGGCACAGAGTGAGCTGGTCCAGTGCTCCTGTCAGAGATCTTAGGCCAGGGCTGGAGTGTCGTCCAGGACGGTGGGGCTTCGTGATGATGCTTCTCAAGTTAGCTTGCAGATTCCTCTTATAGCTGCTGTATTTTGTGTCAGAATTTGTTCTTTCCATTTTAAATAACAATTTAAAAAACCCTACAGAGACAATACATTTGTTTTTCACCTGAAAAAAAAAAATACCTTTTTAAAAAGGAAAATGATTTTGTTAAACTTCTGAATTTGATTTATGTTATTGTTATATGACTTAAATATCTAAACCTAAAACTTAGTGCTATATGGCATTTCTGTAGTAATAAAGTCCAGGGTTGGGAACATAGACAGGAGCATGAAGTAACAGAGAATGAATGGACAGTTGTGAAGGAAGATGCTCCACTTAGAGTGAACTCTCCTGGTCCAGTGGGCAGTCAGATACTGCTTTTTCCTTAACAGCTTCCCCTCATCTCTTTCTGAAAATACCAATTTTAGGACCATGGCAACATCAAGAGGGAGGTAGCAGTTTTCCATATGTGTCTTCTTTATTATTCATATTATCCAAAGCAAAACTAGGTTCTTTTTTAGTTCAGCATTGCTGTACTTTATTATTATAAAGAATCGTTTTTTTTTTCAACATTTTTTTCTATTTTTAAATATTTATTTTATTTTGTCTGCGTGTGTATATGCCCACCACCTGCATGTCTGGTACCCTTGGCTGTCAAGAGAAGGTGTGGGAGCCTGTGGACCTGGGGTTACGGATGGTCGGATGGTCGTGTGAGTGCAGGAAATGGATCCAGGGCGTCCTCAAGAGCACAAGTGCGCTTACCCAGTGAGCCATCCATCCCCCAGCACGTCTCATCCATGAGCTCTGTGCTTGCTCCTCGGCGCTGCTGTCTCTCTTTCCAGCTCCTCCTCTTGTGTCATGTTCACTCACTGTTACTATTGCTCCGCTTTCTTTCTTCCCTTCTTCCTAAAGTCTGATAACCAAAATATTTAGTTGGTGTTTCCGTCGGTCCTGTCTGTTGTCTCCAGCTCTCTGACAGACCCTTGCTCTTCCTCAGGCAGCCGATCACTGAGCTTTCTAGTTTAAGTATTGATTTTTCACTTCTGAATGTTTTGTTTGGGTTCTTGTTATATCTTTAATTTCTGTGCAGACATTTTTTTTTTAACCTTGGCTTTTTATCTTTTTATTTGTTTCAAGCCTACGTATAATTACTGGTAAAACAATGATTAATTTTGTGTATTGAGTGTGTCTGGGTGGGCACACATGTGAAGGTCAGAAGACAACTGCAATGTGATGGGATGGAACTCAAGTCATCAGGCGTGGCAGAAAGTGCCTTTGGCTATTGACCTGTCTCCTTGGCTCTTAAAACATTTAAAAAAACCCAACACTGCCAATTTCTCTGTTTTGTCCATTTCATCGATATATATGCAATGTACTGTGATCATGGTCACTTCCATTGCCCTCCCCACTCACACCCCCTCTGACCCCTCCTCCCTGCCAACCAGGCCCTCTCCTATTCAGAATGTCGATTTTATGTCCCATGTCCTGTGTCCATAGCCACCTCTGCTGTGAGTCCATGGTACGGCCTTGGACTCTGACATGCTGTCAGAGATTCTGATATTGCTGCTGTCCTGCTATTGGTCTGTTGGGTTTGTGATCTTCCTGTTTCTTGGTGTGATAGTGAGTTTTGGTGGTAATGTTTGTTTTTCCCTACTGGGATGTGAGAATCCAGGGCTTGTTTAGACTGTCTTAGGAGCTTTCTGATTTGTAAGGTGGGCTGTGCTGCATCATTACTGCCAGGTGAGATACATACGAATGTTCCCTCTGCAGCCTCTGGTGGGTGCTGTGAGTCCGAGTTCCTCGTGTAGTCTCTGAGTCATTCAGTAGGAGGGACCTCATCACCACAGTGTACAGGCTGCCTGTGTGCTCTCCCTTGCACCATGGGGCCTGAGGACTTGCTAAGGATGGATATCTCAGTTTCTTAGCCTCCTCTGACCACACCAGCAAGGGGTTGGAGCTTCTCCAGTATGATGAGACTGGAGCCTATCCTCCTACGTCCTCCCTAGGGTGGATGAAGGTTAGAGCATAGTTTTCCTGGAGTCCCTGGCTAGAGCACAGTGGTTACTGTTGTCTGAAATAGTGACCTTCTGAAATGTTGGTTTCCCTAGCTCTAAACCCGGTTGTGTGTGGTGAAGAGTAACATGAGGGGCTCACCCCGTGGCTTTGTTGAGCTTGAGTGCCCTGGCTGGTCTGTTTTCTGCCTGCTGTGTGTCATGTGTAACATGCAGGGAGTCCGACTTGTCAGGAGGGATAGAGGGCACACTCCCATTCCTCCCCTCTGGCCAAGACTGTAGGGATTGCTCTCCTCACCTTGTTTCCTTAGAGGTTAATCGTTAGTGCATTGATTGTCTTGCAGAGATTTACTGCAGTAAAGTTGACTTTTGCAGATGTGCGAATGTGATAAAAAGTCTCAAATTAAAACTGTCAAGTACTTCGAAGAGTATAATCAGTGGGGCCCATCCTGGCCTCTTTCTCGGTGACATCACAGCAGGGGTCTACAAAAGGCAGTTGTGACTTTTGCTCACCCTCCTTCAAAGTGACTATTAGGTGATTAGACCCCCATCACCTTTTTGCACATCTTGTCCTTCTTGTCATTGTACAAAACTGTCAGTTAAAATATTAGAAGGCACCTTAGTAGCAACTGGCCCAAGAGCTCAGAAAGGGGGTTTGTCTTGTGCAGTGTCTGAGGAACCGGGAAGGCGAGGACTGAGTTTCCAGCACAGCAGCCTCCGCTGATAGCCATCAAGCCACACCTGCCTACTTACCTGCAAGAATTTTAAGTGACTTGCCTTTTTTTTTAACTTCCATAGTTAAATATTTACTAAATGTATATTTAAAACATCTAATTAGTGAATGGAACCTGTGATTTCATAAATTTTTATGGTGTAGAAAGTGTCTTAAGTTGGCATTGAGTTGATTTAGCAAGTGTGAGCAAGCTGTAGTGACATGCTCACTGGCAGAGGTGGAGGGGAGTGACTGCAGGAGGGCTGTGAGCACTTAGGGACAGTGCCACACTCACCTGCATCTAACTTGAAAATCGCTGTATAAATTGGATCATTTTTAAATGCTAAGGCAAAGCTAAGTAGAGTTAAAGGGACTGTAAGTGACGAGCCTGAGGCCCACAGGGGCCCCTCAGCTCTCCAGGGTGGGCCATCCTCCATGGTGTATGACTGGCTTGCCTTCCTATTAGGATATTTTATTCTACCCTCTAGGTAATTTTATAGTTTAGGTGTCTAGCAGTAAACTTTAATGAAACATCTTCTCTTATGTCTAAGAAAAAGCTTGATATATTTTTCCAGTAGCTCCTCAACTTGTTGATTCATCCTCTAAACTGTACATTATTAAATGTTTATTCATCTATTCATCATTAGAAACAGTCACTGGCATCTGCCGTGAATTAGGTAATTAGGTGGTAAAGGTACAAAACAGACTAAGGATCTCACCTTGCGCTTCCAGAGAGGATTTAGTCATAAGGCAAAGCAGCGATGGGATCGCTGGTCGTGGGTCTCCAGAGAGCCCCTGCTCCTGGTCTGATGGGTGGTGGCTGCTGCCTGCAGTGCAGCGCTTGCAAGGGAGACAGAGACAGGAGTTCTTTTACCTGCATTAAGTAACAAACAGCCAAAAGAGCAGTCACTTCTAGCCTGGAAACATGAATAAGTCAGTAATGGATGTCCCAGGAGTGATCGCTGGGAAGATGGAGGGTTCCTTGTCTGTTTGGTTGGTTGGTTTTGGGGTGGGAGGAGTGAACCAGTTTGGTGGCCTGTTCTGAATGAATGCTGAAGGCCGAGGCAGGTCAGAGTGGTGGCTTAGAGAGGAAAGGTGTGCATGGTGAACAGGAAGCGTAGGGAGAGAGTGGCCAGAAGGCCGTCACAGCGAGGCTGGGCAAAAGTGGTTTCGGTGCAAAAGGTAGCTGAGGCGGCTGGTGACAGGGCAGGTTCATAATGGTCGCTCTCCCAGATTCTTTTTCTTTTCTTTTGTTTTATTTTTTCCGGAGCTACTGACTTGAAAGGAGTAAATAAGTTGTGTCTGCAGTAATTTTACTGACAGGAGCCAAACTAGACAAAAGTACACGTGGCCTTGGGGTTGCTGCAGGGTGCCCCAGGAAGGGCTGCACTGCCCAAGCAGACAGTTCGGAAGCAGCCGTGTGAGAAGCAGCCTTTGTTTGGATAATTCAACTTGAGATTTTTAAGTATATCTTCTCATATGGGGTCGAGGGTGTGATGGCGTAATCTCCTCAGTAACTCAATACTTTGTTTCTCGTGGGTTTTTTTCTCAGAGGGTTGTACTGTACAATTTTAGTATCCCAGTAGTATCTTCTCTCCATATTACAGAGAGTTTTCTATATCTAACTCATAAAACCAGGTTTTAAAAATTATTCTATTATTTTATGTGTATGGATGTTTTGCTGGTGTGTATGCTTACACACCATGTGTGGGCACAGTACCTGTGATGGCTAGAAGAGGACATCAGATGCCCTGGAACTGGAGTTACAGGTGGTTGACCCACAATGTGGGTGCTGGGAACTGAACCTGGGTCCTCTGGAAGTATAGCTACTAGACTCTTAACCACTGAGCTGTCTCTCCAACTCCTGAAAGAAGCTTTGTGTTTTGTTTTAAATTAGTCATGATTCAGTAGTAGAGCTTTTGAGTTGTCTATGATTATCATCTTAAAAAATCAACCCTGTAACAAGTATTGCAAGAGCTTTTATTAGTTCAGGTGGGTATAAAGAGACTGTGTATCACAGAAGGCAGCTAATGACAGAAAAGGGAAGGCAGGTGACAAAGGCAAAGATAGTCTCTGCAGTGTTCATACACATTATTTGTGGTTTTGATAACACCCAAGCCTCTGAAGCACATGCTGTCTTCTTTTTATGACAGGGAGAGGCGAGCGACATTGGGGTTAAAAGCCAGCTGACCCAGAACAAACAGTACCAGTAACAACAAGAAAAGCCCTATAATCTTTGAAGTTGGGGGATCACTGGGGAGTAAGGCTCAGCCCCGTTACATTCCAGTCCTGTGTGATGCTTGGAAGTCTCCCTTCTATAACATAGGGTGTGAGCATACAGCATGATAAGAGAAAAACCCCCCTTATAACTGAACTCGGCACAACTGCTACCTGTGTTTAGGTGTCCCTAATTGTGTTTCCAGTCACTGTCTCTTCTCATAAAGCTTCCTCAGGTTCTGCCTTCAGTTGGAGGCTTGCTTCAGAGCCCGACTTAGCCTCTTCCTGTCTTTTCAGCCATCTCTTCTGTGATACCTCCTTGCTGAAGGGAGATTTCTAGCCATTACTTTCCAGATTACTCTGGGATTATCCTCTTAGCTCTTGTTTCAGGGCAGCAATTTCTTTCTATCCTACCTTTTTGTGATTTTTTTTTGTTTTGTTTTGTTTTTTTTTAAGTCTTTAGCTCAAGTCTTGACCCCCAGAGCAGTGCAAGTATATGAAGCTGGGTTATGTTTGTTCTCTCTGCTTTTTTCTCTTAAGTCCCTCCCTTCTCTAAGAAAAAAACCTTCTGGTGTTGTTTCACACACTATCTTTAAAATGATTTGTCTCTAGCTTCTTACTCTGCATCTGGTGCATTTAGTGACTCTTCATGAAGTAATTGATGTAAACTGGTACCCTTCAACTGTGGTTGTTATCAGAATGTCTGCCCTGTAGCTGGAGAAGCAGGCAGATGTGATGAAGGCACACTTTGTATAGGGAGTAAGCCAACTGATCCCAAACGTAAGCACTTCTTAATGCCTGGAACCTGCAACTATTTAGGGCCAATGGCAGAGATGAAATGAGGTCGCCGATGGGTCAAGGTTGGAAACAAGCTGTTCTTGTCTTTTGGTGGCTTTATTAATCATTGAGGGAAAGGGGGATGGAAGAGGTCAAAGTAATGCTTCTCTCCCACTGACACTGGTGTTGAAGATGGAGAAGCAAACTCTAAGTCAAGGGGTGTGGTTACACCTGGGAGCTGAGGCACAGGAAGCAGAAGTTGTAGAACAGAAGGGAATCTAAGGATTGGCCTCTGAGAGCTCCTGCTGGAATTGTGACTTAGGGGACTGACAGGTAGGAAATGTGTGTTGTTTGAAGCCACTGAATTCGTGATAACTTGCTGTAGGGTAGACAGAAAGCAGTACACTCTCAGAAAGAAATAGGAAGTAACCTGTGTGAGCTGTTTCAGGCCACTCACCTAGGACAGTCACACAGCAGTGGTGTAGGCAGTGGGTGATGCAAACTGTATCGTAGTGTCAGTCCTGGCTGTAAAGAACTTGTATATTGGTAACCGCTTACTGCAGTTAACGCAGACTGTGTCATCTTTCTTAAGGACCCCGATTCTTTTGCCCTGCTTTTATACTGTTGAAATAGAGGTAATTTTCCTGCACTTACAAAATGTTAATCTCAGGAGTGTAGCTCCCTGGTAGAGAGTGCCTAGGAAAACAGTGCAAACAGGAGCTCTGACTGACATGCTGAACACACATAGGAAGACCTTGATAGAGTAATTGCCACTTGAACAGTTTCTAGTTACTAAGCAACGGTACCACTTATATATGAATTCCTGTATAGGTGCCTATGCTTTATAGTCTATTATATAACTCTTAGCCATAGCACAGAACTTATTAAGTTGAGCGAGACAGGAGACTGCCCACCGTGCAGATTGAAATCCTGTTTCTGCTGCACAGTGGAACGGCCTGATCTGCAGCTTGTCACCCTGCCTCCCGTGTACCTACTTGTTGCCACAGAGGAACACGTGGTTTAGACTCCTCGTTTTCTGGGGCTTCAGTAGGTTAATTCCACGGACCTGCACACACAGAAAGCTGTGCTTCTGAGAGAAGTTTCCCTCTGCTTCCTCCTGTTCTCCATGGTATCTCTTCCTCTGTACCAACAGTGCAGAGACTTACCTCAGGGCATGCGTTTTACTCACTGCCGGCTTATCCTGTAAAGTAAATAGCACTGGTGTCAAAGTACCCACGTGTCACAGTCTACACACATAGACACTTCTGATTAACTTAAAAATGTGCATCTAGATGTAATGCTGAGTCAGCTGTCACCGCTCCCCACTGAGTCCTCCAGCCATCAGGATGCCAAGTGTTTTCGGGTGTCTTCTTTCTAACTTGAAATGTAGGCATCCCTATTCAGTGCTGTCTGGGCTGCTGGTGCTTTACGGCTGCACCCTTGTCTACAAGAATTCTCCTGTGGAACGGGGTAACTGTATGACTTTTGTGCATTTGTTCTGACAGACTCTAGGTTGCCACCTTAAAATGTGGTAAATAGAATGAAGCAGTGTTTTTCTAGTGAGATTTATAATTTTAGGTAATTCCAGTTTGATTCAATGCTTCTACATATTTTTTAGATATTTCTTATATGTGTGTATGTGCGTTTCTATCTGCGCATTTGTCTGTCTGTTTCTGTCTGTCTGCCTACCCATCAGTCTGTCTGTATGTCTATTTGTCTGTCTGTCTGTCTGTGTGCATGCACATGCATGTGGGCACTTATGGAGGGAGGCTAAAAAGAGGGTGTCAGATTCCTTGGAGCTGGAGTTCTGGTGGCTGTGAACTACCCAGTATAGGTGCTGGTCCTCTGCAAAAGCAGCAAGTGCTCTTAGCTGCTGAGTCATGTCTCCAGCTCCCAAGTCAATGCTTTTAAATAATACTTTATGCAAAAAGAGTAAAATGGTCCATTTGAGTTTGGTTTGCAGGCCCATTGCTTACGTAAATTACTACATACCTGAGGTCAGGCAAGCTTTCCCCAGTCTGATCTAGACACCAGCCAAGCTGAAATCTATACATGCTGCTGCATACTTGAAGGACAGAATGTCCAGGAGTTTGAGTATAGAACTGCAGCAGATCGCTTGTGCTTTTTCAAACCTTGGTCCCCTCACTTATTAGTTGTGAATTTTCACTTCTCTGTAGCACAGTCCTCATTCAAAATTCAAGTGGACAATTTGGTGCTGAAATATCCATAATTTCATAGGATTGCAGTGAGCGTAAATGCTTGATGCCTATATGGGCTTAGGACAGTGCCTGGGACACAGTCCATGTTCATTTATGGTTTTGTATTCTGAAGCTATTTAGAAGTTGCACTGCAACTTCTAAACGTAGAAGTACGTTTGTTTCTTACAATCTTTTACACCCTAACCATTCATTGCTCTCCAGAGGCTGTCCTTTGGAGTACCCATTAACTAATAAAAGATGCTGTCTCATGAGGTTTTGCTCTGTGATGCAGGGAGTTTACAGAAGCTTGCTAGAGTTGATATATTTCTAGTAATTTATATCAAGTTGCTACAACATTAGCTTAAAATCAGCTATGGTAGGTCACAGAATTGGCATTCATAGCACGTGATCCCTCTTGGCGTCTTCCGTGGTATGGTAGTGATTTGTAAGCTCATGCCTGAGGAGAGGTTGATCCTTCTAGTGGAATTGTAGCAGCTGGTGTCTGAGCAGCCCAGCACTGTGTCACATAGTGGAGGTGGTGAGTCCCAAGTCAGGGTGGCAACAGTGTTGCTTCTGAGGCCACAAAGGAAGGGTAGTTCTCAGCTGTCTCCTTAGTGTCTCCCGACAGCAGCGTCCTCTGTGCTTGTGTTGTATACATGTTTCTGGTGTTGTCTTAAGTACTGGAGTACAGCCTACTCTACTGATCTCACTGTAACATACATACCCATGTAAAGACTGTCTCAGGTACACTAGGCTCAGAGGTATAGGATTTGCACATATAAAGTTTAGCCTGTAACCCATGAATGCATACCTGTACATGCATTATTAATTGTTTTATGAACTCCAGATAACTTGTTAATTTTTTTTTTCTGAAGTTCTTCTTGGGATAATATCAGAAGTAGGATTTCTTGAGAAAAACATTAGTTTAAATGAGGATTTTAGGCCCCTTGAAATAGCCTAAAAGTGGGTTTGTTAATCAGCCTTCAGACTCGAGGCATAGAATCTGAGTGAAATGGCTTGGTATTGTTTTGCTGAGAAAATGCTTTTAATGCATGAAAAACATTTTTGAGATGATTTTCCAGCTATCAGAGAACGTTTCTTTGTTGTGTTTCTTCATAATTATGTAAAATGGAGTTTTACATAATTAGAAAAAAGCTTTTTCTTTTCAAAGGCTAGCATAATAGCATGCATAGCTTTGTGGTTTAAAAAAAAATGACATAATTTAGACCTCAGGGAGAAACATGTTTTTATTTGTAAATTTTTTAATTTGCTATTTTTCATGTGCTATGGCTATATATTTGTATAATTTCTGGTTGACATTTAAAATACCTCAAATTGTGTAGATATGAAATGTACTTTTTAAAAATATATATAGTTTTTTGAGACTGGGTCTTTAAAAACTCTGGTCCTGGCTGTCTTGGAATTCACTCTGTAGACCAGACTGGCCTCAGACTCACAGAGATTCACCTGCCTCTGCCTCCAGACTGCTGGAACTAAAGGCGTGTGCCACCATGCCCAGCTTAGAATGTACATCTTGAAGTTCAGTATTTTTGTTTCAAACTGAAAGATATGTGTTTTGCTGGGTAGGTACTGGAATCAGAATCTTACTCAGCAGGGTTTGGAGTTGACATTTGCATGGGAATTCAGTCATGCTAGTTTTAGACTTTAAAAAGTTTTTAGCTTTAAATTATACACAGCAGTTTTAAAAGTTTTATTTGTAATCAGCCTTAATCAGGTGTGATTTCCATGTAATAAGCTTTGTACATTAAGTTTGTTTCAATCACAGCCAGTGTAAACATCCTGCAGCCATCATCCCATGTAAGCTCCGCCCTTCTCCCTAGACTTCCTCTGCCTCTTTCTAGTTACTCTCTTTTTATCTCCACCCTTCACTCCCAACACTAATGATCTGATCGCTGTACTTACAGGGTAGGGCAGGCCATTTTAGGGTTTCACTCTGTTAGCATTCTGTCAAACTCCACCTCCACAGTTACCTGGCAAGAGCCAGGTAGCCCTGCCCACTATTATAAAAAGGGGCTGTCTGGCCCCTCCTGCTCTCTTGCTCCTGTGACCCAAGCCTGCAGGTATCTGACCCTTTCCCTCTCCCCTCCCCCCTCCACGTGGTCATGGCCGGCCACCACCTCCATCTCTCTCTGCTCTCCCCTCTGTCCTAAATAAATTTCTCCTCGTGGAAACCTCTGCCACCGTTTTTCTTTTTTTAAATAACAACACACACAACTAGAATTATTACAGTGTGGACTCTTTGTTGTCTACTTTTTTACATTTGCATAAAGAAATGTGTTGTTGAATGTACGGGGAATTTGTTCTCTTTAATTGCGGTGTAGTTTTATGTTAGATGAATATACCAAGGCTTGTTGATCATTCACTTGTTAAATCCTTGGGTTGTTTCCAGCTTGTGGCTATTTTCAGTAAAGCTGGTAAGAACACTCCTCTGTGTTCTGTCTTCTCACAGACATACTTATTTTGGATAGGCCTAGGAGTGGAATTGCTAGGTTAGGTATGTAAACATATACATCTAACCTTGTGGGAAAAACCGAAAATGTTCTTTATAGTAATTCTACAGTTTTGCTTCTGTGCTGCAGTGCTCCCCCTCCATCGCTGGATCATGGCATTGTTGCTCTAAATAAATTTCTCCTCGTAATCCTACCACTCGTTTTTTTTTCTCTCATCTACTTTACTCTGCTCTCCCTCTCCCTGATCTACTTAATATAAATGTTTGTGTCTCTAAGCTGCCGTTGGACTTATTCGCAGTACTTTTTCTGTGGAGCTGCTTCTTCAGTGTGTGACTTTGTGCACATGTTTAGTTAGCTTTCTGTGTAGACTACTTCTCTCAGTTTAGCTGTGCTTCTGTGTGCATGTGTGAGAGCTGTAGCACTGTGCTGAAATGTTGGGCTGTATTTGTGCTGCATTTGAGCTGATCTGTCTGCAGTTGTAGATGTAGCTTCGTTCAGTGTAGATGAGTTTTCCAGGTGTGAGCTGTACTTTTCTGAGTGTTGAGCTGTAGCTTTGTGCTGATGTGTGAGAGCTGTAGCTCTGTGTGCAGTGTGTAAGCTGACTTCTGTGCTGCAGTGTGTGAGGTGTAGCTTCTGTGCGAATGTGTGAGATTAGCTTCTGTGCTCCAGTGTGTGAGAGCTGTAGCTTCTGTGCTGCAGTGTGTAGAGCTGTAGCTTCTGTGCTGCAGTGTGTGAGAGCTGTAGCTTCTGTGCTGCAGTGTGTGAGAGCTGTAGCTTCTGTGCTGCAGTGTGTGAGAGCTGTAGCTTCTGTGCTGCAGTGTGTGAGCTGTAGCTTCTGTGCTGCAGTGTGTGAGGCTGTAGCTTCTGTGCTGCAGTGTGTGAGAGCTGTAGCTTCTGTGCTGCAGTGTGTGAGAGCTGTAGCTTCTGTGCTGCAGTGTGTGAGCTGTAGCTTCTGTGCTGCAGTGTGTGAGAGCTGTAGCTTCTGTCTGCAGTGTGTGAGAGCTGTAGCTTCTGTGCTGCATGTGTGAGAGCTGTAGCTTCTGTCTGCATGTGTGAGCTGTAGCTTCTGTGCTGCAGTGTGTGAGAGCTGTAGCTTCTGTGCTGCAGTGTGTGAGAGCTGTAGCTTCTGTGCTGCAGTGTGTGAGAGCTGTAGCTTCTGTGCTGCAGTGTGTGAGCTGTAGTTCTGTGGCTGCAGTGTGTGAGAGCTGTAGCTTCTGTGCTGCATGTGTGAGAGCTGTAGCTTCTGTGCTGCAGTGTGTGAGAGCTGTAGCTTCTGTGCTGCAGTGTGTGAAGCTGTAGCTTCTGTGCTGCAGTGTGTGAAGCTGTAGTCTGTGCTGCAGTGTGAGAGCGTAGCTTCTGTGCTGCAGTGTGTGGAGCTGTAGCTTCTGTGCTGCAGTGTGTGAGAGCTGTAGCTTCTGTGCTGCAGTGTGTGAGAGCTGTAGCTTCTGTGCTGCAGTGTGTGAGAGCTGTAGCTTCTGTGCTGCAGTGTGTGAGAGCTGTAGTTCTGTGCTGCAGTGTGTGAGAGCTGTACTTCTGTGCTGCAGTGTGTGAGAGCTGTAGCTTCTGTGCTGCAGTGTGTGAGCTGTAGCTTCTGTGCTGCATGTGTGAGAGCTGTAGCTTCTGTGCTGCAGTGTGTGAGAGCTGTAGCTTCTGTGCTGCAGTGTGTGAGAGCTGTAGCTTCTGTCTGCAGTGGTGAACTGTAGCTTCTGTGCTGCAGTGTGTGAGCTGTAGCTTCTGTGCTGCAGTGTGTGAGAGCTGTAGCTTCTGTGCTGCAGTGTGTGAGAGCTGTAGCTTCTGTGCTGCAGTGTGTGAGAGCTGTAGCTTCTGTGATGCAGTGTGTGAGCTGTAGCTTCTGTGCTGCAGTGTGTGACTGTAGCTTCTGTGCTGCAGTGTGTGAGAGCTGTAGCTTCTGTCTGCAGTGTGTGAGAGCTGTACTTCTGTGCTGCAGTGTGTGAGAGCTGTAGCTCTGTCTGCAGTGTGTGAGAGCTGTAGCTTCTGTGCTGCAGTGTGTGAGCTGTAGCTTCTGTGCTGCAGTGTGTGAGAGCTGTAGCTTCTGTCTGCAGTGTAGTGATTGTAACCTGTAGCTTCTGTCTGCAGTGTGTGGAGCTGTAGCTTCTGTGCTGCAGTGTGTGAGAGCTGTAGCTTCTGTGCTGCAGTGTGTGAGAGCTGTAGCTTCTGTGCTGCAGTGTGTGAGTGAGCTTGTTATGCTGTCTGTCTGCTGAGTGTGTGAGAGCTGTAGCTTCTGTGCTGCAGTGTGTGAGAGCTGTAGCTTCTGTGCTGCAGTGTTGTGAGCTGTAGCTTCTGTGCTGCAGTGTGTGTGAGTGAGCTGTAGCTTCTGTGCTGCAGTGTGTGAGAGCTGTAGCTTCTGTGCTGCAGTGTGTGAGAGCTGTAGCTTCTGTGCTGCAGTGTGTGAGAGCTGTAGCTTCTGTCTGCAGTGTGTGAGAGCTGTAGCTTCTGTGCTGCAGTTGTGTGAGAGCTGTAGCTTCTGTGCTGCAGTGTGTGAGAGCTGTAGCTACTGTCTGCAGTGTGTGAGAGCTGTAGCTACTGTCTGCAGTGTGTGAACTCTGTAGCTTCTGTCTGCAATGTGAGAGCTGCTGTAGCTTCTGTGCTGCAGTGTGTGAGAGCTGTAGCTTCTGTGATGCAGTGTGTGAGAGCTGTAGCTACTGTCGGCAGTGTGTGAACTCTGTAGCTTCTGTCTGCAATGTGAGAGCTGTAGCTTCTGTGCTGCAGTGTGTGAGAGCTGTAGCTTCTGTGCTGCAGTGTGTGAGAGCTGTAGCTACTGTCTGCAGTGTGTGAACTCTGTAGCTTCTGTCTGCAATGTGAGAGCTGTAGCTTCTGTGCTGCAGTGTGTGAGAGCTGTAGCTTCTGTGCTACAGTGTGTGAACTCTGTAGCTTCTGTCTTCAGTGTGTGAGCTGTAGCTCCATCCTCATCTATTACTCCAGCATGTCTTTTCACTTTGAGCCACTGTAATGACCAAATTGTGTTTTCACATTTGGGTTTTAATTGGCTTCTCTATGAACAGAGCTGTTTCATGTATGTTTTGAGTGTTCATCCATGTGTCTTCTCTGTCCATTTTAACTCTTGGATTGCTTGTGTTGAGGTAAAGGAATTGTTCTAGGTAAAATTTTTTAACCACACATGCCTGAGTTCATATACATTCTCTTTCCCTCTACCTGTCCCTCCCCCTCTCCCTCTCTCTCCTCCTTTCTCTTTCCCTCTGTCCCTCTCCCACTGCCTCCATCTCTCCCCCCCTCCCTCTCTCTTCTCTCTCTCCCTGTGTCCCTCTCTATCCCTCTGCCTCCATCTCTCCCCTCATCTCCCTCTCCCTCTCCCTTTCTCTTTCTTCTCTTTCTCTGTGATATTTTCTTCAAGCTTTGGGTTTACCTTTTAATTTTCTCATGAATGCAGAAGAACAAAAGATTTGAACATCAAACCTACAGTTTCCTCTTTAGTGACAAGTATCTCCTATATCTTAAATTCTGTCTATTCTAGAAGCATGAAGCCATTTACATTTTCTTCTTGTAAGTTTTATATAGTTTAAGTTTACAGTTTTAGGTCTGCTAGGCATTTTGTTTGTGATGGTCTGAGCTGGGGTTAAGGTTCACTTTTCTCCTCAGTGTGCCAGCTGTTTCTGTGCTGTGTGGAGAAGGTGATGCACACACATTCAGTTATAGGTGCCAAGGTTTTATTTTGAATTTGACTTTGAAAAGGGAGCTAGGATTTTATATTCCTGTAGTAGACATTGTAGATTTTGACATTTTAGGATATCAGTTAAAAGGATTTTAGAGGTTTTTTTTTTTTTTTTTTCAAGACAGGGTTTCTCTGCCATGAGAGACAGAAACTGGCAGGTACAGTCTCTCATTACCTCACATCCTGCTGAAATTATGTGGCATTCTCCACCTTTCCTTCTTATACATGTTAAATAAAATACTTCTACAAGATCAACAAAAAATCTATTTTCTTTTTTTTTTGGTTTTTCGAGACAGGGTTTCTCGAGACAGGGTTTCTCTGTGTAGTCTTGGCTGTCCTGGAACTTACTCTGTAGACCAGGCTGGCCTCGAACTCAGAAATCCGCCTGCCTCTGCCTCCCAAGTGCTGGGATTAAAGGCGTGTGCCACCACCGCCCGGCAGAGATATTTTTTGTTTTGTCTGTTTCATATTAAAAAAAAAAATGGCGAGATGGGAACTCTAAAACCTCACTATGCTTCTTACTCATATGCCCTACTGGAGATGAGTATAAAATAGATGACGTACGTGTGTGTGTGTGTGTGTGTGTGTGTGTGTGTGTGTGCGCGCGGCGCGCGTGCGCGCGCGCGCAGGAATGGAATTTAGAATGTTGGAAACGCACTAATAGGATATAACAGATAGACTCTTAAGTCATCAGTTTTAGAATGTAATGACTTAGGTGTAACTTTAACTCTGGTATAGATGTGGTGTTCAGTACCTCTGGTTTTCTATTAGAATTCTGCTCTCTAAAATGCCTTGAGTTACTCCTTTTGCTTCTACTTAGGAAATGCAATGCTTTGTACCTGTCAAGGGGATTTCCTGGAAGGAAACTGTGTTTGCAGAGACTGACTGATTATGGCATTCCTTCTCTTAGGCTAGCTTTAGCCCCCTGAATAGCCACCTCCAACTCATCTCTGTGCCAGCGTTAACATCCTGTGACTAACATAAAAATTTGTTAGAACCTATTAGCTTAGCAGACTCATTAGTTTCTGCCAACCCTTAAAAGCTCAAGGTGACATCAGACAGCATCGAAAGCCTACAGATATGTCTCTACATCTTGCTATTACTGCTTCTCTGATGACTTTATTCTGTAAACTATAAAATGCCATACAGGAAAATGAAATTTACAGTGACCTAAATCTATGTGTCTGGGCTATCGTCTCTTAGATACAGACATTTTCTTACACGACTTCTTAGGAAAACCTGAGGATATGTCTATTCTTTCCTCTCACTTCCTGTCTGGACTTCAGAAGAAGTCATTTTCTTACACAGTACTCATGTTTCTGGTTAATTCTTTGTGGTGGTGTGAATAAAAATGGCCCGTATGCTCCTGAGGAGTGGTATAGGAGATATGGCCTGTTGGAGTAGGTGTGATCTTTTTGGAGGTGTGTTGATGGGAATGGGCTTTGAGGGCTTCTATGTTCAGGCTGCACCTAGTGTGGCAGTCTCCTGCTTCCTGCTTATCAAGGTCCTTTTCCAGCGCTATGTCTGACTGCATGCTGCAGCGCTTCCTGCCATGGCAATAACGGACTAAACCTTTGAACTGTAAGCCAGCCCCAATTAAATGCTTGCTTATGAGTTGCCAACATCATGGTGCTTCTTTACAGCAATAAAACCCCAACTAAGGAATGGTTCTTGAAATTTATTTTCCTTAAGCCATACATCACCGTTTGTGTTTCTTCATCTGGCAGTAAAGTTTCTGGCAGAAAGCATGAGTACTTAAAACAAAAATTTGCTTCTTTTTAAATCACAGCCCCACACATCCAACAGAGGGTGTGGGTCACACTAGCATGTGGTTCTGGGGATATCAAACAAGAGCAGGCACATCTTGGCACATGTTAAGTGAGGGAGAGGTGTGTGTGTGTGTGTGTGTGTGTGTGTGTGTGTGTGTGTGTGTAGGACTGAAAGATAAAGAAAGGATGGAAGCTTTGAATTCTCGGGTCACCCAGGCAGATGGGTATGGATGGCTTATCCAGCCTTTGGTCTTCTGCTTCATTTCCCTTTCTGAGTGTTCTCTGCTGTCCTCTGGTCTCCCAGGTTTGAACACTCTGATCCATTCTGTGTCTCTGGCCTCACCATGGCCTCACCTTTGGTTTGTGAGAACATGTTAGAATTTTTTTTTTTTTTAATCTTTAAAAGTTTCAGAAAAGTTTTGTTTCATGTGTATGGGTGTTTGCTTTTATGTTTATGTGTGTACTATGTATACACTTGATGCCAGTGGAGGCCAGAAGAGGGTCTTGGATCCCTTGGAACTAGAGTTACAGATGGTTGTGAGCCACCATGTGTGTGCTAGGAACCACATTCAGGTCACCTGTAAGAGCAGCCAGAACTCTGAACTATTGAGCCATGTCCCAGCCCCTGGAAAGTTTTTGATGGAACTTTCCTTTAAAAGTCACAGAGTGAACACTAACCATTTTAAAAGAACACATAAAACCAAAAGCCACGAGAAGCTCAGTTTCCCCAGCTCAGGCATCTTGCTGTGTAAAAATGTTCTTTTGAATCTCCCAGCTCCAGACATGCTGGCCTTAGTACTTCTTGGGCCTTAGTCCTCTGGCTTGTGTGGCCGTTTCGTGACATGTAGGGTTCAAACAATGGGGAGATCCCCCTGCTCTTTTGTCCTCAGACCCCTTACTCATGGCCCTAGTCTGTTCCTAAGTTTTGATTCTCTGTGCTAACTTGGCTGAGTCGGTCCTTCATAACCCTAGCTCTCTGAAACATACTCTTGCTTTGCTCTGAAGATGACTTTGTGTCTGAGTATCTAATTGAGGCTTCCTCAGTGTGGTTCACTGTGGCAGTGTAGGTCCTCTTGCTAGACCTGTGTGATTGTGTCTGTTAGGTCTCAAACCTAGGACCCACTCAGTACCTGTGACTTCCCAGTACTTCCCTCCTGGAAACCTACCATAAGGTCTCCCTCTCAGGGGCTGGGCTTCGCTTCCCTCCCCACAGCCTGATCCCTGTGTGACTCAGCAGTTTCGGCTACACTGGTCTCTTGGTCAGCTCCTCTCTTGCTCTCCCTCCCACCCTCACGGTCCAGTTTAGTCTGGGCCATATTTGTGCTCCTCTTCATGGTCAGCAGGGTGTCAGGATGCTGTCATCTGCAGATCCCAAGGTCAAGTCCAGGAAGTGGGAAAGCTCCTTGGAGCCTGTGTAAACTGAGGACATGACTGCTCCAATGTATGGTTGACAGGAAGGTTTTTGTACAGTCAGAGGCATCTGCAAGAGTCCAGAGCAGACAGAGAAAGGAGTAAACTGAACATGGCAGCAGACTGGACAGAACCAAGAGAGAACAGAGGGGCGGGGAGAGGGGTGGAGCCAGAGAGGAAGGCCAAGTGAGTGCTGGTGGAGGAGACCAAGGGAGAACAGGAGAGAGCTTAGGTGGCAAAGAGAGGTTTGAGGGTTACAAGGGAATGAGGAGCTAGAGAAGTCCAGGAGCCAGAGAAGCTGAGGGTAAGGGCGTGGTGAGAAGAGCTGAGGAGAGCTACAGGTGGTTGTGATACTGGAAGCCTGGGGCCAGCATGTGCTGTGGGATGCTAATAACACCATAGAGCCATTGTCTTTCCTTCGAGCTTGATAGAGGTCACATTAAATTCTGCAGTTTACTTCCGCTTTCCCCATCCCCTCATCCCACTGCTCTCTAAGACCTGAGCACCCCCTCAGCCTGAGGTCTTTTGCCTTATTTTTCCTTTGGTCACCAGTTTTATTTTTCTGTTTTGTAAGTTTCATATTCCTGTAGCTGCTTTTATGAAGTGACTGTTTTATAAATGCCTTTTGTTCTGACTTCTGCTTTCTGGACAATAAAATATTATTCCATGCTTCCTTTTTATTTGCATTTATCGAATAGGTACTCTTAGACAACTGGTTCCTTCATTGTTTTGGTTTTTAAAAGTCTTTTGAATTATTTTTCTTAACTTTTTATTGATGATCTTTTTCTTAGAATAGAAAATGAATTTCACTGCGGTGGTATATGTAATTGCACTCGCTCCCCTCCCTCCACCCCCCTCTTCTCCCTCCCTCCCTCCACCCTCCACACTTTCTTTCTGCTTTTGTGTCTTACTCAGTTTCTTTGAGTTTTTTTCTCCTTTGTAATCTAAATGGAGTTTAACTTTAATTGGTAAGCTTATTTTTATTAATCCTGCTATGTTCGATTTGATGTTAATTTGTTATATTTTGTGTTACACTTTTTCTATTTTTTTGTAACTTTTAAAGTCATTCATTTCCTTTGCTATTTTTGTAGTTTTTACCCCCTAATATTTCTTATTCCAGTGATTGTTAAAATTACATCTTCACACAGTACCCCTAGTCGTCTAGTAAAGAGATTGTATCCCCTGTTGTGAGGAATGAGGCACGGATGGATTTCACGCTAGTTCTAATACAGATGTCTTACAGCCCTGCTGCATCGTCTGTCTTTAAAAGACTAGTTTACTCCATGAGAGTTACATAGTTAATTATGAAGCTTGGAACCCAGTGAGGATTACTGTTACAAACAAGTTTTTCAGGGTTCACTGTGAACTTGACAAGGATTTTTTGGCCTTAAAAAAACATTGATTTCTATTTTTTTTAATTGAATATTTTATTTATTTACATTTCAGATGTTATCCCCTTTCCCCAGTCCCCCCATCTCCCATAACCTCCCTATATCATTCCTCCTGTTCCTTTTTGTTTTTATACCATTTTAATTTCATACAAGTATTAAGGTCAGTTCTAGGTTGAGTAACTAGCAATACAGTAGAAGCAAATAGTCAAAAAACAAGCAAGACCATAAACACAGATAGTCAAAGAACAAGCAAGCCAGTAAACAGTCCTATGATCATTCCCGTGATCACTATTTCTAAGGCTTATTAAGATTACCAAAATATCTGAGCCTACTTCCCTGTCCTAACCCAAAGTCATTTTCATGCCTGAAGCCTACTTGTTTGCACTAGCCTAAGATTTATATTCTTGCCTGAAATTACTTCTTTGTTTTAGACTAAGATTTAGATTCCTGCCTGAAATTACTTCTTTGTTCTAATCTAATGTCAGTTTCCTTCCAAGCGGCCCATTTCCTTGTCCTTGACCAATGTCAGATTCCTGCCAGGCATCCCCGAAAGCTCTGCACATCTCCCCCTTTTTTATTGCATAAATAAGACTGAACCTGTCTTAGGTCGTTCTGACAAGAAAGCCTTCCTTACCAGTTATGGAGTATACATTATCAAAAGCTATGCACTTCTGTCTTAGGTTGGTAAGGCTCTGTGCAGAATCTTACATATCCTTGGCTTGCTAGTCTGTTAAAATAATAACTCTGTCTGGGGGGTCCATTTTCAGCTTCAAGTCATGTACTTTGGCTGCCAACCTGTTGATGTAGTTAGAGACAAGTTTTAACACAATAGGCAGGAATAAAAGTATTCCCAGGACAAAAAGGGCTAGCATGATCAAGTTATATATGCTATTCTTGAGGTTTGACCAAAATGAAAATACTGAGCTCAAGCCAAAATTTTATCAGCAGTATCTGTAGCATCAACATTCAGTAGAACACCATTCTTTAAATTAATAATCTCTCTATGCAAAGTTAAAAAATCCAGAGGTTAGAATTATACCAAATACCCTACAAGTGCCTTTAAACTTTTTTTTTCTAATTATAATGAATATCGTTGTAAATTTTAGAAGTAACACAACTCCATTGATATTTGGCATGACACTTGAGATGGTTCCTTACTCTTGAACTCTGAACCTCCTTCCAATAATTTGAATAGGATAAAGAGCATCAATCAGATGTTTCAAACGCCTATCTAAGTCCTCTTGTATACTCAACACATTAGTAACATTTTTTACTAAATGATTAACAAAAGTAGCTGTCTTCTTGTGTCAAAGCAATTGCCGAACAGTGGTGCTAGCAATAAGCCCACTACCCTCTTGCTTCTGCTTAAAGCCTAACTCACTTCTCCTAGTACTTTCAAGCTTTTTTTCAGAAAACCAAGATTCTATAATACTCAGGGCAGTAAGACAAAAGCTGGTTGATAGACCTCTGTAACTGACATGCCAGGTTTCTAACACAATTAGAAAGTATGCAATCAATGCAACTTACAATAAATACTGTAGAAGAGACAAAAGTAATTTTAACTTGACAATTAAAAGAGTCTTATCATATGCACTAACACTTGTTTGAAATTCAGATTCTGTCCCAACTTTATCTCTTTCTAATATAACATCATAGAAAACTGTAGCTAACTTCCAAATATGTCTCTGAAAATGTCCAGATCCAGCCTTCCAAAAGAAGACTGTTATTTCCAATATGGATTGATTTATAGACCAGTCCATGATTGATTCCGAATAACTGGTCACATTTAAGAAAAATACAAGAGTCATTATAACTTCTTTTTTTGATTCTCTGTCCCACAGGTCTAAAAATTTGAGGCAAAGCAGCTTGTCCCATCTGGGATATAAGCAAGCAAAAGTGGGTCAGGAACATATGTCCAATACAGCTCCCCAGTTACCATTGCCAGGGCACTCGGGAAGCTCACAGGTCAGCATCATTCTTTGTCCCAGCATCAGCATGTCTCAGCAATCACTCTGGCAGCCACCGTGCTCCTTCAGCATCCTATGATCACGAGCGTGTTAGAGCTCCTGGGAGTCCACCTCCTCTGGGATTTGTGGGATTGGGTGCAGAGCTGACGCTCAAGGTCTGCTCAGGGCTCCGGTGCAGACCAGAAGGACAAAACATTGATTTCTTTTTTTGTTTTGTTTTTTTTTTCTTTGGTTTTTTAAGACAGTGTTTCAGTCCTGGCTGTCCTGGAACTCACTCTGTAGACCAGGCTGGCCTCGAACTCAGAAATCCACCTGCCTCTGCCTTCCAAGTGCTGGGATTCAAGGCGTGCGCACCACCGCCCGGCAAAACATTGATTTCTAAAGGCTTCAATGACCATGACCTTGGCTAGCTTCCTTCCCCCGACGCCCCCACAACCGAAGGTCTGTTATTTGATACCAGAGTCGCTAACTTTATGTCTGTGCTCCCATTAAGAAATATCTGAAGTTGTCTAGTGTGAGTGTGGGCTCTATACTAATGAGGAGTTTTACTACTATTTAATCTTTCAAATTTGACAGTTCTTATGTAAAAAGAGAGACGTGTTGCATTTTAAAAGGGTTGGTAAGTTAGAAGTTTAGTTTTAGAGCCCATGCCATGGTGGATCTGGTGACTGGTCTGTCATGTCATTCAGCACAAAAATGACTGCCTCTATTCAGCCTCCTCTTCTGTCTGAGGCCTGGGACACTGATGGCTTCTGTAAAGTGTGGCAAAGAGAATGTGGCCTGCGATTGTTCAGACCCATGTCTAATTTGTCTTTGGTGTGTGGTGTTTACTTCAGGCATCTCATGCAGCAGCTGTAACATAGTTTGCTACCAGCGCAGCTGCTAGGAGAAGAGTTCTGTTTCCAGTTAGAACTCCAGTCACGTGGTGGCTACATTGGCAGTCTGTGGTTCCCGGGTGGCTTGACCAAGAAGCCTATTAAATTGGACATGGGGCTTTTTCAGAAGACTGACAGAAGTACCGTGTGATCCAGCTGTGCCTTCCTGGGTCTGTGCTCAAAGGAGCTTAGGTTGCACAATCTCTCCAAACAATACCCAGCTTGGGATCACACGTTTAAAAACAGGAGCCTCGGAGGTATGTTCATTTGGTGCTCTGATCAAGGAACCAGGTTTGGTTCCCAGCAGCCACAGGCATCTTTATCATCCTCTGTAAACATTAGCTCCTTCATGAACACTCTATGTGTGCGTGTGTTTGTGTGTGCGCGCGTGCACGAATTCGTGAACACAGTGGTGCACTTACAGGCAACACATCCATACATAAAACAAGAGTACTCCAAGGCTGTGTGAGCATTTCCCATTTAGACTGTGGCTCGCACTAATCCCCCTCCATTTCCTCCTGAGTCTGCTTTAGCACCTCTGAGCTGTGAAAGCCTGAGTGTGTGCCCACAGTCATGTGTTTCTGAAATGGAATGGATGGAGGCTAGTCTGAGTGAATGACGATTGATTCCTATGAATGACAGTTTATCATCATTTAATCTCTTAAAAATGCGTTTGTCAGCAGTGAGGTGTGTTACATGAGAAAAAAAGAGGAAATTTTACTAAAATTAAATTTGGCAGGTTTCTGCTAGAGTGTTGCCCCTGTTGGCAAGAGTTTCAGTCTGTCTCAGAGATGGTGGCTTGGACTGAATTACACCTGAGGAATCTGGGAAGATAGGGAAGGAAGTGAGACTTTGTAATGAGCTAGCTAGTCTGAGAACAGAATGTTTGCAGGAGGGTTTTTAATACACATATGACCAGATGATGGGCTGACCATCCTTCATGCTTCAGGAGAGTCTCGAGGATAACTGACAAGTCCATTTTTATCAAATTTAATGGGTTTCTAAATCCTTATCTGCTTACCAAACAAAGCCCTAATTAGAGCAGTGATTAGTAACCAGCTGCCTCCGCTTCACTCCCAGAGCTTGTCTGAGCTCAGGAAGGTCATTCACTGCTTCTCTGGTTGATACATTGTAGCTGCTGCAGGCTTTGGTATCTAGAGTCTCCAGCAGTGGTTCTCAACCTCTTCTAGACTACGACTCTTTAATACAGTTTCTTATGTTGTGGTGACCTTCAGCCTTCAAATTATTTTCATTGCTACTTCATAACGTAATTTTACTACTCTTATGAATCATAATGGATATCTGATATGCAGGATATCTGGTATGCCACCACCAAAGGGGTCATGACTTATGCAAGCTGAGAACAGAAACTGAATAAAGGTCCCTATGTTAGGCTGCTGTGCTCTCTCTCCAGTGGCCTAAGAAAGAAAAAAATTCTTCCTCAGCACCTGACACAATTTCCCTTTGGTTTCTTCCTGAATCACCTTAGATCTGTGTGGGCCCACAGGTGAACTGGGAAACCTTTCATGGTTAGGTGTGCTGGGTTAGGTGCCTTACTCTGTTGCCTTCTGTGACTAGGGTATTAGGTTTATTGTTGCATGTAGCTTTTGCTACCCTGCCTAAGCTCCAGGAATGGGCCATGCTACCAGCCCCCACCCAGATAAAAAACAACACACACACATACACACACACACACACACACACACACACACACACACACACACACACACCAGTTAATCTTAAAATGCCTGTACTAAGTCAATGACTGAGCACTGCTAAACTTCTCCTGCATTATTAGATAGAGTGGCCATTGGTCACTCAAAACTGAAAACTCTTGGCTGGTTGGCTTTATCTCCTGCAGCTACTTCTCCTTCCTCAGTTCTGATTCTGCCTGCATCCTCCTTTGCAACTTTTAAGTGTCCCGCCCTGTCCCTCAGTCATTAGTCACTGGTATCTTTATTGATGGATCAGTAACCAATTAGGGAATAGGACCTTAGCATCAGAACCACTCTAACATTTATTATCTCAAAACTCAGGCCACAAACCAAACAAATAAACAAAACAAAACAAAAATATCAAAAAACAAAACCTCAGGCCACTTGATTTTAAAATGGGGATGATGCTGCCACCCTGGGGGAGATGTGGTTCTGCCCACTTGTGCATTTATCCAGCAGTAAGGGGAGTATTGAGTCGCTTTTCAGTATCAGACACTGTTCCAGGCAGTTAGGACAGCAATAATAAAGCAAAGTTCCTGTCCTCATGGGGTCTATCTAGGAGTGCCATCTTACACAGGCCACAAAGTGATTTCTCTCACAGGACTGAGAGCCTGGAACTGATGGTGTCATATGGAGTGCTGAGAGAGGATTTGGGTAGAGGGAAGGTTGGTGCAAAGCCTTGGATCAGACCTGACCTGCGGTGGTTTAAGGACAGCACAAAGGCCAGTGTGATTAGAGGAGAAAGAATGCAGTTAGGCATGTGGGCAGATCATGTGAAACGTATTCTTAGGGGCAGGAACGGACTCAGCCCTTTGGTTGAGGCAAGGCTCACAACCAAAACAGAGTGAGAGAATTTTAGGGCTGCAAGATTGCTCAGCGGTGCTTGCCACTACACCTGATTACCTGAGTTCAATCCCAGGAGCCTACATGGTGGAAGGAGAGAACTGATTTCTGTAAGTTGTCCTCTGACCTCCACATGTGTGCCATGGCATGTGCTCATACACACATAGGCCCACAGTAAATAAATAAATAAATCTAAAAAGCATTTGAAAATACTCTTACTATTAGTTTTCTACTTAACCCTCTTTAAATACTAAGCACTTCGGGGCAGGGGTCTCATGAGCCTTTTTAGAGAATTTTCATGTGCTACATGGAAGCAGTGTACTACTGTCCCTTCTTATGAGGACTAAGGAGTCCGCGAAGGAGTCAGCAGGAAAGTGTGGCCTTCTCAGGCTCCGCGTGGGGGGCATTAGGAGCAAGGCTTCCAATGCCGCCTGGCAGGGGCCTAGAGATGCTTGCTGAGTTCACTTATTTATTTTTTATCAATAAAACTTTATTCATTGTGCTGAGGGGCACATGCATACTGTGGCAGCATGGTAATCTCGGGGATGGAACCCAGGTTTCCTCTACCTGCTGAGTCGTTGGTCTTATTTATTTATTTACATATTATATGTTTATACAGGGGATTAAGCCCAGGGCTTGGACAAACTATCCAATGGCTACATTCCCAGATTTTTGATGTATTTACTTTTAATTTTTTTGTCTTTTGATTCAGGGTTCTATATTGCAGGTTGGTCTTGAACTCATGTTTGTGGCCCAGAATAGCATTAGGCTCACACAGTCCTGTGCCTGTGACTTCTAAGTCCTGGGATGATGGGTATGCACCACCCTGCCTGGCTTGTTGCAGTGCTTTTAAATGCCATCGTCTTATTATTCATTATGAGCCAGAAGAGCAGTTGGCACACTGACTGTCTCCAAGAATCATTCCAGATCATTTTGATTAATTAAAAGGCTAATTGTTTGGCTTTATCCCACACTTACTTTCAGCCATCCCCATATATATTGTTTTTCATATTGAATTCCTCAGTGAATTTTTAGTTAGGGCTGTTTTTCTGTATGATTCACTTCTGATTTAAAGATTATTAATTTATCAAATAACTTGTTTGATGAAGTGCTCTAATGGAGGCTGTTCTGAATCACCTTATGTCTAACTTCTCATACATGGTGTGATACCTGTTCCTTTTTCTTTTGGAGATTTGTTTTTAATTGAAGTCTGTCAGACAGACAGAGTCATGCACAGCCTATCAGTGCACAGTATAAAGGACTTCCCCAAGCCAGCATGCCTCTATAAACAGTACCCAGGCCAAGAAGTGGACTGTGACAGATCACTGGACACCTCCTTTATGACTCCTGTCTGTCATAGCCCTTCTTAAAAATATTTTGTACATAAATAAGTTTATTGTGTTTTCAGTTTCTTTAAATGGAATTTTATGATTTATATATTGTCTTCTGGGTGATAACCCTACCCGTTGATGATTGGATACATCATAAATAATGCAGTCACTTACCTGGGCTATCTGTTTTGTATGCATTTTTATTCTGGTGACTTTATGGTACTTGCTGCCTTCCTTTCTTCAACTTGGATACTTGACCTTACTAAAGGTTCATTTCCATGAATCAAATTCTTCATATTAGTGTTGTCCCACTGATTAGCACTTGGCTTTATGGTACATATTTCTTGTGTCCTAATTCTGTGCCTATCTTGATATCATAAAAATTTCCTGTTTATTTCTTATGGATGCTATCCTAATTTCCATTTCACATTTTAAATTACAATTGAATTGAACCTTGAGTCTGATGTGAACTTGATTTCACTTCCTTCCATGTGAGCATCCTCTTGACCATGTGTTGAAGGGACTGCCTTCTCCAACTCATGTGTCATTCTCTGTCACAAATAGAGCCACTGAAGTAGAAGTCTCTAATTCATCTGTACCCTTGGCATTATCAACCTGCTTTTTCGTTTTTCCTGAGTGGCCAGTGTGTGCATTTTTTAGTGAATAGCAACGTTCTTCTCTCTATATAGCCCAATAGTAGCTGCCGTTGTGACCACCTGAAGTTCCTCATAGACAAGATTGCCAGTGCCTGTGACTCTGTAGCTCTATGTTTATATTTGATAGTATGACTCCTTTAGCTCTAGGTAACCACTTCTCTGTCTGTGTCAATACAGTTGCCTCTTCTGGACATATTGCCTGAATTCAAGCACTGTGGCATCTATTTATGACTGGCTTTTAAAAGTTGGCTTTGTAAAGTTAGCATCCAAATGCATGTGTAGTGGACTGCATTGTGGCCTTTCACCATATTTCTTTGTTCTTGTTTATCCCTTCTCCTGCTCCACCTGTCAGCGTCTATCCTCTCCCTCGCTGATCCCTTCCCTCTGACCCTCTGCCCTCCTCTGCTCGCAGGTCACATGTATTCTGTCACCTATCCTTTTTCTCTGTTCCCCCAGCCCTGAAGATCTCTCCATCCCTTGTTGCCATGATCCTGTTCACAATCTACACACACGTGCAAGTGCACCCCCCCCCCCCAGCCTCCACCAATTTTACTATGCTAGAAGCATGCAGTGCTTGTCTCTCAGAGCCTGGTCTGTTTTATTTAACATAATGATATTCAGGTACATCTGTTTTCTGGGGAATGCCATGATTTCATTTTTCTTGACAGTTGAATAAAATCCCATTATGTATATGGACCACATTTTCTTTATGCCTTTGTCTGTTGATAAACGTCTAGGCTGGCCTTGTTTCTTAACTATAGTCAACGGTGCCCCAGGTGCAGATGGAAGTGCAGTTATTTCTGGGGTAGGACTTCAGAGTCTCTGGATATCCCAGGAGTGGTATAGCATATACACAGTAGTTCAGTTTTACAAGCCACCATACTGATGCCACTACAGTGGCTGCCACAGTTGCCATACCTACCAGCAGCAGGCAAGGGTTCCCCTTTCCCCACATTTTGCTAGCACTTGTCATTTATTTTCTAGATGTTAGCCGTTCTGATGGAATCTTAAAGTAGTTTTAATTTTTGTTTTTCTGATGGCTAAGTCTATTGAGTACTTTTAAATATTTATTACTAGTTTATTTTTCTTTTTAGAGTTGTTAATTCATGTTATAACTATTTAATGATTGTAAGATCAGCTGGTTTTGGTGTTCCCTATGTATTCTAGATAGCAAGATACAGTCTTGAAGATTAGTTTTTATCAACTTGACACAAAACTTACCCCTTTGTCAAGTTGATAGAAGGAATCACAGTTGAGTAACTGGGGCCATCACATTGACCCGTGGCCGTGTCTTTGGGGCATTTTTTGATTGATGATGGTGTGTGGAGGGCCCAACCCATTGTGAGTGGTGCTACCTATGGCAGATGAGCCAAGGATGTGTAAGAAGGACAGCTGAGCCAGCCAGGGGAAGTGGGTCAGTAGTCAGTGTTTCTCCACAGTCTACTCTTTAGTTCCTGTGTCTGACCTCCTGCCTTGACTTTCCTCAGTGATGGACTAAACTGAAATAAACCCTTCCCTCACTAAGTTGCTGTTCAGGATTTATCACAGCAACAGAGGGCAAAGCAGGGCAGTTGGGAACAGCTCTCCCATTTTTTAGGCCTTCTCTTCACTCTGGTGTTTGTCTCCTCTGCTGTGGGGAAGCATTTCAGATTCATGTCTACCATCTGTGACCGGCTCCTTTCACTTGACACACTTTTTCTGTTGTAATATGTGTAAGTACATGAATACTTTTTACTAGCAAGTAATGATCTCTTGTATACTATATGATAGACTCAAGATTTTTGCTGTTTTTCATTATAGACAGTATGAATATGTGTCTTCCTCTAGATAAATAGCTAGGAATGTAAGTTATGGGCCCTGGTAATTTTATCTCTTGCTTTATTAAAGGGTCTAATGCTGTCATCCTCAGTCAGGCATCCCTGTGGGTCTTGTGGTTTTGGATTCTGTCATCACTTTTATTTATGGCCACTTCTTAGCCTTCTTCATTTCCTGTTGACAAATTCACTTTCAGCATCTGCGTATAAACTAGTGCAGCTGTTACAGGAGGAGTGTTTCCAAATCTGTACTCTCTCAGTCTTTCTTCTGCTTTACTGATATAGTTGACAGGAAACAGTGTGTATCTTTATGATGTTTAACATGATGTGTTGATACATTGTGAAATGATACAACAAGTTCCCACACCCATCACTTCACACTGTCACCTGTTTGATGACATGTAACTGTTCACTCTTGGACATTAGAGCTGCAGACCATGTTCCTATTTCAAAGCGGAACCAATGTTTGTTTAACTATCACCTCCCCGTTCTACCTGTCCCCTCCTCTGACAACCACCACGCAGTCTTGGCTTTTTTAAGTTCAGCTCTTATAGATGGTGCTGTAACTGAGACTCTGCAGTGCTTGTCTTTCTGCCTGGCTCTGTTCACTTATATGGCACTCAGAGGTCTGTCTATGTTCTTGCTCTTCACAGAATTCCCCTTTTCTCTCATCTTGCTAATATTTTGTGGTATTTTTCCTTCTTCTTCTTCTGTTGGTAAGTTCTGTTGGTCAGTTGATTCTGTGTCTTGGCTGTTGGGAGTAGTCTACCATGAACTTGGAAGGGCAGACGTATCTTTAAGACACAGACTTCATTTCCTAGATAATTCACCCAGAAGTGGGGTTGCTAGATCAGAGAATTATGATTCTAGGTTTAAGTTTTTGAAGAACCTGTTCTCCATGGTGTCTGTCCGAACTTTCCTCCCTGTCTTTGTTTAGTACCTCTTTTCCTATATTCCCACTGACATATTTTTTAAAAATCTAGTGTTATGGTTTTGACTTGTTAAAAGTCAGACATCTTTTGACTCTTGACTTCCCTGATGATTAGTGATGCTAAGAAGGTTTCCATACACTTGTTGGCCATTTGTATTTTGGGTGTTAGGAAATACCTGTTCTGGTTCCTTACAAAAGAAATACCTCTTCTTTGTTGAGTTTCAGAAATCTGGTTACTGTTTTCTTGCTGTTGAGTTGTTCGAGGGTTTTTTATTACAGTACTTCTACATTCTGAGTGGTGATGACATTGGCAGTTAGGAGAGAAAGGATTCTGAAGACAGTAAAAAGAAGACTTCTGAAAGGGATTATTTTAGAAAGGCTCGGTCAAATTGGAAGTATATGTGTTTTATTTGAAAGAAACTGAAGATATGGTTCAAATATAGAAAACAAGACAGTACTGCTACAGAGGCTGGCTCTGGGCCAGGTCAGTGTGTAATCAGTGCCAACATCCTTCCAGAAGGTCAGGCATGGTGCCCAGGGTGACCATGGCCCTAACTTTCCTTGCTGCCATCCCCCTGTAGTTTCATTATGTGTATTTCTTGTTGTTGATCCTTACAGCTGGCTTTATTTTGAAAGCCTTGTCCAACTACAGATTCCTTCCCACCCACTGACTTGCTCTATACCCTCTTATTTGCTGAAGAAACATAGTTGATTTTCCTGAGTTTTCCAGAGCCTGGGTCTCAATGGCTATGCCATAAAGTCTAGCTTGCTTCTCAGTATTTTCTGGTTTTGTAGTTGAATTAACCTACTTAATAAGATCGAGGTGCTCTTATTTTGGGGTTCTTTTGGAGAAAGAGTGAGAGGACTTCATATGTTTCTCACTAGGTGGCATATAATTGTCTCTACATAGGAACTCAATAGTTCCTAACATGAGCTGCCAATGAACTTTCCACTTTTTGAAGTGGGTACCTGGCTTTAAACGTACCTAGTGTGGCTTAATTCAGTGCGTTTGCTTCTCAGTGTGTTTCTTCCTCATGCTCAGATTTGCCTTTAATTAGGTAATGAGGGCTCTTGAAGGTGGTTTCTGAGTCATTTGCCATGACTCTACTATTAGCTTTTTTGCTAATACATAACAAGATATTTTAGGTCACCATCCTATCTTGTCATTATCTTATCCTAATCCTGAAGTTAGTTACTTCTTCAATAGCTATAGTTTATAGTGGGAAGTGATACCTGAAAAACACAGTCTACGTTCCAGGAAGTTCCTTACTCACAGAATTAGTCATTATTTCTAGGTCTTTGTAGAAGACACATACATATTTAACAATTAAACCACATAAAAAAATATAAAAATACTTCAAATTCTAATTTGGGACTAAGAGTTTTCCATGTAGGGTCTTCAGCCTTGCTTTTATCTCTCCATTTCCCTGTGTGGAGGATTCTTATGTAAGTAGTTAGTTCTGTTATTACAATGTCGGGTTCTTGATTTCCTTAAGTTTTACATTTTCAGAGGAGTAACTCTGATGTGACCATTACTAATATGGAATCCTGAGAAAAGCTGAACTTGCTGTCTGTGCTCTCTCATGTCTCCTCGTGTGTTTGCTTTGTTGGAGTGTGGGCTCTCCTCTCTCCCCTCATGTCTGTCTGCCTTGGTGGAGCAGATGACGCTCCCCCATGTCTCTCATGGCAGCGCCTCTGTCATGCTGCGTCTTCAAGGCTTGATTCTGTGAACAAATGCATATTAAATTCTCACCACTCATTCTTAAGTCTGGTCTCTTGAGTCATACGGTTGTCTGAACTTCATTGTAAGTCAGTGGCTCTCAGATGTTAGTATGCATCGCATTCATTCACCTGGAGGGCTGTGAGTGCCCAGTGCTGGGTATTTGGCCAACTATCAGATGACATCATGGATTTAAGTTTCCCATCAGGAGGCTTGCAATTGCCTTTTCTTTCGAGCGGATTCTTGACTTACTAGTGATGAACTAGTTTTACTCTTCGAAGTGTTTTTTGTGACCCTCTGGATTTTAACATTTCTGACGTTTAGGCCACAGTCTGAGACATAGTGTTTGGGACAGAGTTCCATGTAGCTGAGCATGACCTTGTACTCTCAATTCTCTGAAGTGCTGGGAATGCAAGCATGTTGCAACCATGCCAACAGATTCTACATGTCTACTGAGTTCCCAGGTAGTGGGGTTCAGTGTTGCATCATGGGAGCACCTTTCCTATGTTTAGATCACCTGCCCTATTTTCTGGGTTTATTATTATTATTCAGTATTTTACAGTTTGTTTTCCCTTCATTTTGAGTTGGCCTTTGATTTTCATTTTCTACATAGGTTATTATCTGTGGGACCTGTTTTTCTTAGGGTTTTTCTGTTGCCTTTCCCCTCCTGGGTTACTTATTTTCCATTTTATTAGGATTATCTGAGTTCTGACAGCTTATTTCTGAGGATTTTTTTCTTCTTTTTTCCAGCTTGTTATCCCAGCACTAGGGAGACTGAGGCAGGAGGATAAATGGTAGTTTTGGGTAAGCTTGGATATGTAGCAAATACCAGGTGAGCCAGGGCAGCCATAGTGAGACCTTGTCTCAAAAACAAAACAAGACAAAACAACAGCAACCATTAGCTTGTTTTTTTTTTTTTTTTTAAATTAAATTCTAGGTTTTCTTTTATGCAGATTTGACTTTTTATTTTTTCCTACATTCTGCTATTATCTGTAGATATGCTATTCTGCTTTTTGTCCTTGTAATAACTTGGCTAGAAATTGACCTTGGTTTTTTTCTTATCAGTTGTTTTTATATGAAATTCATTTTCCTGAGTTCTTAGAAGAGAATTATAGAATTATATTAACAGGAAAGTAGCTTTTCTAACTTGGCAGTTGTCTTAGTTAGTGTTTTTACGGCTGTGAACAGACATGGCCATGGCAGCTCTTATAAGGACAACATTTAATTGGGGCTGGCTCACAGGTTCAGAGGTTCAGTCCATTATCGTCAAGGTGGGAGCTTGGCAGCATCCAGGCAGATGTGGGGCTGGAGGAGCTGAGAGTTCTACGTCTTTTTCTGAAGGCAGCTAGGAGAAGACTGGCTTCCAGGCAGCTAGGACGAGGTTCTTAAAGCCTGTGCCCACAGTAACACACCTACTCCAGCAAGGCCACACCCACTCCAGCAAAGCCACACCTCCAAATAGTGCCAAGCATATTCAACCCACCATAACAGTAGCAGTCATGTTTGTTTTATCTTAAGGTGTCATCATAACTAGCCCAATTCAAGTATTTTAGATATAGAGTGTGGACTGTGGCGCGTCTGTGCTCTCACATACCTACCGTCTAGTCCGGCTGTTGAACCCTGTCAAATGCATCAAGCCTCTTTGAAGTTGTCCCTGTCATTGACCCTAACAATTAACAATTTTTTATCCATCTTTTTTTTTTTTTTTTCTAGAATTTCACATGCAAGGAATCTTACAGTGTGTAGTCATTTGGTTTCATGTCTGACTTAGCATAGTGACTTTCCTGCATCTTGTTAACTATTTAAAGCCATGGCAGCTCACTAGTTCCTTTGACTCTTGTCTGTTGTCTGCTTACTTTGGATTCTGTTAGTGCAAGTATCTCTTCAGTGTGAGATTCTGTTTCCAAGGAGTGCCTGGGTGGCTAGCGAGATGATCCACTTGTAAACTGAGGATTCAAGTTTGACCCCAGAACCTATGTTTTGAAAGCTCTATGAGGTGTTTACTTGCTATCTCAGCACTGGGGAGGCAGAGACAGGAGGGTCTCTGTGTTGTGCTGGCGAATCAGCTTAGCTGAATGTGAGAGCTCCAAGCCAATGAGAGACCTTGTCTCAGAAACAGTGTGGGCAGCATCCCTGAGGAAGGATATGTGAGGTTGACCTCAGTCTGTCACAGAGACATGCACATACATACATGTACACTTGCGTGCATGTGTACACACACACACACACACACAAACACACACACACCCAACCCCTATGAGTCCTTTGGTAGTTTTATCAGTTTCTAGATCTTAGATGTTTCTAGTCCCTCTACACCTTGCAGTAGACTGTGTGTGCCCGTGGTCAGTTGTCCACACCTTGCAGTAGACTGTGTGTGCCCGTGGTCAGTTGTCCACACCTTGCAGTAGACTGTGTGTGCCCGTGGTCAGTTGTTATACTGCTCTAGCCTGTGCTTCAGCTCCTCACTTCTTGCTATGTCTGCAGTGATTGTGGTTGCTGTTTGGTGCCAGATGCTTGTGTTTCTGTCTGTTTCCCTCATGGCTGCAGACAGCATATGAATTTTACGCTGCTCATCCCACTAGCTTGCATTTGGATTCTTAAGGATAACTGTTCAGATAGTGTATTATTTGTGGGTTTTGATATAGCCAGTCTGTTCTTTGTTTTCATGCAGTATTTGAATAGATGTAAAAATGGTGGGTATGGTTGTACTTTTTATAAAGTTATGTTTAAAAGACTATTTTCTAAGCAAAAATTGATCAGTAATGTCTTTGATTAAGAAAAATAGCAAAATTATTACAATGATTTTTTTTTTCCATGAAGGGAGGGGGTTTATTCATTGGGGTGGAGGGCAAAGGTGGGAAGAGAAAGGGAGAAGATGTCGGGGAGGAGGGGAGAGAGAGAGAGAGAGAGAAGAGAGAGAGAGACAGAGAGAGAAGAGAGAGAGAGAGCGAGAGAGGAGAGAAGAGCAGAGAGGAAGGGGGAGCAAAGAGAGAAGCTACAGGCAAGGTAGTAAGAGAGCAAGAGAGGACAATGATTTCTTGAATTTGTAAAGTGAGTTGTCTTTCTACCAGTTTATACTGAAGGGAGGTGTCTTCTCTGTACCTTCGTTTATGTCTGTTGCATTGTCTATTGTTTTAGATTATAAACTAAGATAAGAACCTGAGTGATGCATGCCTTGTGCCCACATAAGAGATGTTATCTTTGTGGTTCTTTTTGTGAATAGCAATAAGAATAAGTGAGCTGTGTCTTTCTCAGTCATGAGCCTTCCGTCTGGGACTCACCTCATCTGCTCAGCACAGTGTACCAAGCATCAGGCTGCGGTTTAATTGGGACTTTTAAACCAGACCTTACACGTTCTGTATTCACAGGAAGCGTCATTGAAAGTAGAAAGGTAGGAGTCTCCTGTGGCTGGGTGCAGGGGATCGTATCAAGAAGTTCCTTAAGTTTTAGGTGAGACCAAGAAAGGCTGCATAACAAGCAAAAGCAGAGAGCCGAGAGACTTAATAGTGTGTCGCGATGCTGGTGTACATGGTCTGGCCTTATAAGTACCTCTGCAGTCTTAGAGCACCGGATTTGTATACCAGGCAGGTGCTGGAGCAGCTGACGGATCCCCCTCTGCTGCCTAGTGCCTCTTACGTCAGCCATTCTGACTTTACCTGGCTAGATCAGTGGATCTAACTTTAGTGCACATGAGAGTTTCTGATCCTGGGCTCTATGTCATCTGTATGTACTGGGAAAAAGCGAGCCAAAGGAATGTAGAACCTCCTTGGATTATAATAGCATGTTATTGTTGAATATGAAAGATGTAAATAGAAAGTACCACCTTTAATAGTGAACATTCCTGTTAAGGTAACATTTCTTTCTAAATCAGTTATACATATCTAGTCAAAAATCTCAGTAAAGTTTTTTGTGAAACTGGGTAAGGTGAAGCGGAAACTTGTAAGGATCATCAGAGAATAGGCAAGCTTTTGGAGAGCAAGTTACAGTCTCTTAGCTACCCAGACAACACAGCATAGAAATAGAGACCCTGAGTGTGAGATACAGATGAACAGATAGATCAGTGCAGTGAATTGATTTTTTTCATATTTATTTTTCCTTTTTATTTAACATTCTCCCATTTATTACATCTTGACTCCAGTTTTCTTCCTTCTCCTCCCCCCCCCATTTCTCCTCTCCCTCCTCTTTTCTCCTGGACACCCCCTTCACCTCTCCTCTGAAAAGAGCAGGTCTTCAGGGGAGGGAATTGAAACAGGGTAACACCTAGAGGGATGTGAAATAGGTAATGAAGGAATATCATGAATTGGTCGATCAAGATGGAATGCTCTATGACCATATTTGATTGTTTATAGTTATATGTAAGGTCAAATCGTGTTTATAACTTCATGCCATCTACAAAAATAAGTTCAAGAAAATCATATTTGAAAAACAAGTATCAATTTTAGTAGAACATAGAAGATTTAATGGACTACTTAGATGCATTTCCAAGTAAATAAAGTATGCCTTTGTAAATCTTGAAAGTGTAGCATTGTGCCCCAAAGCAAGCTGCACAGATTTAGTGAGACAGCACTCAGGAAATTAGAAGCGTGTGTCAGTATACCATGATGCAGAGCCTAAGAGCACACTGAGTCCATGATTGTGTTTGTATCCTAAGGCGCTAGATAAATGTGACTGGGGCGACAGTTGCAGCTGATATTTTACTATTTTGAAATAAAAGTGTTTGAACATAGTACATAATGAATTGTTAATGTCAAGTGCACACCAGGCACTGGGGAAAAGGTTGAATAAACTGTAGCACCTGTAGACTGTGAGACATCTTCTACCCTTTAAAAGAACAAGTTGTAGACAAGGCATTAACACAGCAGAGATTTTAAAGAAATACTATGTAGCAAAACAAGTTGGGATATAGTGTCATCTCCTCGTCTTATAATACAGTGAAGAATAGATTATGTGAGTATGTGGTATGTGTTTGTGTCTGATCAGATAAACAGTAACGACTGGAGGGTCTGTCTGGGCTGAGAGGGTATGAGCAGCCATCCAGGGATAGGAGAAAGACGGAAGATGAGGAGGGGGGAGTCAGGGAAAATGGGAACTGTCCTCTCCAGCATGGGTGGTGGGATTTTGTTTATTTGTAGAAACCTTTATTCGTATTGTAAAGGGCTCCATAACTACATTGTTTAAGAGCAAGGACTGACCTGAGGGGCACTGAATGTAGACCTGACTAGCGGCTGGGGTGACACTGGACTTGATAAAAAGTCAGCGAGGCAGAGCTGCCTCCCCCTCAAAGAACGAACTCTTCAATGTTTGGTTTGCTATACTTTCCAAACAACTTATGCGGTCACATTAAAATGCCTTAAATTTTTTTCTGTTAATATTTATACTCCAGTTGCTTCTAGTTTCAATGGGTTCTTTTTGATATTCAGTATGAAGTTGTCATAGTGTGCTATTGCTCTAAAATGCCAGTAGATAAAAGTTGGGCTTACTCTCTCTGTTCTCAACCTTGCTGAAGACAATAAGAAATGAGTCTGCCTTTTGTTGTTGTTATTCAAGACTGACGCCTTAATATAGGTAATTTCAAGATAATGGGGAAACTCTTCAAATTTCAGTTTTTCTCTTTTCAGTGTGCAGGATGACAGAATTCGAGTAGAAAGGATGAAGAATGCTTATTTTGAGTACAGCCATGCTTTCCAGACAGTTACGGAGTTTTATGCCAGAGAGAGAGTTGACAGCCAGGGTAAGTATTTTATTCATGTTACCCATGTGCCTTCAGTTGTACTGGTACCAGGTGTGGATAAAGACACCAGTGTGGCTCTCAGTTTGCTGCCAAGTAGGAATGGGAGTGTCCTAGGGCACAGCTCCTGTTCTTGGGCTCATACGGAATGCCACGGGAGCTGGGCCTGTTTGCTACATGTCTGTTCACCCGGCGCTGAGAAGGCCGTGGCAGGGGGATTTCTAGTGTTAGCCTAGCTGGGTTTAGTGGTAAAACTCCCTCTCAGTAGAAAGAACAAAACCTCAGCCGCCTGAGAGCATCACTGTAAAGCCTCCTCTGTCTGACTGTTCTGCCTCCTGCTGGCTAGACAGATGCTCTTCAGTGAGGGTGCAGGTGACCACCCCTTTGTCTTTATCTTTAAAGATGGCACATGTCATTGCTTAATAGAATATTTGATAAATTCTGACGAGGGTCTAGCATTTTAGAAGGTTGGTTACCTGAATTATGATGCCAGCACATAAGTGAGCAGATTCATATGGGTGGTAAGCATTACTTTTTCAAAAATTCACATTGACTGTCACATCGTAGGGCATGCAAGCGTGTGCACTTTTGTTCCTGTCAGTCTAGGTTCTGTCAGCGTCAGTTGCCGGGGTGACAAGGTGAAAAGGCACTTCCTGGTCTCTCAGGACAAACTTGTCCTTTCTGTGCTACATGCTATAGAGTACTTACCATCAGCCCTGTCACCTTGGCATCATGTCTGGTTTCATATGCCTTTAAATCCCATTTAATGAATGTCAGAGACTGTATCCGTCTTCCGAAAGCGGCATGGCCTAGCAGCAAGAGTTTGTCTTCGGCTCAGTTAAACACATGCTAAGACATCACGATTGTCTCTGGGCCTCAGATTAACTGACAGGTTGTGGGATGGGAAGCGGCCTACCTCCTGAGCATGCGTCCTTTCAGTGTGAGCCGTGCTCACAGCAGCCTTAAGGGACGTCCATGGCATCAGTGGGGCTGAAGTTTTCTTTCCCTAGGTGACAGCTTGTATTGAGGGACAGAGTCTCATCTGTGGGTGTGAGTTTCCCTGGTTTAGGGGTTCCAGGCCTTTCAGGAATCTTTTGATGTAGTCTCTGAAGGAACTTGCCAGATTGTAAGAGTCAGGGCACTCAGGGAAGGTCAGCACTCTGGATCTGAGCATGTTTCTTTCTAAGCTAGATGTAACTCACTGACTAAAAGGAATTCTTACTGGAGATGGTGCTGTCTCCATTTTGACAGTTTCCATGGAAACAGAACTAGGAGGTAAAAATGAATTCTCAGTTGGACGAGAGGGTTGTTCTTCAGTTCTTAAACCCTTGGTCAGTGGCTCTCAACCTTCCTAATGCCAAGACCCTTTTTAAATACAGTTCCTCATGTAGTGGTGACCCCCCCCCACTAAAAATTATATTCATTGCTACTTTACAACTGTAATTTCACTGTTGTTATAAACCATAATGTAAATACTGTTTTCTGATGGTCTTAGGTAACCTTCCAAAAGGGTTGTTGAACCCCCTAAGACATCGAGACCCACAGATTGAGAACTACTGCCCTAGGATTATGAACAGTTAATGTCTGTAAAAAAATGTCAAACAGCACAGTTGCATATAAAGAAAAATAAAGATGTTTCTGCCCTTGTCACTTGGCTATCGATGGGTGGTCATTGACAGTTTGGCATCATCTGTAAGGAAGGGCTGTCTCATGGGTGAACCCGCCTGTGTCTGTGTGGCATTCACAGTTAGTGTGTGAGGTGGTGATAAACACTAAGCAGAGAGTAAGGCAGAGAAAAGGCTGAACTTTTAATAGGCTGGCAGCGGAAGTCCTGCTGAGGGGAAGGCATGTGACCGAAGAAGGAGTTGGGAGCAATGGTGTTCCCCACAGAGGCACAGTGATGGAAGCTTACAGGGCACAATACCGGGTAGGTAAAGGGTAGCAGGAGTCTGCTCAGGGGAACTGAGGAAGACCACGAGGAACAGGCTTATCATGGAAGAGATGGAAGCTCGCGCCTGTGGAGGGTGTTGGATAATTTGCTAATCATTTCATATCCGTGTTAAAAAGAATTCTTCGGTTGCATTAAGAATGCCTGGGTGCAGGATGGAGCAGGAGACTGGATGGAAAGCTGTTGTAATATATTCATGGGCAGGGATGAGGGTGACCGCACTGCTCTGTCGAGCCTGGAGCAGTGTGCTGTGGGCAGCCTGCATGTTAGCTGACACAGCTCTCAGTCAGTCATTCTTTCAAAGTAGGCATACCAAAATCTGGATTTACTAACATTTATTTCATCTTTGTCCTGTGGATGTTTATTTAGGTGGATTATAGTTTGTTTGTTTGTTCTTTTTTTACTATTGCAAAATAGTTTGTCAATTCACCTTCTTGCATACACATTTTTGATATATGGCTTAGAGTATTTATAGTCAAAGTATTTAATATTTTTCTGATTTATAAAAAATTGTTACTTTTCAAAAATGATTCAGTTTAGCAAGAAATGTTTTTTCCCCATGCTCTAAGTTTTTTGTAATCACAGCTTAGTTCCCAAATGCAAGCTTGGTATACATGATAGAAATGATTATTTTTATAGATGAATTTTACTTAAATATGTATTTTTTAACAGTGATACCATTGAGATCTGTATTCTGTTTCTAGGCTCTCAGAGTCTCTCTGGTGTCATTAACTTGGAGAAGCCTGTGATCTGTGCCCTGGCTGCCATAATAAGGTACCTCAAGGAATTTAACCTGGAAAGGATGCTGTCCAAACCCGAGTAAGTAATGTTGCAGAGATCTAAAAAAAAAAGTCTGGAGGAGAATTATAGTTAAAAGTATTTTAAAATTCAATAACATTTTAAATTTTGATAATTAAAATATTTTTGAAACCTCAAAGCCCACTCCATACTTCCTCCAACAGGGCCACACCTTCAATTCTTCTAATCCTTGAAGGGTTCTGCTCCCTGAGACTAAGCATTCAAATATGTGAGTCTTCGGGTCCGTTTTCATTCAAACTGTCACAGTAGGGATTATATATATCAGAGACTTAACACTATAGGCTACCAGGATGAACTGCTTGGTACTGTTGCTGAAATAATGAAAGTAACTATTAACTAAGCTGCCAAATTACGTTTGTTGTGGATAAACGATACATTATTCTCACTACAGAACTGTATTTCTTTTTTTTTGTTTGTTTTTTTCGAGACAGAGTTTCTCTGTATAGCCCTGGATGTCCTGGAACTCACTTGGTAGACCAGGCTGGCCTCGAACTCAGAAATCCACTTGCCTCTGCCTCCCAAGTGCTGGGATTAAAGGCATGCGCCACCACTTCCTGGCCAGAACTGTATTTCTTATAACCTGATTAAGAACTAGTGTTACAAAGGATGCAGGAATTTTCACCTTTTTGGGAGGCTGGGGCACACCTCAGAGTTCAAGCACTTGCCACTCAGGTGACCAGGAGTTCAGATTCTCAGATCTGCTATCAGTGCAGGTGTCAGCTCACCTGCCGGCACGTGAGACCAGCCATAGCACAGAGCTCTGGGTTTGACTGAGACTCAGCCTCAAAGAGTAAGGCTGAGGAGGGACCTAGGAAGATCCTGATGACATCAACCTTGGGGTCAGCACACCATGTGCTCACTCGACTGCCTGCACATATGCACTCACATACATGGAAATATGTTATACACTCACACAGCACACATGCATGCACATAAAATGGAGAAAAAACAAAAAAAAAATTAAAAAGCTGCAAATTTACTTATTCTTGGTTTCCATGATTTCTCAGACCACAAAGTTGGTGATAATTTCAGACCTAATAATTGACATTATAGGAAAATGCCATCTTAATAACCAGGGTGCAAGCAAGGGCAATGGATAATTCTCTTGCCTTTCTGTATGCCTCCTTCATCAGCTTGTTGGCAGCTCTGTCAAAAGTCATCCTGTTATAGATCCTGTATGAGTAAGCCCCTCCCATTCTGCAGAGGTAGTGAGCAGGTAGGAGCTAGCTCAGTGAAATGCCATTATCTGAAGTTTGTGTTATTCAAGGTTTCTGGGGAGAGTGGAAGAAAAGCAGCTTCCTTGGGAATCTTGTATTTTAGTATGCTTTTTAATAAAATAGGCCATCAGTTCTCTGGAGACAGTTTTGTCTTATTTAAGCCACTTAAATACCCACCAACAGTGAAGCATTGTGTCCTATATATAGGTTAATGTATAATCATGAAAATGACCCGTATGGTCAGCATTAAAATCTTTATTGACAGTGTATCAAGCAAAAATCAGGCTGGGCAAAGGAACTGAGGCTTTTATATAAATTTAAAAACTTCTAGAACAGAACAAAACAAAACATATTTGGGGAAAGAAGTGAGAAACGCATCGAAATGATGGACTGTTTCAGAACAGTGATCCCTCCGCCCCTTGTGAATAAGGTGTGTCGGAGGAGGTAGCATAGTGGGCTTGTATTTGATTTAGTTTTAAATCGATGTATTAGATTATTCTATACACATGCAGTAGTGACTTCATCATTGTGTCTAACGTACCTGAAAGAACAGCACACAGGAAGAAAGATTACCTTGGCTCACAGTCGGAGAGTTGTCAGTCCATCACAGTGGGGAGGGTGTGGTGGAGCAATTCCTGTCATGGTACTGGGAGGCACAGGAGGAGTGGAGAAGGGGCCTGAATGAGTGATGTAGGACTTCCAGCAGCCCACCTTCTCCCTGTACACCTAATGCATCCCATTATGAACACATGCAGGGGTTAACACATCCAGGTCACTAGGCCAAAGCTTTCCTGAGCTAGCCTTTGGAAGTACCATTGCAGATTCCCACACAGGTGCCTAAGCACTTCTCAGTCCAGTCAGGTTAACAACTAAGATTAAACTATTACATGATTTAATGTGACTGAGAGGTTTTATTTTTAGACAGCTTTGAAGCTAGGATTATATTTCATTGGTTCACTTTAAACTCCAAGACAGGCTTATTAAAAAGATTCAGATTGGGCAGTGGTGCACACTTGAATCCCAACACTTGGGAGGCAGAGGCAGGTGGATCTCTTGAGTTCCAAGACAGCCAGAAAGAACTATATAGAGAAACCCTGTTTTAAAAAAGAGAAGAAGGAGAAGAAAGAAAGAAAGGGAGGTCCACTTGTGTGGCTGATGCTTAAATCGGTGATAGGGCACCTACCGTCTGACTTTTGCGTGGCAGGAGCCTGGGAATGAGGCAAATGTTTTAAAGCAGGCTATGCTGTCTTTGGGAGTAGATAAAGGGTCACGCCCTCTCATTTAGTTAGAAGTAAGAGCAGCTCCAAGTCATAAAACACTAACATTCTTGTGTGCTAACTTTGAAAACCTTCATTTTGAATTCTGTAAGGGCAAATCTTTTGATTAAATTGAGTGACACTGGCTTTGTCTTTGTATATTTGTGGTGGTGTGACATTTTCTCTGTAACATAACTTGGAGGTGCTTTTGTAAAATGGCCAGGGAGCTAGCTCTGGTAGTGACTTAGTGTACATCAAATTATTTGCCTTTTCAGTGATTCCATAGACTCAAAGACAAAAAAGATATAAAGAGCTTCAAAGTGACAGTGACAGGTCTTTTCTTGTGTATACCCAGCAGCACTCCACAGGCAGACAGCAAAGACAGAAAAAGAAAGAGAAAGAGAGACATTCCTTATCTCATCGGAGATTTGACTCAAAATTGCTGAAAGCCATTAGAAACCAAGATTCATACATAAGGATGGTGACTAAACTGTCTTGCCTAGATATGGACTGTGAGTGAGGCATTCCACAGGAGGCTCGTAGCTTCCCTCTGGAGGTAATCCTGGAAGTGCAATTCTACATATCATATTTGTTGGAAAAGGAGAGTTGCCTAAAGAAGAACAGATACTCTCTTGGACATAAAATCCAGTTGTGTCTCTTTACAATCTTACGCTGCTGAACTTGGGAACTTTCTCTTTAAGAGCTGTGATTTCAGAGAAAAGGCTTTCACAGATGATGTGTGTATCATAGAGACCTTGATCTGCATGCACTGAACAGTCATCATACACTTTCAGCAGTTTTGGGTGATACAAAGAAAATACACTGTATTAGCAATTGTGTATAAGCATAGATGAAATGGAGATTTGTTAAATAATACAGTTTTTAAAGTTACAAAATTGTTTTAAGAATTTAAGTAGGGTTGTTCTAGACATAGACAGCATAGTAGCGTACAGAGACTGTGATGCTAGATAGTAATTACGATAGTTTGAATGCTGAATGTCCCCAAAGGGTCAGTGAGGGAGATGATCAAGGATGTACCAAGAAGAAGATCCTGGGGTCCTGGCTCCTTCCTGTCCCTGTCATTGCTTCCTGGTCATGCTGTACCCTGGTCATGCTGTACCATCTGGGTGCAGACCCGAATGTCATGGACTTATGTGACTATGTGCTGATGGCTCTGAAACTGTGAGCCAGTCTCAGCCTTTACCGCTTATAAGTAGGTATTTTCTTACAATGACTTAAAGCTGTCCAATACAGTTAGGACAGAATTAAACCAAGTACTAAACTATGAAATTCTGAAGGAATTGGTTTTTTTTTTACTGTTGGAAATGCATTTTGTTTCCATTTTTGGTAGCTCTTGTTAAGATTTGTTTGGTTAGAACTTCAAGTAGAATATGAATGACTAACAACAAGTAAAGTCTATATTCTGAAAACTGTGGATATTGATGAAAGGAATTAAAGAGTACCCAAATAAAGTGGAAAGGCATCCCAGGTGGGAGACTGGGAGACAGTACCACTGGGATCAGCTCCCTAGCCATCTATAAACTCACTGCAGTGGGTGTCAGAGTCCACACGGAGTTTGTTAGTGGCTGTAGCAGTCTGCAAGCCCACCTGTAGTGTAGACAGGATTCTCCCACATCCTCGCCAGCACTTGGCATCACTTGTTTGTGTTATCTTAGCCTTCTGACTGGAGCGTGATGAAATCTCAAAGTAGTTTTAATCTGTATTGCCCTGATTGTTAAGCACTGATTGTTACCAGTAATTCAGGCTGGACTGGAACTCAGAGATCCTCTTGCCCCTGCCTCCTGTGTGCTGGGATGAAAGGTGTGAGCTGCCACTGAGAGGCTGAAAGGTATTTCTTGTCCCTCTTCTCTTCTTTAGAGAGCTTTGTTTACATGCAACACCTACCTCTTTTTGATTGGGGTTGTTTGTTTTCTTGATACTTTGTATTCAAGTTCCTGGAACATTCTCTCTGTGGTGTATAGTTAGAAACGATTTTCCCCACCCCATGGACTTCCTCTGTGAACCTGATAGAGGTCCCTGGAACTCCGTGTATGCCTTTATTCTACTCTTGAATAGGTTTATTGGTGGCATCAAGAGAATGTCAGTTAGGTGTCTACTTAATTATGAATCAAGTAAGAGTGAAGAAAGTACAGTGAAACTGAGGTGTTATTCTACTGTGCAACATAACATTCATAAATTATCAACTGTCCCAAATTTAGATAAACGATGAATTGATTCACTCTAAACCCACCAAGATCTTGTGCTCATTCACATGTCATATGGCAGAATGTTTTGATTTTTGTTTCTAATTTGAAGTAATATTTGAATAGGCTCTCTGCAGCTGTGGACCACTCAGGTCAGGTATGTGTCTACTACTCTAAGGAAAGATCAGCCTCTTTTGTTGTTCCAGAAAATAGAGTAGAAGTAATTAAGCCCTCACACTTCCTCAGCAAGCTTCGCCAAGGTTATTTTCTCCTCTTATAAAGCTTGGGAACAACGAACACCCTGTGTATTTTTGTTGCTGAAATATTAATGAATTCTTCCCCACATGACTCGTAAGATTTCTGTCCAAATTCGTACTGTATGAGCTCTGGGCAGGCATTGCCTAGGAGGTTCATATCAAAGCACACAGACTTTGGCATCTTCCATGACTATAAATAATTCAGAATTCCTTGAATATTTAGACTAGTGATCAAATATTATATACAGTTGAGTACCCAGGGATGCTGGCAGATTGAATCTTCTATCCAAAATGTAGAGAATTCCCCATGGAAACAGGCAGTGGCAAGAAGGAAATTTCTCTTGTATTTGAAAGGAAGAGTCAAAGCCCCAGTCCCAAGATTTTACCACCCCCAAATTCTGGAAATTCCCGGAGCGCAGCTGTAGCCGCCTGTGGCCACGAATCAACCGGGTTCATCTGAAAGTGGGACCAAGAACGAGAAGAGATGAAGCCAAGACAAAGTTCTCTGATCAAGGCTCAATGCTTTAATGTTCAGCTGTCAATTTAAATGGAAAGACCCCGCCCAAACCCTTCCTTGTTTCAGCCGGAGAGATGGGTGGGTTAATCCATTCTTGGTCGTGGTCATGGCCACAGATATCTCAAGGCAAGCCCAGGGGCAGTTGTTCTTCTAAGTTCCACGCAGCCAAGGTGGGTAACTCCACCTAGATCCTATCACTTGGTCTGTTGTGGTAAACAAGGTCTCTCAGGCCTATCCAAGGCCAGGGGAAGGGCACACAAATCGAGTCCTCAATGCTGCTTAGAATTTATGTCCTTTAGGAGTCTCTCCAGTTGAGGATTGTCTGTTGGTTGATATCTTATTTAAGTCGGTGGAGGTGTCTGCTTAAAGAAACATCTCTTTACTGCATCTAATTTGAATTTAGATTTCTTGTTCAGTTAGGATATAAGAAAAACAGTGACAAAAAGCCCATGGCCAACCAACCAACCAAAACTGCATTTTTACTTAATGCATCAAAAGACTTTGGCTCCTGTGACTGAAGGTTACAGGACCTTCTCAGTGAAGGTCTAGGATTATGAACTAACACAGCCAATCTGCCAGTTCACCTACTGGTTTCTTTTTTTCATATTGCTGGTATTGAAAGCCTCCAAGAGTTATGTGCAGATAGCACCTCTAGATCTCCTTTCTGATTCCATGTTCAAGGTAGCATATTGGTCCAGACCCGATTCTTCCACCTACATAGATACTTCTTGGCAGGTAGACACTCAGAAAGCGCTACAAGTTTCCAGTTCTTTGCTGTCTTTATTTTCTGACAACACTTGACTTAAGTGGTTCCCTTTGTGTTAGGCAGTTGGAGCAGCATTCCCTGTTAGTGGCAAGCCAGCTGGGGGACCAGAGCCTGCTTCTACACTGCTGACCTCAGACACCATGTCTGGGTGGTAGACTTTGGGCTCCTGGGGTTACTATACTGCTCTTGTGAGGGTGTGGGCAGCTGAGGAATATTTCTGAATCATCAACACATTTTCACTCTTCCTTCCCCAGTACAGAATTATTTCCTGTACTTTGTGTTAAGTGATGCTTCTTTCATAGTCTTTCTCATTTCAACAACATAACCTCAGATTCAGGTCATCAGTTTCTTCCTCGTCAGTGTGGTGCTATTGCAGGCGAGACTCTCAGGAGATGGTGAGGCCATTTCATGCCTCTGTAAAAGGCTTGTGGACTCACCAATGCACCGTCTCTGAGGAACAGGCCCTTGTAGACTCTCGATTGGTTGGCTCCTTGATCTTTAGCTTCCAGGCCCCAGCACTGTGAGCAGTACATTTCTCTTTTTAATAGGTTGCCAAGCCTCAGCTGTTCTGTGATAGCAGTGGGCAAGACTAAAGAAGCACATATTTTGGATCTGTGTTTGATTCAGGCACCCACATATTAATTGGTCATTTCCAGGAAGTAGTCAGTTGAAGCTGTCAGGAACAGGAATCATCAGACTCCATTTCTAAACAAACAAGTAGCTGGTTAGCTACCAACTCAGAATCCAGGTTGCCAGCTCCTCTGATTTCCACCTTTGACTATGACTTTATGTGAACCCTTGTTAGCTATACAGTCAGTCACACAGTACGTGTGACTCTTCCTGTGAAGGAGGTTTGTACTTCCTAACTGTGCTTCATGCTTCATAGGCACTTTTAGGACCTCTGACTCAAACCTAAGGCCATTGTCCTTTAGGAAGGTGGTGGCCATTCACTAGGCATCAGTGGCTTGCTGCACACGATGTGGAAGGTCACACCTCCGTGTGAGAAGATGAGTGTGGTCATTGAACTCAATCCTTGCCGTCAAGGAGACTGGATCCACTAAGGATGATGCAGTTGCAATCCAGATTAGTGTGTCTCAAGACGTTAACAGCTATGAGGAGGGCACAAAGGCTACACACATGTATTGTCAGCTTTTAGGGTTGCCACCCACTGATCATTAATGAGTTGTCACCCTGTGAATAGCAGAGTAAATCTGTCATAGGTCAAATGCTCCTAGAATGTGGTAAGCTCCTTTTCTTTTCCAGGGCTTTTGGCCTTGATTGAGGAGTCTTCTAGAAACAAAGAGGTCCCTTTAAGAGCCCCACTGCCTTGGGCTCTACATTCTCAGTATATCTAGTTGAGGGCTTGTTTCTATAGATGGCTGGGGAAGCGAGTTTTGTGTAGATGTCCCTGCCCTAGAAATGCTGCTAAGATGTGGTCTGAAGGCGAGTATTCCTTCTGTGTCTTAATGACCCGGCATTTCTTTTCTCCCTTAAAAGTAAGCCGTCTGTAGTGAGGCATGGTGGTGTGTGTCTGTGATCACAGTTTTTGGATGGCAGAGGCAGGAGGATCACAAATTTTAGTCCAGGTTGGGCTAAATAGTGAGATTGGTACAAAAGCAAAGCAAAGCAAGCAGGCAGTTCACCAATTTCTGCCTAATGATGCTGGATTAGCTGATGAAGGAAATTAGTAATGTATTGATTATACTTCTTTAGAATTGTACATATGTTTTCAAATCAATTATCAAGGACAATTTAAAATTAGTAAAGTTTTCTGGGCGTTGCAGGAATAGAAGGAGTGTATGAGTTGCAGCTGTGTTTAAGGAAATCACTTTTGTTACTTTGTGTTCTCTACTCACCGAACATGTTAATGTGCATTGTGGACTGCAGAGTAAGTAACAGTTGTTGCACACATGGGAATGCTTGGTAAAAGATTTTTACATTTTTACCAAGATGAGTTCATTCTAGAAGATACCAGTGATAAAAGTCTGTCTGGTTCTGTTCTGTCCAGCTTCCTTTCCCTTCTGTGTTCTTGCCCTTGGTGTCACAGGCAGCAGAAGACTGCATCCTGCCGCTTCGTTCCTGGTTCCAGCTGATTTCCTGTCAAAATCCTAATTTCTGTCGTAGTAGTATTGGATGGTTTCTAGTCTCTAATTTTTTAAAATAGATGTCCTCACCTGTGGATTTATTAAATTTTTATCTTTTTCAGGAATTTTAAACAGCTGTCAAGTGGAATGGAATTCATGAGAATTAATGGAACAACGCTAAGGAATCTAGAAATCCTGCAGAATCAGGTCAGGCTAACACAAGGGTTCATTCAAATGACGTGCAGTAAGCAAATAAAAGGAAAGCTGGCGTGAGGCAGTGGGCTGCCCTCAGGAGTTCTCCCCGGCTGTCATCATGTCACACTGATGATTGTGGCACCGTTTGGGGTGGGCAGACTATAGGGCTCCTGGTTTCCTTGTTTAGATGGTTGGTTGGTTTTGGTTGTGTGAGACAGGTTTTTCTCTGTGTAACCCTGGCAGTCCTGGAACTTGCTCTGTAGACCAGGCTGGCCTCGAATTTACAGAGATCCACCTATCTCTGCCTCCCGAGTGCTGAGATTAAAGGCCGGTGTCACCACTGCCTGGCAGCTACTTTTTTTTTTTTTGGTTTTTCGAGACAAGGTTTCTCTGTGTAGCCCGGGCTGTCCTGGAACTCACTCTGTAAACCAGGCTGGCCTTGAACTCAGAAATCCGCCTGCCTCTGCCTCCCAAGTGCTGGGATTAAAGGCGTGCGCCACCACCGCCCGGCAGGCAGCTACTTTTTAATAACTGAAGGACATAGCATCCTGTTGTTTCCATATCAAATATATCTTAGAATGCATGTTCTTTCAAACTTAATGAGAACTGATTGTCTTCATCAGGTTGATAAGTTTTTTTTACACTGTTCCTATCCCATCTCAGGATGACCTACTAGAGTCAGTTTTCAAATCCAGTTCCTAAGGCAAAAGTCACTTTTTTTTTCAGTATTTTTTTTTTATTGGATATTTTATTTACAATTCAGATGTTATACCCTTACCCCATTCCCTCCCCCCCCCCAAACCCCCTATCCTATTGCCCTTCCTCCTGCTTCTCTGCAGATGGCAAAAGTCACTTTTAATTAAGCTTCATGTCACTGCCCCTTCCAGATCAGGATGTGAGTTCTGATAGAGACAGAAGCTGAGAACTAATGTCTTCTGCTTACCTCTGCAGCCTACCAGGGCCTCTCTTTCAACAGAGACTTCAGGGTAGTTTATTCATAGTTAACCAAAACTATGCAAGTCTCTTTTGTATACATTGACTATATCAACATTTTATCTTGTGTGCATGGGTATATATTTTACACGGTAGTTGAGCAGCTCTTAGGAGAAACATGTTATTCGGGCATGTGCAGTGTGTAAATCAGGCCTGAGGATGGGTGGAGCCCAGTGGTGGAACAGTTGCCTGACATGCAAAAAGCCCTCAGTTCATCACTACATTGACAAAAGTTTGGATACGTGGACTAATTAGGACACCTAAACAGCAACAGAAATGCAATACTGTCCTGTACTGTATATATAATTGTCTCAGTAATAAAACTTGTTATCTGATCTTTTCAGACTGATATGAAGACCAAAGGAAGTTTGCTTTGGGTTTTAGACCACACTAAAACTTCATTTGGGAAAAGGAAGTTAAAGAAATGGGTTACCCAGCCATTGCTTAAATTAAGGTAAAAGGAATTCTCTCTCTCTTTCTCTCTCTCTCTGTGTGTGTGTGTTTAAACTGGGGATATAAAATTGTGAAATTAAAAGTATATTAGCTTCTTTAAAACTAATATTGCCATGGCTAATAAGATCACTGTCTTCAATTGGAGCAAATTGTATTTTATAACTGACAGTGGACTGTGTCGTAGCTCACAGGACCAACCCATCCCCCACACCAGTCAAGACCAAGCCTGATGGGAGGCTGTGGGCGTTGTTGGGGTAGAGGGTTATCTATTTGGTTTGGCAAAGCTCTGAAGACCACGGACAGGACTGAGCTGAAGCAGGGACAGTTTGACTGCTGAAATCCAAGTATTCCTGAAAGGAGAGTTAGCAGGTGGGAAGGACCTTGAATCTTGTGTCTCTAAAAGTGGTGTCCTGTGTGTGCACATCAGAATGGCCTGAGATCTTTATCCCAGTGTTTCTGTCTAACCCTGCAGATTGTGTTGTCTTGTGGCTGGGGAGTTGCAGTTCTTAGGTTCCCCAGATGGTGGATACAAAGGTGAATGTGGGAACCTCAACTTAGAACTGTGCCTGGCCCATGACAGGTTAATGTCTGCTGGGTGGATAGTTTTTTTATTGGGTCCTTACTGTGTACCAGCATTCCATATTCAAAATTCCTCTGTACATGAGTCCTTGAATGAGGCGACAGGCCTTGAAAGTTTCAGAAAGCTCCTTGGTGTCTCATAGCCCATAGCAGTAATGGCCAGCCTTAAACCCAGTACTGACCTCAGAGCCTCAGCAGGCACTGCCACTGTCCTGAACCCTTTCTTGGTGGGTGGGACTGGCCACACAATGAGCTGTATCTGTGAAGAGCAGAGCTAGGGATCTCCTGGGTGTTTGCTCAGTGAGTTAGTTCCTGGGAACCTCAGTGTTCTTGGCCTTGAAGCAGTCCTATGCCTCCCTCAGAGCTGCTCAGGTATACAGCAGTAATTCTACATACTGCTAGAGCTTTGAACCTCATAACAAGTATGAGGGGCTTTAGATGTGTGTTGCATCTTTCTGGATAATTTTATTTTTATTTATGTGTGCGTATGTGCGCTTGTGAATGTTTGAGCTTGTGTGTGTGTGAGTGCATGTGTGAACAGGTGTCTATGGAGGTCAGAAAGGGTTTAGAATCAGCATATCCCCTAGAGCTGAAGGACTGTTGTAAGCCCAATGACACACATGCTGAGAACGGAATTGAAGTCCTCTATAAGGGCTGCAGGGGTTCTTACCTACTGAGATATCTTTCTCTAAGCCCCTGCACTGTCTCTCCTCTCACTACACTGATAGTATTGTTAGCCATTTAACCTGAGGATGAGTTAGTAACCACTGTCTTCAGTCATTTATGATATAACATTCTAATTTGTTGTTGATGGTGACTACCCAGCCACTTCAGGTCACTGTACTGTCTTAATGTCCTCTAGACATGGGGAGTTTACGAGGCATAGAAGAAATCTCTGAACTGGGTCTCTTCTTTAGTTTCTAAAGATTTATTTATTTTTTATTTATATGTGTACACTGTAGGTGTCTTCAGACACACCAGAAGAGGGCATCCGATCCCATTACAAATGGTTGTGAGCCACCATGTGGTTGCTGGGAATTGAACTCTGGACCTCTGGAACAACAGTCAGTGCTCTTAACTGCTGAGCTGTCTCTCCAGCCCTCTTCTTTAGTTTCAATTCAGATAAATCTGAGGTCTCACAGAGGAGAGGGGATGGCTTTGTGTAGCCACTCTGTGAAAAGGGATTGTGACAATAGCCTGTGACTAGTGGAAAAACACTGGCCACACCATGGCTGTCACTGCTATTTGCTTGGTTGTTGGAACAAACAAATTTGTTGAACACTAATACTTGATGGTTTTTAAATTTTTATTCATTTATTTAATTTTATATTTTACATTTATATTCTCTGTGTGTGTGTGCGTGCGTGCGCCTGCCCACGCAACATGCTTGAATATAGGAGTCAGAAGATAGCTTGCAGGACTTAGGTCTCTCTTGCCACCATTAGGCTTCTGGGATGGAACTCAGGTCATCTTGGCAGCAAATGCCTTTATCTACTGAACCATGTCTCCTGGTGCTCACTCATTTTTTTCTCCTCTCTCCTCCTCCTCCTTTTCCTCCTCTTCTTCTTGTCTCTCTCCCTCTGTTCCTCCCTCTGTCCCTTCCTCTCCCTCTCTTAGAAGTCTCTCTATATTTTTAAATGTCTGGCTCTAGTTCTCAGGGCAACCTTGGAGCTCATAAATCCAGAACCAGATGTTTACCTTTCAAGGATTTATATGCTGTACTCCATAGTGTACGTAGACTTATATACCATAGTTTATTGTTTCAAATAGGCTCTTTGCTGCCGAATTCTGCATCAATTTTAAAAGGCTGAAATGGCTTTTACTTTACTCTTATTGGCTGTTGATGGTGTTCAGTGGACTCACTTCAGGTTTTGAGATGGGATTTATGTTTACTGATATTGTCATTGTTTCCTATAAAAGGTTTATCAGGTCTTCTGAGTTTAAGCAAGAAGATTCCTCAGTGTGGTTCTCTAGCTTTTTATAGATGGAACTGATTGTAAGGCATGGGTTCCAATGCTTTTTAAAAGTTAAATAATTGATATCTCATTCCCTTTAAGACTCCATCTTTGGATTGTTTTACTTCACGATTCAGCCACTTGCCTCAGCACTGCCAAAAAACATGTTTAAGATTTAGTAGCAGACTGTGTGTTTAGACGTTAAACAAGGGTAGGAAGATTAAAGCATTAAACAAGGGCTCAGAGGGTAAAAGCACTTGTTGCTCTTGCAGAGAACACAGGTTCAATTACCAGCACCCACATGGTGGCTCCCAACCAGCCATAACTTCTTTTGGCCCCCATGTGTACCAGGCATGAAGGAATACATACATACATATATTCAGGTTAAATACCCATATATATAAAATAAATAAATCTAAAAGATTTAAAAATGGAATAAGTTAATGAGTATTTCTTTGTGAGTACCTCCTTCTACCTGTATCTCTCATGTTGAAGTGCCTCAGGGTTCTCCTCCCTGCCTCCAGAACTTACCTGTGGTCATGGCCTGTTCTATAACCCATATGCGATGACATACCAGACCCACACAAAGCAGATTAGAGAAGAAGAATTTCTTCAATGAAATAGTAACCTTTTTTCACTGTTGGGGATCGAACTCAGGGACTTGTGAAATGTTAGGTAATTTCTCTACTTCTCTTCCACTGAGCCACACCCTTATCTCTGAGACAGTTAGATTTCTATTATGCTTCAATAAAATTGGAAGTTTTGGCCCTTCATGGCTGTTTGATCTGCCTGCTCTTGTCTGTCCCTCATCGCATGCCTGCTTGTAGTGCTTGGGTATAGAGAAGCTGTTCGTCATCCTGTGGTCTTGGTATTTGGTGGTTTGTTTAGCTGGAATGTTCTTCCTTTCCTTCAATTTCTACATAGTTAGCTGACTATACTTTAGGTCTCAGCTTAAAACATTACAGTTTTATCGAGGTTTTTCTCATTCAAATAGATAGTATATTGCATAATATGTATTATATAATATAAATTATATTCCTTTTCTTAGCTTTTGATAGCATGTAGAATCTTTGTCTGCTTTATGACTAGATGATACCACTTAGAAACCTTAGGATGCAGAGTAAGATGTAAAAGTAAAGCCATGCCTTATGAAGGGAACTTGCCTTTCTAGGAAAATTGAATTTATAGAAATGTTAGGAAAGGTAGCTTCCTTTATATTATTCTTTGCTTTAGCTTTACACAATTTGCCTGAAAAAACTGTTTTCCCTTTTATTAGAATATTTGCTTAGCCAAGAATGAAAATATTGTCCTTAACACAGCGTGGCAACATTTTGCATTCTTGTCAGATCTCTGTTGGCATCATGGGAGAAGTTATAACTCTCAAAACTATGTAGCACAGTCAGGCTGGTAAAATAGAGCTCTGTGTGCTTTTAAAGGGCATGTGAAAGCTCCTACTCCAGACCTCTGAGTACATGCAGGTTCTTTCTTTTTCAGCAATATTTGGGTCCTATTTGAGGTCATACTTACAGGATCTGAACTCCACAATTGATGGTGTTTTAGGACTTTATTGCTTTGAAGAGACACCATGACCATGACAACTCTTATAAAAGAAAATATTTAAGTGGGGCTGGCTCACAGTTTCGAGGTTTAGTCCATTATTGTCATGGCAGGAAGCATGGTGGCAGACATGGTGGTGGAGAAGGAGCTGAGAGTTCTACATCTTGATCCACAGGAAGCAGAATTGAAAGTAACACACTGGCTAGGCTTGAGCTTAGCCAAGCCCAGCCCCATACTGACACACCTCCTCCAACAAGGCCACATGTCATCCAGCAAGGCCACGCCCCAAGTGCCAAGCATTCAAACACATGAGTCCATGGGGACCATATCTATTCAAACTGGTACAAGTGGTATAGATGGTTTATAAGTTTGATAGGGCTTCTCTCAGAGAGTACCTTGGAGTTGATGGCTTTAATCATGGCAATGTATTATCTCATGATTTTTACTGTAGAAGACAAGATCAAGGTTTCAGTAGGGTGAGCTGATTCACTGAGGTCCCTGAGAAAGTTAGTCCCATGCTTCTTTCCTAGCTTCTGGCAGTTTTCTGGCACCTTTTGCTTCTCTTGGCTTCTGGTTGCATTTCCTAGATCACTGCCTTCATGGCCTAATGGTGTCTGCTGGTGTGCATCTCTTCTCCTGATATCGTTGTAATAAGATGACCTCATCCCAACTATTTACAGCTGCATTAACCCTGTTTCCATGTAAAACTCTGAGAGCTAAGATTTCAAGATCATTCTCCCCTCTCTCTCTCCCCCTTCCTTCCTTCTTCCTCTTTCTTCTCTGCTTCTCCTTCCTCCCTTCAACCAATAACAAATAGACTCTACATTTCAAATATTTCCTCTATTTGGCATAAATAGATTGGAGGTACCCATCATTTTAATATTTTACACACAGATTTAATATCTGAAGTGAGATTTAAGGAACCATTTTGTGAATTGAATACATTCTTGCACTTTTATATATTTCTAGCAGCAGTTCTCTGAAAAATGACCTACCCATCTTTTCTTTGAAAAATGTCCTTGCTGTAGCAGTTTAGGTGAGATATTTATCAAAATGTTGGATTGATTTTTAAGGTGAAAGAGAAACATTTATACATAATTTTTCAGAGTAGAGGAATGTATTTGGCTAGAAACAGAGGTCCAAGTGTAAGATTTTAAAGAAGAAAGGTGAGGAAGTAGAATGGACTGAGGAGCTATAGTCCACACCGTCAGGGTGAGAGCTCTCGGAATGGCTCTTTGAGATTCTCAGAAGGATCAAGAGAAGAGAAAGGAAGTGGTAGAGCAGGAAGCTTTCTCTCAACTACTGCATGGTTGGTCCAGATAATCTGTTATTTCCAACTACCTCCAGAGTAAGGTGATCCTTCTTTTTAATAGATAAGGAAAATGAAGCCTGACTACTTATCCAAGGACTATCGAGCCAAACATGCAGGTGAATGCATAGAAGCACAGTTAACGAGACTTAAAGCTGAAGTTATGATTTCCTTATTTAGTTTTGTCACTTTGGACATATTGTTGCCTTGCCTATGCCTCATTTCTTCCCCTGTAAGATAAAAATTACCATACCTACCTCACAGAGTTACAAAGATCATGTGAAATACTATTTACAGTGGATTAGTTTGCTACCTAGTATGAATGCCGTGGTCAGAAGACAGCTAGCTGTACTACTTATTGCAGTAAAAACTCAGAATCAACTCAGAGGTAGGCAATTAAATGTAAATTGTCTGGTCATACATTGTTCTAGTATCAGCAGTTAAAATGGATGACCTAATCTACATATATCCAGATGGATGAATCAGAAATAAAAAAAAAAAACAGTATGGAATGATATCACTTACTTAAGTCTTATAATAGTAATATCTTGTCAGATTCAGGGACTCAGATAGGAGTGTAAAAGTATGAAACATAAAGCAGAAAGGGTGGTTATTAGCATTAGGGCACAGGTCACTTCCAGGAAGGTAGAAATGGAAATGGGCACATAGGTCACATGGTGGTTCACATGGTCATGTGTCAGTAACAGATGTATTGTAGAAAATGTGTTGCATCCTCCCCAGGCATGTTGTGTGCTCGATAGTTTTATGTCAACTTGACACAAGGCAGAATCATTTTGATTGCAACACTCACTTAAGAAAACAGCCTCTTGCAGGGCAGTGGTGGCGCATACCTTTAATCCCAGCACTTGGGAGGCAGAGGCAGGCGGAGTTCTGAGTTCGAGGCCAGCCTGGTCTACAGAGTAAGTTCCAGGACAGCCAGGGCTACACAGAGAAACCCTGTCTCGAAAAACCAAAAAAAAAAAAAAAAAAAAAAAAAGAAGAAAGAGACACTCTTTTTCTCTTTTTTATTTCATTAACAAGACTAAGCCTGTCTTAGCTCATTCTGACAAGAATGCCTTCCTTACCCATCATGGAATATACATTATCAAAAGGAGGGCATTTTGTCTTAGGTTGATAAAGCTCTGTGCAGAATCTTACCCGTCCTTGGCTTACCAGCCTGTTAAATTAATAACTCTGTCTGGGGGTCCATTATCAGTTTCAAGTCATGTACTTTGGCTGCCAGCCTGTTGATATAGTTAGAGACAAGCTTTAACACGATGGGCAAGAATAAAAGTATTCCCAGGACAAGAAGGGCTAGCCTGATCAAGCTATAAATGCCATTCCTGAGATTTGACCAAAATGGAAATACTGACCTCAGGCCATGGATAATTTTATTAGCATTATCTGCAGCATCAAAGCTAACAGAGCAGCAGTCTTTAAATTCATAATCTCACTATGCAAAGTTAACACACCCAGAGAGGTGTTAGGATTATGCCAAACATCCTACAGGTGTCTTGAAACCTTTTTAAATTATAATGACAATAATTGTGAATTTCAAAAGTAACACTATTCCAATGATATTTGTCATGACACTTGGGATGGCTCCTAACTCTTGAACCCTGAACCTCCTTCAGATAATTTGAATCTGAAGGGTTATAGAGCGTCATCTGTTGTTCCAGATACCTATATAAATCCTTTTGTATACTCAATACATTAGTAACATTTTTTTGCTAGATGGTTAACAAAAATATTTGTCTTAACTCCTTGTATCATGCTATTGCTGAAGGAGTGGTGCTAGCAATTAATGAAATTAAAGTTATTATACCAGCAATAATCAAGCCCACTACCCTCTTGCTTCTGCTTAAAGCCTAACTCACTTCTTCCAGCACTTTCAAGCTTTTTTCAGTGAATCAAGGTTTTCTAATACTCAGGGCGGTAAGATAAAAGCTGGTTGATAGACCCCCGTAACAGACATGCCTGGTTTCAACACACTAACATTATACAGTCAATGCAACTTACAATAAATACTGTAGAAGAGACAAAACCAATTTTAGCTTGACAATTAAAAGAGCCTTAAAACATACACTAACCCTTCTTTGAAATCCAGATCCTTAGGTTGATAAAGCTCTGTGCAGAATCAAAGTTAACACACCTCTCTGGGTGTGTTAACTTTGCATAACAACTTTATCTCTTGCTATTATAACATCATAGCGAGCTACAGCTAACTTCCAGATATGTCTCTGACAATGTCCAGATCAAGTCTTAAAAAAAGAGGGAGAGGTAGAGAGCCTTTGGGGATGCTTGGTACGAATCTGACATGGGCTAAGGACAAGGAAATGGGCTGCTTGGCAGGATATGACATTGGGCAAGGTCAAGGAAGTAGGCTTCAGGCAGGAATCTGACATTAGACTAGAACAAAGAGGTAATTTCAGGTAGGAATCTAAATCTTAGGCTAGATCAAAGAAGTAATCTCAGAAGAAATCTAAATAGTTGGCTAGAACAAAGAAGTAATTTCAGGCAGGAATCTAAATTTTAGGCTACAACAAGGAAGCAGGCTTCAGACATGAAAATGACCTTGGGCTAGGACAGGGAAGTAGGCTCAGATACTTTGGTCATCCTGATAAGCCCTTAGAAACAGTGATCACAGGACTGTTCATGTAATTGGGTTTAATGCCTGACTATTTGTGTTTATTGTATTGCTTGTTCCTTGACTATTTGCATCTATCGTATTGCTAGTTCCTCAACCTAGAACTGACCTTAATACATGCATGTAATCAAAATGGTATAAAGCATAAAGGAAGAGGGGTATAGGATAGAGGGTTCTAGGGAGGGGAAATGGGGAAAGGCGATGACATCTGTATTATAAATAAATAAAATATCCAATTAAAAAAAAAAAAAAAAGAAAGGAAAGCAGCCTCACCAGGTTGGCCTGTGGGCGAGTTTGCGAGGCAGATGATTGACATAGGAGAGCCAAGCTCACTGTGAGTGATGTGTCCCCTAGGGTGATGGTCTTGGGAGCTGAGCAAACTATGGAGAGCAAGCCAATAAGCAGCACTCTTCATGGCTTCTACATGAGTTCTTGCCTCTAGTTCCTACCTTAAGAACCTGCTCTGAACGCCCTTCATGAAGGACAAGTCTTCCCTAGGTTGCTTTTGGTCACGCTGTTTATCACAGCAGTAAAACCTCTAAGACAGATTGTTAACTGGACTTACACTACCAGGCCTAGGTCTTCTGGACTTGATCTAATCAACTCAGAGCAGCAGTTGCTTACCTCTCAACGGTCATGCCACTATTGCACATGTAGGCACTTCTTGCACGGCACTTTGGTTTTGTGGTTCACAGCTCAATAAGACAGTCTGTCCCTTGCATCCTGAGCCTCAGCGACTTGCATGGTGCTATCCAGTACTTTGACTGCTATCTATCATAGAGTTAGCCTCCACCTCAGACCCAGCTTGATTTCTCTCTGTCTTGTAACTGACATATGCAGTGTCCTGAGCAGTAGGTTGTTAGTTTTCTCATTCTGGTTTGTAATTAATAGTATTGACAAGAGGCTATAATTGTCCTGAGGTGGGCTTGGCCTCCTCTCTAACTAGCTCCAATTGAAATATACCACAACTAGGACTGGGAATTTTATTTTTTAACCCACTGCTTCTAGGAGCAGGTTAACTCTCTTTAGTTTGTCTTTTGAGTTTTTATTTGGATTACGAGATGGATTCTTTTTTTCTATACTGCCTGTTAATACTCCTTCATTTGGGTTAACCCTTCTCCGTGTTCCCTTTGTCTCTGCAGCCCTATAATACCTGTTGAAACTTGCCACCTCTCCATTTTTTCCCCTTGTACTTTATTTTAATTTATATTTTTCTATTCTCCCTCTCTTAAAGTGGCCCTCTCCCCAGTTTCCTGGTTTCCACAGCTACTCAGTTCTCCATGTTAAACAACAGAGGTAAAGCCAGCATCTGATAGGAGAAAGAACATGCTGTGTTTGTCCTGAGCCTAGGTTGCTTCCTTCAGTACATTTTTTTTTTCCAGTTTTGTCCATTTTCCTACAAATTTTATAGTTTCACTTTCTTTTTGGGTAAATCAAACTCTTATATGCATGAACTACATTTCCTTGTTTTGTCTGTTCATGTTCCCTTACTGTTGTGAACAGCAGCAGTGCATATGGGTGTACTCGTGTCTGTGTGGTGTGATAGACTGTAGTACATTGGGCCATATGGGAGTTCTAGTTCTAATTTTTAAGAAACCTCTAGACTCGTTTCTAAAATGGCTGTACTGGTTTATACTCCATGCTAGCGGGTTTTGGTCATTTGTGTTCTTTATGAAAGGAAAAATCAAAACTTTACATGTGTTTTATTTGCAAAAACAGAACAAAAAGTTACAAAAATTTAAAAATGGTGCTGCTGCTTTGGCTTGCCACCATCAGTCATCAGGTCAAACCCAAGCCCATCTGGGTAGAGGGAATTCTGTCAAGTTCCTTGTTTGGACAGATATAGCAGCAGTCATAAAATGGTCCATTTGCAGGCTCTGAGGATGCCAAAGAGTCTGGGTGTTCAGGCCATCCCACGTGGGATCTGTCAGGGTCCATTCTGGATTTTCTACTTCATGCATTTTCTTTGTGTTGCATCGATAGGAGTGATATCCGTGTGACTTCCTAGGTCACCCTGGACGTTGCCAGAGGAGAGGAACAAGGAAATATGTGTGTTCACACTTACTGGCCAGAGCCTTGTCTGCTTGTGAGGGAGGAAGAGGGATAAGTATGTCCTGAGCACCCAGCAGTCCACTAAGACAGCCCAGAGATGGCTTCTGGCCCTGCCCAGCAGTACACTGAGAGAGCCCAGTGATAACTTCTGCCACTGTCCAGCAGTACACTGAGACAGCCTAGAAATGGCTTCTGCCACTGCCAGCAATACACTGAGACAGCCCAGAGATGGCTTCTGCCCCTGCCCAGCAGTACACTGAGAGAGCCCAGTGATGGCTTCTGCCCCTGCCCAGCAGTCCACTGAGCGAGTCCAGTGATGGCTTCTGCCCCTGCCCAGCAGTCCACTAAGACAGGCCAGTGATGGCTTCTGCCCCTGCCCAGCAGTCCACTGAGAGAGCCCAGTGATGGCTTCTGCTCCTGCCCAGCAGTCCACTGAGACAGCCCAGTGATGGCTTCTACCCCTGCTGCTGTGCTCTACTTCATAGTGCAAGTATCTTAGCAATTCAAATGTTAACTTAAATCTTCAGATGGTCTCATAGTTGAAGTTTAAAAACAGAATATTTGCCTACTGTCACTGTTCCCCACTTGCCCAGGTCTCATTGCATAACTCCAGCTATTCCTATGTTCTGTATCCTAAAGATGCTTTATGTACCAAAAGAACAAGCAAGTGTGACTGTATCCTCTACTCCCTGTGATGTATGAGGGCCTGGGTGGCACAGCAGCACCCTTCACGCTTTCCTTCAGCAGTAGGATGGTTATTTTGTGCTTGTGTTGCTGTATCAGTGACAGGGGTGCTTTAGCTCTCAGGAATCTAGTCCTCTTTGGAGCTATGCAGCCACTAGCAAGCAAGAGAAGTGCAGGAAGGGCTTTGAGTCAAATACAACTCCCATCCTTGTACACGGAATGAAGAGAAAGTAAGAGTGCTTTTACAGTTTCACATCAGTTTGTAAAAAATGTATGAGCATCAGCATGCTGACTTTATGCTGTACTCAGATTGCGTAAATAAGTGATTAAAATTAAGGAATGGAAACCATTAGGATTAGCTCCTTGGCTAATTTCCTGTGATTTTCTAAAGACAGGAGTAAATTTCATGGTAGTTAATTCTGTTGAATAATTAAATGGCTCTTATTTTGGAAACCCATATGTCTGGAGTATTAATGGCTGTGTTTCTAGTTTATTGCCCTGGCTTAAATGACGTGGTAATAGAATATTACATATTTCCTTAACATTAAATTTATATTAACAAAAGTGTTACTTTTAACTCTGTAGAACTACTTAAAATTAACATTACCAGAGGCTTTATTAATTCTCCGTGGTTTCCCATACTCCATGCCAACAGCACTTTTACGGGGCTCACTCAGCCAGTGCGATCAGTTATTTTCACACTCCAGAAGGGAGCATGTCAGGTGCATCCTGGGAGCTGTGACCCATTGCTACTCCCCTCACACCTGTGCCCTCTGACCTTTGAAGGTGAACGGAAAGTGTGACAACTGCTCTTCACAAGAGTGAACCTAGGGGGATCTTAACTCATGTGTGTCCACCAATGTGTGAGAATTAGCCAGCCCTCTGGCCTGCACAGGGCCAGAAACTTGAGGCCCTCTCCTTGGTTATCCAGGCTCAGTACCCCTGTGAGGTGCAGACCAACTGCGATGTCCCAGCATAAAAGGCAGCATTCACTGCAGCAGGAAAGGAAGGAGGGAGACTGTGGAGAAGGAGTGGGGTGTGTTCTGCTTCCTGGCCCTCTGCATGGATCTTTCTCCACACTTGTGCTTTTCCTTGTGGGGCATCCCAGGCTGCTCATCCTCAGAGCTGGAGGCGGACTTCCTGCTGTGTAACTTTTGAAACACAAATTCCTCTATGTGAGACAACTACTGTTTTATGATAATAGCTACTGCTATTTATTGAAACTGTCTGCTCCTCTCCATTCCCATAGCAGCCTCCTCAAGTTCAGCCCTTCACTGTTGGGCTGGGTTTGTGAGGCGGCTTTCTTACTGATCTCAGCGTAGTTTCTCAGTCCAGTGTCACAGCTGCTGTGTGGCTCGTGTTGCTTTTAGGCCACAGTGCTGCTCTGACCTCCTGTCATGCTTCCCACTTTCCTGGGCCTTTCCCCTATCCCTTATAGTTCTTCATCTAGAACAGTGGCGTGTATCCCCAGGAAGTCCCCCCCCTCCTAAAAGGAAGTCTGTTTATAAACAACAACCACCAAAAATGAGACAGAGAAGGGAGATGGTTGGGGTGTGGGGGAAGAGGTTAAAAAAGTGGTCATAATTCTATTTCTTTTTCAAAATGGATTCCTAAAACTAGATGCATCTCTTGTGTGTTTCATTGTACCTGGATCATAACATATTTATCATTCCGTTTTATCATATCGTTGTTAATTTTTAAAACAGGTTTTTGTTTTTGTTTTTGCTAATACAGTATAGGTTCATTATTGACAAGGTTTGCAAAGTATATACTTACCAGTTCAGCCCTGACACCTCCCACCTTCTGTATTGATACTTCTGAGTACTCTACAATTGTTTGTTAGTAACTGAGTGTGTTTTGAAAGGCAGAGCTAGATTGATCAGTACAACAATACCATGTGAGTACCTGGTGCTTTCAAAGAGAAGGTTACACATAGTTGTGAGCCACCACGGGGGGGTACTGGGACTCAAACTCGGGTCCTGAGAAAGAAACTCAGGCTGCTAACCACTCAGCTCTTCACTTTCCCCAAGAAGGCTATCTAAATACTCATCTTAGCCATTCCATATGACCAGTATATTACTATGTAAATTTGGTTAGCTAGTTTTGATCATCCATCCTTCAAGCAAACCTTTTCATGAAAAACAAGCAATGACAACAAAACTAAACAGCCTAGCCATGAGTCTGTGTGTACCTTGTTTTCCTCAGGTACTCGCATGTTTGAATTTCAGGGACATCGTCATAAGAAGTAACCAGTAAGTTCCAACTCCATCAGTAGTAATAGCTTTGTTGGCTGAGCTCTTGTGAGTGATACTAACTCTGTCAGCCTGATCATCTCCACGTGTGAAGGAGTTCAGTGACACCAACAAGTTGTCCTTGGCCCGTGGTTGATAGTGAGTAATCAGTCATTTACAGGACCCCCTGGCCATTGTTCTTTGGCATATGCAAAGAAACAATTCAGGCACCTTCTTTTCCTTGGTTAAGGCTGTATAATATTGAACAACCAATGGGGTACTAATGTGGGGCATCTATTATAGTTAGTTTCAGTTGTCAATTTGACACAATCTGTAATCACCTGGGAATAGGTGATCTCAGTGAGGGATTGTCTATGAGGCATTATCTTGGTGAGTGGGAAGTCCCAGCCACTGTGGGTGAACCATTCCCTAGGTTTGGGTTTGTAAGATTGGAGAAAGAGAACTGGGCAGAAGCTTATTCTCTCAGCGCTTGACTGCAGATGTGACTAGCTACTTCAAGTTCCTGCCACCTGATTTCCCCACACTGCTGGACTGTCACCTGGAATTGTGGTCAAATAACTTTTTCTCCCTATATTGCTCTGTCAGGGTATTTTATCACAATGACAGTGAAGAAAGCTCAGACATCTTTATCATTCCTCATCCTTTTGACAGTGCTGCTACCTGTTGCTTCTCAGGCTTCCCAGCCTCTCATTGACTGAGCTAGTAGGATGATTCTTATGACTCTCCTGCTTTATTTTAATTTCTTGGAAGGTCTTTTAACTACTTCAATTAAAAAAAAAAAAAAACCCTCCAATTACGTGAATTGTTTTATTTTTAAATCTTCGAAGAAGTCATTCTTTGTCATTGGCATTTTAATCTGTATACAGAAGATATAAATGGAATTATTGCTACCCAGTGTAGACAGATTTGTGCTAAGCAATACCGCATACCCCTTTTCTGTCTCCCGGCCCACATAGGCATCTGTAATTAGTAGTAACGTATATTTCTCAATGCAACTCCTCACTCGGCTCAGTACAACACTTTAGATAGCTGTGACCTGGTTCTTAGTGCTGAAGGTGCCAGGTGTGGCTCTTCTTGTTGACTTCCTTTACCAGAAATACCCATCTTTGTAGGTGTAACTTAGGGTCTGTCTACAGTTATCTTCATTCCTTTCATATGCTATTACCCGACTCCCTACCCCCACACACCCCAATTTGTTTTTTCAAGATAGGGTTTTTCTGTGTAGCCCTGGCTGTCCCAGAACTTACTTTGTAGACCAGGCTGGCCTCAAGCTCAGGGATCTGCCTGCCTCTCCTGAGTGCCGGGGTTAAAGGTGTGTGCTACCGTGGTTGACCCACACGCTGTTCTCTGTGTTACCTAATGATGATAGCATCACTTAATACTTAGTGACTGAATATTGTGTTGCAGGCACAGATTATCATCTTGAGTTCTTGTAATAACACTAAAGTTTAGGCCCATTGCTATTCATATTTTATATCTGCAAAAAACAAGATGAGGCTAAGAAATAAATGGTAGGACTTAGATAAGATTCAGGTCACTTTCCTCTGACCTCAAATTCTTAAGCTCTGAGCTCAAACAGGCTGCGTTAATACCAAAACAATTCACAGTAAGCATTATGCTTTGGCCTGTGATGACACCAGGCTAGACCAAAAGCTGCTTGCTTTGTGGTTTTCAGGCTGAAATCAACATAGTGTAATATTTCTAATCTCTTAAGGAATTCATGGTCTTACGTCTATTTATTTTTTTCTGATAGAATTCATAAAGCTGACTTAGGTTTTTATTTGAGTCATTTGCTATTATCTTTATATATTCAAAAAAACCTGTAATTTCGAGATAGTAGCTATCTGTGTGGGTGTCATATACATTCACAGATGGCATTTTTTAAAAAGTCTGTCCTCAACCATCTGTAGCATCAACCTCATCTGATCCAATTGGTGTCATCTTTCATTTTTCCAGGGACAAGTTATTGAAGTAGAACTTCATAATTATGTAGCATTTGGTAAATGTTAGAGTAAAATATTGACTTATTTTATCACAACAGTCCTATGGAATGTTAGAGTAAAACATTGGTTTATTTGATATCACAACAGACCTATGGAAAACAGCTTTCATTTTTTTTTTCAGTTCATTTTGATTTATTTCATATGTACCCTTGGGAAGCAAACTGAATTGAAATAAACAACTGTTTATTGAACATCCTGTGATATATTGTGATCCTGACGTTGTGGGGTTTTAGTCTAGTGTCACTAGCGGATATTTTCCGCTAGTCCTGAGCCCAGGCAGATGGAGTCGTCATGTGGCTTACAGCAGTGCTTTGAGCCAAGGCAGAAAGACTCGTGTGAAAGGTTGCACAGGAAGTTCTTCATCAGCCGGGACATAGAGATGACAGACACTATTCCTGTCCTCACTTCACTGAGTAAGCAGAACTTGAGTACACGGTCATGCCAAATCTCGGAGGAGACTTGCTAGGGTCACAGAGGTCCTTGCACTCACAGAGAAGCACTGAGAGGACCAGGAATGTTAAGAAGATGCAGAGGTGTCTCCCCAGTGGAGGAGATGAAACCAAATACTTGGATTCCATCCAGAAAGCTGAGAGTCGATTTTGTTAACAGCCTGGTGACCTTTTTGCTCTCTGGAGGCGGCTCTCACTGACTTTTATTATAGAGACGGCCTCAGCCAGATTCCCCAGGATCGTTATCCCAGACTCTGCCCACAGGTACTTCTTGGCCTGCTGACCTCTGTGCTATTAGTCAGACACCACGCTTGATTCTAGGCCTTGTTAGCTATAGAACCCACCCTCATGGTCACATGTACTTTGTGACCATGTACATGTTCACATACAATCACACCTTCACCTCTGTTGTGCACCTGGCATTGAATTGGTCAGACTGATTGTTACCTGGAAATCTTTTCCCAAATTGTACTGGGTTTTAAGTATGCTGTCAATGCTGACATTAGACTCCCTGAAGTCTATCCAGACTGACAAAGTTGATCTATACTGGGTTTTCATTCTTATCTCTTTGCAGGATTTGATTCTCTGTCTGACACCTGCAGGGACCCCCTCAGAGACAGGGACATATACTCAGTGTATTTGCCTCATGAGCTATTCTCCATCCTGCTTTGCTAGTGACTTCCCTTGTATGGTACCTGTGTGCTGAGCCAGATGATAGGAGGAGGCAGGGGAGAATAGGATGAAAGCATCTTCCTTGGCCTAAGTGACTGTGGCATAGTCCTAGGCATTGAAGTTGACAGTGTCTATACACTGAGTTACTAACATCTGCACATTGCTGTTATTCTGTTCTCGCAGGGACATAAATGCCCGACTTGATGCAATATCGGATATTCTTCATTCAGAATCCAGTGTGTTTGAGCAGATAGAAAACCTTCTTCGTAAATTACCGGATGTCGAGAGAGGACTATGTAGCATCTATCACAAGAAGGTAAGTAAGTGGTGAAAATCAAACCTCCTGAGACTCAGTGTCCCTTAGATAAGACTGGAGGTCTTGAAGAGGAACCACATGGTTCTTACTACTGCTATGACTTAGTCAGGGTTTCTATTCCTGCACAAACATGACCAAGAAGCAAGCTGGGAGGAAAAGGGTTTATTCAGCTTACACTTCCACCTTGCTGTTCATCACCAAAGGAAGTCAGGACTGGAACTCAAGCAGGTCAGGAAGCAGGAGCTGATGCAGAGGCCATGGAGGGATGTTACTTACTGGCTTGCTTCCCCTGGCTTGCTCAGCTTGCTTTCTTATAGAACCCAAGACTTCCAGCCCAGGGATGGCACCACCCACAAGGGGCCCTCCTCCCTTGATCACTAATTGAGAAAATACCTTACTGTTGGATCTCATGGAGGCATTTCCTCAAGGAGTCTCCTTTCTCTGCGATAACTCCAGCTTGTGTCAAGTTCACACAAAAACAGCTAGTACAGCTGGGAAGTAGCACAGGAAAACACCTGTAGCCGCAGAAATTTTAATTGTAAAATTTAAGTTGTTTGTAGTCACAGAAAGTTTTCTCATTTCTTGAGACTACAGCAACATAATACAGAAGTACTTCTATTAAAATATAAGATGCTGTGTTATATCATCCAAGTGCAAACCATTTTCAACTTTGAAAAGAGAACCCTTAATTTTTTATTTTTATTTTTTTTTAATCATCTTTGATCTAAACAAAGTGAAAATCCTTTTCCATCCTTTACCCTGATATAGTGTCCATCCTTGACACTAACATGCGTTTCTTGGATGCAGCAGAAGGATGGGTCCTGTGTTTGAATCCTTTCTGTTAGTCTGTGTCATTTTGTTGGCAGAATTGAGACCATCCATGTAGAGAGTTACCAGTGAGCAGTGATGACACCTTGCTGAGTGTGGCGCTGGGGGAGCCACCCTCTGTGTGTGCTGGGCACCTACCCTCTGTGTTGTGTAGTGGGGAGCCCACCCTGTGTTGTGCTGGGCAGCCCACCCTTTCATTTGCTGGTTTTATAGTATTCATTCCTTGTGTTTACCTTCTTGTGCCTTCTGTAAGGCCTGATTTGTAAATAGATACTGCTTAAATTTGGCTTTATCATGGAATGTCTTTCTTTTCCATCTACTGTAATTGAAAGTTTTGGTGGCTATAGCAGTCTGGGCTTTGTCTGTGATGTCTTGGAGTTTTCAGAACATCTGTCCAGGCCCTTCTGCTTTGGAGGCTCCATTGAGAAGTCAAGTGTTACTCTAATATGTCTTTTTCCCTTGAATCTTTTAATATTATCTCTTTGTTCTCTATGTTTACTGTCCTGATTATTATATGTTAAGAGGGCTTTATTTTCTGATCTAGTCTACTTGATGTTCTGTCTGCTTCTTATGCCTTCATAGGCATCTTCTTTATACCGGGGAAATTTTCTTCTATGACTTTGTTGAAAGTATTTTTTGTGCCTTTCAGCTGGGTTTCTTCTTCCTCCTCTATTCCTATTATTTACAGAACTTTTTTTTCTTTTTATTCATACTGCCCCAGATTTCCTGGATGTTTTGTGCCTGGATGGTTTTTAGCTTAAAGTTTCTTTGACCAAGGAATCCATTTCTTCCACCTGTCTTCAGTGCTGAGACTCTTTTATCTCCTGTGTTCTGTCATTGAGGCTTCCTCTGAGGTTCCTGTAAGAGTGTCTTGCCTTCATTTCTCATTTCCAGTTTTCCCTCAGTTGGGTTTTCATTAGCGATTCTGTTTCCACTTTCAAGTTGTGAACTGATGTGCTGTTTCATTTTTCATTCCACTACACTGTGTTTTCACAGGTTTCTTCAATGAATTTATTCATTCCCTCTTTTAGGACCTCTAACATATTCAGGCTGTTTTGAAGTCTTCACCTTATATTTCAGCTGCCTTACGTTTCTCAGGGCCTATTGTAGTAGGGTGCTGTGCTTTAGTCAAAACTTTGTCCTGGCGGTTACTGTGTTCTTATTCTTTCATCCATGCATTTCGGTGTGAGATCATTGTAATTCTAGGCGTTGATGTCTGGTTGTCTTTGTTGGGTGGATGTTTTGTTCCTTAGTTCTGTTGCCCTCTCTTAGGAGAGTGTGTCAGCAGTGGGTTGCCTTGTAGGGAATGCTTTTGAGATTCTGCCAGGGATGGACACTAGGATCTAGGTATTGGGAATGAGACTTAGGAGTGACGATAGGGTGGAAGCAAGGTGTGCCACCAGGATGTACTTAGTCCTCTGGATACGGGGGCCATTTTTATTCAAACCATCAAGAGAACTAGTAACTTATTAACATATGACAGAATTTGTGCTTAAATCCAGCATCCTTGAGTATGTGTCTTTTGAGTACTCTCATGTTTGATGTGGATTTTCAAATGCCCTTATGATTTTTTTCTTCTGTTTCACTCTTCAGAAGCAAACTTTATTTATATTTTGCTTTTTGCCAAATGGAAATCTATTACATATTAATTCACGGTAGAACAGTTTTTAGATGCTCACATTTTAATGTGACTAATTTTCATTAGTGTTTACTTTTTAATACTTTTCTTCCCTGGGAATTTTATCAGAATGTTAAGTACTGCCTTTGAGGATATCTGTGGTACCCAAGAGGACTTACATAATTGTTCCCTGTGCTTATGTTAAATTAGAAACAAAATACAAAGCACATTTGGCAATGCCAGTCCTGAGGAAGAAGGCGCATGAGTTGATTGTGTCAGTAGAGTCGATTGTAGCACGGTGTGCTGTGCTGTGACTTTCCAGGCAGTGATAGAAGCCATGTTGATATTGGACAAGTGTGTGCTTGGCTCTTCTGTGCTGCAGAGGTACAGAACCATGTGTTATTTTGTATCTGTGGCCAGTGCCTGCCAGTCAGTGCTATTACCCTTCACCAGTCAGCTGATCTCAGGCGCCTTGCCTTCACTATTTGAAAAGATTCATTGACAGATGTCATAGATCTTTCTTTTTTTATTTTATTCTTTCTTTCCTTTTCTGATCTTTCTTTTTCTCAAGAAAATAAGAGCAGCACAGATTTTGTTTGAGCTGTTAATCAAAAGAACAGGGTCAGCATGTCCGTGGCATGGAGGTAGCATCGTCTTGCCAAGCTGTGGTAATTCTAGGCTGCTTCACTGCCTCTCTTTCAAGTGGACTTTGATGTTTGCCTCGCTAAGGTTTATGCATCTCTTACAGTTTCCAAACTCTAGAAAAAAGTTACAATTGCACTCATTTGAGAAGTGGTCCATGTGCAGTGCTTCTAATTTGGAATTTCTGATTGTTATTTTACTAAAAGAACCGTGACTCACTTGGAATCTGGTCCTTGGTCCCACTTCAGTGTTTCACTGGAGCACAGCTGGAGATTGGCTTCAGAAGTGAGGAGCTGAAACAAGTTGTTGACAAACCACTTTTAAAGCCTGAGTGCTTTGAACCACATGTGTCGCAGTTGGCTCTTGATCACATAATCTGCATGCCAATTATCACTTAGTCTATTTTTGTGTTTTTAAAGCAGTAGTTTCCTGGCTTTGTTTGTGGCCAGTTTACTTTAGCTTTTACTTCTTGCTGCTTTACCCCAAGCTTGTGCCGTTTGCACCAATGGTGAGTGGCATCCGGGTACAGACCTTACCAGCTCTGTGGGGCTCACAAATGGGAGTGGGCAGCCTAGGCCTGTGGCTGCAGAATTCTCATGGAGGTGCTTTCAAGGTGATAATGATGGAAGAGTTAATGTGGAAAGATAAATGTCTTCTTATATTAAAACTTCAAATTCAAATCTGAGGAGATTGGGTCCTAGGAACCCATGTTAGGTGGTAAATTTGGTAAATACATTTAAGGACAAGGATGTCCCACCAATGTTGAGCAAAGAGAGTTTTCGCAGTCTTGTGCGTAAATGATTTCCTAGCCAGGCTGGACAGAGCCTACGGCACATGTTGCTCGTGGGCCTTAGCCTCTGACGCGCCCAGTGCTGGGTCTGGTGCTTGTGCCTGTTGTTTGGAGCATGGTTGGCTTAATGAAAAGACAGACGTTTTACAGCCTTTTCTTTAGTTTATTTTTTCCTGTACTCATGCTCCCGAGCTCTAACACAGGCGAGATGATTTTTACCTTAGTTGGTTTTGTTTGGTTATTAGATTGGTCTACTTTATTCCTACTTTTCTGCAAAATAGGCTGATAATGACTGGGCCAAGGACTTCACAAATGACCTGTCCTTTGTATAGCTCAGGAGAAAGAAAATAATTTCTCTCCTGTTAAGAAGTTCATCCTGGAAGCCTGGCTTCCCTAGGGTATATCTCCACTCTCTAAGAACCTTATTAATAGCTATGAGGACATATCCGTTTGCTGTCAAAAAGGTTGTGCTTCTGATAGCATAGAAAGGTGTCTGTTTTACATCTTGGGTGAAATGCATATTAAAAAGCTCGTCTCTGACATTTGAACAAATGGCGAATACTGCCGTGCAGTTTTAGTTTGTTTTATTCTTATCAAACATGGTGTGTGTGTGTGTATGTGTGTGTGTTACAATTGTTAGGTTGGCCCATACTTGAGACACCAGTATGGACAACTCAGCTCCTCAGGAGAAATGGGAGCTGGATGTTCTGGACTTCTGAGAAGCCAGCTGTCCCCTTACCCAAGCAGAACAGTTCGACCGAAACCTTTGACCATCCTAACAGCCAGAGGCTCCCCTTGTAAACTGCTTCCCTTCTGCTTGTAAGAGTTCCTTTTCCTCAACATTCCTCTGTCCAATTGAAACCACCCTAAGAAGCTCAAAGTCCCCCCTCTAACAGAGCTTTTCTCCCCTTTACTAGAGTGGCTTTTGTGATTTGGTTCTCTCCTTAAGCCACACAACAGTCTGTGCCCCAAAGTCAGGTCTGGCCATCTGTCCTCAGTGAGTCAATTAAAAGAGCCAAATTAAAGTGGAGCGCAGAAAAGGGAATTTCCCCCTCTGGACTCTTTTAGATGCTTCTGGATGTTCCCTGTATCTTACCTATAAACCTATCAAACTGAACATTTCGTGAAATCAGAGTGGCGATTTCAGTGGTTCTTAATGCACCCTCATTTGCAGGCCTGAACTCTGTTTGGTTCACAGTGACCTTGAACTTGCAGAGACCTTCCGCGCCAGCCTCCTGACTGTTGGGATCACAGGTTCGAGCCACCATACCTGGCTCCTGTTGCTATTTAGATAAAAAATATTTCTGTTTCTAGTGCTCTACCCAAGAGTTCTTCTTGATCGTCAAAAGCCTGTGTCAACTGAAGTCAGAGCTTCAAGCATTAATGCCTGCTGTTAATTCCCATGTTCAATCAGATCTACTCCGAGCACTCATCTTAGAGGTTCCGGAGCTCCTCAGTCCAGTGGAACATTACTTAATGGTTCTCAATGAACACGCTGCCAAGTAAGTGCAGACCTGCACTTCCTCCCGCCAGTGACCCGTGGCCAGTGCTGCTAGCCACTTGGTGTGTGAAGTTGCTTGAGTATATTTGTAATTGGAAACATTTATAGTTGTGTAAACTCTCGTAGCTGACAATCTGGGGCAGATGAAGCACTTCCCCAGGTATTAGATGATAAAAGGGTCAAGTTCTTCTAAAGTAAGGTCGCACCAGTTTATTAGCTCAAAAGCAGGTGTCCAGTGGCCCTTGTCCTCATTTTTTTGACACCCAGGGGTGATTGTTCTTGTATTTAGAAGCTGCAGTAGCTCTTTTAAGGGAGTAGTTTTATGGTGTGTCTCACAGGGAACTGAGTTTACATTTGTTGTTATTTTTTGACTAAGCAAATGAAACGATGGTTTTATTTCTTGGCTTCACCATGTGGATTGTGAATAAAATAAAAATGATTTTGTCAATTCTCAGAAGTTAAAGACTACTTCCATAAATATTCAGTGGCAGAGCTGGAATCAGAACCACATTTTCCTGAGTTCCAGTCTGTTGGTATTTCATCATGCTACAAGATTGATAACTGGTCTAATTAATATGCTATAATATACGTATCTGCATTTTTCATATTCTAGAGTTGGTGATAAAACTGAATTATTCAAAGACCTCTCTGACTTCCCTTTAATAAAAAGGAGGAAAAATGAAATTCAAGAAGTCATTCACAGCATCCAAATGCATTTACAAGAATTGCGAAAAATATTAAAACTTCCTTCTTTACAATATGTGACTGTATCAGGACAAGAGGTAATGTCAAACATACTTTGACTTTATATCAGTTTTCCTAGAGTAGAAAAGCCACTTTATAATTTAAATAAGACCTGTGTCTAGGCTGTTATGAGTGATGGTACAGAGAGACTACTGAGCTAGACCATTCCATGGGAAGAAAGAAAGATTTACTGGTGGTCAGGGTCATTTCTCGGAGCAGAGAAAACAAAATGGTGGAAAAGCAAGCGTATTTTATATGACAGTCCCCAGGGCGGGGATCTGAGCTGACAGGGGCTGTCCACGTTGACTCAGGGGTATGTGCCCTTGCTGAGGTAGTTGACCTTTGGGGGCTGTTCCTGGTGAGCAGAATGGACAGATGAATGTGCCAGACTACCAAGCTAGTGTTCTGGTAGCATTCTTTTTCCTCTTCTGGGTTTTACATATTTGTTAGCCTGCTAAGCCTTATTATATGTTGCCTCCTTAAGTACCAGTCTGCAATAAAGTCATGAAAGATGAACATTATGTAACTTTATATAGCTTGCTGCTGTGGTGGTCATTTTAATGACAGCAATGAACTATCTCTCTCTTAACCTTAACCAAATATGGATATGGGTGATAATTAGATTTAATGTAGCATTGATAATATTATTTTTGAAGGAGAAGGCATCAAAGACTAAGAATAATCTTTATGAAAAGATTTGTTCATTCACAGCATATAGCTTATCCAGATAAATATTTCGTATTTGTTAGGTGCAAAGGGAAAAAAACCCTCAAGCATCCCAAAAAAGCAGGCCTCTGACTTGTCTATAGTGACAGTCTTGGCTCAGCTCAGCTGAGCTACAGGACTTCTGGCAGAGAGATCAAGTTTTAGATTAAGATTAAGTTTTTTAAATAAGACACATCTAAAATTACTAAGGGAAATAAGAAGAAAGCTAGGGAGAGGGGAAATGGGCTCCATGTGATGCTGGAGTAAAGGGATGCAGGTGCTGAGGAGGTCTGCAGCCGGCCTGCCAGTGCTGAGTGATTGACATCTAGCACTTGGGAGGTGGGCAGAGACTCAAAGGTCAGTATTACTTTTGGCTGGCCCAAGAGTTTGAGACCAGCCTGGACTGTATCTATCTAAAATGAAAACAAACAAATGGTGGAAGATCAGCAAACCTGGCAATGGTATTAGCCTAGGCTGACTATAGCATACTTTGAATAACAGTGTCTGACGTTTAACCAAGAGAGTAACATGAGAGCTTACTAGAACGACTCAGGGCAGAAGTCTTGAGTTAACATCTCGGTGTTGGAGTCAGCAGAGAAGGGGGTTGCTGTGAGGACTTGCAGAGCTTTCTAGAACATGCATTATTTTTTTCCAGTGGTTTTTCTTTAGCAGTAAAACTCATAAACAAAGGGTCTGCTGGCTCATTCTTAGACTATTTGGAAAAGGGAGTAACTGGAAAGAAAGTTTTCAATCCTGCAGCAGAGCACAGTACGAGCCGTGCTGAGGAACATAGACTAAAACCTGAGGGCAGGCGTGTGAGCACAGCTGCTCTCCTGACTGTCACTGTGAACGCACTGACTTGATGGGGCAGTGGCAGTCCCTGCAGTGGGCGTTTGAGCACTACACAGTGGTTCTCATGCCACACCCTGTTTTTATGGGCTTTTCAAAAGGTTCACCATCCCTTCCCCACCAACTCCCAAGGGTCAGGATGCCTCCTTCCTGTAGCCTTGAAATTTGACATCTACCTTTGACTTAGCTACTCTCGAGATTATTTCATAAAATGCCAATGTGCCTTCATTGAGCATTCTCAAACCCAAGAATTATTTAGTATAGTTAGTAATTTTATCTTTTCATCAATAATATCTAAATTTTGGCTTCTCTTCACTTAATTTTTACAACTACAGGGACATTTTTGAACTGTTAATTCTTTTTTTAAAAGATAAATTTTATTTTTAAATAACTTTATTTTTCTTTTATGTGTGTTGGCGCTTGGACTGCATGTATGTCAGTGTGAGGTTGTCGGGTCCCCTGGAACTGGAGTTACAGACAATTGTGAGCTGCCATGTGGGTGCTTGGAATTTAATTCAGGTAGTCTGGAAGAGCAGCCAGTACTTTAACCACTGAGCCATCTCTCCAGCCCTAGAGTGTTAATTTTTAACTGTAGAATTGAGTATGGCAGACTTTTATATATGAAATATTAATAGTTTAAAAATCTTTGCTTGGTACGGAAATTAATAAAGACTAACCATTAATTTGTGTGTGTGTGTGTGTGTGTGTGTGATAGTATGAGTATGTGAGCACACTGAGAGGACACATCTCTGATTCATGCTACAAATGAGGTATGGTAGAATTGGCTTCCTTTACTTCTGGTTCATGTCCAGAAGCTCGCTCATGGAGAGAGCATGGTTGGGTATATGAAGGTAGTAGTCTCTGTAAGGCTCAGGAGTATTGCAGAAAATGAGTGAAAGAATAGAAGAGCCTGAAAATGAGAAGGTTGCAGTGCCATCTTCTGGGCTTGCATCGTGGATGGAAGTGGAGCTCTTAAGGCCTCAACCCTCCTTACTGGACAATTGGCAGCTTCTGGGGGAGGGACCAAACAGCAAGCCCATATGCTTCAAACATGAGCAGTTCCAAACATGGGGCCAAACAGATGGTCTTGGTTAAAACCATTGGTCACAAAGGATATAAATATGGGAAGGGGACCTGTAAAGAGGATTGGGAGATGAAAGGGGTGTGGAGTAAACAGTGTACTAAATAAATGTGTGAAATTGTCAAAGAACAAATCTAATCAGATCAAAAAAGTGATTTTGAAAAGATAGATTCCTATAAATGAAAAGATATGTTCTTGTAAGGGAAGAAATGTCTTTGTGTTGCAAAGCTACCTTTCTGAGGATACTTGTAGGCTTCTTATATGAGAACTGTTCTGAAAGTCCTATCTGTTCAGGTTGGGGGACCACTGTCTCAAACTAGGAGAGCAGAATAATGGACATTTTATCGTCTTACATATGTAGAGTTGGGAGATGACTTGGTGCGTGAAAGACCTTGCTGCACAAGCATGAGCGCCTCCATTCTGATCCCCAGCGCCCATGCAAAAAAAAAGGATGGCTGCCTTTATGGGTGCCTGCAACTTCATCCCTGAAGTAGACTGAGGGGGAAGACAGCAGGACCTTAGGATTGCTGGGCCCGAAGGCCAGCTGAGACAGTCCCAGGTTCAGTGAGACACCCTGACTCAGGGAAGAAGGGCAACGAGAGTGACAGGGCAGAACACCGAACCAGTGTCCTCTGCCTCCATGCAGTATACACACGCACATGCATGCACACGCATGTGCACACACATGCACACAAACAAACACATGCACACAAACGCACACACTTTAAACTTAATCCTACTGAGTAACAATTCTTAAGATGCATGGATAGTAATGAATGAAAAAATTATTAGAAAATACTGAAACTCCCCCAAGAATAATACTGGACTTATTTTGAACATTTACTACTAATAATGTTTACTAAGTAATGCTTACTAAAGTGTCACAGCAGATTCGAAGAAGCCTTATGATATGCCTTGGTTGTGTGCCCATTTAAATATCTTACTGTTCATTTGCATTTATTTTAGTTTATGATTGAAATAAAGAACTCAGCTGTATCTTGCATCCCATCTGATTGGGTGAAGGTTGGAAGGTAAGTTTAAGGCCTCTTCCTGGTAGCATCAATTCTGGCGCATGTATCTGAGCTGACTGACCAGGCCAGCCCCCTTCTTGAAGCAAGAGTACTTTTCCTCCTCTGATTTTCTGATAAACTTTGAATCAGAGGTGGTTTTCTTTGTCATTCATTTAGAAATATTTTGAAGAACATATTTGAATACATTCCTCCTGTGTCGGTTGTTCTTTGCCCTGTGCCTGTGAGTACTGTGTATTACAGGGGAAAGTTAAGGAACCTTCATCTGGAAGACGACTGCGGTTGTTTGAGCTTTTTGATGAATGCTGCACCTTGCATTTTTTTAAGAAGCTGAAATTTCATTTTCTACTTCATGGAGCTTCGTGTTTCTTTACTCTCGGTGTTTTCCTTGGCATGCAGTTACAGTGGTTCCTTCTTTTTATAACTTACATCTTGAACTGATGAGTATAAAGGATAACAGTATTGGGAGCGTTTTGTCCTTGGTTAGCATCAGTTCCTTAGAGGGGACTCATTCAGGAGAAGTGTGCTCTTGAATAGTGTGCTGGCTGGAATCTCTGTTGCTGGCTCCTCTTCCTATGTCTGTATGACTGGGGATGAAAATATGTTTGCCCAAGATAATTAGAGAGACTCTGGCTGGTGGTGAAATGACAGAATTTTTATGTTAAGGATGAAGGGGAAATATGATGTGGTGATATAATGGCGATTAGTTTATGTTAATTAAATAATCTAACTTATCCATTGCCATGGCAACAGCTACTTTAGGCACACACATGGGTTTCTTGAACTCAAATACCTTGTTTTTCCCTTATGCCACTGAAGCTATAGATGTGAGTAGTGTTGACTTGGGGTATGTTTTTATGCTCAGAGCATCCTTCCCTGTATTGACTTTTGTTTTATAGGACAGATAATGAATGAAAATGTGCTTTATAAAGAGACACTACTAATCTCCTTATTAGTCTGTAGAACAGTATCTCACTAAGCATCTGCAGAAGAAAACTCTGTGGTAAACTGTTTTCTTAGAACTCTAGCTCATGTAATTGAGGAGCAGCAAGTAAGGCCGACCTCTTCTGAGCTTGCAGTCCCACAGTGTAATGCACTGTGAGGCATGTTGGTGAGGGCTTGTTACCGGTTACTCTGTTATTTGACTGCCAGAACCTTGATGTCAGGGTCGGTTTCAATGTCCTCAGTTACACTTGCAGTATCCAACAGCTAAGTTAAAGATAACTGGTGATGTGACGTAGGAGTTGGGCATCAGAGCCTTGGAGAGCCTTCTAAAGCCTGTTTCCCTTGGTTGACTGTCAGCAGGAGTTGCTTCCACTCCTTGAATCCCATACCTAGGCACCCTGCTCCACATTCTGATGTCAGGGTGCCTGTGAGGGGCACCTCACAGTCCCTGCTGTGCTGCAGATTATACCAAGCCTGTTCCACTTGGACAAGCTATCAGTGCTGGTCAAGGCCTTGGCCTAGCATCTCTAACTGTGGACACTAGCCCCATATACTCTCTACCCCTTCTTGATGGAGAAGTGGCTTATTCTCAAGCCCAGAGGTACTTGTGGGAGCTCTTCCCATCCAGGGCCACTGGGCCTGAAGAGCTGCCGGGTTTTACATTCTAGATTTATGCACTGACTGTCTTTATGATGTATTATTTCCTTTTTGCACTGAATTATGCCAAGTAGAAAAGTATAAAATCTCAAGAGCTACTCGGCCTTCACCAGTGTGCTGTCCTTCTTTGTCATGCATCTGTTTTGTTGCAATTGCTTCTGCTGTTTTTTCTTTAGCATAATGGAGAGAAAAAGGCTTTGCCCATGAAGAAAGTTTCAACTCTGACTTTGTCATACGGATATAATTTTGAGAACATTTTAAAAGCTTCCTGAACATACTCATATATTGTTTAAGAGTCAAAATCGGGACTGTAATTAAAGAATGCTGTCTGTTTACAGCTGTTCATGTTCAAGGTTCGCCAGTGAATGTAACTGCTTTAGTGTTCTGAAATGATGGCCTCGCCGATTGTCATAACCTTGATTTCCGTTTTCCCTGCTTCCTCTCGTAGCACAAAAGCTGTGAGCCGCTTCCACCCTCCTTTCATTGTGGAGAACTACAGGCGTCTGAGTCAGCTCCGGGAGCAGCTAGTCCTTGACTGCAATGCTGAATGGCTTGACTTTCTACAGTGAGTTCTCAGTGAACAAAAAGCTCCCAATCTGTGCTCTGAGAAATCGATTGGAAAATGTTCTCACACCCTCCCCCTAAAAAAGCAGAGATTGCTTTTGTGACCTACTGGAAGACAGGAGGGCACTTGTCTTCCTGGACTTGATTTTCAGTCCCCTGCCAATGAATTTTAATCCCATTATTACATATACATGTATTTGATGCATACATATGGTACACGTACATACATGCAGACAAATAGTCATACATATAAAGTAAAAATCAACAAATATTTTTGAAAAGTAAATATATTTGAGTTTCCCTAGTGCCCCCTACCCAATTTTAAAGGAAAGATCTAATTAACTCTTACATTTGACATTTAGTCATGCTTCTTTACTCTGTTTTAATTTAGAATAATCTCCCTTTTTTTTTTTTGTTTTTATGATACAGGATTTCTTTTGGAAGAGTTTTTGCCCTTGTCTTAAAGAATGGCCCATATTCTGGCTTGATTGATACTCAGCTGTTCATATGCACAGTGTTAGGTGCTGGTGTGCTACTGCATGTCTGCTCTCGGGCAAGCAACGGTGTTTGTAATTTGCTGTTTCCTGCCTTGTAAACACTTCCAGGCTAGCTCATTTCCACTGACTCTGCTCTGAAGTTGGGAAGAGGTGTGCACCATTGACTTCTGTGAAACCGTGGGACTTCATATGTGGTCACTCACAATTTACAAGAGCTTAGTGAGATGCACATGTAAGAAGTCAGTCTTCCACAGCAAGAGGGATGATGGGCAGATTGGACTGGACCCATCATCCACTCAAGCATGTGCCTCTGGGCTGTGGATGAGCCCACCGGCATGCCTGTGAACAGAGAGCAGTTAGTCTGTCTAAAACCTTCAATTGTAAAGGTTCAGTGAGGGCAGCAGGGAGCCTGTTAAGGTGACAAAAGACAAAAAGGCTGGGGTGTTTGGAAGATAGCAAGGTGATAGCAGTCTCCTCTGGATCAGAGTACTGGGTTATAAGAACAGGAGTTTCTTGGTTGAGAAACCAAGTTTTCCCCTTATTTACCCCGAGTCTTTAGCTAACTCGTCTCGTGTGCAGAGATACAAGTTGTCTATTCATATTTTTTCCCCCGAGTTAACTTTTAATCTCCCATTTTAGGGAGCTCTTGAATCTTTTAGGTTTTCGTCTTTCTCATAGTGGAATTACTGAGAGCATGAAAATTAAAGTAAACTTAAGCCTTTCAGCCTTTGAGGACTACATTCCGAAGGATCTGAGTGTTTTTGAGTGTGGACTCAGAACAGTAGCTAGTTCTGAATGGGTGTTGGTTTTAATCCCTTCATCTTGCAAACAAATGATTTCAGAGGTTTTTATGATGTGTGTGCTTATGCATTCATTTCTTACTTTGCACGTGGGCAAGAGAGACAGTCCAGTAGTCAAAAACGTAAAAGAAAATAAAAAGAACATGTGCATCAGGCGTCAGGCTTCTGATGCCAGCGTGGGGAGGCTAAGCCCACACAGTGAGATCCTGTTCTAAATTAAAGAAGGAATGAAGGATGAACTAAGGAGCGTCTCCAAGTTTCAGGTTTAAACATTGGCTGAATTGTATCTAGAGCGTTTGTGGTTAGACTCCGCTCGCCACAGCTCCGGTGTTTTACACACTCCTTACTGAGATGGCAGATGCTGTGAATACCATGTCATAAAGAAATGCTTATCCTCAATGAGCCTGACATCAGAGGACTCAACACCACCCGCTCCAGCATATTTATTTCTTATTGAGGTTCAATTGTCCATCAGTCATAAAATCAAGGCCATGATCACTCCTGGGAATGAAGCCTTTTCTCAAAATGTGTCTCTTGCATTTAAGAATATGGACTGTACACTTTGCTCACTTCTAAATTCTTTAAAAATTGAATTATATTATCTCTCATATAATAGTTGATCAGAATGTATGAGAAATGCATTTTCAAATAAGATGAAATATTTTCCGTTCTTACTAATCACCAGAATTGTTGAGTGCCACTTGCTAGTAAACGTCTGGTCAACACAACAGCTTTAGAACCCAGGTGTCCTTATTTGCTTCTTATGGGCCCAGAATTAAAGTCACCATGCTCCGACATGAGCCTGGAGCTGTATGATGACAGCCTGCTGGGGCTGCATCTTTCAGTAACATAGTCTTTCCACATGCTGTTTGTTGGTTTGTTTGGTTGTTTCTCCTTTTCTTTTTGTGATAGACCTTTATGTGGCTCACGCTGTCCTCAGTCTTATGTAACTAAAACTGATCTTAAAACTTCCGACCGTCTTGCCTTACATCCCAAGTAGTGGGATCACAGGAAAGAACCACCCACCATGCCTGGCTCCACTTGTTACCTGAATTGCCCAGGTTTGACTTGTTATTCTTGTAAGTATGAGTGATCTCTCTGAATTTTGATGAGGTGTACAGTAATATACACGAAGACTAAACAGGTATGTGTGATAATTGTGATATTTACAGTTTAATAATGGTTCTCTTTATTGACGTCTTATGTCATTGACGTAAGAAAGAACACAGTTGCCTAGATCTAAATAATCTTATTCTTCCTTTGTATTTTTTTTTAACTGAATTGGTACCCACTGTAAACTATGTCACGCATCTCCTTTCTACCATTAGAAAATTATCAGAAGTAGATAGTTACTGTTGGGTAACTACTGTTGGGTAGGGTTGTGGTGGTCTTCATTGGACCTGAGGAGAAGGGAGTAGAAGGAAGTGTAAAACGACAGTTTGTGCAAAATGCAATGGCACTTATTGCAGAGAAGCAGGGACTGCAACATTAAAGAGATAAACTGTTCTGGCAAGAGAGGGGAGCCAGGATTAGATTACCAGATGGGTCATTAATTTGGTTAAAGACAATGCAGGCCACACACTAAAGTGTGAGTGAGAAGTCAAATAGATATAGAGTTGAGGTCAGACTAGGAATGATGAGGGATAGTCACGGTGCAGCCATCTGTAGAGTGGGAGTCTCACAGTGTCCAGTATGGTCACTGTGCAGCCATCTGTGGAGTAGGGACCTCTCAATGTCCAGTATGTTTAAAAGTACAAGACATTTTCCAGGTAACATCTGAGGAGGGTCCAGTGATAGAGAGGCATAAGCACTGTGTATTTAGGATTTGCATAAACTCTTAGGCTATTAGTAAAATTGCTATCACCTATTTTAATGAGCTTTGATTCAAGGGAAATAGTTTTATTAATTAATATGTTCTGTCTACTTGGATAAATATATGCATAAATACATGTGTAAAGTATACTGTGAATACAATTCTTAATTTACAAATAATAAATATAAAGGTACAAGAAAATGTCATTAATAAAACAAATCAGAAAATGGAGGGCTTTTTAAAAAGTAAGATAAAAGCAGGAAGAACTGATCATTATAGTAATTTAATCTGTGCCCTTTATAAGCTGAGAAATTATATAAAAGTTTTAAGTAGCAAATAGACTGAAATTCAGCACATCTGAGATCCACATTATATATACATAAATTTTTTAAAGAAAGGTATTCAGTATGACACTTCCCTCCCTAGTTTGTGTAAGAGATATCTGAGTTAATTATGTTTTTATGAATAAGGCAAGCAATTCACTTCTATGTTTTTCTAACTAGGTGCAGAAACAAGTGCTAATTGAACCTTGCAGAATCACATTGTGAGGAGCAGTCATAGTTTAGAATTGGAGGTAGAGGTGTGTGAGCCATCATTTGCTTAGTGTGTGATAGATAGGCCATGGGTCTACCCAGGTACTGCTAACAAAGGAAGACACAACAAAAACCAATGCGGTTTGAACGTAGGCTCTGCTGTTTGTAGTTGTATGACCTGGGTTACTGCTTGGTTCATCTGAACCCTGTGACGTTTTGGTAATGATGCTCTGCCGTTAGGGTATATGACTGATCACAGTCCCTGCTGTGTCCGGGCAGTGAGGAGCAGTTTCCTTCAGCCTTCCTCTTGGACCTTCTGTAGACGTAGTTGTCATTTCCTTTCTTCAAAGAATCTGAGTCATCTCTGCCTGTGTTTGAATGTCCTTGATTTAGAAGAGCCTCAGTTTCCCTCAGATGAGAACTTACTAAAGTTTAAGCCCAGTTACATATTATCTCTTTACTTACTATTTCATTTTGAGCATTTAGAATTATCTTGGACTCTTTTGTAGCATATATATTGAGATAGGGCCTTGGATGCCTATGAGCTGAGTGTGATCTTGAACTTGTGTTCTCTCAGGTCATCTCCTGAGTGCTGGGATTATATGCATCGTGTCTGGCCAGTTACATTCATTTTCAACACCCACATTTTTTTTTTTCTGCTGTTGAATTGCTTTATTTTTGTAGGAGAACACAGTATGGCATTACCTTCCTGTATTTTCACAGAAACATTTCACAGAACACAGGACAATTCCTTATAGCTGAAAGAAAATAACTTTAAAAAAATGCTATACAAAAGACAGAAAAATCAACTCAAACAAATCAGTAGCCTTCCTCTATGTGAAAGATAAACAGGCTGAAAAAGAAATTAGGGAAGCAATACCCTTCACAATAGTCACAAATAATATTAAATACCTTGGTGTGACATCTGTGACCGTTTACATCTATATGTATATATGTATATTACATATTTTTTTGACATCATCGTGCAGAAGCTGTTTTAGGTTTATACAGCTGTCCCAAACAAAGTGAAGACTCAGTAGCCAGTTATTCTATCAAAAAAAATAGTACAGTACACTGTCCCCCTCCTTTACCTGTCAGATATATCTGCTTATTTCCCTTGTGTTTATGTTACAAGTAGGCGGATTGTTTGACCCATGCACAGTTGTCATGGGTCAAGAAATCAACCTGCTCGTCTTGTCGTTTCTGTAGGAATTTTGGTGAACATTACCACACTTTGTGTAAGGCCGTAGATCACCTAGCAACTGTTGACTGCATTTTCTCCCTGGCCAAGGTCGCTAAGCAAGGAAATTACTGCAGGTAATGCGTTTTTCATTTCTCTCATGTATCGTGGTTTCGGATAAAATGGGAGTATCCAATTAATTTTACCATTGGTATTATAAAGTGTTGCACTTGTTCATGTATGTTATGCACTTAGTAAAGCTACATATCACATGTATGGCTTAATTTGATAAAAGAAACTCCTTTCTTCCTTGTTTTATGACTGGCAAATGCAGACGCCTGGCGTAACTCTGGAAGTGAATGTTCCAGTTGAACTTTTAGGTTTATGTCAAGTTTTTAAATGAAGCTTGAGGACTCCTTTTGCTGTTAGCTTTGTCTTGGAAACTTAATAACATGTTTCACTTCAGTTTTAAAAGCTACAGTTATAAAAGCTTGCACATGAATGAGGGACTGGGGAGGAGATGGGGGTCTCTGTTGGCGGGGGTGGGGTCTGTGAGCTTTCCTGAGCCTCCTGATGAGACGTTGAGAGCTAGATTTATAGCTCTTCTTTATGGGCCTCTGAGCATCCTGACACCCCCTGTTCTCCTCTTCATAAAGGATATTAGAATCCCATAGATCTAGCTTTAAGTAATAATTCTGTCTTTTCAATAAGTTCTCTTTAAAAGCATTTTTAATTGAAGCTACACATTTCAGGAAAGTTACGAGACCATTTCACTTCTGTGGGGACTAAGAGGAAAGCCTGGGAAGGGGCTGCCTGGCGAGCCTGAGGCCGAGCTCCTAGCAGACAACCTTTCCTCTTTCCTATTGGTTTCTTTTAGTGTGTTGATTTTTTAAAATAATATTCAAGTGTCCTATAATCTCCAGCATGTAGAGGGTATTAAAGCAAGGTTGTTATTGTACAGTGTTTCTTCTTTGTGAGAGAGAGTTGGAGGACTTGGTATACACGCTACGTTCTCTAAATTTAGTGTATTATTTTATTCTTTTGCCCATTTGTGATGATATATCTACATTGTTGGTCATAACAGTCATGTTTAAAATAGATTCTTGGCATCGCAATTGCTTCCTAGTTCATCATACCAAAGGGATACAACAAGCATACACAGTGTTGACACCTTACAACTGAATCTTCCTTGTAGTGAACAAGGGCAATGTATGTCCTATTTATCATGGATTACAGTGAGAACTTAGCCTCTGCAGTCAGGTGATGTGACTTCTCTCTTACACTTTGTGGTGTCAGTAGGAGTTCTTTTATTCTAGATTTGTGAGGTGAGATTTCCCTGATGGAGTCTCTCTCTGAATTAAGCAGACATTTAGTGTGATTTACATAAGCTCCTCCAGTTGAAACTGTGTGTGCCCTCCTTTCCTCTCCTCCCTCCTCACGGCACCTTACAGCAGTTGTTCGCTGCTGCTGGAAACGCTATCATGAAAACCACCGTCTAGTGCTGATGCAGTTGGATCCATTGCACCGAATTACGATTTTCACCACTGTGTAAGATAGACAGACTGCTTTCCTCCGGTACTTCTCAGCTTTTTGCCCCTTCTGTATACATAAGTAAGCATGGTTAACTTAAAGTCTTTGTCAGTTCAGGGACCTGAAGCTCCTGAAGTTGCTTGTCATTTCTCCTCGGTTTTTTGTTTGTTGTATCAGACTTGTTGACTCTGTGGTGATCTCAGCCATCGCCTGTAGAAGTGATTTATGTTGTACCCTTTCTGGAGCGAGTGCATCTAGTAAGCATTGCAGACACCGTTAGTCTAGCAGCAGCTATTCCAGATCAGTAAGATGATGGGAGGTGGGTGCAGCTCCTCCGAGCTCCTCTTATACCTGGGCCAGTCCTTCCCAGCTCTTTCTCCAGGTCACAGCTGTCCCAGGTCAGCTTCCCTCAGCCTCCGTTCTGTCAGGTCCTGCCTGCTGCCGGCATAGTCGTTTCCAGGTGCCTCTGGACAGCCATCTGTGTACCTCAACCGACTTTTCTGTTTGTCCTTAATCCAAAGAATGTTCTAGATTATCAAGTAAGTCATCGGTAAGCATTTCAGAGAACATTTCAAATGCTAGACGTTTTCCAAATTACATACTATATATTTTATATTAGGAAAAATCCAGTGGGGTTTGGGAAGCTGCCTAAATAATCTTATATACTTTGTATTGCATCAGGCTCTTCAGAAAAGAAAATTAAAGTGAATGTGAATAGCCATGAAATAGGAAACTTGCATTTAAAGTACATTTCAAGTTGTATGAGAGGCAAATACATTTTTCTTAAATTTTCAGCTTTTTACAATGTTAGTTAGTTCATGTGAACCGTGATCCTTAGTTCCAACAGATTACTTGGTTTTACAATTGCAATTTTTTTTTCCTAATGCTGTTAAGATGATCCTGTTAACTGTCTTGTAGTTTTTTTTTTTTTGGTTTTTCGAGACAGGGTTTCTCTGTGTAGCCCTGGCGTCCTGGAACTCACTCTGTAGACCAGGCTGGCCTAAAACTCAGAAATCCGCCTGCCTCTGCCTCCCAAGTGCTGGGATTAAGGGCGTGCCCACCACCGCCCGGCTGTTAACTGGCTTGTAACCCTTAGGTTACTGCACGTCATCTTTACTTAGCCCTTCCTGTCTAATTTGTATTATGTTTACTTGTTTCCCTAACACCGTTCTGTTCTGTTCCTCTGCGACAGTTAAAGGAGAAAGCTGCAATTAAAATATATAAAGTATAGTAATTGCACCTGTCTATATTCAGATGTTCCATTCCTTCCAGGAAACTGTAGATTTCCTCCGTCTGTCCCCTCACCACCATGTGACATCAGTGTGCCCTGCCTGTCCTCCCTGTGTAAGCTGTTCCGTCCTAGAATAGCATCTCAGGGCTGTGAGTTTTTCTGTGCTCCTTCTCTCCTGAGAAGTACTGTCATTAACAGAATAAGTCATTGCTCATTAGAGTCACACTGTGACTCTGCAACAGAAATCTCAGAGCAATCATACCAGTTCCACAAAGGTGACACCCTGACTTCACTTGGTAGAGTGCCTAGGATTTGATTTTAAAATTTATATCTCTTACATGTTCTTTCTTCTTTTTCTCTAATATTCAACCCATAAGGTGCCCTCATAATAACCTTGTCTTCAGTATTATATATATTCTTAACTCAGTAAACCATTTTTTCTTGTCATTTCATGTGTGCCTTCATTCTAATTTTTTTTCTGTTGCTGTGATAAAACACTGATTAAAAGCAGCTTGGGGAGGAAAGCGTTGTGTGGCTTTCACTTTCAGGTTGCAGTGTATCTCTGAGGGAAGTCAGGACAGGATCTGAAACAGAACCCATGAGGGCACACTGCTTACCTGCGCTCTCTGGCACATGCTCAGCTAGGCTTTCTTACACAGCTCAGAACCCGGCCTAGGGATGGTGCTGCCCACAGGGCTGGGCCCTCCCACCTCAAACGTCAGTGAAAACAGTCTCAGACATGACCACAGGCTCCTCTGATGGAGGCAATTCTTCAGTTGAGATTCTTCTTCCCAGGTAACTCTAGATGTTGACAGTAAAGTAACCAAGATGCCCTCCCTTCATGGGTGACCCCAGCTTACTTAAGACACTGGTGTCACTGTTTGAAAAATAGTCAGTTTAGAATATTGATAGCACACAGTCAAACAACGAGATAGCTCCTTTACTCACTGCTTGTCAAAAACTAGAAAACATGAGTAAATCAATTTCAGTTGAGGGTCTGAGGAAAACCAGTGAGCTTCATATCGTGCTGGTGGGAAGGCATGTTAATAGCGACTTCCGTCTTCTAAGATGAAGAGTGTGCGTACCCAGTGACTCGCAGATTCTGTTTCAGGAGTTAAATCTAGCTTAGTGAAAACCCTTGAACACACACGCGCACACACACGCCACACACACACACACAGAGAGAGAGAGAGAGAGAGAGAGAGAGAGAAGAGAGAGAGAGAAGAGAAGAGAGAAGAGGAAAAACAGAGAGAAAGAGAGGGAAAGAGAGAGACAGACTGACCGAGTATTTAGCGTAGCACTGTCAGGACGCAGTCCAGATGTCTGCCATCAGAGAGCGGTTTACTTATACCTGGGGAGTTGCCTCAAAGAATACTGAGAATCCGATGAGAAGTGGTCTGGTGTCCTCAGGATGCATTCTAACCATTAATTCCAAATTTTTTAATGTCTTCCAGAGGATAATGAGAAACTTTACTCCTTTTTTTTTTGGTTGTTGTTGGTTAAAAAAAAATAAATTCTGCCTTATTTTAGCACAGAGGCTCACTGGCCAGTCTTACAAGTCTGAGAAAGACTTGAGGATCTTTAGTGATCCGAGGTACCTGCAGGACTTACTGTTCTATCTCACTGGGAACTATCTCAGCATCCTCACAGCTTACTCCAGTGCAGGGTGAACATCCCAGCAAGGGACCCCATCACTCTGTTTTCTTGTTTTTAATTGTCTTTCCCAAACTGCTAAAACATCTTTCTAGAGGCCTGAAAAGAACACAGGTAGCACTGCTATACTCTGCTTCTGATTTCACTGGTGTGTTGAGAGCCTATCCTGTCTACCCACAGTAACCAGGGGGCCATGGTCACCAGAGGGAGTTCACAGCCGCTCACTGAATTCAGGTAAATGTGCAGAGGAAGACAGAGCCAGCCCTTGGTTATTCGAGGAGGCTCTGGTAGGAACAGCTGGGGATGATAAGTCTCAGGTTACAGTGTTGATGTGTACAGTTGCTAATGTTGTGCTACAGTTATCGATGTGTCAGGAATTGAATGCAAATAACTGGATAAAATGAAATGTTTTCTTCTGGCCTGGTTGTCACATACGGGGACCATCCATCATTTGATATTTATTGATGAGAACCTGAATCATGCCAGTTTGCTAAGAGACAGGTTTTCTGTGTTTCTCTATTCAACAACGTTAACTTACTCTAGATTGTAGGTGGGCATACAGGAAATTGAAAGGAAACGGATGACATTTAGTGAAAGGATTCATTTGATTAATTATTCTAATTGCTGTCTATGAATCTAAAGCTAAAAGTGATTTGTGTTATGAATGAAGGTAGCTGTGTTTCCTTAAGAAAATTATGAGCTTTGAGCAGGTTCAAGAATTATCCAACTATTCCATTTTTGTTGATGCACATATAAGAAGAACCATGACGATAGACTACCACCTCCTAGAAATAAAGTAAAATTTGTAATTTAATATTCATAGATGACTCTGTTACATTTAGTATGTTAGCCATTCTGGGTATGTATACCTTGAAGACCAAGAAAAAAATGAATAAAATCTGGTTTGCCATTTCAATTAAACTATATATCAGTGATAGAAAACTTGCCTAACATGAATGAGGCCATGACTTCATTGTATATTAATAATAGTTTGTATAATAATAGTTATTATACAAATAATAATATTAAATATTAAGATTTAATAATATTATTAAAAATAATTATTATTTGTACCGAGATTGATATTTTAAGATTATTTTATTAGTCTTCTATAAAGTTATTATTAAAATAGATTTTAAAAAATTAAAAACAAAGATCCATTATACTCAGGTAGTAGTAGATGGTGAACTATATTTTTATGTGTAATGATTATTTAACTAAGCTATTGAGCTAAAGTGTTTGTAGGGCAGTGTATTGAAATATTTCAGATAGAATACAACCAGTGCCATGCGTGTGTGAGCATGATGGTTCAGACGAAGATTAGGAAGGAGACGTCAAACTAACTTAACTGTCACGTCTCAGGAAGTGCTCTGACCGACGTGGCTTTGATAAGTAGAATAAAGCTGTAGTTAGAAATGGATAACACGTGCTGGTGAGATTGCTCAGTGGTTGGGAGCACCGGGTGCTCTTACAGAGGACCGGGGTTCACTTCCCAGCTCCCCATGGCTGCTCGTGATTGTCCACAACTCCCAGTCCTCCCTCGCATGGCACATATTCATACACATAAATAAATCTAAAAAAAGATTTAAGACTCGTAAGATATAAAGACTTAAAACCAAAGAGTAACAGGACAGCAGTTTACGTTTTGTAACAGAAGTAAAAGGTACTACGGAAGTACCGTTTGTGAAAACATTGGGATTTTTAGTCTCTTAACCAAAATCCAATGCCATTTATGTTAAGGTAATTTAATCTGGAAATGGCTTTACATGACTGTGGAGCGATGTGCCAGTGATCAGATGATGATAGACAAATGAAAACCGAAATCGCATGAAGATAGACTTGCTAAGGCTTGCTGAGGCTGTCCTTCAGTGTGCGGCTGGCCCTGGTTTCTGACTAGTTGATGATGGTTTAACTCTTAGTCTCAGTCCTTATTCGGATTATGTGCTTTTCTGAGGTTTAAGGCTTTGTTGTCTGTCTTCCCTATTGGGTCCTGACGGTTTTCACGATGTGTCAGTATATCCAGGGTGGCTTCCAGCTCACAGAGGTCTCCCTGCCTCTGCCTACCTTGTGCTGAGATTTAAGGTGTCTCACTATGTCACACTAGTCAGTGGTTCATTTAAAAAGCTCCTTTCGTGTCCACAAGTTGATGAAACTTATTTTTTCAGGCCAACTCTACAAGAAGAAAAGAAAATCATGATAAAAAATGGAAGGCACCCTATGATTGATGTGTTGCTGGGCGAACAAGATCAGTTTGTGCCCAATAGTACGAGTTTATCAGTAAGTACCATGTGACACCCAAAACCAGTGAGTGGTATGGACATTGATTTCAACCTTGGATCAAATACTTTCATGTCTGGTTTTATCCTCAGCATTAAGTGGACCAATCCCAGATGTAGTTTTATAGTCACCAATTGTGGAATTGGTGTAATTCCCAATGGAAAATCTCCATAGATGCAAAGATTTAGGAACTGAAAACAATTATCTTACTTCTTGTATATAACCCAATAAAAATACTTTATATTCACAATATGTTAATAATGTTGGAATTATACAATGCCCTTTCAAATTTCCATTAGCATACAACATTAGCATGTTCTGTCCTGTGCTGCACTATTTTAAAATGCTCTGAAAGCATATAAGTGTTTAGCTGATCTAGGCTGGACTTCTCTTACAGGACACTGATGCTCCCTCATTAGCCCCCATAGTAAAGCAAGATTTCAGAGCTGTTGGTATTGACAGTGACAGCAAGATTTAGGAAGTAGAGAGCAGGACTTTGGGAAGGAGAGCATGAAACAAGATTGGGTAAGAAAAGTTAGAGTCATCCACAGGATTATTGAAATTGTCTAAAATGTCAGTGGGGTTTCTTGTGGAGGATAACTTCAAGGATGGTAATTGAGATTTGTGAATGCCTGCAATGAGGGCAGATGTAGGAGGGCCCTAAAGTAACAAAAACTTGTGGACCCTGAACGGAAAAGTACAGCAAGATAGCAGCCTGTGTAGGACAGAAGTATCACACAGAGTGGTTAGGTACAGAGTATCAGAGGGCAGCCCATGCATGACAGAAGTGTCACACAGAGTGGCTAGATATCAGAGGGCAGCCCATGCATGACAGAAGTGTCACACAGAGTGGCTAGATATCAGAGGGCAGCCCATGCATGACAGAAGTGTCACACAGCATGGTTAGGTACAGAGTATCAGAGAGGTTTTTAAGTCAGTGGGAGAGTTGAGATGTAGGAGAGAGTCAGAGAGAAGTTAGCCTGGTGCCGAGACAGTAGCAACATCCCATTTGGGCCTGGAGCAAGGACCTCTGACATGGTCAGTTTGACCAGCCATACGTGTGTGGAGTAAGATGAAAAGCTTTTGAGTTCTGTCTACAGTCATGTTCCCTATCACGTCATACATGGTTTGTTAGTAGCTTCTAATCTGTGTTGAGCCTTTCAGACTGTTTCATTGAAGTGCTACAGATGGAGTGGTTACAAACAACAGAAGTTATCTTTCATGACTCTGGAGACGGAATTTAAGACAGGGTGTCCATACAGCGTGGGAGCTGGTTTTGTGCTTTTTGTGTGGCACCTTTTGTTGTGTCCTCACTGGGTGGGAGAAGGGGAGGTCCCTCTCCGTCCCTGTGTGTTAGTCACATCCTAAAGATCCTTGACACTGTCATTGTGGATTTAGAGTTCCTTCCATGAGAGCTGGGGAGAAACATAGGCATTCAGACAATAGCAACCAGAGACACGACATCTGTAAATTTGTTCACTTTCACCAGATGTGTATGTATCAATTGTCATATAAGTTAACTAATACTAATCTTAATTTAATTGTCATTAAGGAGAAGCCTATGTGAGAATAAGACCTGTGTTTTTAATTTCCATAGCAATAGAGTATAGCTTCTCTAGAGAGAGTGATATAGCTCTAATATTCAATAGCTTGGCTTGTATTTAGTGAACAGATACCCATGAGACATGTTCTGTTTCTACCATGCCCATTGACTTGACCCAAGGATGCTATCCTTGGCATTGCTATTTTATTTCTCTCTCTTTTTTTATGTTTGTGTTTTCCTCTTTAAAATAATCTATTATATTCTCAATAAGTCAAATTTGAAGAATTAAAGAAGCCTTTTAATCAATAACTCATGTATTTACATCTTTACAAAATAAATGGAGTATTTTTTCCTAGTTAGGCAGCTTAGAATGTTCCAGAATATTCATTTCTTTTACATATGCTTTTCCTAACTTGAGTAGGAGTTGATGTAGACTGTTGCTATGGTGAAGTGCATTCTGTTTCTCAGGGTATAAATTTATATACAGGGATAGTGTAGAGAAAGAACTTACTGTGTAAAATTCTATCTAAAATGTACCCTGACAGAAAAGTCCTCAAAGTTAGGTAGCATTGTTACTTCCGATAATTATGTTTTGAAAATTCATCTTGCATCTAAATTATGCTAGCTTTCCTGGGCTCTGTGTTAATGAAATTATGTTCTCATGAGGAAAGCAACTCTTTCTCATTTTCCCTCTCCCAGTTGTAGGAATCTTTTCTGTCCCCACTTTGTCCTTCCATTTTCTCCTCTAGCCTAACTACCTCCATTCACCTTCTTGTATAGCCTCTGCTAACCTGCCACGCCTTGCTCCTGCCAGCACTCCTCTGCGTTCCAGCTGTTTGGGACTCTTACAGTCCTCTGGAACTGCCTTTGCTTGGCAGATGGCATTCCCTCTGCAGAGAATGTCCTCCTTCCCATCTCACCCCTCCTGCCTCCCGCTCGCCCACAGCCTGCTTCGCCATTTCAAGCTCTGCTGTTTCTCCCTCTTAGATGCTTCCTGGCTTGAAGCCTTCCCTAACGAATGCTCTGATGATGGATCCCACACCTCACACCTACCGCCCTGGGTGTCTTCCCCACTTTGTACTTATCCTAGTAAGCCACAGTTGTTCTTTTTGGTGTGCTTTCCAAAGGGTTTCTGTTTGACAAGGCCAGGGAGTGTACACATCTGTCCTGTGTAGGTGTCACACCAGTGTCCACAGCATGCGCTGATGCACAACTGGCTCCCACTCACATTGTTCTGAGGCTTAACTGAGACACCCTCAGCAGTCTCCAAAGCTCACTTTAAATTTTTCTTCCTTTTCTTCCAGAAGATGTTAGTTTTTCAGGATTGGGGATTTCTTAGTTTACAGAGTATTACACTGAAGGAATAGAAGAAAGATGAGATACTGCAGTGTAACAGCTCTTCATACTTGTGATAAACTAATTCTCAGAATAGGAAAGCCATGTCAAGGCTAAGTTGAGTCTTAAACAATTTCTTGAAATATGGACATATTCTAGGGCAAGTGGTGCTTTTCAGCCATGCTCACTGCCTGGAAAACATAGGAAATGATACAGTTTAACCCCACACTGGACTAAAACAGAGAAGGCAGAGTTGGCTCCGGCCTGGGGTGTTAGCCCCAAGGGTTGTGGCTGTCCCTTAAGGGTTATGGAGTTGGTTCCTTATATCCTCATGGCCCTGTTTAAAACCAGGACACACTGCTTGGGGCAGTCATATTATTATGGACTGTCCTGTGACTATTTGCTTATTGACCCAAATGGCTATCTGGTGGGTGGGCTTTTGAAAGCAATGCAAGTTGTTCTTGCATTTTGGTTTTGAGATAAATGATGTAAACTCAACTGTGTTGCTTTAGGAAGTGTGGTTGGGTAGAAGAGAAAATGAGTCTAGTGTGCAAAGAGGATCTCCAGGAAGCCCTTGAACTGTGGATCTCTCTAGGTTGTGGGAAACCCACTGCCCAGGTGCCCTAGAGGCAAGTACTAGGGCCCAGGTCAAGAAGTAGCCTGAGGCTCTCTAGTCCTCAGTACTGTGTATGGTGTGTAGTAACACACACTTCTTTGTATATAAGAATGGTTGAAGCTAGCAAGGATGAGAACCAACTTCCCACTTTCCTCTTCCCTCCCAGTACAAGTCGTTTTAGATGCCCAGGAGTGCTTGCTTTGGCTACATACAAATTAAACATCAGTTGACTCAACTGTAGTCATTGACTTCATCCCTAATTACCATATACAACAATGCCTAACCTAAAATGTCTGAGTTTTAAGCTTAACTTTGTTTCCTGGCTAGATTATACAAATCTTACCACTGTGTGTGTGTGTGTGTGTGTGTGTGTGTGTGTTTTATACAGCATGGTAATTAGATAAATGAACCGAAGAATGAATGTAGAGGACATTTAGAGACGCAGTTTTAGTTGTATGTATGCACATTGTGTATGTATGAGTATGTGCACATGAGTGTGCGTGCTTGTGGAGGCCAGAAGAACTCATTAGCTCCTCTAGAGCTGGAATGGTTGTGAGGTGCCTGATAATGGGTGCTGGGAACTGAACTCAGGTTCTCTGCAAGAGCTGAAGGGACACTAACCACTGGGCCATCTCTTAGCCCCAAGGGACGTATGCATGATACTTACCTTGTTTTCTGGGACTTTTATCCTGTGTTGTTCTCCTCTCAAGTTCCTGAAACAATGAGAAGACAATTGTTTGATACTGATTGAAAAAGATGTATTTATTAACTTTCATGTATATGCGTGAGTTTCTGTGTGAGTGCAGCTGTGTGTATGGGTGGCCTCAGGACAAAAGAGGACATCAGATCCCCTGGAGCAGAGTTCTAGGTGGTTGTGCACCACCTGATGGGGTGCTGGAACTGAACTCAGATCCTCGGAAAGAACAGCAAACCTCTTTTTTTAAAAAAAAAATTTATTTATTTAATTATTTAAATCCCATCGTAATTTACTTATTCACACAGGGGTTATAAACACAAAAAGGCAGGATGTGGGGAAGGGAATGACACCAGAGCATAGGTGTTCAGGGGGAGTACGGATGCCATTCAGAACAGGGTATCAGAACAGCAAACCTCTTAACCACAGAGCCATCTCTAACTAAAGTTGATTTTCTCTTCTTAGTATCGCCTGTGCTGCTTGAAGTCTGCCCTGAGTGATTCTTTCTCTTCCTGTCTCTAACCTACAACCATCAGTTGAACTCTTGTTCATTCTTCAAGACCCCAAATGTTATTTCCTACTTCACAGAGCCTTCATCATTATTTTAGCCAGAAGCAAATTGTCCATGGTAGTATGTCTTTCCGTCCTAAAATTCCTCCCACATATCCTGTTTTCTTATGTAGGCATAGAGGGCCTGTTTGGTGATAGCAGATAAAAATCCAAATTCAGTTTTACCATTATTTTACCATCTCCTGAGATAGGCTGCCCATCACTGGGCCTTGGCTTTCTTATCTGTAAGTGAAGAGCTGGGTACCACTAGCCTTGCATCCACTACCCCACTAAGTGGGAGATGGGTGGGATCCAGGATCAGACAGGTTTAGACCACTGCCCTGGCATCTCCAGAGTGAGCCTCACTGCCCCCCCTCACTGCCCCCTCTCCAAATTCACCTGTCTTAAGAGTGCAGAGACTTCACTGAGACCTTGTGCAGAGGAAGTCTTTGTCTGTAACTTGCCATTGATTGACATTTTCAGGGAACAAAGCACTTTAACACTGACATTTTCCCTGCTGGCCCTCAGCTACTATAAAAATAGTTTACCACGTTCTTTAAAGATGGATTTTAGTATCTGTGCCTGTCAAGGATGGAACCATGGTTTACAGAGAATTAGCTCTTACCTGGGTCTTAGAAATGAACATGTGACAATTCTGGATTCTTTTCAACTATTGACTTTGGGGCTGCTATGAGTTCCTGTCCTCTTGTACCCAGTGGCAGTCAAGGACCCCAGGCTAAAGCCTCTTCCCTGATTTTACAGTGTCTGTACCTGCCATTGAGCAGAAGTCCCTTGTGAGATAGCTATCAGCAGTTTCACTGCTAGCTCTGAGCTACTGGGCAAGCTTCTTAGCTTCCCAAACCTTTGTACTTCACCTGTAACATGGAAGCATAGGGATCATGGCACATACCTGTCGTGCTTGCATCAAGAGATAGAGGCAGGAGGACTGCAGATTTGAGGCCAGGATAGGCTATACAATAAGACCGTCCCTCCATGAAACTATTGTGAGAACTAAATGAGATGATGCATATGAACTTGTGTGTTGTGTCCACGCATGTTAGATACACATGCGCATGCGTGTATGTGGGTAGGTGTGGAAGGCAGAGTGTTGACATTGGGTGGCTTCATCGGTCACTCTCTACCTTATTTTGTTAGACAGGCTCTCTCGATGAATCTGGAGCTTGCTGATTCAGCTTGGCTGCCTGTCTCGGAGTTACAGGCCTGTTCCACTCTGCCTGGGTTACATATGAGTGGTAGGGAACCACACTCAGGCTCTCCAGCTTGCACAGCACTCACTAACTAAGCTGTTTCCCAGCCCCTGCGACTCTAATGCTTGGGAGAGAAGAGAGTGTTTAATGTTGTGGTGCTTGGGTATTTCAGGTTCTAGTCTACAGTATGAGTCTTGAATTCTGAACTTTGTTCAGATAAATGCCATTCATGCTGAAGCCAGACTCTTGAGAGAGGTGCCTCTCCTGCAAAGGAATCTCACAGTCTTTCCATCTCTGTGCAAGTGTGGGTGAAGCCTTGGTTTCCAATGGTCCCCACCATCCACCATGTTAGGTAGCACTCTGTCCACCAATAGCTCAGGCCTCCTAGTATGGCACTTACATATTTTGTTTGCCTCTGTTCATTCTTTAATGCATTCCTTCATCTCTCTATAGTTTCTTGAGACTTTGTCAGGACCTGACATCATGCTGGGTGTCTGACAGTCCAGTCATGTACACTCCCATTCACCTCAGTCAGCTTCCATGGGTACAGACAGAGTTTTCCCAAGTTTTGGCTTCGTTCTAGCCTGTTAGGATGTTGCTTTGCTAACAATGGCTACTGACTGTTCTCTTAGGGAATGCTCACTCATCCTTCTGCTCTTCTGGACAGATTTAAGGTGTGTTATGAATGTAACCGGAAGCCTGTGAGTGCGCTATGTCAGATACCAATCCTAACCAGAAGGTAGATGAGCACATTAAATGGGTGATGGAGTCCTTAGTCCTTATCTTCTTTACTCTGTCATCTTGGGATGGGAGAAAAGGACTCATATCTTCCCAACTGTAATACAGTAATACAGACATTACTTTTAAAATGTAAATGTGGTAGATATCTCCTTTGTAACACATTTGACTATCAAACATCTATCATGGGAACTTTGTAGCAGTGAGATGGTAATAACAAGCAGTCAAGGTAAGGTAATTTCAGAGAGGAAAATGTGACTGTGAATGACAGGAGGGGTTCAACACACAGCCTGGTTAAGGGAGGTCTGCCCTGCTCAGACCTGTGGAAAGGCTTTAAGGCAGGAGTAATCTTACAGCCAACCTCCTGGTTGATCACTGAAGAGCAAGAGAGGATCCTTCTGGATAGAATTAGTGCCCTTAAGAAAGGCCTGAGAGGTTCATGTATCTCTTTAGCCTTGTGAGCACCCAGCCAGAAGTTGAGACCCTCACTAGATCTCAACTGTGCCGGAACCCTGATCTTGGGCTTCTCTGCATCCAGAATGGGGAAATAAATGTTTGTTATTTATAAGCTTTGAGAGTGCAGTGGGGCATAGAGTGAAAGGAAGAAGAAAAGAGAAGGGAGAAGGGAGGAAAAAGAAAGGCAGGTCAGACTTAATTGTGACACTGGGACACATTTTCAGTGTTCTGAGAGTGTGGAAGTGACAGCTTTTTATGAAAAAAAAAACCAAGTTCTGTCTTAGTTGTTAAGACTGTCACTTTGTCTGTCGCATAGAGAATGGACTGTGGTAAAGGAACACCATTTCCGGCTTGCCAAGAGCCACTGCAGCTGCCTACAGAGCAGCAGCAGAGGTGGACACAGGAAGTATTTATGTGTCAGTGCACAGTGACTCATCACTGCTGTGCTTCCTGCTAGTGATTTTAATGCCTCTTATTCAACATCCTTTAGGCTTGATTAAGAAAGTGCCATTTGGGTCTGGAGAGATGACTCAGCTATTAAGAACACTTCCTGCTCTAGCAGAAGACCGGGGTTCAGTTCCCAGAACCCACCTGGTGGCATTCAAGCAAAACCCTCATATACATAAAATAAATAAATCTTAGGAAATGTTTTTCTTTAAAAAAATGAGAATATGCTATTGGTGGTATGCAGTTGAGTTTAGTGAGTTGAAAAGCTAGATTTTATCTGAGCTCCTCAAATATAGGGGTGTCCAGGAACATTCTATTCCATAGTAAGTGCTATAGTGTGTCCAGGCTCCCTGGTGCCCACAGACTGGTATAAATGGCTTGCCTAGCCTCTCTCTCCCGGGTGTGCAGGTGAATCTTTGGGTACAGTATAGAACCTCTGCTCTAGTTCCAATTGTCTATGTCCTATGACTGAATTTAAGTTGAAAGCATTTAATTTACCTGTCTTTAATTTAAGGGGAGAAAACTGAGGCCTACAAAACATACCAGCTTGTGCAAACTCTCTTGCAGAAACCGCCTTTGCTGGCACATGGGCCTATGCTTGATTCGTATTTATTCTTTTAAAAAATAGTTGAAGTGTTGTTACCTTCTTCTCAGCCTCTAATTGTAATTGATTTGCATGGCTGTTTTTTTACCATTCCTGTTCATCCCAGTGATAGGAAATGTTTTGCTTTTTGATAGCTTATGTAAATAGTAGAGAGCTGAACCAAAGATACTTTCTTTCAGTGGAAAGTACTCCCATGAGGAATGATGAATTCCCCTTCTCTATGTTAGATTTATGTAGACAAGGCTTTGCATCCTATTAGACACCTCTATCCTCATTTATGTATTTCTCATTATATGGATGATAATCTTTTTGCAGGACCTAACATGGTAGAATTAGGAAATGTTTTGCACATTTTGGCCTTTTATTTACCTTTTAATATTTTTGTCCTATTTATTTATTAATTTGGGTTTTTGAGTCAGGGTTTCCCTGTGTAGCCCTGTCTGCTCTGGAACTCTCTGTAGACCACTCGATGTGCCACCACTGCAGGCTTTATTTATCTTTCTGAAACATAGCTATGACTGTCTCATCCTTTATAGCCTAAATTTTAAATTTAATGACACAGGCAATTCCTTACATTTTCAAAAAATCATAGGATAATTTTTAGTCATGCTATTGTATTATATTAGACAGTATGAGTGGACCCTAGCTTTCCCCCAAAAAAGTTGTTTCTAACATGCTGTTATAAATGATTATGCAGCAGTGCTTCAGAATCCTGGGCAGCTGCAAAGAAGGGACATCTGGGAAAGGACTCAGATTCTCCTTCCCTTTTACTCACCAAGTGTCACGGTCCTCAATGAGGAAACAGTTTCTTTTGAAACCACGTATTGTGTTGATAAATCTATCCTGCAGGTAAGGCAGATGGCAGCAGATTCTGTGGGTTGAGGCTGTGTGTGAGTCTCCTCAGATCAGTTGTAAACATTGTCTCAGCTCTCAGTTTCCTTCTCCTCTCTTATTGGCAGTTGATCCAACCTAGGTCTTTGTACTTGCTGACCACATACTGTTCTACCAACCCAGGCCTGATGTCAGGTCCCTACCTGAATGATGGTGGAGACTCTGCATCTAGAATGGCATCCTGTATTGGGTGAGGACTGTAGATTAGGGGCTTTGAGCCTAATCTTTAAGTAACTAAAAATAAGCTGATGTTAGGCGATGGAAGGCAGCTTCCAGTAATTTTCTAAATCCGAATGGGAAGGAAGCCTGCCTCCCAGGCACCCTGTCCATCCCATCTCTCTGGTGGCCCAGCCAGGCTCAGCTGGTGCATATGCCTGACCACTGCTTGGGTGCCCCATGCCGTGGAGGGATACTAAGAAGCAATAACAGCCACCATGACTTGGCGAGGTTGATGGCACTAAGACACACTGGCCACTACCTGGATGACCAGCTCTCATTCCACCTAGGGAGCCCTGTGGGGGTCTTTGGTGCCTACCTGTGGCTAGAAGTATGAATGGGGCACGCAGGCCAACCCTCCAAGGGGACCACCTCCAAGGGACCACAGGTGCTTATACACATTGGAATTTGGGACAGAGCTGACTCTTATGTCGCAGTCAGCCAGAACTCATGCTTGGCTCTAGACTGGGATCTAGCAAACATCCACTGGCTTACTGGACTTTGTGATATCGTAGAATTAGGTTACCAGATTTAGCAAGTAAAAGTATAGGATAGCAGATAAGTTTGAATTTCAAATAAACAATTCTTTTTAGAATAAACATGTCCATGTGTGATTTGTTTTTATGCCAAAATGTCATTTGCTATTTATCAGAAATACAGATTGTATTAATGTCCTCTATTTGACCTGGCAACCCTGTTATATCCAAGGAGAACTTGTGGAGGTTCAGGAGACCACAAAAAGAGACCTTGTTTGGTCAGCAGCAGTTTAACAGTTGTTTTAAAATTTAACAACTAGTTTGGCTTATACATGCATAAATAATCCCTTACTCACTTAGTATCTTAGTTAGGGTTTCCATTGCTGTGAAGAGACACCATGACCAAGGCAACTCTTAGAAATGATAACATTTAATTGGGGCTAGCTTACAGGTTCTGAGGTTCATTCCATTATCATCATGGTAGGAAGCATGGCAACATCCAGGCAGGCATGGCGCTAGAGGAGATGAGAGTTCTCATCTCATTCCAAAGGCAAACAGGAGAAGACTGTCATCCTCAGGCAGCTAGGAGGAAGCTCCCTATGCCCATTCCCACAGTGACACATTTCCTCCAACAAGACCACACCCACTCCAACAAGGCCACTCCTCCTTACAGTGCCATTCCCTGGACCAAGCGTATTCAAACCACCACACTTAGGATCATGCCTTAGTGAAAATGATTTGAAGAGTTTAAAATTTTCAAGTATGTTAAAGAATTGCTTCCCTGTAAACTGCTAGTTCACAGCTGTATTGAATGGGATTCTGAGGGAGGTTACTGACGTGATCTTGATGATAATTTGTATGTGACCACACAGCCTGTTCTTGGTTAATCTTCTGCATGGGTACTTGGGAGTGCTGTGCCAGAGATGTTAGATAGCTAACCTTGAAGGCTTGTTTTCTGGAACCTTGGGTTGGAAGCCCTCAGGAATCCACCCACTGTCTCCATGGAGTGAAGTTTTGAGCTTTCTTTTCTGTCCAGTGCTGTTCATCACACTCACATCAGACATTAAAGCAAAGCACTGTCTGTCTGTCCTCCAGCTTCGTCCATTTGCCCCTTCAGCTGCATCTCAAGATGGAAGACTACAGCCTGACCCCAAACCAAAACAGCCAAATGCAGTCTGAAACTGGTTATTAGGATCAGGAAATAAGCAAGATGGTCAGAAAGGCCAGTTACAAGGCTGGTTGCAAATAAGCTTCCACACACTTCAGTCCTTCTTGCTATTTTTGACTTTGCAAGTATCAAAAATGTTCCCTGGTGCATACAATTAAATACTGGAAATAGATGTTAGAATTTAGAAGAACAGATACTGACACAGTACGTGCATTCTGCCTTTCTAGCTTCTTGAAACACATAGGACACATCCATTTCTGTGGTCATTCCTGCTGTGCAGAAGCACCAAGCTTCTAAACTGCAGTTTAGAGCCCACTCAGAACTTCCCCACTCCATTATCCCCTGCTTCTTCAGAGTCTGGCTCCATATCCTCCTGAGTGAGATCAAGAGTATTATATTTTACATATGAATTAGATCATGTGCCTGGCTCATTTAACTTAGTATAGTGGTCTTTAGTTTTATTTATTTGGCCACAAATAACAGAATTTATCACCTATCTTACGACTGAATAATATTCCATTGTATGTAGGTATCATATTTCCTTTGCCTTTTTGTCTGTTGATAGGCCCTCTGATATTGACATACTGTTTCCATTTCTTGGATGTTTTGAATCTTGCTACAGTAAACACAGGAATACAGCTGTCTCTGCACCATACAGATTTCATTTTGTTTGGCTATTTACCAGCTAGTATTTCAGATAAATGTTAGGAATAGCTTGTAGATCTCCTGCATAATGCGTCTGATTACACCTTCCTGCTAATACGTTTTAGATCTTGTGTTTTCTTTTGCTACAAATAGGCTATTTATATCCGTTGCCTGTCCCCCACTACCTCGGTGCTGTTAAGAGGTAGGAGTTATATAATAAGACTGCTTTTTCATGCTTTGTTTGGTGATTTAACAGCTTCCCTCTGACGATTTAGATCTTTGTCTTCTCCCTTGTCATAGCTGTCTCTGAGCAGCTGTATCATACTTCATCTGTTGATAAACATTTGAGCAGTTTCCAGTTTAAGGCAGTTGTGAGCAGTTTCTTACTTATGTTTTGGTACACACCACACAATTACATCTGACCTGGGCAGACTTGTTTTATGCTTCCACTAAGGAACGCATTCTCCACCTTCCTCCTACGTTTTCTTCTAAAAGTAGCGGGCTTGCTTTTCGAGATTCATTCTTTCATCCACCCAGATTTCATTTCCTGAGATTTGGGGTCACGCCTATTTCCATACAGTTAACCGTTTACCTGCCATCGTTAAAGGACAACTCTGTCTCTGCGACTCACTTGTAACGCCTCCATGGCTCCCAGGTCTCTGTTGCGTGGTTGGCCTTCTCCGACAGCTGCACACATTCCTGCTTGATGCGTCCTCTGTTTGACATGTTCTTGAATGAGTAAACATGTACTCCAACTCAAGACTGTCTTAGAGGCAAGGCAGTGCTGCCAACAGTCTTCTCTGTGTCTTCTGTTGTATGTCATTCTCATTTCCAGTTAGCATGTGTCCATGGGAGGAGAGTTGATTGGCTATGTCTGTTTTCAGCTTTAGCAGATATCATTCAAGTTTTTCAAAATGGTATGCACTGTTTTTCTTCCAGAATAAGAATTCCAGCCCTTCTCTCATCTTTGGTGTAATTTGACATTGACAAGCATGGCCGGCTTTCTTCCTTCCTTCACTGTCTTGTTTGACGTTTCGTGTGTGTGTGTGTGTGTGTGTGTGTGTGTGGTGTGTGTGTGTGTATGTGTGAAGTAGTGTCATTTTCCGTATTGTAGTCAGAACCTCTTCATAGTCTTGACAAACATCTGTGTATCTTTTGTCATCACCCCACCTAACATGAGATGGAGCTGCCTGGAAGATGATTAAGTCCCTGAGGGTGCTGCTCTCTCAGAAAGGATTAGGTCTTCTGGAATGGGCTCTTTTTCCATAAGAATGTCCTTTATAAAAAGCGCATGACTGGCCCCGCCCCAGCCTCTCAGTTCCTGTCAGCAAAATGAATCCCTCTTGCACGCACTCCTGCCGTTATGATATTGTCCACTGTGAGACCTTTACCAGGCCTGAGAAAAAGTCAATACCATGCTCTTGAATATTTAGACCTTTAACCTTAATGAACCTTTTTCTTTAAACAAATTACCCAGCCCCAGTTACATTGTTATAGGAATGGAAAATGGATTAATTCAATGACATATGTAAGTATGCCACAAAGTAATGCTTTGCATAATGAAGTCCCATTTGTGGGATGGATTGCAGATACCACAAGAAGATCAAAACAAAACAGAAACCTTTCTCAACCAAGCATGGTAGTGGATTCCTGTAATTCCAGTTCTTGGCAGGTGGAGGCAGGAGATTAAAATATGAGGTCAGCCTGGTCTACCTAGTAAGCTGAAGGCACCTGGGTTGTATAGTGAGCCCCTATCCCAGTCTGCACTCCCAAAACAAGAACCAACCATTCTAATTTCTTTCTGGTTCAGTAAGTGAAGTTCCGATTTTTATTTGTTTGTTTCCAGCAGGACTCTGAGAGAGTAATGATAATTACCGGACCAAACATGGGTGGAAAGAGCTCCTACATAAAGCAGGTTGCCCTGGTGATGGTCATGGCTCAGATTGGCTCCTACGTCCCTGCAGAGGAAGCCACAATTGGGATTGTGGATGGCATTTTCACAAGGTAAGTGTTCATTCTCTTTGAATGTATCTCTTAATGTAAGCCAAAGGCCTCATTCACACAAACTCTTTTTGTGTACATGTGTGGACGAATGGGTTTACACTCAAAACTCTCAAGGTTCAGGAGCAGAAGTCATTTGCCACTGCATATGTTGATATGGACAAGGCCTAGGGTGTCATTTCCCTGAAGAACTTTTTTTCCTTTTAAATCAGTCCTATAAATAAAATCTTAAGGAGGGAATCAATATCTACTCTCAACCTTAGCTGAAAGGCTGTGAAGAAATGGAAATCAATATTTCAACAGAGAGAAGAAGTTCTGGTGCGCCTTCCAGCGTGGGAGCTGAAACCTGCTCCCTCCTCATTGTTAAGACAGAAGTACCAAGCAAGATTGTTAATTCACATTTATTTCTGCTGTCAAACATTGCATATAACTGGCCAGGGCTTACTAATTTCAGCATGTAAACTTAATTTCATGCTTTCTTAGCAATATGAGTAGAATATCCTGGTTTTACTAAAAAGAATTTGTAGTTTACCCATTTATCAGTTCTTAAATAGTCTGTACTTGTTGTGTGATATGTTTGAGTAAATGCTGAATATGTAAACATAACACCATGTAATAACCAAGCTCTCTATGTAGCATGTTTGTTACTGTCCACCTTCATGGTGAAACACTTGTGAATCAAACCAGAATTTACTATCACCAGTATTAGTGAACTTGAGAAGATACTGCAGTGCCTTGAAATCTGCACATTGAAAGAATCTTCTGACTTTTGAGGGCCTTTCTGAAGGGTGCACATTTGTTAGTCAAAGGAAGGAAGAAAGGAAGGAAGGGAGAGAGGGAGGGAGGGAGGGAGGGAGGGAGGGAGGGAGGGAGGGAAGAAGGAAGGAAGGAAGGAAGGAAGGAAGGAAGGAAGGAAGGACACAATAGCATGTGCAGCCATCAGCATTAGACACAGTGAGATAAGAAACTGAAGGCAGGCCCTTCAGGAGAGCCCAGGACTTGGTGAGAGTAATTTGAGTTGTCAGAGGTAACAGTGCTGTGCACATCTGGATGAACAGTGCTGTGCACATCTGGATGGGGATCCGAGTACTTATTAAAAGAGTGGGCAGAGTATTATACTTTTGCTGCTGCTGAAACAGTCCTACAGACTAGAGGTGAGAGGGAAGAGAAGTGGGGGGGGTGGGGGGGTGGATGGAGCCTGTGTTTAGATGCACATGGAAGCCAGAGGTCTACTAGATGTTTTTACGATCAGAACTGTTCTCTATGTTTCTTGAGATGGGTCTTTCAGTGGGACCTGGTTGGTAAGCTAGGCTGACTGACGACCAAGCCCCACATTGTCTTCCGAGTGGGTTTCTCCAACTCGTTATATTTATAATCTTTCTGTGTGGAATATATATGTTTCAGGCCTCTCTTAATGTTTATGCATTGCACACATTCCGTGGAGGGTAGTTAGCGTGATTTCAGTGTTTTACAAATGTAAACAGTGTTGGTACCTGTGTCGTTTAAGTGATGGGGGCACAAGCTCTGGCTCCAGAAGATGCAGTGGCTTAGGCTTGGCTTCCCCAATCCAGCACTGAAAGACAGAGAGGGGAGAGAGTCAGGTACAGGAGTACGAACCCCTATGCCCATCCCATCCTCTAAGTACTGACTTGAGCTTTAGGTTTAAACCAAAAAGGGGTTGAGGCTCAGGAGAGGTTTGCTTAATGAAGTGTCTTGGTGAAAGTGTGGTCTGGTTGATTCTCTCAGTTTTGGTGGCTTGAAGAAGTTATGCCTGTCTGGTTTGCAGGTGATGATTGTCCCTGCTGTAAGCTCAGCCTCTGTGTCATATGTCATTCGAGTGGTAGCGTTCCTGGAGGCTCCTGTTGGCAGAGAATTTCAGTTGCTTAGATACAGAGTGAAGGCAGAGATGCCAGGTTTCATCCGTTACACTGTGGGTCCGCGTGAGGAAGGAACGCTCTTGAGCAGAAGCAGCTGCACAGTGCCTGTAGCCCTGACTTCCACACCCTGCACTCACACAAGTGAACTAAGTGCCTGTGGCCCTGACTATCACACACCCTGCACTCACAACACACAAGTGAACTAAGTGCCTGTGGCCCTGACTTCCACACCCTGCACTCACACAAGTGAACTAAGTGCTTGTGGCCCTGACTTCCACACCCTGCACTCACACAAGTGAACTAAGTGCCTGTGGCCCTGACTTCCACACCCTGCACTCACACAAGTGAACTAAGTGCCTGTGGCCCTGACTTCCACACCCTGCACTCACACAAGTGAACTAAGTGCTGTGGCCCTGACTTCCACACCCTGCACTCACACAAGTGAACTAAGTGCCTGTGGCCCTGACTTCCACACCCTGCACTCACACAAGTGAACTAAGTGCTGTGGCCCTGACTTCCACACCCTATACTCACACAAGTGAACTAAGTGCCTGTAGCCCTGACTTACACACCCTGTACTCACCTAAGTGGACTTTCCGCATTCATCTGTCTTGAGTAGAATTGCTGGGTTATAAGGAACATGCATCTTTCATGTTCTCCCAGGAGGCCATGTCAGTTTAGGAGCAGCAGCATGTGAAGTTTGTCCTCACATTTAATGTTAAATTAGAATACGTGTGTTCTTGAGATTCCTTGTAGGGACATGTTCATTTCTATTGTTTTAATTTTCTTTCTATTGTTGTTGATTTTGATGCTAGGGAGATTATTCCCCTCCCCATGTACACATTGTGCTTGTTTATAAAAAGATTCAGAGACTGCCCTGTCCAGGATCCTTATACCTGTCAAGTCTCGTGTTATAATCCAATGGCCGCTTCCTTCTTCATCCCCTTTCGGCCTGCCTGCCCAGGCAGCAGAGTCTAAATTCATGGCTCAGGTGTGGTTTAATCTAGTTTCCCCTTCCTGTTCTGATGTAGGAGAATTTCTCTATGGTCATTCTCAAATAGCTACTTGTTTAGATTGCTACTCTCCAAGCCCAGTTCTTAGGATTTCTAGCTGGAATCTCTGAGGTACTACCCAAGCACTGGCACTTTAGAAGTTCATGTCAGAACAGCATCAAATTAGAGAATTACCATGTGCTTTGTAATCTTTACTTAGTATGCACTGCAATTCTTCCAGTAAAAGTAAGTGGTTATTCAAATTTCATCATTGTTACTCAAAAATCCTTTTTGCATCCATTGAGAAATACATTGTAGCTAAACTGAATAAGATGTTTGCATAAGGCTTGGCTCCGGACTTTAAGCTGCTTGCTTTTATGTTATATTGGACATCTGGAACAGTGGGCTTAAATTTGTATATTCCATAATTATCAATGGCATCTCTGCTGTGGCTGTGAGTGTGCTGTAGGAAGCAAATGGAGGGAAAAGTGCAGTCAGACAGATGGTTGGGGATCTTCTTTCTTAAATATTGTAAGGTCATATGACTAAGGAATGACATCCTTAGTCATTAGCAGGTCTTTTTTACAGTAGATTTTTGGCCAACATCTCTATTTGGCTTTAAGTGATGTCTTTCAATCAGTATATTGGGATTTATGTGCTCATCAGTGAGATGCCTGTTTCCAAGGGTCATTAGCATCTGAGAGCAGCACTGAGGTCAGATCTGTGTGTGTCTTCCTGATGTCTGACTGCAAGTTTCAGCTTTATACAGCTTCTTGGATTCAGTAATTACGTTTGAGAAAAGCAATGAGTTATTAAGTGTGGTTAGAGAGTCATTTGAGAAAAACAATTGCCATCTCTCATCATCTCTGTTGATGCCAGTGAAATGTTTGTGGACAGGGTGTTTATGATAACTGGCCCCGAGTGAATAATATGATGGTGTGCTGCCCACACCCCCATTCTATCCACACCTAGTCTCTGTGACCCCGCCGTATTCAGTGTGGCACGAGTGTGTTTGTCCTGAAAGGGAAGTGGGCCTCGGGGCTTATGTTATGTCACATGTTTGCTTTTGAGCAGAGAGCCAATTCTTTTATCCAGTCTAGTTCAACTCAGTAAATATTTGTTGGACACAAACTGTGAAGGATGTGCACAGTGCATCCTTCAGGGGAAGAAAGAAAGCATCTCGGATGAGCATGTCTTCTCAGTTGTAAATACTCACTCTAAAGACCCCGTGATAGATGGCATCAAGTTCTTTCCTCAGTGGCTTCAGGAACCTTGCCTTGGGAAGGCCTCTGGTGTGTTAAGTTGTGTACATAAGATGCCTCACTGCTATATTTTTGGTGGGAAGTATAGACTTAATACCTCTACTTGGGTCAACGTTTCCTAAAGGTTTGATGTGATTTGGTTTTCAAAGCATATCTAGATCCCTCCATGCATTCCCCAATGTACAGTGTAGGTGAGTGTGACGGAGGGGACCCTTAAAAATGCTGGTTTTCTTTCTTTTTTTTTTTTTTGATTTTTAAGACTTTATTGAGAGCAGTTTTAAGTTACATCAAATTTTGAGAAAAGAATAGAGAGTTTTTTCCCAGAGACTCTTGCTGCCTTGTGCATGCAGAGCTGCCCTATGTCAGCCTCACCTGGCTTAGTGGTCCAAGGATGAGTGACTATATTACTGCGTAGTCATCACCCAGAGCCCATGGCTGACATGAAGGCTCCTCTGTGCCTGGTTATGCATGCCTCCCTCTCCCCGCTGCTGGTACACGTGGATGCATCCTTTTACACTGCATCTATAGTTCTGTCTTTTCCGAATATCGTGGAGCAGATGGCATGTGGCCCTCTGGCTCTGCAGGCTTCCTTGGCTGCGGAATTGTATTGATGTTTCCTCTAGTTCTTCCAGGGCTTGATAATGTGTTTCCTTTTCCGGGTGGATGGTCTGTTGTCTGCATTGTCTCAGTGGATATTTGCTTACCATTTCCACACTAAAGGTCATCTGAATTACTTGGGATGTTTAGCAGTTATCAATTATATGCTGTAAACATCCACATGTGGGATTTTATGTAGACATGTTTTTAACTCCTTTGCCAAGGATCAGAAAGCATAATTGATCAATCCTGTGGCAGTGTATGTGTGTTTGCTCTTGTGCACAGTATTTGCCTCATAGGTACAAAGCTACTACAAGTGAACAAACAAAACTAAAACCAAGAAATAATAGTAATAATAATAATAAATTTGTTGAAATACGTTCGACTCTTTATCTGTTATTTGTTTATTTATTTATTTCAAGGTCTCACCATGTAGCCCAAGCTGGCCTAAAACTCACCATCTTCCTACCTCATCCTCTCAAATGCTTGGATTCGCAGGCACACCCAGCCACACTTGTTGTAGGCTGTAAACTGACAGCTTGTAACTATAGAAAGTTATTTGGGACAAAATAATATTCTGACTAATGAGTAGACTATGTAATAATGGTACAGTATATGATCACAATTGAAACGCCCTGACTTCAGGTACTTGATGTTGTTTGTGGTGGGAATGTTTCTCAGTTCTTTTGAAGTGAACAGCGGTCTATACTCATCACAGTGCAGTGGGAGCTAAGAAAAACCCTGATTTCTAGTTTCTGACCCTGTGCTCTTCACTGATACTTCCCTAGTCCTCCCACCCACACTCCAGCCTCTGTGACCCGCAGTTCCTTTCACACCCAGCTCGTGACCACCCTCCACCACCACCCAGCCTCTGTGACCCCCGTTCCTTCCACACCCAGCCTCTGTGACCCCCATTCCTTACCACACCCAGCCTCAGTGACCCCCGTTCCTTACACACCCAGCCTCTGTGACCCTCATTCCTCACCCACCCAGCCTCTGTGACCCCCATTCCTTACACACCCAGCCTCTGTGACCCCAGTTCCTTACACACCCAGCCTTGTGACCCTTCACCACACCCAGCCTCTGTGACCCCCATTCCTTCCACACCCAGCCTCTGTGACCCCCATTCCTTACACACCCAGCCTCTGTGACCCCATTCCTTACACACCCAGCCTCTGTGACCCCCATCCTTACACACCCAGCCTGTGACCCCATTCCTACCACCCAGCCTCTGTGACCCTCATTCCCCACACCCACCTCTGTGACCCCCATTCCTCACACCCAGCCTCTGTGACCCCCGTTCCTTACACACCCAGCCTCAGTGACCCCCCACTCCTCCTTACACACCCAGCCTCAGTGACCCCCGTTCCTTACACACCCAGCCTCTGTGACCCTCATTCCTCCCACACCCAGCCTCTGTGACCCCCATTCCTTACACACCCAGCCTCAGTGACCCCCGTTCCTTACACACCCAGCCTCTGTGACCCTCATTCCTCCCACACCCAGCCTCTGTGACCCCCATTCCTTACACACCCAGCCTCTGTGACCCCCATTCCTTACACACCCAGCCTCTGTGACCCCCGTTCCTTACACACCCAGCCTCAGTGACCCCTGTTCCTTACACACCCAGCCTCTGTGACCCTCATTCCTCCCACACCCAGCCTCTGTGACCCTCATTCCTCCCACACCCAGCCTCTGTGACCCCCATTCCTTACACACCCAGTCTCTGTGACCCTCGTTCCTTACACACCCAGCCTTTGTGACCCCCGTTCCTTACACACCCAGCCTCTGTGACCCCCATTCTATCCATGCCCAGCCTCTGTGACCCCCATTCCTTACACACCCAGCCTCTGTGATCCCCATTCCTTACACACCCAGCCTCTGTGACCCCCGTTCCTTACACACCCAGCCTCTGTGACCCCCATTCCTTACATACCCAGCCTCAGTGACTCGCATTCTATCCATAACCAGCCTGTGACCCCCATTCCTTACACACCCAGCCTCAGTGACCCCCATTCCTTACACACCCAGCCTCTGTGATCCCTATTCCTTACATGCCCAGCCTCAGTGACCCCCATTCTATCCATAACTAGCCTGTGACCCCCATTCCTTACACACCCAGCCTCTGTGACCCTCATTCCTTACACACCCAGCCTCTGTGACCCCCCACTCCTCCTTACACACTCAGCCTCTGTGACGCCCATTCCTTATGCACCCAGCCTCAGTGACCCCCATTCTATCCATAACCAGCCTGTGACCCCCATTCCTTACATACCCAGCCTCTGTGATCCCCCACTCCTCCTTACACACTCAGCCTCTGTGACCCCATTCTATCCATGCCCAGCTTTTGTGACCCCCATTCCTTACACACTCAACCTCTGTGATCCCCATTCCTCACACACCCAGCCTCTCACTGAACCTGGAGCTCCCAGATCCGTGTTCCTGTGACTCGGGTTTGCCTGGTGCTGGCATCTGAGCTCAGCCGCTCTGGTTTGTGCAGTGAGCACTGTACTGACCGAGTCGTTCCTGCCATGGCTCTTGTCCTCTCTTACGACAGAGCCTCTCTCAAGCCTTACAGTGGTGATCCTCCTGCCTCAGTTCTGGGATTATAGATGTGTACCACAGTACTCAGCTCTAGGTACCATAGGTGTTTGTAATTCCGTTCCATTATGGGGTAACGAATGCTTGTGTCTAACTAAAGGCACTGTCCGAGGGCAGGTGGTGGAGGGAGGGAGCTGCTCGTTACATTTCATGTCCTCTGAGTACTGTTTGTGCCTCCACATAGTTTATATTGCAGCTTTTCCTTTTCTTAGACTTTATGATTTTAGATTCTTTTCAGTCCCCATTGTGTGTTTGTTTTTGTTTTTGTTGTTTGTTTTTTTAAATTAAAGTATGGGCCAAGTGTGGTGATACACACCTTTAATCCAAGCACTCAGGAGACAGGAGCAGATGGATCTCTGTGATTGCAAGGCAGGCCTGGTCTGCCTAAGATTTGCAGGATAGTCAGTGCTACATAGGGAGACTCTGCCTCAAAATAAACAAACAAAAATTTACAGGGTATTTTATTACTGAGTAGGTTTCTTACCTTTTAATCAAGCTATCCAGAAAACAGTATAGGTTCCGTGCCCATACTGGACAGAACTCTGGAAATATTTTAGCAATGTGGAATAAATGGGAAAGAATGCAAAATACTTAAACATCTTGAAAACCCTCCTAAATAAAGGATACAATGGGCGATTGCTTTCTAATTCTCTTCTCTGAGATGGTGAAAATGAGCAAATGCTTGGTCAGAAAAGAGAATGTAGTTCGTGTAACTGGGAGGACTGAGCAGTGCTTGTCACTGGGAACAGAGCCTGTCTGAGAGTGAGGGTCTAGAAAAGTGCAATGGAGACACTGCCCACCCGTGACGTGCCTCCTACTTAAGAGCCAGACCCCTCCCACACATAAGATGGTACATTTTGCTATTCACTTTATCACTATCTTTTTAAAGTGTTTGATGTCAAAGAATCTCATTATGAAACAAATAACTAATGTTTCATTTGATGGCATAATATTTAAGCTCTGACTGAGCATAGTCTCCCTCACACAAGCATGTCCTTGCAAAGGCCAGCCCTGTGATCTGAAGGGAGAGAGGCTGGGTTATTTTCTAGAGCTGAGAACCATGTAGCATGCTAAATCAAATATCATTAAAAATAGTCTGTCAGAATTTCCTGAAAGTATTCTTGATTTTTAGAAACTGATTCAAAGAAGTAACCGTTGCCTTCTCCAGTTATGTTTTATGAAGCTTTGCTGACCTATATACGGGTTATGGGATAGGAGGGGGAGGGGGGAGGGGGATTAGAAAGATTAGTCAGCTGCCACTCCTAAAAATACCGATTGATTTTGTCTTCTTAATCACATAACTGTAACCTTCTGTCTGTTCAGAGTGGACTGACTCCAAGTAGAATGCTGAGGAATGTATCTTCCATTTTTACTACAGTTGAGCATAAACAAAGCTTGCTTCCCTGTGTTGTAGAACTCCCTAAATCTCTAGCACATCTTAACACCTGAAAAACTTCAGAATTATCATCCAGTAATATGTCTTGTGACTGTTGATTTAGCACGAAGTTATAAACTTTCAATTATTTTTATATACCTTATTTTGCTGCAAAAAGTTACTTTAGACTGAAAGAATGACTGAGAAGTGAGATAGTAAGAGAGCATGGTTGACTAAGGTACAGGATCAAAGAGAAAGAGAGAGAAACAAGATAACATCAGGTCTGTTGATTGTATTCAACCAAACTCAAGTACATAGACAGTCATAGTAATGTATTTTACGTTAAGGAAGGCTAACAGTAAGTCCCTTTATCAATAAACAGTTCCCACGTAGCAGACAATCCCCAGGTAACCGACAGTTCCCGTGTGACTTGCAGGTCAGTGACTGGTTAATGAGGTGTCATTGCCACAGTGTCTGGTCAGCAGCATTAGGTTCTCTAGAAAAGGAGGCTTATGACGGAAATTGTGCTGTCTCCTAGGGCAGTGACATTTAGACCATTCTTTGGGGAGCAGAGTGACCTTTGCTTATAAGAAAGGACTTAATCATAACTAAAAAGCTATTTGCAACCACTAACCAGCCTAATAGGAGAAGCATAGTAAAATTCCATCCAAGTATCCCTGACACCGTGTCTGGATTTGGGATTTGGATTCTGGGCTTTGGTTGGGATTTCCAGAAGCATCTACAAACATGATGGTCCTTAATGGCACACTCTTACACAGGGTTAAGGGGTAATGAGGTCTGTTAGTCTCCTCAGGGAGGAAAGCTTTGAAGAGATCAGCAGGAGACTTTAGGTAAGCAGAAATTAAAAGAATAGTAATAGAATTTTACAAATTACGATCCATTGGCATGGGTTTAGTTATGCCATCTATGAGTTAGTATAGGAAGGGCATTTCTTACATTAACTGGGTCATTGTAAAAAAATAAAATTTAAAATGTAGTTTGTAACTGAATGGAGAATACGAATATTGTTGAAGCTAAGTGTCAAACTTTCATTAACAACTTTCATATTATTATAAGCTTTCCATGGGAGCTTTAAAATTACTTCTGATATCCATCAAAAGTACTTAATTTTTCATGTTTCTTATACTTACATATAATTTTATTTTGAATAAACTTGACACATATAAGAACCTTAATTTTTATGGTCTCATATAGAGACTATAACTTTGAAGCCTTTTGTTTCTTGTAATGTTTCCCACAAATGATTAGTCATTTCACATGCAGTGCAATGACTTGTCCACACTGAAGCAACAGGGCTCTGGAGTTTAGGTTTGGGACTTGTTATGGGCTTTGTGCTGTATTTGTGTGTAACCATATTCATAAAACCATGGACTTGAGACGTGGTTGTTAGAGGGTTCTGTTTGCTTTGTCTGGTTTTTATGGAGTGATTCTCCTGCTTACAGATGGAGATGCTGCTCTCACACAGAAGGTAGCCAACTTATGTAAGGTGACTCTGTTCTCAGTCTTTTTTTCTATTGTGTGTGTGTGTGCGCGCGCACACACACACACGTGTATCTTTGTGCTAGGAATGGAACTCTGGGCCATAAACAAACAAAGCAAGCACTCTCTCACTGCCCTATAGCCCCAGACTTCAGTTGTTTTCATTTTGAGATAAGGTCTTTCGAGTTGCTGGGGCTGATAGTGAACTCATGTGCTTCCCAGGCGTCTTGACTGGAACTCATCCTCCTGCTGCTTCTGCCTCCCACAGAGGTGGGGTTACAGACCTACACTACATGCCTACCTGCATAATTCCTTAATAACAGAATTTAAAATGTTTTACTACATTTGAAGCTCCTTAGTAGATGACAGCTGATTTTTTTTTTTTTTTTTTTTTTTTTAAAGTCAAGAAATAGAGCAAAGCTCAGTGGCTTTAGTCTCAAACAAGAGCGCAAAACTTGGAGGCCTGGTGTGGTGGCTAAGCATCTGGAAGGCAGGCCATGGCAGATCCACAGAACTGGAGGAGAAGTAGCAGGTAGGGAGGGCAGGGGAAGAGGAAGAGGATTGTAAATGCCTTCTCACAAGCTCAGTCTTCCTTAAAACTCCCCATTAGTGCTTTAGAGTTAGCAGTAAGCTAAGCTGGCCACTTCCTCTGCATGTACATAGCATACATTTGCTTTAAGTATTTTATTTCAGTGGTCCCTAAAGGCACCCCAGTCAGATTCCCAATGATAGTAGTGGGGAAAATGATTGGAATACTTTTAGCCACCATGCTGTAGCAGGATTTCTTTAATGTTTCAATCCACTGGAGTTGGGAAAGAAGGCTTTAACTACATGGCCTTTATTTAACAGACACATCTGTCTTCATCTTTGTACCAGATGCTTAGAGGAGGAGAAAATGTCACCAAGTAACCAATAATGCTCCCATCCAGAGATAGCTTCCACACACTGATGACCTGGGTTCAGCACGAGTCTGTTTTAATAAGAGTGTCACACAGTGCAGTGCTGTTTACACCTTAGAGTCACAGAAGCAGTGTGTCCTGATAGCAGTGACTGACAGCATGGGGAGGCTTCCTGAGCCTGCCCACCTCCAGCCCCACCCCTGATCCCTAGACACTGCCTTGGAGCCGTCCTGGGTTGATTTCTCCGATACTGAGCCTTGTAACTTCTGAGAGAGAGTTATACCTGTAAGTTTAAATTTATCAGCTGGCTCTAATGGTGTCTGACCTCTTGCTACAAAATCTGACGGGATCCTTTATTAATTTTGAACTTCTCTCCTTCTAGATTGATTTCTATGTTGAGAACTCTCTGGAGAGCTCTCCTTTCTATTGCTGCTGATCTCTGTGTGGGGCTGGGTTTTGGGTAGTGGAGGAAATTGAGATAAGGTTTTACTGAGTAGCCCTGGCCTACCACTTGCCACGAGCCTCCTGCATGATGCCCAGTTGCTGTGTTGCTTCTTGGACCATTTCATAGGCTAGTTTTAAAATATAAAGATGTTTATATTATAGTACAGTAATGTACATTTGTGTTAAAATAACATAAATTATGCATGCATATAGTGCATAAATACACATGAGTAGGTATGTGAAATTCCAAAATGCAAACTTTGTGGGTTGAAGGAATCTTCTGGCAATCTAAAGTGCCTCTTATTTCTTTCTGGCTGTTTTCATTTCCTCTCAATTGCCACAATTCCTTATTCTTTTTCTTCTCAAGTATTATTTTTCTCTTTCCTTGTCTGTCTCAAGTACTTTCTCATGCAGACGTCAGAGGGGCTAATTTTCTGAGGTCTACAATGTCTTAAATAGCCTGCTTTGTCTTCATATCCTTTGGCAAGTTTAGGTAAAATAAATATCCAGATTTTAAATCTCAAGGCATTTTTTTTGCTCTTCCAACATGGCTTTCATTGTAGATGACATTTGGGTCACAGTCTAAGTCTCCTCCCTTTGTTCCCAATGAGAGTTTTCTTTGAAATAGCTAGCATTTTCTTAAAATCCTGTCATAAAACTGTACCAAAATGTAACCTAATCATAGTGTGCATTTTGTGGGACTCCCTGCTTGAAGCAAGCTTTCTCTTGCCTTAGGAAGCTTCCTTCACCTTCTGGCTTAGTGCACTGTGTCTGTCTGCTGTGCTTGTCTACAGCTCCAGCCTCAGGTTCCGGCCATTTGTGTGTACTTTCCACTCCTTGACTTGTCTGTCTACACCCTCGAGCTTTCTCTGGCTGCATCTTCCAGGTCAATCATCATGATTCCGCAGCATCTGATTGTTTAAGTGATTATGCTTTTATTTTTAGTTTGGAGGGCTTTCGTGTTTTCTTCTTATGTCTTTTTTCCTATGGTGTCTGTTGGCCCTTTTCCTTTGTAGTCTATTTCTCTTCAATGTAGATCAGCCCATGAAAGTCTCACTGTTTCCCAGTAGTAGCATGGGCTAGTGGTCAAGCCCTCAACAGGTGGCCTTTGGGGGACATATAAAATCCATGTTGTCATAGTAATCACTGTACAACTGAGGTAAGTATCAGCATAGGACTTTGAAAATGTGGCTCAACTGTTGCTACCTTAGCAGCACTTTAGGACGTGTTTTCTGTTTATTGGTTTTAAAATGGATGAAATCAACAGCACTTTGAAGCTGTACCCACCTGTGGGTATCGGTCTTCATCTCCCTTACAGTGGCTCCAGCATGCTGCCATGACTCAGGGTGGCCATGAATGTCTGCAGAATGCCCAATTGCTGCAGGTCAGGTGTGATGAGTGTCTGGCCTGGGAACTAAGCAGAACTAAGTTGATAAGGGCATTTCCCAGAGGAAGCAGTTGTTATCTTTTGAGAAGGGAACTGTGACTAAAAGCCTGAACTCTAGATTTTGCAATTAGTTGCATGGCCTTACTCTATTACCTAATTGTTCCTTTTCACCTTTCCAGGTACCCTTTAAACTGAATAAATGTTTTCACAAATAAATGTGACATAGAACATTACTGTTACCAGTGTTCTGGAAGAAATTTCAGGGACCATTGTTACATGAGTTAGGAAATAACAATGCTAGAGCCTCCTATGAGACATGTACAGTGTGTAGCTTTATTCAAGGCTCAGGATATTCTTTCTGAAGGGATAGTCTTGAGACTTTTGAACTGTGATATGCAGGAACTTTTGGACTCTGACATGTAGGAGCTGTGTTACACGGGAACCTCTGTGAGGCTGCTGTCTAAGACCACTAAACACCTGTAAGTTAGTCTAGAGACAAAAGTTTTATTGTGTGAAAATAAATTATTTTATATGTAGTAATTTACCTCTTAATTACCCTGGGGTTTTCATACGAAATGCTGAAAAACCTTCCTAATTGTACAAGTCAGCCCTACCACTAACAGATATTTAAACGTAACAACACAGAGAAGTATTACTTTGTCCTGGGAACACCAAAGTGTTGGTTTGGAATTTGAAGTCATACTGTCTATTCCTCTGGTAGACATTCTTTATATTCAACATATGTTTGTTTAGTATAATTTCGATTACTGTTCACATACACGCATTAAATGTATTGTTCATAAAAACAATATTTGACCTCCTAGGAAGGAAACTTGGAAATCAAGTGTTTCATCTTGCTTATAGGATGGGTGCTGCAGATAATATATACAAAGGCCGGAGTACTTTCATGGAAGAACTGACAGACACAGCGGAAATAATCAGGAAAGCAACACCACAGTCCTTGGTTATCCTGGACGAGCTGGGAAGAGGGACCAGCACCCATGATGGAATTGCCATCGCCTATGCAACTCTAGAGTATTTTATCAGAGACGTAAGCATCCATCACAACTTTAAAATTTCATTAACTAATATTGTTTGAAGCTGGCCTATTATAATAGCATACATTTAAATAGGAGATAATTGAATTAAGTCGATTAACAAGTTTATCGTCTCACTTTTGTGGTGAGACATGAAATCTGATCTCAGTTGTTGCATAACTTCGGTCATAAGGCCTTCATGTCATGCCTGCCCGCCCCTTTCCCTTTTTGTATGTGTATATATGCAAGGAGGGTGCATGTTTGTGGAGGGTATGTGGGCGGTGAGCCCCATAGATCCTCCTGTCCCCAAGTCCCCAGGAAAGAGATAGAAACTCACACCACCACAGCCAGCTTTGTACGTGTGTGACAGGCACTTCACTGCCTCTGTCAGTGAACTACACAGCCAGAAGAGCTCTGGCTTTGTTCAAACATTTATTAGGATGACATAGATAATGATAACAGTGCCCCTTCCCCTTTAAAATACTTTCCTTTAAAAAAAATCCTGATTTGAAAAGAGTATCTCACTACATATTGCAAAGGTTTGTAAAATCCCCTCCTTTACAGCCAACACATTTTTAATATGCTTAACCTTCGGGAAGAACTTACACATGTACCAATTTGCCAGCCCTAAGATCTAGTTCATGTTTCCTGCTGTGCTATACTGCGTCAGTGGTGTGACTGCTTAGTGAATGAATGCCATTGTTGACCGAGTTTGGTAGGAGCAACACTAGGTGGTGTTTAATCCCATCTGTGCTGTAGCTCTGACGAGGGTGTCAGTGGGAGTAGCTGTCATCTGAAGGCTGGACAAGGGCTACAGGACCCCCTGCTCGTGTGACTCACACATAAGCTAGGAAGCTTGCGGCTGGCAGTTAGCTGGGCCTTCTGTTTCCTTCTCTGGGTCTATTGGCATCAACAATAAAACGAGGCAGGCTTCCTCAAAGGAGAGCAGCTCAAGTGACCAGAGAGAGCAGGAATGTTATTACCTCAGCTCGTGGTTGCACACTGTCAGTGCAGCTGTCCCATCCACCATCTAGCAAGTTCGAGCCACCGTTTGACAGCACTGACCCTTCCTGAGCGCCAGCCTAGCTTCTCTGCATTTAGCTGATCTTTGATGTCTTTCCTTAGAGTTACAGAGGTTTTGTTCAGTGTGTTTTTAAATATTTTTGTTTTTTTTAAAGATTTATTTATGTATTTTATATATATGAGTACACTGTAGCTGTTTTCAGACACACCAGAAGAGGGCATCAGATTCCATTGCAGATAGTTGTGAGCCACCATGTGGTTGCTAGGAATTGGACCCAGGACCTTTGAAAGAGCAGTCAATGCTGTATTTTTGTTGTGTTTATGCCCAAGTATTTAATTTTAATGGTGCTTATATAGATATATTTAGTTTTTGTTTTGTGTTTTTAATTTCAAATTCTACTTTTTAATTCTGGTAATAGAAAAACAGTTAAATGTGTGTGTTAATCACAGTGTTAATGTCATAAAAGACTAAAAAATAGAAAAAAGCATTTTTGATACTTAAGAAAACATATGAGTCATATTCTATGATAGTAAGTTTCTCATATAGAAATTTTATTCTGATTATATAGGACACTTATTTTGTTCTTAGAAGATAGAATCTTAAATCTTGGGTGATGTTGTCTGCAACTTACTGTCAAATGACTGAGACTAAGGATGTGACCCCGTGGCAGAGCCCTCGCCTACTGTGTGAAAGCCCCGGGTTCAGTCCTCAGTACTGGAGGAGGGAGAGGTGATTCAGAAAAAACATCTGTGCTTGCATGTGTGCATGTATGCTTGCGGGTGTGGTTGTGCATGCATGTGTGTCTGTTTGCCTTAGGCTAGAGAAAGGAAGAGAATGTGGAAGAACATTAATTGGTTGTCTAAACAAGAGATATGTATTTTTGTTCTTGTAGCTTTTATGAAGATTGAAGTTCTAAGTTGAAGTGTTTAACTAAACAACACGTATGTCTACCGTTTTAGTGAAATCTAACCTGTTCGTCACCCAACCCCCAGTCTGTGAATAAACGTACCGGAGTGGGGAATTACAATGGATTCTGTCATGAGGATGAGCACAGTCAGTACGAGAACTTATGCACGGTGATGATCGTCCTGCTTCAGTTGTAACTCAGGTATAGATTATTTGATATAGAATATAGAGATAGAATGCACGAGATCAACAGATAAACCACTGACCTGGATCTCAAGACTGATCACACGGCTACAGTTCACAGATTATCTGGGTGACTAGGTCCTGCACAATGATGTAATGTGCAGCTTAGTTTTCATGCGGTCTCAACATCTGGGTGGGGGCTATCCCAAAACATCAGCCTGTGTATGGAGTATGTCTCTACGGCCTCATTGCTAAGGGGAGGAACACTAGCTTCTCAGAGACTTAAAGTGCAGGTGGATACAGGAGGAGGGGGTACTCAGAAAACAAGATGGAGGATGCTGGAGGGGTGACTGGACAGGTTATAAAGTGAATAAGCAAAAATAAAATTAAAAAGGAAAAAAAAAAAAGGAATAATAAGCTGTGAGTGTCCAGTATGAAGTACATTTGCCAGCATTCATTTGCTCCAAGCTTTGAATCCCATAGAGTATACATCTGTTTGTTTGCAAACTTAGTCCTTCCTTTTTAAAAGGCAACTCTTGTTCCAGTAGGAGGGCTTCCCCTTAGTCTCCCACATTTTTCCTTGGTTTTTATCCCAGGATAAGATAGTCAAGTGCAGAGGGTCTTTGTTCACTACCTCCCCCAATATCATTTCCCACCGATTACTTACATCTGGCCATATCCCGTAGTGGAGGTGTGTTGTCTTACTATAATAAAAGTGAATGTCAGATAGATAAAGTGGCTTGCCCTTGTCAGTCCCTTGTGCAGAAGGTGACACCAGCTTCTCCAGTACTGCTGCCATCAGAGGATGATGGGAAAGAACACCTTAGCCAACAGAAATGAATTCAAGTACCATAAGTAGCCTAGTGAGCTGTAGAGTATCCCCTGCTCAGTAGTAGTTTTTTTAAGCTACCAGCCTGTGGTAGTTTGCACAGTTGGTATGCTGTAATGGAAAATCCATTATCCAAGGCACTCTAGAGACCAAATTTAATTTAAAAAAAAAAAAAAAAAAAGTTGGTAAGACAGAACTTAAAAAGAAACCAGGCAGATGGCCCAAATAAAACAAAGTATTGGACCCAAGATAAATGTAATGTTAAGCAATCACTGCCTTAGCACTCTGAGCTCTGAAAAACACATCATAAATTCTCTCATGAAGTTTGGCTTCTTAATCTTCATCCAATGTGACAGAAAATGGCTTGCAAGTGAAACCCACGGGGCAAACACACAGAGTTCTGCAGCAGGGAGGGCCTGAGGCAGTGCTGCTCAGAGCTTACAAACCCCTGCCAACCTAGAGCAGAGTCCCATCCCCTAGAGTGTCTGGCTTTTTAGTATATTGATTTGAACTTTATCCATGAGCATAATTCTTAGACTTGAATGATGCTAAAGGCCCTTGCTGGCAAGCTTCTGTCCCTTCTCAGGCTGCAGGCAGAGTAGGTATTCCTTCTTCGACCTCTCCCATGCTTCTGAACGATGTGTACCATTACCACCTTGTGGCACCATATATCAGCGATCTCACTGTGTTAGCTGGGACCACAGCCTTCCCTCCCTCTGTCCTCCCACATCACCACTCACCTTGTTGTCCCCTCAGACATGCTTGCTTTAGCTACCATGCAGTGACAGCAGTGCCCACTCCTCAGACAAGCACATAGTACCAAAACTGAGAACTAAGACTGCCTCGTTCTTATTTTTGTATTCTTTCATTTGCTTTGAGTCTGTAGCAGAATCCTCCTTTGCTTCCTCATAGCTTTGAAAACAGCATCTGTACAGGATGCCAACGTTACTGAACCTGTTAGTCCCCCTGGAGTCCTTCCTGCTGGGGTCCTTGGTGGCTCTTCTCTTGGGAACTGGTTGCTGCCAGAGCCTGCTGCACACCTGCAGTGCTGAGGCCGCCTTTGGGGTCCTCTAGGGATTCTCTTACTTTCTCAGATTCTAAGTGTTTGAGTTCCCGTAACAGCTGGAGCACAGTGGATCCACAGTCAGGTCACACAGTGTTTGTAGCATCCCAGCAGTCTCCAGCTCCTCCTCTCTGCAGGTGCCCTTGCTCTGTCTTCCTGCCTTGTTTGCAACATCCACAGGCCAGTGGGAAGCTGCTCACAGCTCTTTGAGATACTACATACTGGATGCCTGACAGTGTCCACAGCTAGAACAGGCGCTAGCATTTTCTGAGACTTTTTTCCACTGTTTTCTTATTTTACTTTTGGCACTGGGTGTTGAGCTCAGACCTTGGTTTATGCCACGCATGCACTCTACCATTGAGCAATATCTTTGTCTCCTCCTGTAACTTCTTAGGAGCAAGGGAACTTTTTTCCAGGTGCCTTCCAGCAGCGTAGGATCACTCCCATCTCATTTTCAGATGAATTGCATCTAAGTGAGAATTGCAGAAATGACTGTCTCAGAATCAGGACTCACTTTTGGAGCTAGATGTGAGGAGTTGCGCTGATTAAGTGGACAGCTGTTAACTTCTCATAGTACAAAAGTCTTCTAAGAGTGGACTGGACTTTGGGTAGGCCATTACTAAAATCAGTGAAGCAAGGTAAATGTTCTAGGTCCATGTTTCAAGGGTGTGTGTTGCCAGAGCAATGGCTCGGCAGCCAGGAAACCAACTGTAAAATCTTAGACCAAACGTGGTATTGTAAGGAATGCCTCTACCCTGGTTCTTGGGAGGTGAAGGCATGAAGATCATTTCAACACATTCCTTAGCTACTTGGCCAGTTCAAGCCATTGTAGGCTACATAAGACCCTGTCAAGGGGGTAAAATAGACATGTCATCTAATTTTTTTATCCATCTCTAAACATCTACAAATCTATAAAAACAAACAAACAACCCAACAGCAGCCTCAGAAAGAACCTGATCGGGGCTGGTGAGAGAACTCAGTGGAGAAGGACGCTTGCTGCCGAGCCTGGTGCTGAGGTCAGTCCTGAGACTAACTTCCAGAAGTCGTCCTCTGACCAGCACACAGCCTCTGTGCCATGCAGCCGTGTCCCCACAGCAAAATCCAAAAGTGTGAAAGATTGCAGCTTGTTTGGTCAGATCTCCTTAATAACATTCTTGAGAAATTTGCCTTACAATAGATTTTGCTAATTTTATTTATAATAGAAACATGAATTATTATATTCATAGACTAACAGTGATTAGCTTTTAAAATATCCCCTAAGAAAGGGGTGTAGCTTGTAAGATGAGAACTGACTAGTGAGAGTGTAGAGCACTGGGTGGTGTTGACTCATCTCTTCTGCTTGTAGCCTCCGGCCTCCATATTTCCATCATCACATACACAAGTCCACCAAGAAGGTGCAGGCTTGAGACAAAATGTAACAACAGAAAGAAACCCCCAGGTAGCTGTAGAGATGACCATGCTCTTTACCTTAAAGTCATGAAAACAATCATAACGCTAAAGTAGAGACTAGCATTTGGTGTTAGACTCCAACTGTGTGTACTAATGTATGATAATGATGTGTTTAAAGTTCAAGGTAGTATAATGTATTATGTAATTAAACTATAATTCATAGCTATAGTATGCTTTAAAAAGCATTGTAGAATATATGCACAAAGAAGATCTGGTCCCAGCTCCTGAGGAGGCCAAGGCACAGGAATCTCTTGAGCCAAAAGTTTGCGGTGACCTGGGCAACACAGTGAGGCCTATCTTAAAACCATAAAGACTTCAGAACCATCGTTACAGCTAACTCTATTGTTTATATATAGCATGTATATCTATATATCATATGTATCTCAACATATGGTACAAATTATATGTAAAGGGAAAAATAACAACTCTTGGGAAATGTGTCAGCAGATCCATTTCTGAGGAAGGAGCCTTGCTTCTTACCAGGCTGTCAGCACATGCTGGCCAACAGCGTGCTTGGACAGATGGGTGCACAAACAGATGAATGAGTTTTGCCTTCCTTAAGAAAGACCAGCTTGGAAGCTAGATTAGCCTGGAAGGAGCTAGGGCTATTTTAGTCTTAAGATGAGAGGTTTGCATTTTTGATGGCTACTGGTGTGCACTTGCCTCTTTGGCTTGTGTGCACAGAAGAGTAACAGAAAGCCATTAGGGTTCACAGACTCCCAAGTTGCCTTGGCTGTGCTCACCCACTCCTCACCTGTTTGTTCTCTGTGCTCCCGCTCTCCTGTGGGGGAAGGAGGTATTCTCGGTGCTTGGTATAGATGCCTGAGATTGGGCCATTCTTCTCACCTCCTACTTCTTGCAAACACCCGAGAAAACTATTATCTGCTGCTGAGTTCTTAGAGGAGGTACATTCCATTGTCCCCTTCCACTGCTGTGTTCAGTGTCTTGGCGTTTATTATCAGTAACTGATTATCAAAGCATGCACTCTTGACAAATAAGGGAAGGTGGGAGGGAAGCCCTTGGTGAATCTACAGCTTGTGTGAGGGTCCCAGAAACTATCTTGCAGCTGACTCATCTGCGACCAGATGTGACATGTTATTTTTGTTTTAGAGCTTCATGATCCTGTGGTGCTTTAGGTTCTGAAAAATGGACTTGTATGTAGCTCTGTCTTTCAGATTTGTCGTGTGTGTGTGTGTGTGTGGGGTCTGTGTCTGTGTGTGTCTGTGTCTGTGTCTGTATCAGAGCTTAGAGGCTAGGATGGTCCTTCAGAGTTACTTCAACTGGGAGTTAGAGGGAAAGGCTTCTATATTTTATTTTTTATCACTATTAGCTTACAGTACTTTGTAAACAGTGGGCAACAGCTTGCTATCTTAAAACATCAGCTTCAAACAAAACCTGTCCATCATTCCTGTGAGTCAGACATCAAGGGGACCTTCACTGAACACCTCTGGGAGCTTTGCCTGGAAGGCAGTCAGTTCCTGGCTCAGCTTCCCAACCCCTCTCAGGGCTTTGTACAGCCCTCAGGGGATAGCATCAGCTTGGTGACAAGCCACGGACCTTCACTGACTATTGATGAGTGACAGGTCTCTACATGGCTTCTAGTCTACTCTTTCCAGTGTCATGTTTTGTCCAGTAGAAGTGAGTCACTGGGTTCATCCCACTCAAGGGGAGGAATGACGTAGCTCACGAACACTGTCAGACCAGCAGCCTTCCTAACAGATGTGGACATAAACCCTTCATCCCCAGTGGCATCAGAGCCGCAGTGTCCCCTTCAGTGTGCACGGCTCCTCTAACCAGAACTTCCCTGTCCCCTGAACTGTGAGTCATAGAACGGTCCCTTCCCTGTTTGCAGGATCTCCTAAACCATTCTGCTTTAATACAGAGGCTCAGTTCAGAGTTTACCGTCGTTCACTGTCCAAGACTATGCTAGGTGAGCCAAGCCTCTTATAAGGAAAGCACCATCAAAACTTTATCTCTTTCTTAAATCAATAAAATCAGTAAAGCGAGCCACAGGTGAAGAGAAAAGTGTGTTTGGACCGTGCGCCTTAACAGAGGCCGGGTGCAGTAGCCAGTAGCTCCTCTCTTCTTCCGTCATCCCGTGACTCACTCGCCTTTCAGGCATTGCTTGATTTCCGTGTCTCCCCTCTCTATTTCATAGGTGACATGGAGCAGATGCCGGATTCTGTCACTTTCCTCTATCAGATAACCAGAGGAATTGCAGCGAGGAGTTACGGACTGAATGTGGCCAAGCTAGCAGACATGCCCGGAGAAATCTTAACAAAAGCCGCTCACAAGGCTAAAGAGCTGGAGGGCTTAGTCAGTCGCAGAAGGTCAGAACGTGTTCATTTTGTTCTTGCTCTGGTTCCTAGTGGAAGCTTCCGAGCTGAGGGAGGGCCTGTAAATGAACACCACCAGAGACTCTTTGGAGTGCAGTTTCTGGGGCCTTCCTTGTGGCCAGAGGAAAGCCGCTGAGCAAGCACAGATGAATTCAGTCCTTGTCTGTGTCAGGGCGTCATTACATCGCAAGCAATATTTTTGGTTTTTTTTTTGTTTTTTCCAGAAGAATTAAGTCCATGCGTGCCAACACTTCTGCTGCTGAAGAATCACAGTTAAAGGTTACTGAGCTCAGTATCAATGCTTAGGGCCTGCACAGAGCTTCTCTCACACACCACCTCAGCAGTGCTTAGGGCCTGCACAGAGCTCTCTCACACACCACTCAGCATGCTTAGGGCCTGCACAGAGCTTCTCTACACACCACCTCAGCAGTGCTTAGGGCCTGCACAGAGCTTCTCCCACACTGCCTCAGCAGTGGTTAATAGCTTTCAGAAGTAAGAAGTCTGTCAGGATCAGGGACCAATAAAAACACCTCCATGGGTAAAGGAGACCCACCAGACCTGACTGATCCCTGAGACCCACGTGGTGGAAGGAGAACCAGCTCCTACGAGGTTGTCCTCTGTGTACACTGTGACATGTTCCTTTCCCTAAAAAATAAATGTAATGACCAAAAATCCCCAAACCTTAAGAGAATTCTGTCAGGACATGGGGCTGCAGACATGGCTCAGCAGTTAAGATTGCTTGCTGCTCTGCCAGGGGACTCAAGTTCAGTTCCCAGCACCTACCTCAGGTGCTCGCAACCACCCATAACTCCAGTATTTCTGGTCTCCGTGAGCACCTTCCCAGACATGGTGCACATAAACACATGCACACATAGGTTTATGCACAATAAATAAAAATTAATTAATCTTGGGGAAAAGATGAATTCTGTCAGGATATGAATAAGAACCGTGGTGTGTATCCATGCCCTCACATTATCCAGTCTCCTGTATTTCTGAATTGTGTGTGACGGTTATAATCAGGCTGCTTTCTGCCTTTTCTCTGTCCTCTCCTTACCCCCACCATTTACATGAATGCTTTTCACCCGTGACCGCTGGTCGGTATGTGGTCAGCTCGTGAGCCAGCCTTAGTGGACTCCTGGAATGGACCTAACGGGAAATGCCACCAGGAAAGTGTCCTGTGAGCAAGCAATAAGTTATGGCCTTTTCTTTCTTGAACAACTAGGAAATGGCCTGAGTTCTCTCAAGGAACTATGATAACCACATGACCATAAATAAACCAAAAAAATATTTTAATCAAACTGAAAGTTACAGCTGATTACCAGTAGTTTCCGGACTCCCTAAGGATAATACTTAGTTCTGAGAATCATTACTGAGTTTCAGTATTAAAATGTTGCTGAGTATGGTGACACACGCCTTTAATCCCAGCACACAGGAAGCAGAGCGGGCAGAGCACTGAGTTTGACTCCACCCTCATCCATTCAGTGAGTTCAGGGTAGCCAGGACTACACAGAGGGACCCTGCTTCAAAAAACAAACAAAACGTGAATGTCTGTGAGGCTGGAGACATGGCGTGGTCATTTCCCAACACCCACAGGTGACTCACAACTGCATGTAACTCAGTTCCAGGCAATCTGATGTTGTCTTCTGTCCTCCGAGGGCAGCTGTGTGCGTGTTGTGTTAGGCACACACACAAACACATGAAATACAAACCTTACTCTGTAAAGAAAAAAGTGCTTGAGTGCTGTGTAGAGCGCATGCGCTTCTCTGCCTCAGTTTCCTTCCACAGCAGCTGTGCTCCAGTGCCAGCCACGCGTGGGATGGTGTGCAGAGGCTGACCAGTCCCCAGCACGGGGTGCCACAGATGATGGTGGCTTCCTATGTCAGCGCTGTCACACCAGGAGCAAGGCAGTGTTATCAGTTTCAGACTACTTCTGTTACAAGACAAATTAACATAAAAAATTTCCAGAAAGATTACTGATGGGAACTCAAAATCTAAACCTTAACCTTCTGCATGGTCCAAACCACTGGTAGTCTTTGTTGTCTTCCAGCCATCTTTTCCTGAGAGAACAAACTCAGTGCCTGTGGTGCTGCACCTGCTTAATCCCAGCACCCTGGAGGCAGAGACGGGGATCTCTATGAGTTAGTGGCTGACCTAGTCTATATAGTGAGTTCCAGGCTAGCCAGAGATACATAGTGAAACTGTCTCAAAAAAAAAAAAAAAAAAAAAAACCTGGTAATAAAATAGTTTATACTTGTTGCTACCATAGTCCAGAAGCTAAAGTCAAAAAATTAGAACATTCAGATTATTATAGACATTCATTTTTCTACCTAATATGTGACATTTTAAAATCTACAGGGTTATCTTGATAAGGTAGGGTATTGCATTAGAATGGAGTATTTCATATCTGTAGAGGTGGATCAGTGATTAAGAGCACTGCCTGCTCTTTCAGAGGACCCAGGTTCTAGTCCCAGCACCTACATGGCATCTCACAACCATCTGTAACTCCAGGTGCAAGGGATCTGACCCTTTCTCTCTTCTGGCCTCTGTGGGCACTAATCATGCACATAGTACATAAACATGCATGACAGGAGACATACACATAAAATAAAAATCCCCCTAATCTTTTCGATGATGGAGTATCCCATAGTTTACCAGGACACTTCACATATTTATTCATTAAAAGTGTTTTTCACATCAGTTCTCTCGGTCAGATCAAAGAAAGCAAACTGGTTCTTGTAATGTGTGGGTATGCTACAATAATAGTTAAGAACTAATTACACACTCATCACATGCAGAAAGGATTACATACAGTCACCTGTAGCTTCCTGGACACAGGGACACCAGCAGCCTCTGGCAGAGTTAAGAAGTCATGTGACCTCCCTGCAGGCACCATTTACGAAAGCAGCAGGAAAATAATCATGATAGTCAATAACTGGGTCTTTAATGCCCTGGAGTGGGGGACACCACCACAGCTTCCTGTCGACAGAGCCTGTGCTGTCCCACCTGAGTAGGCTTTCCATTGCTCCTGTGAGACATCCTCCCCCATCAACCCCGTTTCCAAAATAACTAATACTTTATTATTCTCTCCAGGAAAAGGCTCAAATATTTTACAGACTTATGGACAACACATGACGTAAAGGACCTGCACACATGGGCAGATGACGTAGAAATGGAAGAAATACAGACTTCTCTCCCACATTAAAATGAAAACGACAGTTTATGGAGCAAACTATGGAGAACTGAAGATGCAAACTGTATGAAGCAACTTTGTGGTTACAGCTGTCTCTGGTGTGAGCACTGAGGATGAGTGTGGTCTTCCTTCTGAGATGGTTTCTTCTCTGTGAAGGGAGAGCTTTTCAGGGTCCTATCCTCTGCCCTCAGGTGAAAAAGACTTTGGAATGTAAAGGCTTCACTAGGTAGTGAGGAATTTTCCTAGGCAGTAAATTTCATACAAAAGCAGGTTCTTCTAAGTAAAACCTAAAACGGAGGCACTTGGTACCTGCATAGTCAGAGGGCCAGTGTTTAATTTCAGACAATTGACAACAAGGTAATCTGGCAGGAATCTACTTTTGTGAGAACTAAAGAATTTTACAATGCCAGAGGTTTGCTCACCAAAGACATAAGCATTTTTATGAGAAGTAGAATCATAAAGCTTCTAGAAACCAGAGTACAGGAATGAAAAAGCCATATGAAATTTGAAGAGCTTAATGTTGTCATCATTTTAAACAGCTTAAAGGTTGTTATATAAAATTATTTTGTCATTCACTTAAATAAAAATATGGAATGAATACTTGTTTCAAAATTATGGCATGGCTTATTGAATTTTGTTATCCAGGTACCAGATAGTTGTCATGTTTTTCGATTGATTGATTGATTGATTGATTGATTGATTGATTGATTTTTAGAACAAGGTCTCACTATGTAGCTCTGGCTGACCTGGAATTCACTGTGTAAACCAGGCTGACCCCGAATTCACAGAGATCCACCTGCCTCTGCCTCCAGAGCTCTGGGATTAAAGACCTGTGCCACCACAGCCAGCTGTTTTTATTTTCAGCTGTGGAAGGTCCTCAGAGCTGACGTCAGTGGCCCTGACTGCTCTGTTAACCTGTCACTGTAGAGCTGAACTGGAGGCTTTCTGCATTCACACACACCCTCCTTCCTTGCCAATTCCAAGGGACAGACACCCAAGCGTGTCCCTGGGTTTTTTACAGCACGTACAATCTGGCTCTCTTATCCATGTGCTCTTTTTGTTTCTAAGTATGTCATCCTGCATAAGGGTTCTTCCTTTCCCACCCATGTATGATTCCTGCTCAGTTACATTTCTTTCCCATGGTTAATGGACAGAGTTTTAATTCCTTTTTCTAGGTTATATCTACAGTGACCCACTGTTGAAGAATGTGATCTGTGGCTTTGTGCTACCCAGTGGCTCTGTGAAGTGTGTTATTTGTGCACAGAACCATCTGACCCCTTTAGAGTGTGCAGCTCAGTGGATGCTTCTTTCTGCATGAGTTGTACACCTGTCACTGTTGTCAGTTTAGTGTTCTTATCACCCTAAGTGGATGACAGTTGTTCTGCACAGAACCCCAGCACAAGACAACCGCTAACCCACATTCTGCCTCTACAGATTTGCCTGTTCGCAGTCGGGACATCATCTAAATGGACGTACATAGCATGTGGTCCTCTGTGTCTGTTACCTTGTACTCAGCTTGATGTTTTCAAACTGTCCATGTCAGAGCACATACCAGTAAGTCATTCCTTTCCATGGATGGAGCATTTATCATTCAGTTCCTGACCTGTGTTTTATTTAACCATTCACTGGGTAGTGTATATTTGGATTATTCCATTCTGGCTTTTGGATTAGTTCTAGGCACAGCTTTTTATGTGACAAAACACAGTATATTTTAGAATCCCCTGGCTTATGAACAATTAGTCTCAATGGTTACAAGTGACTTACACATTTCCAGTGATTTGTTCCATCTCTTCTCTGCCTTAAAGATTAGGAGAAAACATGACATACTATAGGTCCCAATAAATATACTTAAAATAGAAAAAAATATATAAAATAAAGTTTCATGGCAGACGCTGAATAAGAAGGCTCATGTCATCAAGGTAACCACTCACTGATGACTTGATGTCCTTACAGAAGTGAGTTGTTTTTTAAAAGAAGACAAAATCTTTCTATCTGGCAGTCTGTCCAATTTTGAACCTGTTGTTGTGGAGGTGGGGGTCATGGGGCTTGTGAAACATTGCCTACTGTGTGAACTCCTGAGAAAGACTAGATCCAATCTAATATGTCCTACCAATTAATGGTGACCTTTAGTGAGTCCCAAGATCAATTGTAATTACTGCCGTGCTGCATAATTATAAAAATGATACTTGGTGTTTCTCACTGGGAATGTGGAGTGTGTTAGCACCATCTATAGTTCCTAACTTTGTGAGTTACGTCAGTTCCTCCAAGGGACATTGTCACTCATGCTGGTGAGGACTTTACTGACCAGGTAAACTGGTAGGGTCAGGGCTTTGTCAGGAGATGATCATTCTGGCTTGCCTGGACATTCTGGCTCCCACCTGCTTGGCTGGCGCACTTATTAAATGCCTCTATAACTCAGAACTGCTCAGTCTGGAATCACAAATTGCAAGGCAACCCCAAGTACAGTTGGTGCTTTGTGGCACAGCGGTTGACATGACAGGTTTCAAAAGCCATCTTCAGAAATCCGTTTTCCCTTAGTGGGTGAGCTGAGGTTCCTCACAAAGGCCTGCCCATTGCCTTGGCCTGTTCTGGGTAAGGACTTAGTATCATGGCTTTTAGAAACACTAGGTTCGCTAATTGCTGTTAGGCTTTACCACCTAGTTCATTTTAAAACAAAACCCAAAGATAACTTGTCATCTGCCCTGTTTCCATGAAATCATGATGAAGAATGTGCACCTACTTGATGTCGTGAGACACATGGCTGTATTCAGACAGAAATAGTTCAGCTTGGTAGAAGGAATTCTTTTCTCTGGTTGTCTTTTCCTTTATTCAGATGCTCAGCTCCTTTCACTGCCTGTGGGGACTTCATTCATTCCCTCCCTCCCTCCCTTCCTCCCTCCCTTCCTCCCTCCCTCCCTCCCTCCCTCCTCCCTCCCTCCCTCCCTCCCTCATCCTTCTCTCTCTGCCTTCCTGCCTCCTCTTTTTACATTTACAAGAATTTTATTAATAATTTGTTCTTAGACAACTTCATATGTATGTGTAGTGTTTTCCAATGTCTCTCACCTTCTCTTACCTCCCTCCCTTCCCAGGAAAACCATCACTTGTCTCTCAAAAATCTCTTTGCTGCATTAATGTTTAGTTTTGTGTTGTGAACCACTGAACTTTTTAAAAACTTCATATACTATATTTTAATCATTTCTGTCCTCCATTCCTCCCAGATCCTCCCTACCTACACAACTTCATATTTTTTTGTCTCTTTAAAGTCATTATAATTAGGAAAAAGTTTAAAGACATTTGCAGTGTATTTGGCATAATTCTAACATCTCTCTGGATGTTTTAACTTTGCATATTGAGCTTATGAATTTAAAGAATGCTGCTCTGCTGAGCTTTGATGCAGTAGATATTGCTGATAAAATTACCCATGGCTTGAGGTCAGTATTTTTATTTTGGTCAAGCTCCAAGAATGGCATATATAGCTTAATCATGCTAGCCCTTTTTGTCCTGGGAATACTTTTATTCCTGCCCATTGTGTTAAAGCTAGTCTTTAACAGCATCAACATGTTGGCAGCCAAAGTACATGGCTTGGACCCCTAGACATAGTTATTAATTTAATAGGCTGGCAAGCCAAGGACAGGTAAGATTCTGCACAGAGCCTTACCAACCTAAGACAGAAGTGCATTGCTTTGGATAATGCGTATTCCACAATGGATAAGGAAGGCATTCTTGTCAGAATGACCTAAGACAGGCTCAGTCTTGTTTATGAAATTAAGGGGGAAATGTGGAGAGCTTTTGGGGCTGCTTGGCAAGAATCTGACATGGGCCAAAGACAAGGAAATGGGCTTCAGGCAGGAGTCTGACATTTTCTCTCTTTAAAACAAACAAAACCAAAACAAAATAACAATAATGACACACAAAAATGGAAATCAAAATAAACAAGCAAAAAAATAAGACAAAAAAAAAAAAAAGACAGAAAGAAAAAGAAAAAAAAAGCATGTTGCCACAGTCTTGGAGTTCATGTGTGCATCACTCCTGTTGTATCTGGAAGACACTGTTTCCTTGGCATCATCTATCCCCTCTGGCTCTTACACTCTTTCTGCCTCCTCTTTCACATAGCTCTCTGAGCCCTGAGGAGAGGGTTTGGTGAAGACATTCCCATTTAGGACTAAGTGCTCCAAAGCCTGTCACTTTGCACATTGTCCAATCGTGGGTCTCTGTGTTTGTTCCCGTCTACTACATGAAGATACTTTTCTGATGATGGCTGAGCAAGCACTGATCTGCATTGGAGTTTGATGGGCTTACCAGAAGGGATACAACTGAGGACGATGACCATGCCTCTTCTGGCATCTATCAATAGCTGAAAAGTCAGCAGGGAGAGGTAGGACCTGAGGAGCCCTTACTGTACCCATGTCTGACAGTTGGCAGGGCCAGTCTTATGTGAAGGCAGCTACCCTGGACTCATGATTGCATTCACCATGTTATTTATGTCCAGAAGACAGCATCTAGCAAGCCTCCTGCCTCTCCTTCAGCTGTACATTCCTTCTGCCCATCTTCCTTGATGTTTCTGGAGAAGATTGGAAGTACTGTATGTCATTGACCTTCTCAAGGCCCCCTTTCTGTCTTACTTTATGAAGCCCCATGTGGTATAGGGAGTAACACCTTCTATCAGAGCTAGATGACTTAAGATCTTGTCCCTCCCTGGCTCCGGATGCAAATGTTTGGTTAGGACACAGACTATCACTCAACACTAATATCTATCATTTTTTGCTTTCTCTCTCCTTTCTTTTTCTCATGTCCATGATCTAGTCTGCAAGGAAACATGTACATATGCTTTTCCTCAACCCCCTCCAAGACTCTGCATGACTAAGGAGGTCTTGTGTAGAACCCAAGGAATGTCATCTTTTTAAGAGATTGTTTCTTAGGGCAATTGCAGATTTAGAGAAAATCAAGTAGGAGCCAAGTTTCTGTATCCCTCCAACCCCCAAGCCTTCTCAGTGCTTATATGTGACAAATGCTTACCCTTGTTACAGTTGAAAAACTGATCTTGACACCTCAGAGTCATGACTTCTATTGGATTATATCCTTGTACGTTGGCATTGGACAATAACGTCTTCCTACCATGTAGTACCATACAAAACTGATCAGTTGCCATAAAGGCTCACACTGGCTGCTCAGCCCTCCCTGCCTCTCTTCAAACTGCTAGAAACCTCTGGTTCTTTCATTGTCTCCATGGTTTTACCATTTCCAAAATGCCATATAGTTGGAATCAGAACCTGTAGCATGTTTAGACTGACCTTTTTCACTTAGTAATGTACATTTAGGATCCCTCCGTGTCCAGTGAATATATGCCAGCAAAAACATTGTTACAAAGTTTTCCCATGCTTTTCTTGTCCTGACAACCCATTTCTTCTGGTGCTGAGTGGTACTCCATTGTCTAACTCTGTCACAGTTCATCCAGCTCTGAAAGAGATCTCAGTTGCAACTATGTTTATGACTAAAGTTGTCATAAACATCCTTACACAGGTTTTTGTGTGTACACAACTTTTCAGCTCAACTGAGTAAATACAAAGCAGTATGATTGCTGGATTGTGTGGTAAGAGTATATTCAGTTTTACTTGAATTGCTAACCCATCCTCCAAAATGGTTGAGCAATTTTTCATGGGCAGGAGCAATAAACGAGAGTTCCTGTCCTTGATAGAATTAGGCCTGTAAGTCTTCCAGACTCCAGCTGTTCTAATGCTGTGCATGACATCACGTACTCTGTCCACGTCTTTCCTGATGACATCAGATAGGGAGAGTCTTCTTGTGCGTACTCGCCAGCTTCCTGTCTCTGTTAAACTGTGTGTCTTCTGCTTATTTTCTATATGATTATTATGTGTTGTTGAATTTTAAGCATTCTTTGTATTTTTTTTGGATTTTTTATTTATTTACATTTCAGATGTCATCCCCTTTCCCCATTTCCCCTCCCTAGAAAACCCTATCCATCCCCCCTCCTCCTTTTTTGCTTTTATTCCATTTTAATTACATGCAAGTATTAAGTATAGGTCAGTTCTAGGTTGAGGAACTAGCAATACAGTAGGTGCAAGTAGTCAAGACAACAAGCATAAACAAGTTCCTAGAACACTCCTGTGTCACTGTTTCTAAGGTCTTATCAGGATGACCAAAATATCTGGCCTACTTCCTTGTTCTCTAGCCTAAAATTTAGATTCCTGCCTGAAATTACTTTTGTACTTCTACTAATGTCAGCTTCCTGCCTGAAGCCCACTTCATTGTCCTTGGCCCATGTCACATTCTTGCCAAGCACCCCAAAAGCTCTCTCCCCCTTTTTTATTTCGTAAACAAGACTCAGCCTTGGATATACCTTAGGTAACCGTCTATCGTAGTCAGTGTTGTCTTGCTCTGAAAAGACACCGTGACCATGGCAACTCTTATAAGATTTAGTCCATTTTCATCATGGTGGGGAGTTTGGCAGCATGCAGGCAGATATGATGCTGGAGAAATAGCTGAGAGTTTTACATCTGGATCCATAGGTAGGGGGAAGAGAGACATTGGGCCTGGCTTGGACCCCATAGCCAACCCCAAGTGACACAATTTCTCCAAAAGCCACAACTATTCCAACAAGGCCACAACTCCTAAACCCTTCCAAGTAGTACTACTCCCTGATAACTAAGCATTCAAACATAGGAGCCTATGGGCCCGTTCTTACTCAAACTACCACACAATCCTTTGTCACAGTGCTTTTTGCAAACATTTCTTTCCCATCTGAGGCTGATTTCTCATTCTCTTGCCAAAGCCTTTCACAGAGCAGAAATTAATTTTAATAAAGTTCAGCACTGATTCCTTCATGGATCATGCCTTTGATATATCAAAAACATCAGTTCTGTGCCCAAGGCCATCATGTTTCTACTGTACTTATAGTTAAAGAATTTTTATAGTGTGTATCTTTAAACCAACTAATTTCAAGTTAGCTTTTCCACAAGGTTTAATCTAAATTAGTTGTTTTGCTCTTGTTAGATTGATTTATTTTATGCATGGGAGCGTCATGCCTGCCTGTATGTTTATGTACTACATATGTGCCTGGTGTCCAGTGGTCAGGAGAGGGTGTCAGATCCTCTGGAACTAGAGTTATGGAGTGTGTGAGTGAACATGTGGGTGCTGGGAACTGAATCAAGATCCTCTGCAAGAACAACACTGCTCTTGACTTCTAAGCCATCTCTCCAGCCCCAATGGATTTCATTTTTTCAGAGCATTTTTAAGTTCCTCTGCATTTGTAAATCCTCTGCAGATTAAGAGACAGATTGAGTGCGACCCTAATGTCTTCAGACTCTTATCTGTCACAAGCACCAGCTTCTGAGTCACATCCTTTAAATTTTTATTGGTAACTTTAGGAGAATATTAAGCAAAAGCAAACATTTAAAAGCTCATTTGTTGTAGGTGTCCATGAAGAACATGTGTGTTGTCCTAAATCACTCATAAGTTGTCTGGTACTTTGTATTCTGAATATTAGTAGCATTCAAATCTGTCAGGAGAGAAGATAAGAATATTCCCAAGCACTAACCTGAGATCAATAATTTTGAGCATTTTGGTTTTCTATGGGTCAACAGCTTTGTTATTTGCACACAAGCTAAGTTCCCAATGTCTTCCCCATGTACTTAAAGAGTTACTGGTGGGGCCAGGAATTAGCTCACCCTTTGTAATCAGTAGGCAAACAAACCAATTCTGTATAAATGGTTACCAGACAGCAGTGGTTAACCTACACTGTAATGTCAGATTCTTCTAGAACAATTAATTGCTCCAGTGTCAGATGCAAACTTTATAAGAAGGAACAACTTGGAAATGCTGACTTGTCTGTAAGAGTAAGTACCCATGGACTTCAAGGTATCTGATTCAAATTTTAAAATAGATTTATAAATGGCAGGCTGATGAGTGTAGGTGGTCAATCTCAAGACACCTAATTATATTCAGGCAATCTGTGACCAGCTATGCAAAACGTTATATAAAGGTCCAACAGCTCAGACCTTGTTAAACCAAAATGATCCCTTCAGTGGCAATTTATTATAAGCTCATTGATCTGTGTATAACTGAGTAGTTGCAAACTTAGTTGATAGTGATAAATTTGATTAAGTTGCAAGAACAGGCAGTCACTAGGGGATTTATTGAGATGGAAAACAAAAATAACAGTTTTTCCTGGGCTTATAGAACAAGAAAAAAGGGGCGGGGGGGGGGTGGGAATCTTTTCAGCCTAGAGCCTAGCTCTGTTTCTTTTTCTTGTCACCTTATGAGCAACAGACTTACAATTCTTTCTGCTTTTTTACAAATTCCCTCTTAATGACTCCTTCCAAATTGTAATGAATCAGCTCTCTGATTTTTCTGTGTGTGTGGGGAGGGTGAAAATGTGTGTGCTGGTGCATGTGCATAATTGCACATATGCACAAATGTGCACATGCATGTGAACAGCTGGATCCAGAAAGCCAGCCTTGGATTTGATGGGGGTTCTGCCGATCCAAACTCTTGCTTTGGTGCTAAGCCATTTCCCAGGCCTTCCTGCATTTTGCTTTGTCTCCCATTGGTTTTAAGTTCTGTTTTCAACTCTATCCTCATGCTTGCTTGTAACTCACACTCCTGCCTTTGTGCTGAGTGTATGCCATCACTATCAATCTCTCGGCCCTCACCTTAGAGAAGATAGACTTGGAGGTGGGGCAGTGCTGAAGCATGGCAGTGGTAGAGCATATATTTAGTATATTTTATTCCTTCCTGTCCCACTACCCCCACCTACAGTAGAAGACTTGAAGGGGTTAGCTAATCACAGTTATTTCAACTTGTGCAGCTGCCTAGCTACCCCAGAGAGTTACAGCCTTAGATCAGGCAGCTATTCTGTCCAGCCAGCTCTATCTGCAACAGCTACTGCACTTTCTAGAAGGATCTATGAGCTTGACAGCAACTCTGCACCAGAGTAAGTAAGAGAGGTAGTTTCATTAAAGTATGAAGGTTTATGCTGTGTAAGAATTCATCTAAGACTCAGCCTGCTAGAACTACTTCATTCAAGTGTATCAAAACTCATGTCCTAAATCTTAAAACATCATACATCGTCTATCTTTAGATTCTGTAGCACCTGAAAGATGAAGCCTGTAAATAAATAAGAATAAAAATGTTTTTATTCAATACAGGAAACAAATATTTTCCCTTTATCACAATATAAACTTAATAAAGTTATTATTTTCCTGAAAAAAATGAAGGCCTTTAAATGATGAGTTCAGAGTTGACATCCAAATACTTTCTATGTAATATTTGGGGGATGGAGTAGAGTAGATATCATTTGAAATTAAGGTACTGGTGATAATAACAAGTCTTCATATTCTTTAAAAAGTGTGTGTGTGTGTGTGTGTGTGTGTGTGTGTGTGTGTGTGTTGTCTTAGATCATATGCTGGCTTCTAGTGGAGGTCAGATTACACTTGGGCTGTCAGGTAGTAACCAGCACCTTTACTCAGCCCCATTACTGGCCCTTTCTATTTTTTATTTATATTAATTTTTTTTAATTGAGTAATTCTAAAAGAGAATCCTAATGGAACACATAAAGGAGACTGTGCTTTTCTTTTAAAAATAAACGTTTTCTTACCCACCCCATCCCCACCTTGAAACGCACACACACCATTCTAGCAGGTGGGTTAAAAGTGCTTCTAGATGTCAGTATAAGGGGGACACTATAGCACACCATCACTCTTTGGTTTTAAAATGATCTCTAAATTCTCATTTCAGACACTGGTGCATACACTGACCTACAAGTCTTGGCACTGATGGTCTTTAACCATAAATTACATAGACTGAGTACCTTCCTGCACTCTGAAAGCTAGCCAGTAGGGGTGAAACTTCTGTGTCAGTAACTGGTGGCACTTTCCGTGTTTTGCAACTTAAGTATGTGGTGTGTCCAGCAAGGGTCTTACTATCAAGTTCTGAAGAGTGAAAATAATAACTGTAATATTTGGAAATTGTGCTGGCTAGTTGTATGTCAGCATGACACAAGCTAAAGTCATTTTAGAAGAGGAAACCTCAACTGAGAAAAATGTTCGCACCAGATTGGCTGTTGTAGACGAACCAGTGGTACATTTTCATGACTGATGATTGATGGGGGAGGGCTCAGCTCATTGTGGGTAGTGCCATCCCTGGTGGTCTTGGATGCTATAAGAAAGCAGGCTGAACAAGCCAGAGGAGCATGCCAGTAAGCAGCACCCCTCCACAGCCTCTGCAGCAGTTCCTGAATTTAGATTCCTGTCTTGATTTCTTCAATGATGGACTGTTACCTCAAAGTGTAAGAAGAAATAAACCTTTTCTTTCCCAAATTGCTTTTGTTCATGGTATTTTTCACAGCAATAGAAAGATCTCTAAGATGCGGGTCTATGAGGCCCTCCTGGCTAACAACTCAAAAACAAAACAAAACAAACAAACAAACAAAAACATTAACTATTCAAATGACTGGGATTTTTATTTGCTAGCATATTGTATCTGCTCAAGTTATTGTCTACTATTATAGCATAGCTCCCCACTCGCTTGGTCCTTTTGGCTCGGACAGACACCTAGCTGGTCTGCTCCCGTGAAGACAACATATCCTGAGATATCCTAGAGGAACCACTGCAATCAGAGCAGTGGGTAAGAACCGTCTCCCACTACCCTATGCCCCAGAGCTATAACTGGGAGCCGAGGGTGCTGAGGACCCATCACCCACCCAAACCCCATCTTTCCAGAATATCATTTCCCTTCCGCCCCTCACTTGGTCCTTTTGGCTGGGGCAAATACCTAGTTGGTCTGCTCCCATGAATACACCATATCCTGAGCCATCCTAGAGGAACCACTGCACTCAGAGCAGCAGGATTTCAGGATCCCAGAGGTGGCCTGAGTCCCAGGAGTTCTTCCACCCAGGAGCTCAGGATCACATCGACATCTGAACTCTGAGGAGTTCTGACACAAGCAAGATAACTGGAAAGACAGGCTCCAGTCAGAGACCATGAGTGCAGGTAGCATTAGAATTAACCAGATATTGAAAGGCAAGTGCAAGAACATAGGCACCAGAAACCAAAGGTACTTGGCATCATCAGAACCCAGTTCTCTCATCATAACAAGCCTTGGACACCCCATCACACCGGAAAAGCAGGATTCAGAATTAAAATCACTTCTCATGATGATGATAGAGGACATTAAGAAGGACATAAATAACTCCCTTAAAGAAGTACAGGAGAACACAGGTAACCAGGTAGAAGCCCTTAAAGAGGAAACACAAATTCCCTTAAAGAATTGCAAGAAAAAACAACCAAATGGGTGAAGGAATTAAACAAAACCATCCAGGATCTAAAAATGGAAGTAGAAACAATAAAGAAATCTCAAAAGGAGACTACCCTGGAGATAAATAACCTAGGAAAGAGGTCAGGAGTCATAGATGCAAGCATCACCAACAGAATACAAGAAATAGAAGAGAGAATCTCATGTGCAGAAGATACCATGGAAAACATTGACACAACTGTCAAAGAAAATGCAAAATGCAAAAACCTCCTAACCCAAAACATCCAGGAAATCCAGGACACAATGAGAAGACAAAACCTAAGGATAATAAGTATAGATGAGAGTGAAGATTCCCAACTTAAAGGGCCAGTAAATATCTTCAACAAAATTATAGAGGAAAACTTCCCCAACCTAAAGAAAGAGATGTCCATGAACATACAAGAAGCCTGCAGAACTCCAAATAGACTAGACCAGAAAAGAAATGCCACCCATCACATAATAATCAAAACATCAAATGCACAAAACAAAGAAAAATACTAAAAGCAGTAAGGGAAAAAGGTCAAGTAACATATAAAGGCAGATCTATAAGAATCACACCAGACTTCTCACCAGAGACTATAAAAGCCAGAAGATCCTGGACTGATATCATACAGACCCTAGGAGAACACAAATGCCAGCCCAGACTACTATACCCAGGAAAACTCTCAATCACTATAGATGGAGAAACCAAGATATCCCATGACAAAACAAAATTTACACAATATCTTCCCACGAATCCAGCACTTCAAAGGATAATTGATGAAAAACTCCAACACAAGGAAGGAAACTGCAACCTAGAAAAAGCAAGGAAGTAATCTTCCAACAACCCCAAAAGAAGATAGCTACACAAACATAATTCCACCTCTAATAAAAAAATAACAGAAAGCAACAATCATTTTTCCTTAATATCTCTTAACATCAATGATTGCAATTCTCCAATAAAAAGATGTAGACTATCAGACTGGATACATACACAGGACATAGAATTTTGCTGCATACAGGAAACCACCTCAGTAACAAAGACAGACACTACCTCAGAGTAAAAGGATGGAAAACAATTTTCCAAGCAAATGGTCCCAAGAAACAAGCTGGAGTAGCCATTCTAATATCAAATAAACTCGACTTTCAACCAAAAGTAATCAAAAAAGATAAGGAAGGACACTTCATACTCATCAAAGGAAAATCTACCAAGATGTACTCTCAATTAGAACATCTATGCTCCAAATGCAAAGGCACCCAGATACATAAAAGAAATTTTACTAAAGCTCAAAGCATACATTGCACCTCACACAATAATAGTGGGGGATTTTAACACCGCGCTCTCTCCAATGGACAGATCATGGAAACAGAAACTAAACAGAGACACAGTGAAATTAACAGAAGCTATGAACCAAATGGATTTAAACAGATATCTATAGAACATTTCATCCTAAAACAAAGGAATATACCTTTTTCTCAGCACTTCATGGTACCTTCTCCAAAAAGACCACATAATTGGTCACAAAACTGTCCTCAACAAATACAAAAAGATTGATGATAATCCCTTGCATTCTGTCAGATCACCACGGACTAAGGCTGGTCTTTAATACTGACAAAAACAATGGAAAACCCACATGCACATGGAAACTGAACAACGCTTAATGATGACTTGGTCTATAAAGAAAGAAATTAAAGGCATTTTAGAATTTAATGAAAATGAGGACACATCATACCAAAACTTGTGGGACTCGATGAAAGCAATGCTAAGAGGAAAACTCATAGCTCTAAGTGCCTACAAAATAAACTGGAGAGAGCATATATTAACAACTTGACAGCACACCTGAAAGCTCTAGAAGAAAAAGAAGTAAATACTCCCAAGAGGAGTAGATGGCAGGAAATAATCAAACTCAGAACTGAAACCAACCAAGTAGAAACAAAAAGAACTATACAAAGAATCAATAAAACCAGGAGCTGGTTCTTTGAGAAAATCAACAAGATAGATAAACCCTTAACCAGACTAACCAGAGGGCACAGAGACAGTATCCAAATTAATAAAATCAGAGCTGAGAAGGGAGACATAACAACAGAAAGTGAGGAAATTCAAAAAAATCACCAGATCCTACTGTAAAGGCCTATACTCAACAAAACTGGAAAATGTGGATGAAATGGACAATTTTCTAGACAGATACCAGGTACCAAAGTTAAATCAGTAGCAAATAAACCATCTAAATGGTCCCATAACCCCTAAAGAAATAGCAGCAGTCATTAAAAGTCTCCCCACCAAAAAAACAAAACAAAACAAAACAAACAAAACAAAAAAACACCAGGACAAGATGGTTTAGTGCAGAATTCTATCAGACCTTCAAGGAAGACCTAATACAATTCTCTTCAAACTATTCCACAACATAGAAACAGAAGGACCACTACCCAATTCATTTTATGAAGCTACAATCCTGCTCATACGTAAATCTCACAAAGACCCAACAAAGAAAGAGAATTTCAGACCAATCTCCCTTATGAATATCAATGCAAAAATACTCAATAAAATTCGGGCAAACCAAATCTAAGAACACATCAAAACAATCATCCATCATGATCAAGTAGGCTTTATCCCAGGAATGCAGGGATGGTTCAATATTTGGAAATCTATAAACAAACTCAAAGAAAAAAACCACATGATCATCTCGCTAGATGCTGAGAAAGCATTTGAGAAAATTCAACATCCCTTCATGGTAAAAGTCTTGGAAAGATAAGGAATTCAAGTCCCATACCTAAACATAGTAAAAGCAATATACAGCAAACCAGTAGCCAACATCAAACATGGAGAGAAACTTGAAGGAATCCCTCTAAGATCAGGGACTAGATAAGGCTGCCCACTCTCACCCTACCTATTCAATACAGTACTGGAAGTCCTAGCCAGAGCAATTAGACAACAAAGAAAGTCAAAGCAATACAAATTGGCAAGCAATACAAATTGGAAAGGAAGAAGTCAAAATTTCACTATTTGCAGATGATATGATAATATACTTAAGTGACCCTAAAATTTCCATCAGAGAACTCCTAAACCTGATAAACAACTTCAGCAAAGTGGCTGGACATAATCAACTCAAACAAATCAGTAGCCTTCCTCTACTTGAAGAATAAACAGACTGAGAAAGAAATTAGGGAAATGACACCCTTCACAATAGTCACAAATAATATAAAATACCTTGGTGTGAATCTATCCAAACCATCTGTATGACAAGAACTTCAAGTCTCTGAAGAAAAATATCAAAGAAGATCTCAGAAGATGGAAAGATCTCCCATGCTCATGGATTGGCAGGATAAATATAATGAAAATGGCTATCTTGCCAAAAGCAATCTACCGATTCAATGCAATCCTCATCAAAATTCCAAATCAATTCTTCATAGAGATAGAAAGAAAAATTTGCAAATTCATTTGGGATAACAAAAACCCAGGATAGCGAGAACTATTCTCAACAATAAAAGAACTTCTGGGGGAATCACCATCCCTGACCTCATACTGTACTACAGAGCAATAGTGATAAAAATGGCATGGTATTGATACAGAGACAGGCAAGAAGATCAATAGGATAGAATGGAAGATCCAGAAACGAACCCATACACCTATGGTCACTTGATCTTTGACAAAGGAGCTAAAACCATCCAGTGGAAAAAGGACAGCATATTCAACAAATGGTGCTAGTTCAATTGGAGGTCAACATGTAGAAGAATGCAAATCAATCCATTCTTATCTCCTTGTACAAAGCTCAAGTCCAAGTGGATAAACGACCTTCACATAAAACCAGATACACTGAAACTAGTAGAAGAGAAGGTGGGGAAGACCCTTGAGTACCTAGGCACACGGGAAGAGTTCCTGAACAGAACACCAATGGCTTATGCTCTAAGAGCAAGAACTGACAAATGGGATCTTGTAAAATTGCAAATCTTCTGTAAGGCCAAGGACACTGTCAATAGGACAAAACAGCAACCAACAGATTAGGAAAAGATCTTTACCAATCCTACATACAATAGAGGGCTAATATCCAAAGTATACAAAGAACTTAAGAAATTAGACTCCAGACAACCATATAACCCTATTAAAAATGGGATACAGAACTAAATGAAGAGTTCTCAACTGAGGAAACTCGAATGGCTGAGAAGCACCTAAAGAAATGTTCAACATCCTTAGTCATCAGGGAAATGCAAATCAAAACAACCCTGAGATTCCACCTCACACCAGTCAGAATGGCTAAGATCAAAAACTCAGGTGATAGTAGATGCTGGCGAGGATGTGGAGAAAGGAGAACACTCCTCCATTGTTGGTGGGATTGCAAGATGGTGCAACCACTATGGAAATCAGTCTGGTCATTCCTCAGAAAATTGGACATAGCATTACCTGAGGACCCAGCTATACCACTCCTGAGTATATACCAGGAAGATGCTCCAACATATAACAAGGACACATGCTCCACTATGTTCATAGCAGCCTTATTTATAATAGCCAGAAACTGGAAAGAACCCAGATGTCCTCCAACAGAGGAATGAATGGATAAAAAAAAAATGTGGTACATTCACACAATGGAGTATTACTCAGCTGTTAAAAACAATGAATTGAGAAGTCCTTAGGTAAATGGATGGAACTAGAAAATATCATCCTGAGTGAGGTAACCCAATCACAAAAGAACACACATGGTATTCACTCACCAATAATTGGATATTAGCCCAAAAGCTTGAAATACCCAAGAGTCAACTCACAGACCACATGAAGCTCATGAAGAAGGAAGCCCAAGTGTGGGTGCTTCGATCCTTCTTATAAGGAGTAACAAAATGCTCAAGGGAGCAAATGTGGAGGCAAAGTGTGGGACAGAAACTGCAGGAGGGGCCGTCTGGAGACCATTCCTGGGTATCCATCCTATGTGCAGTCACCAAAGGTAGATGCTGATGTGAATGTCAGGAAGTGCATGCTGACAGGAGCCTGATATAGCTGTCTCCTTAAAGGTCTGCCAGAGTCTGGCATATTCAGAGGTGAATGCTCACAGCTAACCATTGAGTTGATCAAGGGGTTCCCAATGGAGGAGTTAGAGAGAAGACTGAAGGAACTGAAAGGGTTTGTGGCCCCATGAGGAAAGCAACAATACCAACCAACCAGAGCTCCCAGAATCTAAACCACCAGCCTGGGAGCACATAGGGAGGGACCCACGTCTCAAGCTATATATTTAGGGGAGGATGGCCTTGTCGGGTATAGGTGGGAGAGTAGATCCTTGGTCCCATGAAGGCTGGACACCAAGTATGGGGGAATTCGGGGGTGGGGAGGTGGGAGTGGGGGTACATCTGGGCACATCATCATAGAAGCAGGAGGAGGGGGGATGGGATGGGGGTTCCTAGGCAAGGGGGGGAATGGGGAAAGGGGATAACATCTGATATGTAAATAAAATATCCAATATAGGGTAGCTCCATTTAAACTTTTTATATATGCATATGTCTTTACTTTAGGTTGTTTCTACAGCAGTAGGTTTCCATGTGAAGTTTCTTTTCTTTCTTTTCTCCTCATATATATATATATGACTGGTTTCTCTGTGTAGCCCTGGAACTCCCTCTGTAGACCAACCTGGCCATGAACTCAGAGATCTGCCTTCCTCCCAAGCACTGGGATTGAGAGCATACACTACCACCACCTGGCTCCCTGTGGGTTTTTCCTTAGTGATAGCTATCCATCCCCATACTCTGTCCTCTATGCTATCTTCCCATCCCCCTCCCAATGAATTTTTCCTGTTCCATTTTTTCCCCTCTTTATCGCTGTATTCTCTCTGCTCTTCCTTGAAAGATCCGTGTGTCCCCCATGGCCCCTTACTCCTTTTCTAACCTCTATGGTATTCCAAATGAAATGTGAATATCTAAGGATCTAAAAGCCAGCACCTGTATAAGAGAGACAAAAGGTGATGTTTGTCTTTTTGCATTGACTTTACCTCACTCAGATGATTGTTTCTGGTTCTATTCATTCACCTGCAAATTTTATTTTTCTTAACCGTTGAATAATATTACATTGTGCTTGGAAATGTACCAATTTTTTATCTATTCATCAGTTGATGGATACATAGGATGCTTCCATCTCTTGGCTATTGTGAATAGAGCAGTAGTGGTCCATGCCAGTGTCCATGACATGTCATGTCCATGCTGACCTCCATGACGTGTCATGTCCATGATCATGGACACGAGTGAGGAAGTATCTTCGTAGTAAAATAGAGTTCTTTGGGCACATGCCCAAGAGTGGTAAACCTGGATCATGAGATAGACCTTTTCTAGCCTTGAGCAACTCCACACTAACTTCCTTGGTGCTATACCATTTGGCAGTCCTACCAGCAGTGAACTAGTGTTATCCTTTCCCTACATCTACAACAGCACTGTGTGCCATTCTTACTGGGGTAAGAAAAATCTCAAAGAAGTTTCAATTTGCATTTCCATGATGGCTAAGGGTCTGGATCTTTTAAAAGTGTTTCTCAGACATTTGTTGTTGCATGTAGCTTTTTGCTATCCACCTAAGCTCCGGGAATGGGCCAAACTCCCAGCCTCCAGCCCAGCTTTCCTTGAATCTGCGGATGAAGGACACACACATAGTTGTTCATTTTCAACTTGCCTTCTTGACACAATTGTTGGGTACTACTGTCTTCCACCTGGAAAAACATTCCCCTATCATTACTCTTACCTCTGCACCTCCCACCTGCCCTAAACTTTAGTGGTGAGTCCCATCTAGCCCCTGCTAAATGCTCCTGACCACCCACCTGTAGGAGCGGCCTGTGTGGTCAAAATGTGGTCATTTTGAGATCTCACATGGCTGGTCGTCAACTTTTCTCCATCAGAAGCATGACAAAAACTCTCTTCTTCTTTTGTGTCTCTCTGCCTGCCTCAAGGACCCAGAAGTCCCACCTATTCCTTCTGCCCAGCAATTGGCTCAAGACTTTCTTTACTGACAAATCAAAAAACAATTGGGGAAGAAGACCTTGGCATCAGAACTGCCCATACAATTTGTAGTCAATGTTTTGAGAATTCTCTGTTTAATTCAATATTGTGTTTTTAAGGGAGTTGTTTGCTTTCTTGAGGGTTAGTTCTTCCTATATCCTAGCTCTACCTCTCTGTCAGATGTTTAACTGGTAAGGTATTTTCCCATTCTATAGGCTGCCTCTTTACTTGAATGATGTGTGCTTTTAGTTTCATGTAGACCCATTTGCCAGTTTTGGTCTTTGTTCCTGTGCTACAGAAGTTCTTTTCAAAGTCCTTTCCTGTGCCTATAAGTTCAAGTGTACTTCTTACATTCTCCTCTATTAGAGTTGTGGTATCAGATCCTCTGTTGAGGTCCGTGATCCATTTGGTGTGCACGGTGAGAGATAAGAATCTGGTTTCATTTTTCTACATGCAGCCATCCATTTCAAACAGCACCATATGTTAAAAATGCTGTTTTTTCTTCTGTATTTTTGGACTCTTTGTGGAAAAAGGAAAGAAAGAAAGAAAGAAAGAAAGAAAGAAAGAAAGAAAGAAAGAAAGAAAGAAAGAAAGAAAGAAAGAAAGAAAGAAAGGTTCTTTGTTTTTCGGGACAAGGTCTCTGTAGTCAAGACCATACCAATACTCTGGGCAATTCTTAATCCATTCAATTGACAAGCAAAGTTAACCATCACAATCCCTTTGTCCTTGTCCAGTGTCTCAATAGCTCTGCTTAGATCGCCCGTATATGTGAGATAACATGAAAGCTCGGTTTCCCATGTAACCATAGAAGAGCACTTGGAATCAATTGTCGTCACACTGCTTTCCTCCTTCCCCACCTCAGTTGCTTCTGCCTTGGTGTATTCAGTCACCTTCTCTATGTCTAATACCATAACTTCTCTCTGTAAGTGTCACTTAACTTGTCAAAATTTTTAGTCATAGTAGTTTGTTCTTATTTAGGTTTCCTACATATAGATTTTATGTTTAAGAGACTTCGCATTTATCTCCAGCCTCTCTGAGAGTTCATTATTATTAGCCTGCATCTTCAATGGTATGTTTTAAAAATGAATCATGGCTGCTATATTTCCTGAATTCTGGAATACATGAACCAGACTCTCTTTTGCATTTACATATGAATGGGAGCATCTCAAACTTGGCTGCACTGACTTTTGACAGAATGACACTGAGACATGTGGAATCTGTCTGACTTGTTTCCCTACGTGGTACCTTTCATGTTTGTTGATGTTCTTTATTCTCAAAGTGCAGAAATATAGCCAGAGTTTGTTCATTAATGATATTGTTTTGTAAAACATGTAAACACCTCTTCTCCTCACTCTGAGTTTTACACTGATGAGTTCTGCTGCTGTACATGCAAGCGTAACACTTTGTACTTTCTCATTTAGAAAATGGTTACCATGTGTTGACTCTGAACTCTGGTGGTGGCGGTAGCATCCATCTCTGTGATCTTGCCCATTACATTCTTGTCCCCCTCCCTTGTTCTTTTCTCCATTTGTTCTCTTTAGGTCCTCAGATCACCCAGGACACATGTGCCCCTAAAAGTTTTAAGTGTCAGGGAGAAATTTTAAGTGTGTGTTCTGCATTAATGTTTTTAGCATATCTTGCATGTTTGTTCACACGGTTGTTTTCTTATCTTTGAACTGGGACAGTTCCTCCTAGATCTGCTGTCTGCCACAGGTAGTGACTATCCACTCAACCGCTTCTTTCCTCAAGTAATCTTCATACAGTCATTCAGTCTGTCCAGGGGAGCTGGGCAGGGAACAGTGATGTTGAGCAATAGGAAACCACCCCACCCACTTTAGGTATGCCTTTGCCCAACACAGAACCACCCTGTCGTCTTCATGTTCAGTCACTGAGGTGGTCTATGGTGATGTGGTGAGGAGTAGAGTAGACAACCCCAGGCTTCTCATGGGAACCCCATTTTGTTCTCAGGACATTGTGAGATCCTGTGGCTCATGGACCATTTGTTTAAGGTTTGATTTTATTTCTTTTAGTTCAATCATTTCTGTACTGTAGTAAGCTTAGGTTACCCTACTCCTCTACTCATCTCCTAGACTCCCATCCCTTGTTAGACTCCAAACAGGGGAAAATAAAAGTGATATGCCCAACAGACATTACCATACATATCATGTACATGAAGTACAAAAACTAAGGGGAAGAAAAGGAAAATCAACATACTATTAAAAAGCATCATTTGTGAAAGAGAAAGTGGTGGTATGGCATGCTATCTCATGAGGTAATGCTAGCTGTGCAGCTCTGTCCATACACCATGTGCTTTTATGATTATTATGGTTCATAGAAAGGCTTTGTTCTAAAAATGGGCTGATAAAGCACCCTTCTAGCTTGCTTTTTCTTCATGCAGGGCATGGAAGAGAACGCTCATATGGGTACAATGGAAGCACAGGGGAGGGGAGACCCCCCTCTCCCTCCCTGCCTGTGGCTGTCTTGCCTCAGGTGAGACCACAAGTACGTGAGATCTCCCATACTCCTTTCATGCTTTGGTCTCCATTTCATTGTCTGTAACATGGGTTTTAGGATCTGCTCAGTGGAATTGTGACTGCTCTGGTTTTACTATCTGTATTTATTTCTCAAAACTTGGCAGGGTTTGTTATTCCTCTTTCAGATGGGGAGGGTGAAGTGATTCAGCGAATGTCTCTCCTGTATTTCCTGGAAATACTTTTCCTCTTAAGAATTATGCATTTGGAACACATTTTGAACAACCTGTTTTAAACCACTGTGTTTGGCATGAGCTCTTTTAAAATAAAATGTTCATTACTATTCCCACTGGTGAATTCTTTAAGATAACAAATTCACATAGTTTCTGAAGGCTTTAAGAATGAATAGCTTCATTTCTGAATCTTCTTTTTGTCCTTTGCTGGGTTTTTTTTGGTGGCTGTGCCTTGCCTGGTAGAATGACACCCAGAGATTTTATGGGTGTATAAAATTTACAGCTGGTTTCTCTAGTCTTAGACATTGAAACAGGATTGCTTAGTTCAAGTTCTGAGATATGCTCATTATGAGTGCTGTAAGTCAAGCATGAAGTAGGCTATACGATCTGGTAGCTCACACCTGTAATTACAGTATTTAAGAGGCTGAGGCAGGAGGGTCATGAGTTCTAGGACACTGTGGGCTACAAAGCAAGGCTTTGTCCCTTCCCTTCCCCTCCCCCTTCATTTCCCTATGTCTTCTTATTCTAATTAATGTTGTGACTCCATTTTTCATTCCCTGCCACGTTTATGTTATCTGGGCACTGTTCAAGACATCTTTACTACCAGTGAGGAACAACCTAGAAGTCACAATTCCTAGGACAGAGACAGATGTAGTCAGGTCTCAAAAACAAGGAGGAGGAAGGGGCTGTTAGTGGCCCTGTCTACGCGCTACCAATAATTATTTCAACAGTATCTAGTAGTTTTTGTAATTAAACTGAAATATCTACTACTACTTACAATATTAATATTCTCAGCAATAAGAGAAAATGACTTTTCTAAGCGTTTAATTACTACCCTGCCATGATTTCCCCAGCCCTGATTGAAATAAACAGACTACTTTTATCTTTCCTAGTGATTATAACCAAACCTGAGCAAATGGAACACACAGCAACTAGGAGCTAGCAAAACAAAAGTACAATCCACATGCTAGTGTAGTCCTGTCTTTGGTTGTTTGCTTGTTTGTGCACAATCGGAAAATAGTTGGCTGTGCAGGTAACATTTATGCCATTATTGCAGCAGAGGGTACATTATGTTCTTCACATTCTGTTCTTCAACACTTTACAGTGGAAGTACATTAAGTCCTAGAGAGAATACTACAAAAGGGAAACAAACTCTTAAATATCTATTTTTTGGAGAAGACCTCTTGGCAGGAAGAGGGTTTGAATGAAATTACACAATTTGAGAAGATTCTATGAAGTTCTTGATCTGACTCAGAGCTGCTCGTTAGTAGATCTGACCCAAGACCACATAATAAGGACTTTGAGAGCCAGGTACAAGGTGGACCACCATCAGACTGAGTTTGTGGATGGTGCTCACATTAGCTAACTCCAAACAGCAAAGCTTTGCAAATGGACATGACAATATCAAGAAAATCTCAGCAGTTTACCAGAGAGTAGCCTATCCCCAAGTGGCTCATATGTGAGACTTAATAGGAAATGACTTTAAAGTAATTTATATCCAAGCCCCAAGAATACTTTGTCAGAATTCTAAGTTCTTTGAAAATACCTCGCATATAAAGGATATAGTGTGCAAATACTGATTAAAAGAGAGCTGGAGTAGCCATTCTAAATAAAAGGATGCCTCAGAACAGCACACATTTAAAGAGGCATCTTAAATAGTAATTCAGTCACTAAAATAGCATGACTAGCATACCAGTCATGATTTTATGTAGACAAATAACAGCAGAACTTCAAGCACTGAAAACAAAAGCTAATTTGCCTGAAGGGAGAAACAGATAAACATAACTTTAAGAAGAAAATTCAACCTGAACTTAACAATCAATAGGACACACAGACAAACACAAATTAGAAGACAGAAAAGCTAAATTTCATGAGTCAACTTGATCTAATTAACCTTTACAGAAATTCCACCCAAGAAGAGATAAATAAATTCCACCCTAAAAGAGATAAATATTGATTCTTTTCAAATGCTGGTGGAATATTGTTTATAGGGGCTATCTCCTTGACCATAAAATTGTCCTAAAATGAATACAGAATATAGAATTAAGCTTGAAATCAAGAACAGATATCTGGAAATCTCTCCTTACACATACATACAAAGAGTTTTCTTTTTTCTTTCTTTTTTTTTTTTTTTGTTTTTCAAGACAGGGTTTCTCTGTGTATCTCTGGCTGTCCTGGAACTCACTCTGTAGACCAGAATAGCCTCGAACTCAGAAATCTGCCTGCCTCTGCCTCCCAAGTGCTGGATTAAAGGCGTGCACCACCACTGCCGGCCTAAAGAATTTTCTAAATCAATGGGACAAAGAGAAAAGAGAAATCTTCTAAGAGAAATGAAGACACAAAGCATCAAAAGCAGTGCTTTCTGGGAAACACACACCACCACACACTCGCTAGGAAGAATGCACGCTTCTACCTCAAGAAGCTAAAAAGGAGCCGGCTGGTAGGCTGGCTCAGGCAGTAGAGTATACTGTATAGACCTGCATTTGGAAGTACAGCAGCCAAGAGAAAAGTTATGCCCACTTGCAAGCCCAGTACCAGTGAGGTGGAAAGAGCTGGATTTCACTGGCCCTTGAGTCTAAACAAATTGGTAAGCTCTAGGGTGAGTGAGAGATCCTGTCTCAAAATATAAAGTGGAAAGTGACTGAGGAACACACCTGATGTTTACTTCTGATCCCACACTTGTACTAGTGCTTTATGCACCTGCACATATGCACACACATGGGCATGTACACACATGAAATAAAGAAACAAGGAAAAGCAAAAATAAACTTAAAGCAAACGGTGTAAGAAAACCAATAAAAGCAAAAGGTGATCCTTTATAAAAATCAATAAATCTCTAGCTATTCCAAATAGCAAGAAAATAGGAAATATAAGTCTTAGGTAGAAAAGATGCAAAACCAGCATAGACTGAATGGTCATTAAGAGGATGATGGGGGAATCTTATGAACAAGTTAATAAGCACGAATGTTTACCAAACTGATAAAATGAACCACTCTCTTAAAGATTGGATAATCAAAGACACCAAGAAGAAATAGTATCATGAATAGTCTTATATCCACAAAAGGATCTGAATTGTAGATAAAAACCTCAACAAAACATTTGGGGTAGGTTTAAAAAAGAAATCAATTCTATATACATTTTCCAAGAATCAGATGGAGGAATGAGACTGCCAGTACAAGTAAAGAACCAATGTTTCTCCATTATTAGATCAGGGAGTAATTTAAAAACATGATCAGAATTTTAATCACCGTCATAAAGCTCTTAACAAACAGTGACAATTGAACCCAACAATACATAAATAGAAAAATGCATCTTAACTACATTGATTTTCTCTAGAGCAAGACCAGTTAGCTACATTGAAAATTGATCAATGTAATCCTCTATATTAACAGACTCAAGTGTTTAAAACATGGTCATATAGTCATGTCAAATGTTACATCCACAAGACTGAACATCATTTTTTATTTGAGAAGTAAAAACAAACTAGAAATATATGACAGCTTCCTTACTTAATGTGCTATAAAACCTGAGTGGCTAAAATCAGTTTTGTTTTGTTTTTGGCTTTTCTAGACAGGGTGTTTTAGTTAAGAGTTTTATTGCGTGAAGAGACACCATCACCAAGGCAACTCTTATAAAGGAAAACATTTAATTGGGCTGGCTTATAGGTTCAGAGGTTTAGTACATTATCATCATGGTGGGAAGCATGGCAGTCTACAGATAGACATGGTGCTGGAGAAGCTGAGAGTTCTACATCTTGATCCATAGGCAGCAGGAGACTCTGTTCTACAGGTAGGGAACTTGAGCATAAGAGACCTCAAAGTCCATCCCTACTTGCTCCAGCAAGGCTACACCTACTACAACAAGGCCACACCTCCTAATAGTGCCACTCCCCATGGACCAAGCATTCAAACACATGAGTTCATGGGAACCATTCCTATTTAAACCACCACAAAGGGTTTCTCTCTGTAGTCCTAGCTGTCCTGGAACTTTCTCTGTAGACAGGCTGGCCTCAAACACAGAGATATCGGCCTGCCTCTACCTCTTGAGTGCTGGGATTAAAGATGTGCTCCAATCTCACCTTTTCAGAGAAGGAGAAAATTGCTTTCCCCTAAGACTGAGGAGAAGGCAAATGTGTCCTGTCAACATTTCTATTTAACATCATGTTAGGTATCCTAGCCAGTGGAGTAGGGAAAAGAGAAGTCGTGACAGACAGACTGGAAAGCAGGAAATAGAACTTTCTCCATTTACAAGCAATATGCCTGTCTTAGTCCTTGTTCTATTGCTGTGAAGAGACACATTGGCCAAGGTAACTCTTGTAAAAGAAGTATGTAACTGAGGGCTTGTTTATACTTTCAGAGGTTTAGTCCATTATTATCATGGCAAGGAGCATGACAGCAGGCATGGCAGTCACAACACTGGAGAAGCAGTTGAGAGTTACATCCTGATTCATAGGCAGAGAGGGGGGAAGGAAGGAGAGGAGGGAGGGAGGGAGGGAGAGGAGAGAGAGACAGAGACGAAGAGACAGAGAGAGGGAGAGAAAAGAGAGAGAGACAGAGACAGAGAGAGACAGAGAGAGAAAGAGAGAGAAAGAGAGAGAGAGACTGGGCTTGGCTTGGCTTTTGAAACCTCAAAGCCCATCCCCAGTGACACACTTCCTTTAACAAGGCCACACCTCCTGATCCTTCTCAAGTATTGCCATTCCCTGATGACAAAGCTTTCAAATATATGAGGCTATGAGGGCTATTCTTATTCAAATGACCACTTATATAGAAAACTGCCAGTGTAGAAAATCCAAAAGACTCTACAAAAACGTAAACACAGTTTCGTGTGGTCAGCATGACTCCTGGTAACATAAAGTAGGTACACTTTTTGTATGTTCTGCTATGCTTATAAACAGTGGTGAGCTTTTAAAAGTTAGTTTTAAAAGGCAGCACAATTTACTTCTTCTGTACAATAGCTCCATCTAAATATGCAGATCTACATGACATGAACTACAGACATGAACTACAGAAGTCAATGAAGTTCTAAATATAAATGAAGAGGTACCATTCACAGATGAGAATCCATTGCACTAAGATTTCAAATCTCCCAAACTTATCTAAACCATTAGTGAATTCTGACCTAATCCCAGAAAGGTCTTTCTGTAGTTATAAACAAGATATTTTTAAATGTCTAAGGAAATACAAACGGATTTGAAACGGTAGGCTGGCAGTTGGATGGTAGGATGCTTACTTGGTTTGTACTTACTTACACACAGTGGTTGAGATGATGTGACATTTCCTAAAGTTACCTCTTAGACCCACAGAACAACAGAGGCCAGAAATAAACACACACGAATATGGTCAATCCATTAGTTTTGGTTATTGTCCTTGTCTTTTTAAGACCTGCACTTCCTATGGAGGCCTGGCTTCCCAAGTCCTCACTATGTAACCTAAGTTCACCTTGAAGTCTGTCTCCACTCAGTCTCCCAGGTGCTAGGATTACAAGTATGTGCCATGGTGCATGGCTATTCAGTTGACTTTTGACCACAAAGAAAAAAAAATTAGAGAAAAGGTAGTATTTGAACAAATGGCATTTGGACAACTGGACACCTATACCCTTGAGGTTGAACCTGAACTATAACTGACTCTTTACACAGAGACTATGTCCAAATAGACAGGGGCATGAATATACAGTCTAAAACTAAACATACTAAAAGGAAACAGAAAAGCCTTCACAACCTGGAGTTAGACAGAGTGTTTTAAAGGTAAGTTGCCCAACCTAATCTATTTAAAAAAAAAAAAAAAGTCTTCCTTGAAGTTAGAAAGCATTTGACCTTTAAAATACATCTTTAAGAATTTTCAAAGATCAACTATACAGAGACTAGGAAATATTTACAAATCATACATTCAACAAAGACCTGTAGCCGTGCTATATGAAAAACTCTCGAAACCCAGCCATAAGCACACATAAAAGAGTGGGCTAGGGCCAGGCAGGAGTGCTGCGTGTCTTTAATCCCAGCAATTGGAAATCAGACACAGGTGGCTCTCTGTGAATTTGAGGCCAGCCTGGTCTATGTAGTGAGTTCCAGTACAGCCAAGGCTACATAGAGAGACCTTGTCTCAAAAACATGTATATATATATATATATATATATTTATTTATATATATGCAAAAGACAAAAGGTAGAGAGAGACAGAGACACAGAGACAGACAGAGACAGAAACAGAGAGGCAGAGACAGAGAGACAGAGAGACAGAGAGATGCATGTGAAGGCCAGAGGGGTTTTCTTCCTCTTTCCTCAATGGCTCTGCACCTTATTTTTTGAGACAATGTCTCTCACTGAACCTAAAGCTCATCAACTCTGCTATCTAGATCTGCCAGCACCACTCAGGGATTCTCCCTGCCTCCACCTCCCCAGTAGTAGAATCCTAAGTGCACATCACTGTGTCCAGCATTTATGTAAGCATTCAGGATCAAACTCAGGCCTGCACAGCAAACACTTCATTGGCTAAGCCATCTATCTAGACCCATAATGGAAACACTTTTGAGCGACAACAAAGAAACATTCCTAATACAGTGACACCCTTAAATATCACATATGTCATGCCAACCAAAATAATTTTTTGCTAAAAGGTTACTTCCCCTATGGTTTTAATTTTTGGCATTATAGAAATGGCAAACTATACATAAGGAACTGATTAGTGGATGCCTGGATTAGAATTTGGGGGAGGTATAAGCAAGAAAGCTTTAGGGTTTCTGCATTCAGACTGTGTTTCCATGAACTATGCATGTAGTAAACACAGCTGGGGGCTGGAGACATGGTTCAGCAGTTGAGCTCACTAGCTGTTAGAGAGTACCTGGGTTCAGTTCACAGCACCACATGGTAAGTCAAACCTTCTTACTCCAGCTTTGGCCCTCTCTTCTGGCTTCTGTAGGCACCAGACATGCATGTAGCTCACAGAGATATGCAGGCAAAATACACACATACATGGAAAAATTTTAAAAATGTAAAAGAAGGAAATTCTAGTACATGCTTCAACATGGATGGACTTTAAAAAGAAGTGAAAAGAACAGTTACAAAAAGACCATTCATCTAGAATACTGAAGTCCACAGAACAAGAGGCAGAGCGGTGGGCAATCAGGAGGTCAGGAGTTGGCGTTCAGTGGATTTAGCTCTGAAGATGCTGGGCCCCACACAGTGGGGATTCAGTTCTGAAGATGCTGGGCCTCACACAGTGGGAATTCATTAACAATGTGAATGGAAGCTAGGAAATAAGTTGTCACTGTTTTAAATTACTGAATTGCAGTGTTGGTTATGTGTAGGTTACAAGTGTTGGAAGTGGGTCTTTCTTTTCTCCTTTGAGCTCTTCTTGAGTTCTTTAATCAGAAAGCTAGCAATAGTTAACTGATTCAAAAAGGCATACCTGGGTTCTGTACCAAATGTTGCCCTAAAATGTCATTAATTACAAAATTAATTAAAATTAAAATCCACTAGGGGTGTGCCTTGAGGACAAACTCCCAAGCTGTGTCCTGGGAGGACTAAAGTAGAATTTTAGAAGAGATTGGTTTTGCCATCAGATTACATGGCCATTTTAACAGTAAAAATGCACTTTGCTTCCCTCAGTGAGGCCATGCCCAAATGGGGCAGGATAGGCTGTGGGAATGAGTATGTCAAAATGTCCCCTGGAGTTAGAAGAATTCTAGATAAAAGGAACAGGAAATATTGGGATCATTAAATGTCCTGCCTGCACAGGGGGCTTATATCTCTCTGAGGGGGAGAGAGAGAGCTGGAGACAGGAAATGAGATTTTTTAATGGCTGTTTTAAACAGTTATTTTTTTTAAAATCATTGTATTGCCTATCCTATTGCAAAACTTAATATTAAAGGAAATAACCACTGCGGTAGTCCATTGACTCTGTTCCTTGGGGAGCTTATCATCCAGGGATAGACAGAGAGGTTCACCTCCTGGGCTTTCAATGACAACAAGAAATCCTCAGCAAATCTGAAGTCTCCAAACACCCAGTTCTGTGTCACAGCCACATGGCCTCTTGAGGAATGGTTACATGACACCCCAACTTCATGGTAGAGTACACTGCCATTCAAAATATAGATACCTATCTTTGAGTGTGCCTTCCTGTAGGTGGACTTCGTACCTCCTGGCTGTGCAGCTCTGTAATGCCAAGTGACTTGCCCTGAATTATAAAGGCTGAAAAGTGTCATCCTGGAGCAAAAACGTTCAGAACTAATATCTGGCTCACAATGTTTTTTATTCTTCTGCCTCAAGACCTGCCATGGCCCCAGTAAAACCTGTTTTATGAACCTGTGTCTATTTGTGGATTAGAGTTGCAGTTGGTCTATATAGATTCTGCATAAATGGTAAGTAAGCCTGTGTGGTGGTTTGAATGAGAATGCGCCTCCCCTCTGTGGGCTCATATGTGTTAATATTTGATCTGCAGTTCGTGGATCCATTTGGGAAGGATTAGAAGGTGTGGCCTTGTTGGAGGAGACATGTGACTGGGGGGTATGCTTTGGGTCTTCAAAGCCTGTATCATTCCTGATTAGCTCTTTCTTCTTCTCTCCTTCCTACTTGTGGATCAGGTGTAGTCTCAGCTACTGCTCTAATGTCAAGCCTATCTGCTGTCATGCTCCCCACTATGAGGGCATGGACCCACCCTCTGAAACTGTAAGCCTCTATAAACACTTTCTTCTATAAGTAACGTTGGTCATGGTCTCTTCTCACCAACAGAAAAGTAACTAAAACAGCCTGTCTACTTGGGGTTGGTTGTTTCACAGGAGGTCTTCGTCCTATCTTGACTCTTGCATTTTTCTCACTCACAAAAGAGCAACAGTATAAACATTCATGTAATTTATACAGTGCTTTCCCACACTTACTATTTCATTTGTTTGTCTGCTTCTTGAGGCAAGGTCTTAGTACGTAGCCCAGAGTGGCCTTGAACTCCTGTTTCAGCTTCTAGAATACTGGGATGACAACCGTGTGCCACCAGACCTAGCCTTATTTTTCATCCCGTCCATAAGATCAAATTTCCTCCTTTCTCATTCCAAACAGAATGTCAGCTTCATTCTAGCTGCACCCTCAGCAGTGTGTCCAACTACAGTTCAAATCTTCTAACTCAACCAGGGCAGCTCAATCTTCAATTAGAAATTAGTCAAGGAGCACATATGACCAACTGTGAATGCAATTCAAGGGAATCAGCCTGAAAGTTCAAGGGAATTTCCCTTTGGTCAAGTGCAGCACACAAAGAGAGCACCTTTCTGGATTTTCACCTGTCCTGGTTGGTTGGCTGATTGATCAGGGGGAGGTTTTTCACGCCCTTTCCTTTCCTTTAAGCTTTCAGGGCCATCATGTAAGAATGTGATGACTGAACTCTGCCCACTGATGCGTACGAGCCTGACTACAGCAGTGAGGTAAGAGTCAAAAGCACTAAGCCACATGGGGCTGTCTACCTGGGCTTCTTACTGAGATGCTCACATCCTCATGGCTTAGGCTGTATCTGGGTTGCATGCCAAAGGACTCCTGGCTGATGGCACTTAGGAACAGAGCACCATTCACTCAGCTTATTTCACAAGTGCTCATTGTTTATGACTGAATATAACTCAACCTTGCCAGCTCTTTAAAAGACTGAGGTGAAAACCAAGGAGTTTTGGTGTTTCTCTAACCACTGGAGTTCAGTTTAGATCCCCACAAAGTCTATTTTGGTATGGTAACTCTCACAGTGTATTGCAGTTGTTTGCTTTTTCTAGGTGGTTCTAGGAGCTACCTGGCTGAGGGTTTTCTCCCCAGGTCTTTACCACCAAACTCAAGGAAAGGGAACCAAGACAGAAAAAAAAAAATGCCCATGACACTATCTCCAGCCCTCTGTTTTTTTATGTCTTAATGCTGAGCCACATTGGTGTGAGGGATTCAGGCTTCAGCTCTGGAGACTCACTTTTCTATGCTTCACTCTTCTGAGGCAAGACTCTCTGCCTACTCCAAGTCACTGTCACAAGCTGCAAGGACCTCAGTGTAAGTCATGTGGCTTAGATTTCTCAAAACCTACTTTAATAAGGGCTCTTAAATGCTTTAACCTCCCTTCTAGCCCACCACCCACCACAGATAGTGGAAGGGAAAGGTTAATAGAGCAAAGGAGGATGTGGATCTGTTTAGAGGTAGTTCTTTGGGAGGATCCAATCTGCCGTGTCAGGATATCAGCAGTTCAGTTCATACAAATCAGCAGTGGTAGTTTGATCCATTCACACACAGCATTCCCGTATCAGCAATGGCAACTTGACCCAGAAGAAACCACGAGCCAATCAGCCTGAGTCTGAGGAAGTGCCAAGAAGCTGGCAGAATATCAGGAGAAGTTTCTTGGTGTGTTTCTCTCTATGAGGTCATGACATGGCCAGTGAAGAAGGCAAGGTGAATGAATGCCACAGCATCGTGCACTGCCTATTGGGTCATATTTATACTGTTTCCAAACATCACACGTCCTCTCAAGCCTCTGCTCTAGCAAAACATCACATGCCCTTTTCCAGGCTGCTTCCAGAAAAACACCACGTGTCTGCTCCAGCAAAAACATCCTTTCTTAAGACAGTTTCCAGAAAAACAGCAAGTGATGCAACTTAGTCTCCAAAGAAACCAGACATTTCTATTTCAGTCATGAACCCAGGTAAGGAACCCTGTATGAAGCCCCAGGCCATGTTTGGTCTTGCCATGGTTATGCAGAGCAGGTTCGTCTTGGCATTTTATTTTAATCATTATAATTTCCAGTTGCCCTGAGTTTTTCTGCTTAGATTTTTTTTTTTTTAATTCTACAATCGATGTGTTGCTTTGAGTTTTTTTCTCATGTTTGTGTTTGTGAGCCCTTTAATAAGCATCAGAAATTCAATCATTCCATAATTTTTTTCTTGATTGTCATGGCAGACTGTGGTATCTGAATGTCATCCAGGAGCCTGAATTTTAGGTTTCTGAGAGTACACAGCAAATCTCTCAGTTGTTCTAGCATGACTTCTTAAAAATCTTTTTTTACTGTATTTCATTTTTTGCTAAAACATATTTTGTATTATTTGGTATCCCCCCTTTATCTTCTGTGCTCTCGTGTCTTTTTTACTTTATAATAAGGAAAAAAAATATAAAGCTTGCTTTTTTATAGTTACTAGAATCAACTTTAGTACATGTATCAGAGAAATTCTTCCAAGACCAGTTAAGCTGATGTTTGAGGAAACGTGTTGCTTTCTAAATTGTCTGAATAAATTTTTTACCAAAAGAATTTCCTATTTTTATTTATGCTATCTTATTTAATTTGCTTGACATAGAATCTGTTATAATTGGTTTTAAGAGTTTTTAATTGTCTTTCTACATTCTCTATATTAGAGTTAAAGCCTGCTTTTGCTACTTAGGAGCTGAGCTCTTAGCATCATCTTTTAGATTTATGCTTTAAATTGGAAAATCTTTACTCCTCCTAAACAAAACAAACTCTAACACATCTGTTTCGGCCGATTGTCCCATATCATCATATTGCCTTGGAACAGACAAGAGCACCAAGCTCTTACTAGTCTATGGTTGTCTAACTTGCTGATTGGCTCTTTTCCCTTCTTTCCTTCCATTCTTCCTTTTTCCTTCCTTCCTTCCTTCCTTCCTTCCTTCCTTCCTTCCTTCCTTCCTTCCTTTCTTTTTTTACTGGAGCACTTCCATTCTTCCATCACTTTGAAAAATCTTGAAGCACTGGTGCTTGAGAGAAGGGTGGACACAGGGATGTGGAAAGCAGCGTACTCACCTGCTTTGTTATTGTGTATCTGGAGACACAGCAACAGTCCCTTACGGTTCTAGGCCGCCATCCTATACGAATAGCTTGCTCCAGCAGTCAATACTGACTGGTTCTTTGAAATGCATTTTCTCCATGGAAACAAGATTGAGAAAAGCACTTAGGTTTCTAGGATAGTTCATAACATCTTATTTCACCTAGAATATAACCAAAACTCCTCTATCATAGTGACTAAGAATATAGTATGGGTGTAATGCTCTTAATAGACAAAACAAATGAACAAATGAATGAATAAGAAACAGGATTTAAAAAACAAAAACAAACAAAACCTCACCACGTATTGAATGCTAATTGTGAAGAAGAAACAAAGATGAGATGGGTATATGTGTGTGTATGTGTGTGTATATGTGTATGTGTGTGGTGTGTGTGTATGTGTATGTGTACCGTGAGTGTGTATGTGTATGTGTGTGTATCTGTGTTTATGTGTGTGTATGTGTGTTTATGTGTATGTACGTGTATATGTGTGTGTGTTTCTGTGTGTGTATATGTATGTATGTGTGTATGTGTGAGTATGTATGTGAGTGGTGTGTGTGTAAAGAAATACTCTTATGGTCTGAACAGGGACAGTGGGGGACAAGTGACACCAGTTCTATTTCTTTTTAAAATAAAGATAAAGTGGATAGTTTGGCAGAATTTCAAAATATTCCCCAATAAGTATTGTTTTTTTTTTTTTTTAAATCATCAGATAAAGATGCTAAATATTAATTTAAGATTGTTTTAAGAGGTGAAATACCATGGTTCTCTCTTGAGACAGATGAATCAAAAGCCCCTGTGATTTCCTTTTAGCAGGCCTGAGGCCTGTGGTCTTCATGCTCCCTTCATTAAGTGAATAGATAGGTACTGACTGTGTGTGGCAGGCACTGCTCCGAGATCCAGGTGGGAAATAGCAGCAAACAAGAGAGACAGGATCTGACTGCTTAGTCAATAAAGAAAATGAACATATGAGGGAGGAAGAGCCTTTCCTTGGAAGCGTGGAAAGCGGGAGAATGTGAAGGAGGAAGGGAGCTTCTGCAGAGATGCTTGGAGAACAAATCTGAGCTGAGCTGGGCAGGGGAGGGAATGGGAGGAAGAAGGTAATTCTTGGATGCTGCTTCTTAGTGGGGTAACAAAAGCCGGGCCAGCAGGTCACTTTGGAAATTGAACAGGTTAATGGAGTACCTCCACACAGACGAGCATACACATGCACACGCACACACACATGCATGCATGGCGGTCAAAATGAAGAAAAGACAGGAGGGAGGAAGGGAGGGCCACCTGGTCACTCACAGTAACAAGACAGCAGCATGTTGTGGTGTGCTAGTTCCCTTCAGTCAGCAGCAGCCGTCACGGACATGGCAGCTGCAGCTCACTCTCAGCCTCTGCTGGCTAAGGCTAACTCATGTCCCTTCATGTCCTTCATGAGAACAAACCTGTTGGCTGTACTTTGTGCTAAGACTGTTTGGTATGCAAGCCCTCCTGGGCCTTCAGTTCAAAGATGGTTGTGGGTTTTATGCATGTTTAGATATACCTGAATTTCTTTTATCTAAGTCTATGGAAGGGGAAAGAAAAAGGAAAAGGAAACAAACAAACAAAACCCCAAATCTCAGCACTTTCTCTGTCTTCTTTGGATGATTTCTTTCCAGCAGATTTTATGGGAAGGAAAGCAGCTCTCCAGCCAGGCCTGGCCCCTGACACCGCTATCATGACCAGAGCTCTCCCCAGGGCATTTCCCACCTGAGCTTTGACCCCCAGCAACATCTTTGTCTCTGCCCATAGGCAAAACCACCCCCAGCCTCAGCTCTGCCCTATTGACAAGCTTGAAATATTTGCAAGACCAGACCCAGTGTACAGCTTCCTCTGCCCTGCGAGGCTGCTTTTACCTCCTCTTTTTCCTGCTTCCCTGGAAGGCCTGTTCAGCTTTCTGATGGTCTATATTCAGATGGAATATTTGAATTCTGAAGGTGCGTGTAGAGGGAAAGCTGCCAGTGATACTGTGAGTATCAAGTTGGATGTTCTTTGTCTCATCAAAGAGAAGGAAGGAATGTGGGGAAGAAGAAGAAGAAAACCCTGGGGAACAGAGGGGACCACAGTGGTGAAAATGGAGGAAATCACTGGGAGGGATGATATTGGTCCTTTATTTCCATAGCCTGGGTCACGAGAAAAGAGTTGGACAGGAAAGGACGTAGGAAGGAGTCCCCTGGCAGGTTAAGGAAGTTACATATTGTCACTGAAAAGCCTTGGACATCAGCCGTGCTGAGTTCCAGGTCAGTGTCAGGCAGAGATTAATTTAGTAAAGCCTGTGACCCAAAGTGATCTAGTCCAGCAGTGGTCAGCACCATGGATAGTCTCAAGGAGGCTTTTGTTTTGTGTCTAATCCCGCTGCCTCTGAGATGTGGCCTTATTTTTGTTTGTATTAAAAAGCAACAAAACAGTTACTGAGAGCTTACTATTGAACCAGGCATAATAACTAGTGCTGGAGAATGACAAAGGAGTGAGATAAAACCCTGCATGCAACTTACTACTGAGTCAAGTGTGATGTGTATGCTAGTAATCTCATCACATAGGACGCTGAGGCTGGAGGATAAGTGGTTCAAGACCATCCTTGGCTATACCATAAGAAAAAGAGAAAGAGGAAGCAGAATCTAACTATATACCTACATAAGTTAGAAACTTAATAACAGCTCATGTTTGTTAATTGATTATGGTGTACAAAGTATATGTTTATTGGCTAGAAACAAATTATTTTATCACTGTTATCTTTTCTTTAAGTCATCTATCTTGTGAAAAATAAGTCCAGAATTTAAACCCAGGTTTTCTGACTCTAATACCCCTACTTGTAATTGCTAGACTCTGTTGCCCACGCACCATGACCATGCCACAGAAGAGATGCTTCTCGGCAGATATGTAGGAAGGACATGTGAGAGATGCTGTAATTCAAATCTGGCACTGGAACAGGGAATTTCCTTACACAAGTGGCCTCTGGCCTGAGACTTGAGCAAATATATCAGTAAGAACATACAGCAGAAAACAAGGCATGCTTAGTGCTCGGCCTGGTGGAGATCTGCGTGCCAGCCTACTGATTCCTGCATCCCTCAGATTCTAATGCTTATGAAGAGGGGACTCAAGTAACTAAATGGAGACAAGACTGTGAGCTTTGCCCAGTTCCTCCCGCAGCACTGAGCTGCCAGGTGGAAGTTCTAAACATGCTGAGAGAACACTTTGCATTCCTGCACTTCACTCAAAGAATTAACATTCTGGTACAAGTGTGGATAGTAGGCCAATATCAATAAGCAGTATCTTTTAGCTACAAAATCCCTCTCATATAACAAAATGTAGTCACTAATGTAGTGGGATGGTCTGGTACGGCTTTATATTCAAATATAAGATTCTGTACCCTAAGGTCTGGTTGCTCCAAGACAATGAGATCCTCATGTATACAAGCTTTTGTTGTGTAAACTTTGCCCCTCAAGTTTTCCCTGATTGGTTAATAAAGATGCCTACAGCCTGGACTGGGTAAAGTTCTGGGGCTTGCCATCTGAGCCAGGGATGAGGAAGAAGATGCCATGGGTAGGTAGAACATGAATGAGGTCCCGGTCTGTTTGGATAAGAGTGGCCCAGGCAGAACATGTCAAGTGATATCTCAAGGTCATTGACAGAGAAGACAAAATAGCATAGAGGGTTGATATCTGCCCAGCTCTACTGCTTTACAGCTTCTTATAAATATGAAGGTTTGTGTCTTTTATTTGGGAAGCAAATGATCTAAGGTGGGGTAGAAACCCCCAAATAATATTTACCACAACACACTAATATAGAAGAAGAATGGTGCATCCTGGCCATGGGAGGGTGTTCCTGGAGTAAGGGATAAATCTGACATTTGTAAAATGAGGCACAGTAAATGGTCAGATTAATAGACTAAGAACCAGAATCATGGGATCCAGCTTGGGGTGTACCTTACCATGCAGAAGACCTGGGGTTTGAGCCAAGCACCATCAGAAACAAGTGAACAAGAGCCTATGTAATCATCTCAGGAGATGCCAGAAAAGCATTTAGTGAAATTTATGTATTTGATTTTAAAAATGTTTTTCATTAAAAAAAAATTTTGGCCAAGTCTACATAACCTGAACTGGTTTTGAACTTCTAATCCTCTTGCATCTACCTCCTAAGTGTATGGAATTACAAGTGTGTGACATCATACCTGGCCTGGTTATCTTATTTGTATAAATTAATAGTGCATACTGTGATGATTCAATATGTGTGCGTAATATGTAATACTCAAATCAGAGCAATTAACGTTTCTATCTCAAACATTAAAGTTTCTGAATTAACACATAATACTTGTATATACTTATAGGGTGTGGTCTGATTATCCAATGCATGTACGCAGTATGTGCTGCTTAAATAAATTACTTAATATTTCCATACCCCTTTTATAATCTCATCTTTGGGGCCTCTGAGTTGCTCTCTGTGTATACCTGTGAGCTCTAGCTTCCCCCACATATATACACTATTCTGGGGGACATGAGGAACATACTAGTTCTGTGTTTGGGTGCCCATTTGTCAGCTTCTGTGGATCACAGCACCCCTTGCTATTCTCAGTTTCTGGTAATCACTCTTATACCATCCACACTAGCTTTTAAAACATCTATATAAGGGAAGAACAAGTGTGCTTTTTTAATGGTGTGTGTGTTTGTGTGTGTGTGTGTGTATCTGTGTCTCTGTGTGTGCCTATGGAGGCCAGAGGTCCACATTGGTATCTTCCTCAGTCAGTGTCCAACTTTCAAATTTTTTTATTTTGATAATTTTATACACAGAATTGCATTGTATTTACATAGTTTCCACCTCATCCCCTTCCCTGTTCCAGTCTTTCTTCCTGTGCTCACACACATCTGCCTTTCAAATTCATGACCTCGCCTATACATACAAGTACATATACTTACCCCAGACCAGTTGTCTAAATGTACACCAGTTTAAGTTTTTTAGTGGTAACCTATTGGGGGGCCTCATTTCTGAAGAAAACTGATTTCCCCTGTCTCCACAGACATGGATTATATGTAGCTCTTTATCTATGGATGGAACCTTGTGAAGTTTCCCCCATGCACATGTTTTTGTCATGTCTAGAAAACTCTCAAAGTAGTTATCCTGGTCCCCTAGCTCTTACAGTTTCCAGTCCCTCTTTCACATATCCACTGAATGCTGGCTGTGTGACACATGTTTCATTTGGGGCTGGTCATCTCATGGCCACCCATTTTCTGCCATTTGATCAGTTGTGCTTATTTGTGAGTACTGCAAAAGGAAGTATCCCTGGTGAGAGGTGAGGACGGCATTTGAGCATGCATGGATGCCCCCTCCTCACTTTTGGGACGGGATCTCAGTGTTGTACTATTGTTTTTACTGTGATAAAATATTGTGGCAAAAATACTGTGGTAGGAAAGAAAGTTTATTTTATTTTACAGTTCCAGAGGCACAGAGCCCATAACAGCCTGGATGGCACGGCAACAGGCTAGCACTGGGGCAGGAGCTGGAAGCTGAGAGGACGCATCTCCACTGCATATGGGATGCAAGAGAATTGGATGTGGGGGAGAGCTATAAATACTCAAAGCCTGCCCCTAATAACAAACTTTCTCCAGCAAGGCTCCACAACCTAAACATCCACAATCTCCCCGAACACTGTAAACAACAGGGGGCCATGCCAACTGGTCAGAAAGCATCAAGGGTCTTCCCATCCCCCACTCTTCACCAACTCTGAGTTTACAGATGTATACAGCTACATCTGTCATTTTACATGGATGCTGGGAATCTAAACTCAGGGTCTCACTATGTACCCTTGGCTGACCTATCACTAACAGACTGGCCTTGAGTTGACAGAGATCTGCCTGTCTTTTCTTCCTGAGTGCTGGGATTAAAGGATTGCATCATCATGCCATTTTTTTTTCTTTTTAAAGAACCCCCAAGGTAAAAGGACAGTTGTGAAAGTTTAGACTGCAAATGTGATAGTCAAACATATTTATAGTCTTACACATTGCCTCTAAATTGAAAGGTAAAACCTATGTTGCATACTTATATCATCATTCATATTAAAACTACCAAACTTCATGAAAGAAGGAAGAGAGGTCATGTGGTGGTTTGAATACATTTGGCCCAGGGAGTGAGTGGTACTATCAGGAGATATTGCCTTATTGGGGAGTGTGGCCTTGTTGGAGGAAGTGTGTTACTGTGGGGGTGGCGTTTGAGACCTCCTCCTAGCTGTCCAGAGACAGTCTTTTCTGATTGTCTTCTGAAAAAGATTTAGAACTCTCAGCTCCTTCAGTACCACTCCTGTCTGGATGTTGCCATGCTTCCTGCCATGATGATAATGGGCTAAACCTCAAAACCCGTAAGCCAGTCCCAATTAAATGTGTTGTCTTTTAAGAGTTGCCTTGGTCATGGTATTTGTTCACAGCAACGGAAACTAATTAAGACAGGTCTCAATAAATACAGAGAAACTCTGCTCAGGTACTGAAAGACTAAGTCATCTTAAGATGTTCCCACTCCCTACCCAAAGCAGCCCAGATTGTTTACAAGACATTGTAAGACTGATTTTAAAGTTTACATGAAAGGAAGTAGAATCACCAAAAGAAATCTGAGAATAAAAGCAAAGTTGGTCTGACTTGATTTTTAGATCTTCAGTCAGACTGTAGTGTAAGCTAGGTGGTAATGCTTTTTGATCTGTTGTTGTGTTTTCTAATGTGGAAGTGGAGGAGTAGAATGACCAAGACTTCATTTTATACTCCGGAGATCTTAAAGCTTGTTATCTATAATCATTAGATTTTACATTAAAAGAATATTTCAATTCCTAAAATGAGAAAAGAGAAAAATTCAGGATGGAGGATTCTTAAATTTTAATAAATATAATAATAATAATAATAATAATAATAACACAACAACAACATTTAAGTTTGATAAGTGTAAACTTACTACATTGCTAAAATTAAAATTAATGCCTCAAGAACCTTTTCTAAATTTCTTTTTAAAATGTTGTCCCTAGTAAGATAACATATGGCCACATGTTGACAGTTCTGGAAATGAAACTCTGCTAAAGAGAAGTGTTGTTGGCTCCAATTGTTCTAACAAAAATTCCAGTGCCTGAGGATGAGCTTGGCATGGTCCATTGTTTAGAATGGGGTGTGACCTAGGAAAGGTTTCATGACCTGTAGGTTCAAGTCAAAGGTGACCAAAGAAATGCCTTTGACAAGGGGGTTGCCTTGCATTTTCTTGGTATATTAACAATTAGATTGGTAAATGCTCTAGGGGTAATGTTACTATGCCATATAGAAAATCAATATTAAAGTTCTAAGAAGTTCCCAATGCCTGAAAACTTAGGATTTCCTGATCTTTTGACATCTGTTAAAAGTCTCAATACTGTTGGGCAAAACCCTTTTCCAAACACACTAAGGTTGGTCTTACAGCTTTCCTGCATCTTGGCTTCAAAGCAATTTCAGTAGTAACTGCTATTCTTAATAAAGTATATCCTTATGCTGTGGAGATGGCTCAGTGGGTAGAAAGCTGGCTGTAATAAACATGAAGACCTGAGCTCACCCCCACCCCATGCTGTCCCACTTTGCTTTCTGTTGCTGTGATAAAAGACCAACCAAACCCAGGTTGAGAGAGGACGGATTTATTTCAGTTAACATCTTACAGTCTATCATCTAGAGAAGCAATGCAGGAACCTGGAGGCAGGAATGGAAATGGAGGCCAGGGAGGAATGCTGCTTCCTGGCTTCTTTCCATTGCTTCCTCAGCTTGCTTTCTTATACAATAGCACAGGGCTACCTGCTCAGGGGTGGTGCCTCTGTGGATTAGACACTCCCACATCAATCATGAAGTAAGGGGTGCCCATAGGCAATTCTGATGGTAGCAATTCATCATCTGAGGAACCCTAGTCTCTGGTGACTGCAGTTGATGTCAAGTTGACAAAAACAAACTATCATGTGGAAAAGCAGACACAGCCCCTCCATCTGTAACTCCAACATTTGTGGGGTGGAGACAGACAGATCCCAAGAGTTTGCTGCCCACTACAATATAGCCAAAAACAAGCTCTGGGTTCATGGAGAGGTCAGGTCTCAAAAAATAGGATGGGTAGCAATAGAGGAAATCACCCAAATTGACCTCTGACTGCTACAGTACACAAAGATCCAAATACACTTGAACACATGTTCATTTGGATGCAAAAGCACATGCATACAACACACAAACAGAGAGAGACAGAGGAGAGAGAGAGAGAGAGAGAGAGAAGAGAGAGAGAGAGAGAGAGAGAGAGAGAGAGAGACAGAGACAGACAGACAGACAGACAGACAGACAGACTTCCTAAGCCTTTCAAGGATATCCTGCAGGGCATGGTGGTGTGTATGTGTAGCTGTAATCCCAGAATTTGAGGAAGTAGAGATAGGAGAATTCAAAGTTCAAGATTACCCTGGGCTACATGAAACCTATCTCAAAAAGGAAAAAAAGAAAAAGAAAGAAGGAAAAAAGACAGAAAGAAAGATGACCTGTGATTTTTAACCTTATTTCCATGGCAACCTGAGAAGCTATGGAAACACCACAGGGAATAAAGACAGAAAACCAAGAGATAAAATTCATGTTTTTAGCAGAAAACCAGAATTGATGGTGGACTAATTATAGTTAGAGTATAGCTTTATTCCTGCTGCTAACAAAATATACAAGACTGGAGAAATTATAAACAGAAATGTATTTCTCCCCTTTCTGGAAACTGAGGCATCCAAAAACCAAGGTGCTAGTGGATTTGATGTCTGGTCGGGTGGGGCACTGCTCTGTGCTCCCAGGGATAGACACCTTGTTGCTATGTCCTCCAGAGGACATGGATTCTGGGTCATCACAGGCAAATGATCAAAAAGCAATGACTTATTCAAACCTCCCCCCGCCCCCAGACCTGCTTTCCAATTCCATCGTCTGGGGTATAGGTGCCATCACACAAACTTTGAAGGATTACATTCAAGCCATGTAGGGCAACCATTCAAATCTCCTCAGACAGTAGTTAAAACAGTTTATGAGACTATTAAGACATTTTGTTTTCCGTAAAGACCATCTGAAAACCAGCTTCCTTGTCTCTTCCAAGTCTCAGTGCTTTCCAGTTTGTAAACTTTGAGTTAAATGCAAAGGAGATGTCCCTTTTCTCCTATCTGGATGTTGTTCTGTCATAAACAGTGGTTGTGGCAGGAGCTGTCACCATCAGAGTCACACAGTCAATCTCATAGAGCCGTGCAAACAAAGTGGAACGAAGGTTTTGAGAATGTGTGTGCGGCACAGTGTGAAAAGGTTATTTCTCGGAGCAGCTCAGAGCATGTGCATTTCCAAGGCTTCTCTTCTAAATGCTCTGGTTCTTGCTGCCTCCTTAATGAAATATCACAGAATTTATGGGTTGGGTTGAGATCCAGAGATGGCTGCCACACAAAGACCGCCATTTTGTAAACGAGTGTGCACTTCACTCCTCATGTTCTTGCCTTACCCCAGAAGTAGAAGAACAAATTACAGGACTTTGATTGGATGAAATATGGCTATCGACTTCTGCAAGAGCAAATGAGGCACACTTCAGGTGCCAAGTGCCAGCCAGTGTTTCTGGTTCCAAATGAAGCCCTGGGCAATGTCAGACAGCCCTTCCTAGGAAATTGAGCTTGTCTCGAAAAGGGAACTTGAATGAGTCTGTCCCTTGGGAGGCAGTTTATTGACCATTATCATCAAATTGGCAAAGAATAAGGGTGAGGGGTAGTGCTAAGATGGATCCCAGAAGAAATCTGTCAAGATTGAATTTCTTGGGATTTTGGCAAGATTTGTGATTGTGGATAGAATAGTGATGGCTAGTTAATGAGCACATCACATGCCTAGCCTCAGGCTAGAAACCTCATAGGAGTCAATCTATAACATTCAGCGAGGTCAGTGCAATGATGGTGGTGATGATGATATAATTATTGATTAGCTTCATCAATTATCCATATTTACATATATGGAAATGGTGGACACTTTACATTGGAATCTGAGGCACCAGGCCGTATCTCTAGAATGTGCTTCTCTGTCTTGGTCTTTGTTCTGCAGACTCTCTGATGTGTCTCATGGGGCTTGTCCTCTGTGGGTGCATTTTATGCACAATTCTGCCTCACACCTATAAAAGTTCGGTGCCTCATCTTTCCTGGATAAGTGTCAGAAGCATTCTCTTCAGAACTCCTCATTCAAATGTATGAAGAGACTGGAAGTGTAATTATCTAGTTGGGATAAGGTAGTTAATTTGAGGCTCAATATACTAATGTGACCAAGTTTGATAGGTTTTTATCTTTATTCTCTTGCTGAAGGTCTATTTAAAATATTTTTATTCATCCTTTGAGAATTTTATACAATGTACTTTGATTTTATTCACCCCCAACTCCTCCCTTAACTCCTCTCAGATTCATCCTAAATTTCTGTCTGCTTTAAAAATATTTTTAAATTTAATAACCCATCAACTCTGATTTATGATGTTCATAAACTTCTGAGCCTGGGGCCATTCAATGGAGAGTGATTGATCTACCAGGAGTGATTGATCTACCACATCCTTAAGGAAAACTGACTCTCTCTTCCCAAAGAGCAATCAACTGTTCATGGTTTCTTAGTTGGGTGGGAGCTGACAAATCAATAACCACTCCATGCTAGAATGTTGACTGTCTTGATCTCATGCAGACCACAGATGCTGTGAATTCTTGTCATGTTTAGAAGACTGTTGTGTCATGTAATGCTTTCCTGAAGCAGACTCATGTGATGTTTTACTGAAGCAGACCAGTGAGAGGACATGTGATACTTGCAGGGAGTAAGACCCAACAGACAGTGATGGGGCATTTATATTGCTAGCTCTGAAACACTTTGTTGGTCTCACTTGTTTGCTTATCTTCACTTCACTGAGAGAGGCGGCACAGCAGAGAACTTTCCCCCGCATTCCAGTTGTTTCTGGTTGCTTCTGATTCAGTGAAGTCCTGGCTATTTCTGCTGGATAATGCCATGCTGCTATGCTGATTTTTGTTTGGTGGCACTTGAAGTGGACTGCTGGTATCCTGACAATGAAGATTGGAATTGCCCCAAAGTAACTACTTCTAAACAGATCAATATCCCATTGTCCTATTACTATCTTTTCTTCCCAGTCTTTGGGCAGTGGGCTGATGGTGGGGGATCAAAGTGTTTGAGAACCTTTATTAAAGTAGATTTTGGAAAATCTAAGCCTACAGATAACAGGTAACATGTATTTAATATAGTAGGCTAATCATAAATAATATTTGTTACCATCTGGAAAATTATAACACTTGAGTAACTAATAATTCATAGCAACTAATAATTCATAGCTCATAAATGTCAGAAACAGAATGTCGTTGTTTTAACGAGAATGGCCCCACAGGCTCATATATTTGAATACTTAGCTCTCAGTTTGTGGAACTATTTGGAAGGATTAGAAGGTGTGGCCTTTTTGGAGGGGGTGTGTCACTGGGGGAAGCCAGTTCCACTTGTAGCTGAACCTGGCAATGTTGTCCATGTGGTTTTGGTTTTAGAGTTATAGAGGATATATGAGCAAAGGAGTCATAAAATCTTCCTCAGTGGTGATGGAGAGCAGCTAAGGATAAGCATATGGTAGGGAAGTCTGTGCATGGAACCACTTGAGAGGCCATTGTGTGAATCCATTAAAGTGAGGCCTGAATATACTGGAGACACTAAGATGTTAGAGGTGCTAGAGTCATGGGATATCTGCCAAGAAGAGCTGTATACAGAGAGTGGAACCAGACCAGAGAAAAGAAACGTGTGTAGGCAGCAAATCTGAGAAGGAAGTGTACTCTAAGCCCATTGAGATCAGACACAAAGCTACAGGACTTGGAGTTTGCTCTCCTGGTTTTAGTTTTGCTTTGGTTCAGTGTTTCCTCACTGTGCCCCATTCTTCTTTTTAGAGTGGTAATGTATATTCTGTGCCATCGTATGTTGGAAATACATAATTCACTTTTTGATTTTTACAGGGGGTTACAATTAAGAGATCAGCTTGAGTCTCAGAACAGACTATGGATTTTGGACTTTGAAACAGATTTGAACTCAAAGACCATAAAGACTTCTGAAGTTGGACAAAATGCATTTTGCATTCTGATCTGGTTACAAGCCTATGGCGGCTGGGGGTGTGGTTTGAATGAGAAGGCTTCATGTGTTTGAATACTTGGTTCTCAGTAGAACTGTCTGTGAAGGATTAGGAGGTATCCTCTTGGAGGAGGTGTGTCACTGGGGACAGGCTTGAGATTTCAAAAGACCCATGTTATTCCTAATAATGTGTCCTCTGCCTCCAGCTTGGTCTGAGATGTGAGCTCTCAGTTTCTGCTCCAGCCACCTGTTCCTATGACTTCACTCCACCATGTGACTCGAACCTCTTGGAACCATAAGCCCAATTAAATTGTTTCTTTTATAAGTTGCCTTGGCCATGGTGTCATAGACAGTAATAGAAAAGAAACTAAGACATGGGATTTGAAATGAGAACTTCAAGCGTGAGCCCTATGCCCAAATCCATTTGAAAGATTAATATCCTGCCTTAAGTCCTGTATGATACCTCACAGGACAACAGATCAAGTAACTTCAAAGAGCCCACTGTCTAGCTATTGTCTTTAATAACTGTTAAGTCATTCTTTAAGAGATGCCACTCAGGATGCAAATGCAATAGTTAACTACACCTTGGCCTAATTGCAATAGGAAGCCCTTAGGAGGTAGGGGGTGGCGGACCCAGGTCTGGATAGGGAAGAAGTACAGCTCACCTTATAGAAACAATTTATTTTCCCAGAGTTCTCAGGTGCTAGGGTTCTTCAGGCAAGTGTGGAGTCAACATTAGGAGTGAGAGCAGGTGAGTGACTCAGACTTGAGCATGAATAGATGCTGAAATGGGAAGTCTCTTGCAGGACTGTGTCAAGAGCTTAGATATTATTGTAACAGTTGTCTATTGCTTTAATAGATTACTCAAGACCATGTAATTTATAAGAAAAAAATTTATTTCTCTTATCGTTCTGGATTTGGGGAGTCTAATATTTGGGGAGGGTCTTGAGCTGCATCCTGACAGGATGTAAAAGCAAGAGAGCAAACAGATATGTGTAGCAGGGAATAGTTAATCCACTTTGAACTCCCTTCTGGTGGATGCTGAAGCCTCTAGCCACCTGCTGGAGCTCTCTGGATTTGTGAATGAAATACACACACACACACACACACACACACACACACACACACACACACACAAACTTCACACCAGCTAATTTGGTACTCCTTACTTGGTTAATGGTAGGTACTTCTAAACCTCTCTGCAGCTAACATACATTCCCCTCTGGTATTCCTGAGTTAACATCTATATTTCATCTCTGCTACCCCAGACCCAACCAGAGGAGTGGCCCCTAAGGCCACTTTCCCAGGTTCATACATGTCCGTGGGCCTATAAGTCTGCTCTTTTTGCTTTCCCTGTCATGGCAATTCTGTCTGTACTTCTTCCCTCTTGGTCCCTTGCTCATGCAATCTAAAAGTCCCACCTCCATCTCCTTGCCCAGCCATTGGCTGTATAGTAATTCTTTATTATGAATCGAAGCCAGCTGGGGTAAGGACCCTCAGTATCTGGAAGTGCAGCTTTTGGGAGCCAAATTAAGACAAAACATTAGGACCAAATTTTAACAGACATGTGTGGAAGAGACAGAACCTAACAGGTAGCCTCATTTTGGAATAATCTACTCTTGTGACTAATCTAGTCCTGGTAAAGCAGGAAGTCAGTCATTCCTTTCACGTGTGTAAATCCTGCACCAAAAGATTTTATAAAGATTTCTCTGCCTTGAGCACTGGCACACTAGTGATTGTGTGTGTGTGTCTGACTTCCACATCATTTGAGAGCGGGTCTCTTTCTTGTTCAGTGCTGTAGAGAGGTGACATAGCTCAGGAGCGTCCAGGATTTTTCTAGTCTCCTCCTCCCATCTCTCTGTAGGAATGCTAGGGTTACAGATGTGTACAGATGTATGCTACATGCCTGGGGAGTCAAACTTAGATCCTCGAATTTGTGCAGCAAGGGTTTTGCCTGCTGAGACATCTCCCAGCCCTCCCTAGTGATCAAGTTCTTACATGAAGTTTGCAGGTGACAAATCTTAGAAGATATTATCTTCCGGTTTACTAAGAGGTGTGGGATGTTTTTAATCGGAGATAGAGGTGAGCACATGACTTATTTGTCCAATCATTTGACAGCAATTAGAAGGGTCATCCGTTATAGTTTCCAGATCTGTAGCTGCCCAATATGTACTTTTGAGTAAACCTTTCAATGAATGACAACATGCATGCAGAAAAGTGTGTGCAACATACGCATCCAGCATATTGAACTGTGTGGAGACATAATGTGTGGCTGCCACCTGGGTTACTCTTTCGTATATCCCCAGCACTCTACAAGGTTTTCTCATATAGTTAGTGCTTCTTCAGAGGTACTCAAGATTCTGATTCACCGTACATTGCTTTTTAATTTGATATAGAACCATATACTGTATATCCTTTTTTTAAACATGTTTTTTTAGAATATCATGCAGAAATACTGTATTTAAATCATTTTGACCCCACCATCATCTGTCCCCTCCAATTCTTCTCATATCCTGTTACCATATCCTCTCTCAGATTCATGACTTCTTTTTAAATTATTATTGTTTTAAAACACATACATATACAGTCTATTTAGTGTTGCATCTATTTAGACGTATTTAAGGCTGACTAATTGGGATTTGATAACTTATCGGGGAGCTTGTTCCTGAGGAAAAGCGATTCTCATGCTCTCTCTGTTTCTTCCTCTTTCTCTGCAGTCATTGATTGACTGTAGATATTCATCTAGGCTGTGTGACCATGCTGGCATGTTGATTGATCTGTTCATACTTCACTCTTGTTTATGTAGCCATATGTTGAGCATTCATGACTGCAGTATCATGACTGTAGACACTTCTGTCATGACTAGAAGACACGGTCTTGCATCAGTGTCCTCTGGCTCTTGTGCTTTTCTCCCCCTCCCCAACCCTGCCAGCTTTCTCTGATTTCCTTGAGCTATAGGTGTAAGGGTTGCATTGTAGATGTATCAGTTGGTGCTGGGCAAACCCTGGTCACATATTCTCTGCATATGAACCAGTTGTAGCTGTCTGCAACAGCTTCTGTCTGCTAAAAAAAGAAGCATCTCTCATCCCCAGGTCCTGATCAAAGAAGCTTCTTTTTGTACAGATGAAGATCATGCACTGTTTATTGTTAGGCTTTTACTCTTAGCAAATGTGAGCTTCATCTGTGTTTCACCCATTCACATACATTCCATATAGTGTTTTCACTCCATTGCTACATACTATTTAATTACATGAATAAACCACAACTCACTGAGATAAGTTTATTTCGATTGTTCTTAATTTGAGACAAGCATAAATAACAGTTGTGTGTCCTTTCTTGTTCTCAGTGTATTTCTACACCAAGAGCTCTCAGGTTAGGGCTATTGCCTTTCCAAAGTAGAAACTGGCACTGCGTTGTGCACATTCTGGTGTGCAGTGACACGCTCCCTTCAGACACTTCTGCTGACATCACACTGAGGGAAACCTCACAGTATGCAGATGAGAGGAATGGTGGAGAGTGGCCAGAGGACCTGTGTTTCCAGTAGAATGCAGTGGTGGCATCCTGTGATGTTCTCTCTAATCTGTCCTGGGAAGTCCCAACACACTGCTTCTCAGTCCATGCCCAGACCTCAGAGCTGATTCTCTTACCATCACCAGGATTCTTGCAGGGCATTTATTCATTTTCCAGACTGCTTGAAGAACCTAGAATGAGGCTCCTACTTCTGACTATAAGAATAAGACCAGACAAGCCATATTTGACAGTATGGGCACAGGAGATGGTCCTCCCCTGAAAAATAAAATTGGAAACCATAATATACAAGCAAATAATGTTCACCCAAAACATGAAACAACAAGTTGACAAAAATACCACTGAATTAATTTTGTTGGCCATCTACTGCTGGGTATGGGCTACCTTAAGTATAGTTAATATTCCCATTGAGACCTTAATGGAAACAATTAATTTTTCCTTTGCAAGTCATTGTCAGTTGGAAATAGCTTCTTGTCTAGTGTAGGAGATCAAGTCCACTTCCCACTCAGGACTGGGATCTTGCATGACTTGAACTTGTGCAGCCCCTGTCCATGCTGCCACAGACTCTGTGAGTCCATGTAGTTTGTCTGTCCTGCTGTGTCTGGAAGGCAGTGTTTCCTTGGTGTCCCCATTCCCTCTGGCTCTTAGACTCTCTCTGCCTCCTCTCCCACATGGCTCCCCTAACCCTGAGGGAAGAGGTTTGATAAAGACATCCCATTTGAGACTGAGTTTCCCAGAGCCTCAATTCTGCACATACACTTGGACTTTAGTTCTGTCCACCGCTAGTACACCTCAGTGTGTTCTGGTCTGGAGTGCCTCAGATCCTGGTGTGTGGATGGAGTCCATCTCTGGCACTGGAAGTGGAGAGTTGGCTTGGTTAAATTTCTATTGCCGTGAAGAAAAACCATGACTAAGGCAACTGGAGAATGTATTGGAGGCTTGTAGTTCCGGAGGGTGAGTCCACGACCATTGTTGTAGGGAGCATGGTAGGCATGTTGCTGGGGCAGCGACTGAGAGCTCACATTGCACCCACATGCATGAGGCAGAGAAAGCTAACTGGGAAGGATGTGGGCTTCTGAAACCTCAAAGCTCATCCCCTATTCCAAGAAAGCCACACCCCCTAATCTTTCCCAAGTAGTTTCACTAATTGAGGACCAAGTATTCAAACATAGAGCCCATGGGAGCCATTTTTATTCATACTACAACAAGATCAAATGATTTTATTAAAAAATATATAAAGTGTACATATGAGGCTGGAGCTATGACTCTGCGGTCAAAAGTATTGGTTGGTCTTGCAGAGGACCTGGGTTCATCCCCAGTACCCACATGGCAGCTCTCAACCATAACTTCAGTCTCAGGGGCTCTAATGTCCTCTAAATGGCCTCCAGGGGTACTGAATGCATATGGTGCATAGATATATGCAGTCACCCAAACACACACAAAATGAAATAAAAAAATTAAAGCTCACACATATCATTAAACTATGTATTTCTTTACTATTGTATTACTATTATACCTACCCCCTCTCACAAACACACACATATCTATACACACACACACACACATGCCTACATTTTAAAGAAATCTTCCTCCTGTACTACGTGAGAACTAATATGGTTATAGAATCTCATTATTTGCCACAGGCAAACATATGCTACTCTCTGTGTGTATGTGCCTGTGACATATTTACTGCCTCGGAACATGAAAAGTTTACCACTTAAAATAAACTATGACAATCTAAAGGCATACAGTTGGATAATAAGCTCCAGCACGGTGGTTCTCCGGGCATCTGAGAACCTGTTAGCTCTGACCTGGAGTATTCAGACTGACTCACCCTCCAATGTGCTGGAAAACGGCTTTCAGGAACCTAGAAGGTGTACATGGACACCCAGGGTGAGGCGATATGCCATAACATCTGTTGAGGGGGAAGAGGGAGGGCACAGGATATTGAGTGCTAAATCTGGGGAACATCCTGGCAAACTGGGACACGATGCCAAAGAGAGACGAGCCGACAAGCTCACAGACTGGGAGCTGCTTTATCAGGGTGCCATCTAGGAGAGCCATTGTCTGGCTGGTTGTGCAGTTTGATGCCTGGAGAAAAGAAGATCTCCGATTGGCTGTGATAGTTGACATTCAAATCAAATATTCAAACTTGGGCTAATCACGGGGCCACGGAGGCAGGACCTGCAAATAAGATGGCAGCTCTCTTCCCAGATTACCTGAAGGGAAGAGGAGGAAGAAGATGTGCAGCAAAACCAGCCACTCTGCTTTGCTACTCAGAAGCCTGTGGTGTCTCACTGACTACTCAGTGCAGCTATCACAGGCCATCTTAATTGACCCAGCTAAACTCAAAACCCCGCTCTCTCAGCGTACCTCTCCCATCACCTCGTTCTCTCCTCCTACAGGAAACTGCACTGGCCGAGTTGGCCCTGTACTTTACTGATATGGATTATCCACTCCCACAGTTTTATTTATTAAAAGTCTTATTTTCCATTCTATTCACCACATAAACTGTGAATGCCTCATTTGTATGGAGAGGTATTCCAAGAATCCCAGGAAATCGCTGGGTGGGTTCTTATCAGCAAAGAAGTTGAACTTGTACATTTACCAAGGGTATGTGACATTCCTCAGGTGGAAGATTGAGGGTTGAGTTCCCCAGATCAGGCAGAGAAGAGGAAGCCCTGCTTTAAAAAAAAGGGGGGGGGTGACCCCTCCATTTTACACCGAGCTCAGAGGAGTTATCTGGACATGGTAGACTGTGACCTTCAGAAGCGAGATGCAACAACTGTCCATGGCCATTCTAAGGGAAGTGTGTACACATCATGTTCAGTTGTTTAAGATGGTCACTGCACAAAGCTCCCTGAACAGAGTCATAGACATTTAAAGGAAGACATGCTTCTTACTTAAATAAAGGTCCTATCTCTTACTGATTTTCAAGGTGGTTTGCACCAAAGGGTACCTTTCCTAATCTCTTCTCCCAGGGTGTGTGTCTTGTTTAATATGAACACAATGGTAGAGCTCTGATCTTACTTCTAGAAAGGACCTTCAGTGACACATAGTGTACATCTGGGTCCTGCAAACCTGACTGGTGACATGAGAATGGAAAAACAACAGATGCACACACAAAAGCTGGGATCTGGTGGGCTGTGCTCATTCAGATGGGAAGGTACCTACTCTGCAATGCAAAACTCAGCTCCAGTAAAAGAGGAGGGATTAGCTGGTCTCATTTGGAGGTTCCTATAGTGAGCAATCTCAGGTTGCATTCATCCATGAGGAGAGAGCTGAAGTTGTCAGTTATACACACTGGGCAATCATTTGTAAACACCCTACTTGGGCCAGCGATCCCTCTGAGCCCCATACCCAGCAGGTTTTACCATTTTCATGGGTTGGAGTACTAGGGTCCTAAACATTTCTGTGTGCATGTAAATAACACATATTCACTCAGAACTTCATCTTTCCTACCCTTAAATAATAAGAAAATGCAAACCTACTTCCATGTTTCAGTATAGATGGATAAAATATTTATGTTTAGTGTTTGAAGGAAAAGCTTTGGTTATTGGGAACATTAGTAGGTGAAACATCAGAAATACATGATTTTATTATCTGTCTTAGTTAGGGTTTCCTTTGCTGGGAAGAGACACTGTAACCAAGACAACTCTTACAAGGGCAGACATTTAACTGAGGCTGGGTTACAATTTCAGAAGTTCAATCCATTATTATTATGGTGGAAAGCATGGCGGCATCTAGGCAGGCATGGTGCTGGAAGAGCAGAGTGTTCTACATCTTCATCCAAAGGCAACCAAGAGAGAAGGCTGTTTGACCAAAAGGACAGTGTGTGTGTGTGTGTGTGTGTGTGTGTGTGTGTGTGTGTGGAGGGTAGTACAAGGAGGGATAACCCTTTTAAGCTTTATTATTGAGAGAATATAGAAGTGCTTCTGTGCGGAAGATGGGCACCCTGTATTCTCTAGCATCTGCCTCAGTTCTTACTGAATCTTTACTAGTTTCCATATCTATAACCCATCAAAATGACAATTCCCAAAATAATTTTCTGTTGGGCGAAGAAAAGGATCCTGGTAACGCTTCTCCTTTGGTTGACAGTGTTGGAGCTCCGAGAGTGACATCTCCTGGAATATGGCATTTTTTTTCCATGCTGCAGAATTTAATCTAAAGGAAATCAAAATGCCTCAGAGCCATGGTCCCTCTGCCTTACCTTTCCCCTCCTTACCTCATCTGCTTTAAGATTGAAAAGGAACACAAGTGTCCTCTCTCCACCCTTAAGGCCCTCTGTCTATCTGGGCACACTTGGTCAGAGAGTTTCTCCATTTTCAGAAAGAGTTTCTTTATAAGATTTTGTCTGTTCCTTGGGTTCATTCAAATTTTGATGTCTGTCTCTAGAGCCATTTGTTTGCCTGGTCACCATTTAGGCCCCTTAAGTTTGTTTACAATTCTCCTTCCCTTCTTTCCTACAGAAAAGGGCCAAAGAAGTTTCTGGATTGTTTTGGATTTGTGGGTAATTATACCATGTGACTGTTTTCTCCAGTTTGTCTCCTCACTACACTCCAGTTAATCTGAAGAGATGATGGAAATGTTTTCTTCCCCCCCCCCCACACACACATAGTACTTCCCCAAGAACCCAGTGCTGAGACATTTCTGAATGACAGAAACCACAGGGAAAGATCACTACAGAAACTTTGTGTCCATTCAAATTTCCACAGACAGTAGCAATTGGGAAAAATAAATAGAAACATCCTTTCTGTCCCTAAAAGATAAGACCTGAGTTTGGGGTTCTTAACCCTGTAGCTCAGGTTGAATCTGACCCACTCAAACCAAATGAAGCATTTTGGATAGCTCAGAAAAAATTTCTCCTCCCTTGCTCCCCTCCTCCTCTCCCTCTCTTCTTTCCCACTCCCTACATCCCTCCCTTATATCTTCTTTCCTCCTCCCTTTTTCCCTCCCTACTTCCTTTCTTTCCTTCTTTGACCTTCTTGTCTTCTCATCCTTCTCCCCTTCTTCCTTGTGATTTTTGTGAACTTATTGAATCATGTCTCTTCCTGGGAATAGTAATTAGGGTTTCCAGATATAGCAGTTCAATGTTGATTTTCCCCTCTTAGTTTGCCCAGAAAAACGCAAATAGAATGCTTTAAAAATTATCAGTGAGATGTAGGGCAGGTGGAGAGTGTGGAGCTAAGAGTATTGATAAGAGCATACTTGTCCAGGCAGGAGATAAGCAGTGTCCAGCAATTGTGTCTATAAGGCAGTTGAAATTGAACAACATGTGTGTCTGTGTTTTGTATCCATGGATTCAAGGGAATCTGGGTGAGGGCTGGTAGTGTGGCCTGTTCCTGGAGTTAAGGTGGGGTAGCGAAAGCTACACACAATAAATGGTGTCCAATGTGTGTCGAGAATCCACTATCAATTTAGGAATTCTCAGATGGAGTACACACAGTGATATAAGTCTAGAAAGAGGGGAAATTTAATTTTTCAGTGGAGCTGAGTGAGTCACATGGTTTCAGCACAGGAAAACTGGAACAAAGAGACACAGCTGCTAGGCAGAGATTTACCCTTCTAGGAGACTATGAGAAACAAACAAAAAAGCTGCCTGTCTCCAGCCAACAGATATCAAAGGATAGATTTTTTTTTTTTTATTGAAAAATTTTTTATTTTTTACATTTCAGATGTTCTCTCCTTACCCCATTTCCCCCCTCCCTCCCAGGAACTCACTATCCCTTCCCCCCTCTTCCCGCCTCCACGTTGGTGTACCCCCACCCACCCTCCCCTGTACCTCACCTCCCCACCCTCGAGTATCCCCCCCCCCCACGACGTCCAGCCTTCATGGGTCAAAGGATCTCTTCTCCCACTTATATATAGCTCCCTTGCCTATATAGCTGGAGCCTTGAGACCCTCCCTAAGCACTCCCAGGCTGGTGGCTTAGACCCTGGGGGCTCTGGTTGGTTGGGATTGTTGCTTTCCTCATGGTGTCACGAACAAATAGGAAAGGAAGAAGTCAAAATATCACTATTTGCAGATGATATGATAGTATACTTAAGTGACCCCAAAAACTCCACCAGAGAACTCCTAAACCTGATAAACGACTTCAGCAAGGTGGCAGGTTATAAAATCAACTCGAACAAATCAGTAGCCTTCCTCTACATGAAAGATAAACAGGCTGAAAAAGAAATTAGGGAAATGACACCCTTCACAATAGTCACAAATAATATAAAATACCTCGGGGTGAATCTAACCAAGCAAGTGAAAGATCTGTATGACAAGAACTTCAAGTCCCTGAAGAAAGAAATTGAAGAAGATCTCAGGAAATGGAAAGATCTCCCATGCTCATGGATTGGCAGGATTAATATAGTAAAAATGGCCATCTTGCCAAAAGCAATCTACAGATTCAATGAAATCCCCATTAAAATACCAACTCAATTCTTTACAGAACTTGAAAGAGAAATTCTGAAATTTATTTGGAACAACAAAAAACCCAGGATAGCGAAAACCATCCTCAACAATAAAAGAACTTCTGGAGGAATCGCCATCCCTGACATCAAGCTGTACTACAAAGCAATAGTGATAAAAACGGCCTGGTACTGGTACAGAGACAGGCAGGAAGATCAGTGGAATAGAGTTGAAGACCCAGAAATGAACCCACAGAACTATGGTCATTTAATCTTTGACAAAGGAGCTAAAACTATCCAGTGGAACAAGGACAGCATTTTCAACAAATGGTGCTGGTTCAACTGGAGGACAACATGCAGAAGAATGCAAATCGATCCTTTCCTATCTCCTCGTACAAAGCTCAAGTCCAAGTGGATAAAGGACCTTCACATAAAACCAGACACACTGAAACTAATAGAAGAGAAAGTGGGGAAGACCCTCGAATACCTAGGCACAGGGGAAAAGTTCCTGAATAGAACACCAATGGCCTATGCTCTAAGATCAAGAATTGACAAATGGGACTTCATAAAATTGCAAAGCTTCTGTAAGGCAAAGGACACTGTCAATAGGACAAAACGGCAACCAACAGATTGGGAAAAGATCTTTACCAATCCCACATCCGATAGAGGACTAATATCCAATATATACAAAGAACTCAAGAAATTAGACTCTAGACAACCAAATAACCCTATTAAAAAATGGAGTAAGGAGCTAAACAAAGAATTCTCAATTGAGGAAATCCGAATGGCCGAGAAGCACTTAAAGAAATGTTCAGCATCCTTGGTTATCAGGGAAATGCAAATCAAAACAACCCTGAGATTCCACTTCACACCAGTCAGAATGGCTAAAATAAAAAACTCAGGTGATAGCAGATGCTGGCAAGGATGTGGAGAAAGAGGAACACTCCTCCATTGTTGGTGGGATTGCAAGATGGTGCAACCACTATGGAAAACAGTCTGGCGGTTCCTCAGAAAATTGGACATATCACTACCTGAGGACCCAGCTATACCACTCCTGGGTATATATCCAGAAGATGCTCTAACACATAACAAGGAAATATGCTCCACTATGTTTATAGCAGCTTTATTTATAATAGCCAGAAACTGGAAAGAACCCAGATGCCCTTCAACAGAGGAATGGATACAAAAAATGTGGTACATTTATACAATGGAATATTACTCAGCTATTAAAAACAATGAATTTGATAAATTCATATATAAATGGATGGAACTAGAAAATATCATCCTGAGTGAAGTAACCCAATCACAAAAGAACATACATGGTATTCACTCACTGATTATTGGATTTTAGCCCAGAAGCCTGAAATACCCAAGATTCAACTCACAGACCACATAAAGCTCATGAAGAATGATGACCAAATAGGGGAGCCTTCAGTCCTTCTTAGAAGGAGTAACAAAATACTCAAGGGTGCAAATAAGGAGACACAGTGCAGGACAGAAACTGAAGGAGGGACAATCTACAGACTATTCCACCTAGATATCCATCCTATGTGCAGTCACCAAAGGTAGAGCTTGATGTGGATGGCAGGATGTACACGCTGACAGGAGCCTGATATAGCTGTCTCCTTAGAGGTCTGCAAGAGTCTGACATACTCAGAGGCAGATGCTCACAGCTAACCATTAAACTGAGCATGGAGTTCCCAATGGAGAAGATAGAGTAAAGGATAGATTTTTAAAATTTGATTTAACTGTTTTTAGGATTGAAGAGAATATACAGATTTTCCCCAAGCCATGTGGGAATTTTCCCCCCTGCGGTTCTGAACTAATACAAAGAGTTTAGGCTCAGAGGTGCTGGGATCCCCTGCTGTAGACAGGCTGCTTGAAGGACAGCAAAGAGAAGCAGACAATAGAGGCTGCTGGCCTCCAACAAGCAGACAATCAAAGGATAAATATAAATGATGTCTGATTTAACTGTTTTTAAGGATAGAAGGGAGTATAATGGCGATTGTTTAAATGTTTTTAAGTATACATGAAATAAAGAAATCCAGTCCTTTGATCTCAAATGTAGGAAGCAAAGGCAAACAGATAGAAGGGAGATGGAATGAAAATGCTTTAAAGCAAATCTAAAAAGGTCTATGCAAGGATAAATATTCAACTTCTTTGAATATTATTATTTGAATCCTTTCTTCAGGGATTGCCATGGATTCCAGGTCATCTTGATTCATTCAACCTTTCAGAGGGCTCTAGTCTGAACCTTAGTCAAACCCTGAGCCTTCTAAACATACAGAGGCTGGATAACAGATGCTAAAGCTAGCTTTCTTAAGTCTAACCAAATTTTCTAATTTTCCTACCCCTCCACACCCCTTTAAGAAATTTTTTCATTGCCCCCATTCAACAGGAAGAAGTTGTGGAGAGTGGTCAGCCCAATTCCATGGGTTGGAGTGTCTGGTAATGTTTATTTTACAAATTATAGAAGAGTTGTCATTTTAAGGGATAATTTGGGAATGGGCATAATTTTGAACAGGGAAGAAATAGGTGGTATAGATTACTAAATTTTATCCTTGAACAAAGCATTGTGTAGTCATAATCTTAATTGATAGAAATCTTTATAATTGATACAAAGTTAAAGTTATTATTTCTTATGTTGGTACAGAACTTATTCTGATACAGATTTAAGGTTTTAATTGGTGTGAATTTCTTATGTTGATACAAAATTTGAGATTAATGTTGTTACTATTAGGTAGGCATTGTGCCTATGGAACTCATTTAAAAATACAAAGCTTAGACCCAGCCCTTATAATAACTGCTATTACAAACTATTTTTAGATGATTAAACAACACAAGTTAAGGGTCAGATAGTGAACTTATGGTTATGTTAGATTCTAATTTAATTATAAGAAGGTGTTTTTGATATATTTCAATTAGAAATAGCTAAGAGTAGTCAAGGTTTAACAGTTCAGATCTCTCTATATATCATCTTCAAAAACATCAGAAATCAACATAATGTGACATTTAATGTTATTTAATCATTTGACAATAAGACATGTTTGCTCCTGACAGTACCCTCTTCTTGGTTCAAAGAAGAAATTGAGCATTTTTACCTCCAAGCGAGGTTGCTTATTGCAGCAAGGTAGCCATGGGGCAGAAGTTGCCTATTTCATCTGCAGACAAAATACTTTCTGGGAAAGGACACATCATGTGGAATAGTTAACTATTGGTTCTGCCAAGACAGAGTACACAGTTCTTCATAATCCTGCTTTGCAAAGGTCTGTCAGATGATCCTGCAGATGCTCCAACGTTATAAGAAATTAGGGGGCTGTCCAGGTAGTCAGTTGTCTCTACAGTTGTTTAAGTCTGAGAAGATGTGTTTGGTGCTTCCTATATAGCCAGGTAATGTTTAAGTTGTTCTTGGATTTTTGACAGTGTTGAAGACTATTTATCAAAACTCAAACTCAAAGTTGTTTAACATTGAGAGGGAGAGAAATTAAAGAGTGGAAGACAGGATTTTCAGATGACATTAAAATCTAAACATAATCTAGGGATAGAATTGTATTCTTTAAGTTAAGAGTGATGGTAGAGTACCTTATCTAATTGACAAAAATGATAGGCTGGATGTCATTTGTATATCATACTGTGTAATTTACATAATTGTTATGATTTTGTTCAATTTATGTCTGGGAGAAGAGTTACTTTTTTTTTTTTATTAGACACAAAAGGTGAGGTGTAGGGGTGGTTCTGGTGCTAAGGTCCTGTTCTCCAATTGGTTCTTGATCTGTCAGTAAAGAAGCCATGGACCAATTGCTGAGTGGAAGGACTAGGTGGGACATCAGGGTCCCTGCAGGCAAGAGACAGATGTAGGAGAGAGAGGAGGGAGAGTTTGCCATGCTTCAGCTTCAGAGAGAGTAAAGGCAAGCAGCCATGTGAGATCTTGGTGTAGTGGTGGCCTGTGGCTACTCCTACAGGTGGGCCCTTGTGGGTATTTAGCTGGGACTAGATGTAACTGAGCAACTAAAGTTAATGGCAGGTAGAGAGATGTGGAGCTAAGAGTATTGATAAGGATCTTGTCCAGGCAGGAGATAAGTAGTGTCCAGCAATTGTGTCTATAAGGCAAGTTGAAATTGAACAACATGTGTGTCTAGTGTTTTGTATCCATGGATTCAAGGAATCTGGGTGAGGGCTGGTAGTGTGGTCTGTTTCCCTGGAGTTAAGATGGGATAGCAAAAGTCACACACAACAGTGAGAAATGCATTTTGGTCTTTAAAAAATGCTACAGAAATTATAGTGGTAATTTTGGCTAAACCGTTTTGGCGGGTTGCATTCCTGGCCACCTACTAGAGTTGTCTGAATTCACAAATAAAAACACACACACACACACACACACACACACACACACACACACACACCAGTTAATTTTAAACAGCTTGACTAGCTCAGAAGCTGAGCAGTTCTAATCCTTCCACTGCTAATAAACACTCCCTCTGGTAATTCTGAGTTAATATCTTTTAAAATCTGTATTTCATCTCTTCTACCCGAAACACAACCCAAAACTACACATGCAGCCACTTCTCCCATGTTGGCGGGCCTTTAGGTCTGCTCTTCCTTATTCTCCATCATGGCGATCTCTGCCTCCTTTCCTCTCTCCCTGGTTCCTCGTCCATGCAAACTCTCAGGTCCTGCTTCAATCTACCTGTTCAGACATTGGCAATCAAATCCATCTGGGGGCAGAGACCCTCAGCGTCTGGGAACTCGGCCTTTGGGAGCAGAATTGAATTGAGACAGCATTAGAACCAATCCTTAACACAAAATGATCCTCCCAGGAAAGAATTCATGAAATTCAATAGAGGAAAGCAGTGAATTTATGGAAGCGCCTGTTACCATCTATTTGAAGAAGAGTCTGGTTGCTTCCTTTGAGATCGGCTAGAAAAGCACCCTTATCTCTATAACTCTCTGGCCTTTTCAGGAAAGCATAATCCAGGGGTGCAGGAAGTCCAGGGAATAGTTTCCACTGGATGATGGCCCCCAGAGGCTGGCCACACACTTGCTGACTGTGGCTTCCTAGATGCCCCATAGATTTCTAGTTCTTTTCACCCCTTAAAGTCTCACAGAATGACCTCAATTTGCAGATCTTTGTGCCTTTTTTAACAATTCAATGACCATTTCTAAATTGGTCATTTCTAAATCTAGGAAGTTCTTACAGATCATTTATGTGCTTACCCACATAAACCCTCCCCTTAGGTGCTGGATTCCATTAAGGATTCAACATTGCTACCAAGAATCAAGTGAGATGCTCCTAACCATGAAATCCTCCTCTGGACTGAGCACACTGATTGCACAAGGCACACCATTCCATACCATCCCAGAATAGTACCGAGGATATCAACTTCTGGCCAATAACGGTGGCAGTGAATTTCCATAATGAAAACCCAGTATAGGAAGTGGAGAGATGGTTCTGTTGGGCAAAGCACTTATCATGTATCTGAATCGTCAAAACCCATATAAAAGCCAGACGGTATCAGCGTCTGTAATCTCCACTCTCTTATGATGAAACGGAAGGCAGAGACAGAAAAATCCTCGGAAGCTTGCAGGCCAGCAGCCTGGCATATGTGGTGGTGAACAAAAAGAGAACCCATCTCAGACAAGGTCGAAGATGAAGACCAATAGCCAAGCTTTCCCTGACCTCTACATGGACATAGTCACATAATGCATGCACACACACATTCATTCACACACACACATACACACATGCACACACTTGTGTGCATGCATGTACATGCAATAAACAGGTACACATGTATATATACACACATATACATACACATGTGCATGCACACACTGGAACACACATATACACACAATATATGAGAACCATAACAATGCTGTAGTCATCATGGAGGAAAATAGCTTTTTTTCTTTCACTGCCCTGGGCAGATGAAGTCCATCACACCTCGCATAATAGAAAGTGAGATCAGACAAAGATTGAGATGAATACTTCCTGGAGCTCAAATAAGACATTTTTAAGGGGGTGGGTTATAGCTGGATGTCAGAGACGGCACAGACTGAAGAAAGAAGTCATTCACATCTGAGGGAATTATATGGGGTTAGAAGGTACGAATACTCAGGACAAAATTGTTTTTGTCCTGGTGTAAGATCCATTCTGGCTCCTGTTTGAAACTAGAGTGCTCAACTACATGGGTATGCTCTGGCTGCCTCTTCTCAGACCTGCATGCAGCTGGACCACAGAGAAGGAAAGGAAAGGCCCAGAGGCAGTTACCCTCTTCCTTGCTTCTAGAACCTTGTGAACAGCAATTTAACTGTTTTTCTCCAAATAACCGTGCAAGCTCTCAGCTCAACACAGCATTGCCCTTCAGATACATAATGTATGTTAGAGGGTGGCTACAGTTCTCCCACAGCCCTTTCAAAATGGCAATCCGCCTATTACATGGATTTTAATAGTGACGTTTTCCTTGCCAGTAAAATGCAAAACCATTCATCTGTTCATCGAGGCAGAGTTAAAACATCCTGCAAAGATGGCCTTTCAGAACAGGCAGGACCCTGCGGCGATCAATTTGTGAGCACACAACCACAGGACAAGACAGGTGCATTGCCATCAATTCACTGCCCTGAAAAGAGGTATTTTGCTATTCTGTTCTTTCCACAATATTCTTTTGGCCACTCATTTTAATACCTGGCTCTGGGAATAAAAAGAATGTGAAGCAGAATCCAAAAGAGCACGGTGGGGTTCCACTAGTTCTCTCTTGAAGCTGCTGGGACATCAATTCTTTTCCACGTGTGTTTTGTTTGAGCAGAGTGTCTTGGTTTTCCAGCAGTAGCTGTAAGATTTGTTAATCAAATGAATCCCAGTCTTATCAAGGGACTCTGCTCAGCCTGTGTGTGACAGTTTGGCCTCTGGGACAGCTTCAGCCCCTAACAGCAGTTTCCCTGATAAGGTTATCCCCTCCCTCCTTATTTAAAATGCCATACTGAACATTTAACTTTTTTTAAAAATCTTAATCACATAACAGGTGTCCAAAAGGAATCGACATTTGCTGGTTTTCTGGGAACATTCTCCAATTCTCCTGTCAACAGTCACAGCTAGTTTTGATCTGTACAGTGCAGGTACAAGCTAAAAAGCCAACATTGTGGTTTATGCAAAGCCACCTGTGACCCCACCTGCTGCTACTGAACTTTTTTGTGAGTGTGAGTTCGGGCACATGAGCTGTCAAAATGTGTGTCTCCCAGTGTCCATACATCTGTCTGTTCTGTCTGTAAGTGCTTGTATCTGATGAGTGTGTTTACGAGTGCGTGTATTTGCACATTTGCATGTAAATGTGTTTGTGATTGTGTGTGTGACAGAAAGGTCCGGTGTGTGTGTTGAGTGTATGTGTATTTCTGTCTAGGTGTACATTTGTGTGAATTTGTATATGATTATAAATGTGTATGCGTTGGGTACAGTAAATATGAAAGTGTTTGAGATAGCACTAAGGTTTGTACATATATGTAGTTGCCTGTTTAAGTACAGATTTGTGGGTTTGCGTTTTTTGAGAAGTGTGTATCATGGGTGTACTTTGTAATTGTGAATGCGTATCTGTGTGCATAGGAATGTGTTACTCATGACTGTACGTTGTACTCTTCTGTGTATAACTTCGAGTATTGGGTGAAAGGGTATTTTCTAATTTATGCTGTGAGTGCACGCATGCTTGTATATCTGTGCTTATTGTATTTATGTGCATGTGTGCTTTTGTGTACGAATATGAGCATTGCGTGTTTGTGTGCATGCATTGGTTTCATGTGTGTGTTTAGTGTGCGTTTGTCTGTGTATGTGTGGAGGGCACACTTGTGCATGTTTGTGCAGTGAGTGGTTGGGTGCTACCACGCTCTTGCTCCTCCTGGGCGATCTGCCTCATTCAGGCTTGGCCTGGGCAGAGGCGGAGGCCAGAGTCCTGGCAGGCGAGTGAAGGGTGTGCACTGGGGCGAACAGGCAGCGCCTCCGCGGCCGCCACCGCGCCGGCTTTACCCTTTAAATCGGTCTCCAAGCCGATTACTGCTGATCTCCCACGTGACGTTTTACCTTCTGTCTCCCAGAGCGCGTAGCCCGAGGACAGTTCTCTGGCTGCTGCGGGTCTCATAGCATAGCGCAGCCTGCCGCAGAGGCTGGGCTCCCGCAACACTTCTGGCGGAGTGACACAGGTGCGGGCGCCCTCGAAGGGCCACTCGGCACCCGGCTTCCGGGGATCGGGAGGCGTCGGGGGGCCGGAGAGGGCGCGGTCGGGGAGGAGACCGTGTCCCAACCCGGATAGGTGCCCTAGGTTTGGGCGGCGAGCGGGGGTGCCCTGTGGCAGGCGTCCTCCCGGAGGGCACTATACGATGACCCCGCCGCAGAGCTGAGGCTGCCACCCGAACTCCCTCCGCGCTCTCGTCATGCAGAAGAGCGTGCGCTATAACGAGGGGCACGCCCTGTACCTAGCTTTACTGGCGCGCAAGGAGGGCACCAAACGCGGCTTCCTGAGCAAGAAGGCTGCCGAGGCGAGCCGTTGGCACGAGAAGTGGTTCGCTCTCTACCAGAATGTGCTCTTTTACTTCGAAGGCGAGCAGAGCGGCCGCCCAGCGGGCATGTACCTTCTAGAAGGCTGCAGCTGTGAGCGAACGCCCGCACCACCCAGGACCAACGCAGGACCCGCTGGCGCCCGGGACGCGCTAGACAAACAGGTACCTCTCACCCTCCTTTCCCTGGCTCCTAGCCCCAGGCGCCTCTCTGTCTTGCTTGTCAAATTCTGGTGCTGCGTGGACAGCGGACAGAGGACAGCGGACAGCGCAGGGACAGTGCTCGGAGACCCTGCAGCAACGCATGTAACCGTGAGTGAGCAGAGAGATTCTGACAACGCCATCCTTTGGCCCTACCGCCTAGGGATCATCTGGGCTAGAGACCAGACTGGTTTAGCTTAGGATTTTTGTTTTTTCCTTTACAATCCTTTTAGAGGTCAGGTAAGATTTCTCTCAGTTTCTTCCCTAACCACTCCATGCTGCTCTAGACCTTAGTGTGGTGACGACGTGTGTTGACACCTGTTAGATTTACATAGGTTTGGCGAGACCAAACTACCCTATTTGGGAAAGTTTGGTTTTTCTTTTCACTGGCTTGGGAACGGCAGAGTTCTTTACCTGCCAATGATGGCTCACGGGTAGTACCGCTACCAAGACAGACGCTTTTGTTGATCCTTGACAATCATGCGTTGTATGATTGCGAATGTTTGACCACCGAGGTCAGCATAAAGACACTGTCTCCCGAGGATTAGTATTTGTCCCTGAGTTTATGTTTAAAATCATGGGCATTTAAAAAGAACGCTTTGTACTTTAAATGAGACCTTTTAGTTACAACTAAATTATGACCTACAGGTCATAATTTGAACGGGTTTGTTGTGTGCTAAAGGCGTGGAGAAGGTAATGGCTTAACCTCTGAATCCCATTCCTGCTAAATAGGAACCATATTGATTTCAAATGCCATTTGTTTATTAAAGAAAAGAGGAATGATTTCATTCAGCCAAATGTTTTCTCTTTGCCTCCATATTCCAGACCTTGGAGGAGGGAGGTGTGTGGGGGTGGGGTGTGGGAACTGGTTGCCTGTGCTTTTCCAGAAAAAAAAAATGTTTCTAGGCTGACTTTTCCGTGCAGATCTCACCAGACTGCGTGTACTGTAAACCTCTGAGGCTGCTGCAGATACAATGGTGGTTGGCATGGCCACCTAATTTTTCTGCCTCTTAAAACAAAGCTTAGAACTCAGAGGAACTGAAACCACACCAGGCACAAGATCGCTTTTGGTTTTCCTCTGTAAATCATTAACTTTGGTAAATGAGAAGGGCTTAAACAATCAGAAACATTAGGCATTCAAAACATAAAAGCTGCCCTTTGACTGTTGAAGATGCTCTCAGCCATTTGGAAAACTAGTTTCTAAGCTGTCAGATACAGGTATTAGAAATGCAGAAAATTCAAGTTGTGCAGACTAGAATCTAAGAACAGTTTTAAGGAAACATTTTTGTCAGCATGCACTTCCTGACATCCACATCAGCGTCACCTTTGGTGACTGCACATGGAATGGATACCCAGGTGAAATGTTCTCCAGACGGCCCCTCATTCAGATTCTGTCCTACACTTTGTCTCCATATTTGCTCCCTTGAGTATTTTGTTATTCCTTCTAAGAAGGACCAAAGCACACCCACTTGGTCTTCATTCTTCATGAGCTTTATGTGGTTTGTGAGTTGAATCTTGGGTATTTCAAGCTTCTGGGCTAAAATACAATAATCAGTGAGTGAATGTCATGTGTGTTCTTTTGTGATTGGGTTACCTCACTCACTGCAGAAGTCTGACGTATTCAGAGGCGGATGCTCACAGCTAACCATTGAACTGATCATGGGGTTCCCAATGGAAGAGTTAGAGTGAAGAAAGGGTTTGCGACTCCATGAGGAGAGCAACAATACCAACCAACAAGAGCCCCCAGGGTCTAAACCACCAGCCTGGGAGCACATAGGGAGGGAATCCATGGCTCCAGCTGTATATGTAGGGGAGGATGGCCTTGTCGGGCATAGGTGGGAGAGGAGATCCTTGGTCCCATGAAGGCTGGATGCTGTGTGTGTGTGAATTCGAGGGTGGGGAGGTAGGAGTGGTGGGGTAGGTGGGGGCACATCCTCATAGAAGCAGGAGGAGGGGATGGGATAGGGGGTTCCTAGGCGGGAAGGGGGAAATGGGGTAAGGGGATAACATCTGAAATGTAAATAAAATATCCAATAAAAAAAGAATTTAAAAAAAAGGAAACATTTTTGAAAGTGTGTGTGTGTATATGTATGTATGTGTGTGTTCTTGAATAGTAAGTGTTAGAAGACCCATAAGACCCCCATGGGATTTTAAGTTCCATTATGTCTAAAATAAAACAAGGTCCTTTAAAACAGTTTGAATACATACCCCTGACTCAATTCTAAAGTCTTTGTTTCCTTTGTATGTATTCTGAGGTTCACGAATAACCAGGTTTTGGTTACTCTGGAACTGAGCTTCGAGAGCCCATCGAACCTGCCAATGTTACTTGCAAAGCATTGTTTATCAGCTGGGAAAAGGGCAGGACTCGAATCTCCAGGACAGTTTTCTTTAAGGCAGACTCTAATAGAGACTTGAATTCTCTGAATAGTCAGGATTCTAGGGATTCTAGGTGCCTGTCATCTCATGCATATTTGGGAGGTTGAGAATTGGGACCTTTGGGGTTTGTGAATAAAACTGAGATGTAAACATTCCAGAAAGGATTTGAAGTTGGGCTTGGAGAATTTTCAGATTTTCCTGTATGTTAGAAATGCTTTTTTCACATGGGTTAGCCTAACTGAATAATGCTTTTCTTGAACATTGCTACCTAGAGGCGACTGAAGAATTAAGAGACACTTTGGAGTAGGAAAGAAGGAGAAGCTCTCCATCCTAAGTCTATATTGCATGCAATTGGCCTCCCTTCTGTTAACTGTGTCACTTTCCAGTGCTGTGATCATCTGCTTCTAAGGCTATAAAAAAAAAAAAAAACCAACCAAAAAACAAACAAACAAAAAACCCCTGCAACATTGTTGCTACGTAGAGGATGTGAACTGCAAACAAACAGTAACAAACACTGCATCTGAAAAGCTAAGGACAGAGATGATTGAAATGAGCACTCTGAGAAATCAGGTCAGTAGCCACACAAACCTCTAAGGACCATCATCCACTGAGCCAGAGGCGTCACTAGTCTACAGAGGTAGAATCCGGCATCTTTGGATGTTACAACAACGACTCAATTCTTTCTGTGAACCATTTCTAACTGTTCTTGAGTTCTGTTTCTTTCTCAAATCACTTTAAATTTCTAGTTATATATTTTTATAGCTAAACTATAAGAAGAAATACCAATTGGTCTGATTTACCTAAATAATATTTCAAATTAAGCGTATTGGCAAAAGTTGAAGAAAAAATCAGAAAATGGACCAGAACAGAGACCCTGAAGTTTTCTTTTATTTTCATCAGTAAGCTCGCTTTTCAAATATGCCCAAGTTGGAGGACTATTTGTGTCGCTCCATTGATCTCATGGTGTTCCAGGATTTTTTTGGGAAATTATTAGTCTGTCTTATCAGCATTTCCACAGTGGCTATTTCTTTAGAATAATAATGATGACATAATCAAGTGAATTAAAAAAATGCTTAAAGTGATTCATTGCCTCCAAAAGAATGTTCCTGTTTTCAAATATGTATCTGGGTGTACTTCTTTCCAAGTTAACCCCATTCAGGGTAAGGGAAAACTTCCCTCTTTATCACTCAGGTTCAGGTTCGGTGATGTAATTCTCTACCATCTCATCAAACTCGTCTAGCTCTCTCCAGCTCTGAGAGACAGCTTCCTCTGGAGCACGGTTCTTAATTACTTTCATTTTTACCTGTTGTAGCTTAGGCTTCTACAGAAGTAAAGTCCAACTCCAGATATGATGACTAAGCATGCTGAAGAGGGCTTTGTTGAGGAGGCTGTATTTAAATCCACTGAGCTCTGATTAAAAACAACCCTGGATGAGATAGGGGTTGGGGATGTAATGTGTGAATCCCTGTGTTGTTTATTTTTGTTTAAAGACTAGTCAAATGACTGTCATTGAGTCTTGAGAAGCACACCTTCAGACCATCACGGGCTCAAAGGAAAGAGAAGCTTATTTCCAAACAACCAATTTCACGTGACATTCCTTCACTTCACTGGAGAGATCTTTTTAAGTGTTTGCACTTAGAGAGTACACAGCCCAGTTGGTCTGGTCCACTTATGTAGCCTTATGTGTCTTGCCTGAAGCAAAAAAGATGTTTAGCAACAGGACTGGCTGTCTTTCTTTTTCATCTGCTATTGTATTCAGTCTACTTTCGCTTGCTCGGGGTGGGGGGTGGGGGGTGGGGCGTGGGGGGTTATGGGGGGTGGGTATCCTTGACTCTAGAGGCACGAAGAATTTATACATGCTTCTCATATTTGTGCTGATTTAATGTGAAAGGGACTACAGGTTCTGTGAGTTCTCTGTCACCTCATTACTAGACAGACGGACATTTTAAGCTTCCTAACTTGACCCCCAAGGCAGGGAGCTTTTCAACATTTTATTAGGTAGAACTGCATGCACGTTCACATTCAGAAATCTTTGCAGAGGGCAGAGGCCCTGAGGGGGGAATTTCCATTTTAGTTCATGATCTTGAGCGGAGATATAATAACCAATTCCACATTTTCCTTCTCATCTATGTTTACTGAATACAAATAAAGATATTTTCTAAATCTTATAAAAATGTTCATAACTATTTCTTACTTGAACTTAATAAATAATTTTCCATTAAAATTAAATAAAAGAAAAAAATTAAATAGATTAGCAGAAATTAGTTATTGAATCCTGGCTACTTCAGTATTTAGATTATTGTAATTCGTGTTGAGAATACGACACAAGAAAACTCATGTTTGGGGTGTTAGCTGTATGTAAAAATGTTTTGTCCTGTGAGCTGCATTGGTCTGTGGGTTTTAGTCAGTGACAAGTGACACCTCAAAAGACGGAAGACATTTGCAGTGTGATGCTGTTTTCTCTGTACATTTGGTTCCAAGACATGAAGTTAAAAACAGTTATATTGTCTGTCTATTGCAAACTCTATTTTTAAGTTGATGTTTATCTCTCTTGATCAAAACTGCATAAATATTCATACTGTAGAAAATATAATTTAAATAGTATAGAGAAAGTTAGTTGTTAACAGTCATTTTAGGATGAAATAAATCAGATTGCCAAGGTATATTTGATTTAAGTCTTGAATCCTAATTTTCATAATTTTAAAATGGCTTTGTGCTTTTATGTCTATTTCTCCTTTAAAGGGATTTATACCTGTTTATTAAGTTTGCTTCTTTTGACTGTTGAATAATAACTCTTTGTAATACATTTATATATTGGGAGTTTACATATTTTCATTTGTACCAGTGACACAAGATGTGATTATAAAGCCAGCCTATAATCCCAGCATTTGGGAGATTAAGGCAGGAGGATAGCTGTGAGCTCAAATTCAGCCTTGATTATGGAGTGAGCCTCTGTCTCAAAAGTTAAAATTATGTGAGCGATAGGTCCCCTCTGCCTGAGTATGGGAAGCTTTATTTCCTAGGACTGCAGCTTTGTGGTCAGTGGAAATCACAAAAGAAATTCTGCTCTGAAATTGGTTCACCTAAGCTGAAGCATATAGACAGCAATGCACTGCAAAATGACCTTTCCACCAGCGGCGACTGATTCTGTGGCACAGTGATGTCCTTAGTCTTGGTGTGCTGTGGGCCACCGTATCTCGGTTCCAGTGAGCACACTTGACAGTGTTCACACAGTGACAGAAACTATTCATTTCTCAGAGTGTAGCCCTGTCTTGATGTGATGTAGTAAAATCATGGCCAGTATTTAAATGAAAGCCGAGATGGTGTTAAGTACGAACCTGGCACTGTGGGAAATGCTTGCCTGTTAGAACACTTGGCTCTTGATTAAACATGGCATTCTTTCAGATTCGTTGTTATATTTTTCACTGGTGTAACTTCTAAATTTTAGCTCAATCCTCAAGGAATTAAAATGAAATTGCCTGCCTGTTTAGGAACAAGGCAGTATATTCTTTCCCTGTTTCTGCAGAGAATATCAATGTCACAGGTGAGTCAAAGATTCAGATAACATGGTCATATGATTTTCCTCTTTACCAGAAAACACATGAACCAATGAGAAATAAAGACTCAAACCATTTCCCTTATACCACCTCACATTGGCTACAAAATGCTTCAAATATACATTTAGGGAAAAGGCAGAAAAGAAATGGTCACATTTGAGTTGATCTGTATCTGTGTAACTTGTTTCTTCTGGAGCTCTGATGGAAGACATGATGCTAAGTTGAAGAGGTCTACAAAGAAGTTTCACGACATCCAAGCAGGTGGATGAGAAGTGGACTTCTGAAGACTTGAGGAGATAGAGATGAAATGATGCAAGTCAAGCTATCTTTAAAAATGAATGTGTGCAGCTTGAGGCCATTCTCTTACTTCCAAGTGTGGTCCATGCTTACACAAAGGCATTTTGGAGACCATGAGGATTGGAATGGAGGGCGGGACTCTGAGTACTGGTATTTTGCATGGCTACTGGGTTTCTCTATTTTATTTAGGGTGATTAGACAACATATGATTCATTTCCTGAACTGTATCTGAGACCATGCCATTTATGTGACTAATATAAACAAGAGGACTAGCCTCCCCAACCCTATCGGAGCAACTATGTAAAAGCTGCAAGGGCTAGCTAGCCTTGTGCGAGCCAGAAGGTGGTAGATTGATCTAAGGGTCAGTTTATGGTATTATAACTCGTTCATAAGTCAGATGAGACTATGTCAGTGATGAACAGGAGTTGGAGGGCACTTTCATAAATTTTAAAAACCTTGTAAGAATGTTACTAAGAATGTCACCAGGAGAGGTGGAGGAATTGGGTATGGCTTGCTTTAGGGTATATATAATATATCTATATAACATATAGATTTAGGTCTTACCTCTGTTACTTACAATACCTGTGATCTTAAGACATCTCTCTAAGCTTAGTGTGCCAAGATGGGCTGAGAAAGTGCCTAGAAAAGGGGGTTCACACGTACCCCCATCATAGACTTCATGGGAAGTTAAGTTCACCCAAGCTCTTAACACAGAGCCAAACACGGCAAGTGGGCATGTTTGGCAGCTGCGGTCTCGATCCTGCCCTTCTACCTTTTGATTTTCTGTTTTGTTTTTATTACTAGAATCATTTGGGAGAGGCTCTTGTTACTTCTTTTACCTAAAAAATTAAAATACACACGGAATACAAGAGTTCATGAACTGCCAGCATTTAGCTTACGCAATCTCCAATGTTCATTAATTACTTTTTTTTTTTTTTTGGTGTGTGTTTCCCTACCCTCCTCCTCCTCCTCCTCCTCCTCCTCCTCCTCCTTCCTCCTCCTCCTCTTCTTCTTCTTCTTCTTCTTCTTCTTCTCTCTCTCTCTCTCTCTCTCTCTCTCTCTCTCTCTCTCTCTCTCTGTCTCTCTCTTTCTGTCTCTGTGTTAGGAGGTGGGTAGAGGAGCTTATTTTAAAGCCAGCCTCAGACATTGTATTATTTCACTTGTGCATAGAAAAGTGTTGCCTCTTTGGTTTAGCTGTTGGTTGGCACTGGAAACCACAGTAGACATAATTCTGGAAAGATCTGTCTTGGAAATAGCTTGTAGTTCATTCTCTGATGGCATGTTATTATGATGGAGGATATAAAAATGATGGGACATCGCTTTCAGATGAACTGCAACCTGCTATCCCTGGAGGAACAGAAGGTTTGTACTCAGTCATTTACCCACGCATGATCATGGTATACAGGGATGAGCATGATTGGACCCAATGCAAAGGAACATTTAAATTACCAACTGCTTTTATCAGAGGACCTTCCCCTGTTGAGGCGCATTCATCAGTCATAGTGTTTTTAGCTGAAGGCTTTACAGTGTTGTGTTGCCATGAACTTCTTGTGTTCCTTGGCCCATGAGTCTCTAACTTCTACCATGTTCATAGTTTTACCAACTCATTATTTTCATTTTATAATATAAGCTCTCATTTTATAGCTCAGGCTGGCCTGAAACTTACTATGTAGCCCAGGCTAGTCTTGGACTCCAAGAAATCCCTCTGCCTTAGGCTTCCAAGTGCTGGGATTACAGGTGTACTGGACCATGCCCAGATGTCCAGCCTTTTTCACAACGCATGAATTTCTCATCAAAGCACCTCTCATTCGCTCTTGTATTCAAGCTTTGATTCTTTTTTTTTTTTTTTTTTTTTTGAGACAATCTGATTGCCTCACTTCATATTTTGCTTTTGAGAAAAAAAAGTCACAAGTTTCTCACCAATCCATGAGTTAACTGTAAAACAGCAAGTCTATGGCCCAGGAATTTCATAGAAAATTTAGTGGGCATGATGTACATCATTATTGAGATGTATGGTGCATTAATCAAGCTAGTTAATACTATGTTTCAAATGCTGATATTATGCATCATGAGAGGCTGCAGTCTTCTTTCAGTAGCAGCTTTACAGACTCATTGTATCAGCAAGATTATTATATAATAATGCGATCTGCTTTCTCTTCTCCTACTGCCTGAATTGCTTAGGTTCATATTCATAATCATTCATACTTTCTAATACTTTAAAATTTATTTACATGTTCTCTAAATAATAAACTTAAGACAAACCTAGATTTCAAAATGTAACTGACACAGAAAATAACCTTAAGTGAGTCACCGTATGAATTTTCATAAAGCAGGGGAATTTTTGTGATTCAGCTCAGATCCAGTGACTGACATGATCAGCCCTCCAGAAACCAACCTCGAGCCAGCTCATCTTTATTGTCCCACCATGGAAACCAGCATCCTTCCTTCTCACTCTTGATTGCTGTTGCTTGCTTTTGAGTTTCACAAATTCATGCTCACGCTGCAGTGTTCCATGTCAGCTTCTTTCCTGAAACATCTTATTTGAGGGATCTCTCCATGTTTCTGGATGCATCAATTCTTTCTCTTTCTCACTCCACTGGGTGTGTGTACAGCAGCATTTTAATTAATCCTACGGTTGATGGGCACTGGGACGCTCCCTGTTTGGAGCTACTGTAAGCAATGCTATGAGATCCGTATGCAGGTTTCTGAAGCACATACATACCGAGCACATTTCTGTTGGGTATGCATGCATAGGAATAAAAGTGTTAGCTTCTAAGGCATATGAATATTTAGCTTCAGTATTACTGCTTAATCTAGCTGTTTCTATCGCTATATTCCCCATAGCTGTACACAAGCTATCTGGTTTATATACAGTCTTGTGGCCTTTGGTATCAGGCCCTTGGTGTCAGCGTGTCTAGTGGTAAACATACACAATGTCTCATTTTTGGGTAAATTTACCCAATAAATAATAAGGCTGAATTTGGCACAGTGGCTCATGTCTGTAATCTCAACACACTGAGGCTGGATTGCCACATGTTTGAGGCCAGCTTGGGCTACATAGAGAGGAATTGTCTAAAAAAAAATACCACAAAGCTGAGAACACTTTGGATACTTACTGTCTGCCTAATTTTTACTGAATTGATTTGTAGGAGTCTAAGTATCATGTTAAGCTATATAATCTGCCATTTTTAAACTGAAAAGGTTGACTATCAGAAATACATGCTATTTATCTTAATATCTATGAAGGGATGAATTCATTGTCAGCTATGCGTATTGAAAACACTTTCTTTTATTATATCTTGACTTTCTATTCCCTCAACGGTATCTTTAGGTGAATGAAAGTTATAAATATCAATGTAGTCCAAGTTCTGAGTATTTTTTTTTTTTTTTAGTGGCATTTTGTCTGTCCCTGATCTGAATATAATGATAAGCCAGTATCTTGAGTGACATCAAATAGAAGCTGCAGGAACTGTGACCTTCCTCTGCTGTTGTGTTTTGTCAAATTGTGACCAAAGACATCAGCAACTCTCTGAAGTTACGACACTCAGTTAAGTAGAAGTATGTATTGGAAGTTGCCACAATAGGGTGTTTTGCGTTTGTGGAAGACCTAAGGGTGGATCTGAAAAATGAGACATTTTTTAGCGTTCCCTCCTGAGGTATAAGAGTTGCACTCCTGGGAGCTGAGTCCAGCTCTTTCTCGACTTACATGAAACTGGGAAGTCCGTCTACCAACTCCAACTTTACTTTTTTCTAAGCCATCCCCTGCTAATGCCTACCTTTCAAGGGGAAGGGGCCCACATGGGACACACAAGGGAACTTTATAAAATAGAGCCAGAATTCAGTTCATGCCCTGAGGACCCTTTCCCTATGCTGCCAACCAGGCTGCTGCTGCTGGAGAGAGGAGAGCCGGAGCCTGGCAGTGTGGGAGGAGGCTAGGCCACGCTTTCTGTCATCGTCACCTGTCTTGGTTTGATTGCAAACCTAGAAAGTGGCCAAGGAAGATGATGCCTTCCTGTACCAACTCTGGTGATCAAGGTACTTTCCCAAAATGAATGGACGAAGAGATGAGGATAAAATGCTAACCAGCCAGTTGCTGGGCGGTCTACAGCTTAGTTCAAGGGCTACAACTGTATGATTGGAAACAGCTGACCCAATGACCCAATGACCCAATGACCAGATGACCTAGTGATGGTGCTGAAAACACCGTGTGTCCCAAGAGGCATCTAAAGACTTGATGTCACCCACCTGTCACAAGGAGGAGGGTCAATGCTTCCCATGATGTGACCCGTCCCATTGTGAAACAAATGGGTGAGTGTCTGTAGGGAGTCAGTAGCCTTGGAGTCAGAAATGGGAGACTTGATTTGCAGTTTGGGCCAATTGGCCTCCTTGAAGAACCAGTCCTTACTGGGCTATCTATTCCCATCATCTGGGCAGTTCAGTTAGCAGTATGATTTGTTTCCAGGTTTATATCCCCAAGAAGGAATCTGTATGGCGTGCAGTTTGTTTTGCACATGGACAACTGAACAGTGATGCCACTGGCATAGTCGGAAACACTCGGTCAATTTCACCCCTAGCCTGGACTAACCACAGCCACATTGGTCATGGACAAGCTACACAGCAGTCCAGCAGGTGCCACTGGTCTCAGGCTACCTGGACTAGGCCCAGGCTTTGGTCAACCAGGCTCTGTGTCCTGCACCTTGCTATGCAAGTTAGTGGTTTTGCTCTGGGTAGTAGATGAGAGAATAAAGTCTCTACAGGACACTTATTCCTTTTCTTGTTTTGTCTTTTGAGACTGGGCCTTGCTACATTGCACAAGCTGGCTTTGGTCTTGTGATTGCCTGGCCTCAGCCTCCCAGTAGCTGGGATTATAGACACCTATTACCATGCTCAGCTTGTGACTTAAGGTGTAAAGTTGCATGGGCCCAGACCAGGTACATCCTTGAATAAACACTTTCCATCTTACAGGCAAGGCTTTGTGCCTCCCGTCCTCTTGCTTGAGCCTTTGTGTGGCCTTCCTAAAATATCAATTTCAGCTCAGAGAAGCACAGGGTCTCCATGGGTCCATTTAAACAAGGTTCAGTGGTAAACTAATAGCTGCCTATATGCCTGGTAATTTTGATTGGCATAGCGCTGGACATCATGTATGAAAAACAGAAGCAACTCGTGGCCCCCAGTGATGTTATTTTCCTTCAGAGGGAAAATACTTTCGCTTTCTTGCAGGCATCAGTGTCAGGGCATTTCATGAATTCGTTCTGAGATTGAGCTGGTTGATCAGGCTTCAGGCTTTGCAAGAGCTTTCCTTCCAGTTTGTTCCAGTTTCTGAAGTCTAGCATCCTACCCAGAAGCCAAGGGTGTTTACACAACTCGTCCTCCTTAGTCTCTTTTGCCCCCTCCCCAGAGAATGCTGCAGTGTTGGTCCCCAGTCCATGTTATAGCTGCTGCTTTCTGCTTGGCTTCTCAACCTCTTTGCTGTTTGTATTTGTATATTGGAAAATGCCAGGAGGAGAGAAACTTCCTGGACCCCAGACTCACTGTGTTCCTGCTCTGGGGCATCTGTTTCTTATGAGTCTTGGGAGCTCAGAGATACTTGCAAACACATCTTCATTTGTATTGTTTTTGACTTGCAATTGTTGGTGTGTGGGGAGGGGAGGGTTGTCTGTAATAAACTACTTGGCCAATATTACTTAGCAATCATTTTTTTAAATACTGTTTAAAATTTTTTATATAGTATATTTCTGATCATATCCCCTTCTTCCCCTCCCCAACTCCTCGACATCCTCCCACCTCTCTACTCACCTAATGTTATGTTCTTTCTCTCTCTCAACCCCATTTCCCATTACAGAAACCTAAGTCAAAACAAACAAAACCCCAATAAAACAACAAACACCAACCAGCCAACCAACCAACCAACCAAACAAACAAACAAACAAAAGGATGCAAACCCTGTCTGGTTTTGTGTTGGTCAGCACTCCTGGGTATGGGGCCTGCCCTGGAATTTGATAGATGTACCTAGTGTCACTCCATTAGAGAAAACCCATTTCTCCATTATCAGCAGGTATTGATTACAAAGAGTTAGAGGTGAGTTCGTGTCCACCTCCCCTTCTCAGTGCTGGGGTTTAGTGTGGTTTGAGCCTGTGCAGGTCCGGTGCATGCTGCAACAGTCTCTGTGCGCTCCCAGGGGCATCAATCCTGCTGTATCTGGAAGACACTGTTTCCTTGAAGTTATCCAGCACCTCTGGCTCTTACAAGTCATCTGTGTATGGTGGTCCAAACCTGTGAGACTCCTGGGAGAAGAGTGGAGAACTTATCTTCTTTTTCCTTTTCTCAGAACACACCTGTTTATTACTCTCAGCTCAATAATTATAAATATATATACTTATATAATTTATAATTAATAGGTGATAATTATAATGAGTAAGAAATCAAAATAAAACATCATTATCAATATGCAGTTCTAATATTATCTTTTACATATATTTACCTTTATAATTTTCATGGGCCATGAGGTACATATTTGAAATACTTTGAAAGACCCATGGCATGATCCTTATCTATTCATCACATAAGGAATTGACAATTTTCTGTTTTAAAGTTTTCTTATATCTGTATGTTTGGATCTCTCTCTCTCTCTCTCTCTCTCTCTCTCTCTCGTCTCTGTCTCTCTCTGTCTCTCTCTCTCTCTCTCTCTCTCTCCTCTGTCTCCTCTCATCTCTTTTAGTCAGTAAGCATTTAATTTAGAATATTTACCTTTCTGTAGGCCTAAGCCAATTATTTTCTTTCTAGGAAGTAAAAAAAAAGTAATAGAATACTTCAAATACTAATTTCTCAGTTTTCAAATGAACATTGTTTTGTAATACACTATATTCTAAGACTCAGTTAATTGAAATTGTGTGTATGTATTCATGTGCATGTGCATGTATATGAGGGTACATGTATGTATGCTGAAGCCAGGGGTTGTCAGGTACTTTCTTAGTTAGGGTTACTGTTGCTATGATGAAACACCATGACCAAAGCAACTTGGGAACGAAAGGATTATTTTGGCTTATACTTCTACATCACAGTTCATCATTGAAGGACATCAACACAGGAACTCAAACAGGGCAGGAACCTGGAGGCAGGAGCTGATGCAGAGCCCTTGGAGGGGTGCTGCTTACTGGCTTGCTCCTCATGGCTTGCTCAGTCTGCTTTCTTAAAGAACTCAGGATCACCAGCCCAGGAATGGCCCCACCCACAGTGGGCTGGACCCTCTCACATCAATAACCAATTAAGAAAATGCCTAACAGGCTTGCCCAGAGCTTGGTCTTATGGAGGCATTATCCTCAATTGAGACTCCCTCCTTTCAGATGATCCTAGGTTGTGTCAAGTTGACATAGTAGTAGCCAGCCCAGGAATCTTCCCCAATTGCTTTCCACCTTGTTCTTTGAGACAAGATCTCTCAATGAACCTGGAGCAGGACTATATGGCTAGCATGACTGGTCATTAGCTCTAGGGATCCACCTGTCTTTGCCCCTCTACTGCTGGGATGGCAGGGGCCCAGGTCTTACCTGAGTGCTGGGGACCTGAGCTCAGTACTCACGCTTGCGTAGTGAGTGCTTTGTCTCCTGAGCTGCTCCCCCAGGCTAACTACTGTTAACTTAGGCTATCTGGATTACCAGTGATCCAAGCACTTCATTAACACTACCACCTTGAGTCTTCACAGCCTGGAGATGACCCTGTTCTGTTTCCTTTGCAGGTGAAGATGTTGAGTGAACGTAGAGAGCAGTTTAGTCATTCTCCCAGGACAACTGTTTACTAAATGGCAAGTTGCATGTCTAGGGCCCAGGCTTCTGCCACCATTTGCGGAGCTTGAGAAGTCTACAATGAGGAGGGAAACATTTTTGTGTCTAGACTTATTCTTCCTAGTCTGGACAAGGCTGTTTGCAGCTAGAGTGGAACATTCCTTAGTCTGATCTGGACCCTTTCATTAAACCATTGTATAGGCTGCTGTTTCTGCCCTAGATTCCTTAAAGCACATCAGTTAAGCAAAGCTCTCTGTGGTCATCGTTTTAGCCTTAAGCTACTTTACAGACCTCTACAATGTCTGTGCCAGGACTAGTCCCCGAGAACCAGAGCACTGAGGGAATATGGACTGGGTGCCAGCCTCTGAAGGATCCACAGTCTCAACTTGCAGCTCAGGTCTGCATCATGGGGTTTGCCCAGCACTGTGTGATGCTTGGGACTAAAGATGCATCTCTGTCATCTCAGATGGCTCTGAGTGGAAGATTTCCTTTCTATCTATCTATCTATCTATCTATCTATTCTATCTATCTATCTATCAATCATCTATGTATATATGTATTTATCATCTATCTATATATCTATTCATCATCTAACATGTATGTTTTTATATATGTATGTATATTTGTGTCTATGATCAATCCATGTATCTATCATCCATCTATCTTTCTCTATCTATCTATCTATCTATCTATCTATCTATCTATCTATCTATCTATCATGCATATATGTTTGTACGTAGGTATCTACCTACCCACCTATGAGACAAGGTCTTACCAGGTAGCATAGGCTGATCTTGCTACTGTGATGAACATATTTTGTGTATTTAAAAGTAGGATTTGTTTTTACTGAGAATGTCAACACTATATACAGAAAGGGAAAATACCATGCAGGTGCAATGACTTCTGCTCTTCTGTTTGGGGTGGAATACTGCCACTTCATTGTGCCATCTTAGAAACAAACTTGCTGCTCTAGACAAGAGTTAATTGACATTCATTTGTTTTCAAGAAACTTTTCGACTTACGTGTTTGGCAGGACACACAGTAGACATATGACTGTGTTGTGCTGTAGGCTACAAACTTTGACATAACATTTGAAAAATCAGATTTTATTTATAAAGCAGCATTTATTTTGGAAAAATTGAAAAATCACAGAATGTAATGAAGGAAGATAAGTTAATTCTCCTGAAATTCCATCCTTTGGAGAAAACTCTGTTATTGAGGTCTCTGAGGTGTTTCCTGACAGGTGTTTTTCTGCATGTGTACATAATTAACAGAAATTTGCAAAGGGGTCATAACTGGGGTTGTATTTTCTGCAGAAATTGTATCCCATTTTTTCCTGAACATTATATTTTGAGCATACAGTAACTTTCTGAAATAGTTTGTGATGACATTACAACATAATTTCTACCATGCAGATGTATAATAAGCACGCATCCATAGATGGTGTTTAGTTTGCTCTCATATTACTTCGTAATATTTTGTCCTTCCATTGTAAACAGTACTTTGAGGAACATCAGGAGGGCATGTGTGAGATATGGCAGGGTTGGTCCAGCCATGTAAACAAATGAAGAAAGGAACAATTGAGAAGCAAGAATCTGCTGTTTATTTCGTAGTTCTGAAGATGAAGCCCAAGCTGTGCATGCTGAGCCTGTGTCCCTTTGCTGAGCAGTGGCCACCGCTAATCTCCCCTTTAACTGTCCTTGTGAAGGCAGCTTCTCTAATGTCTCTACCTTGAATTCCTTGGTAGTTTTTGTTTTGTTTGGTGGTGCTGGGGACCAAACTCATGGCTTTACTTGAGCTTAAGCAAGTTCCCATCCCTACAGACTAATCAAGGTGGTTTCTGGCAACTGGTTGAATACTCAACCAGTTCTTTTAAAAGTTAGTGTACAGGAATAGATATGACCAAATGTCTAATGGTCTTGTTTATTTTGTTGATGTTTGTTAAGATTAGCTAAAGTGCCCAAGACTTATCAAAAAATTCCATTTGGTTGTCACATAGAAATGCCTAAAGTTACTATATTGCTAACAATGTCTACATTTTAATATTTCGAGTTCTGTTTTAACCACGGTGTACATTTATTGTTTTAGTAATTCTTTGCCTAAACATTTATACTAGCTTAGACTGCACTTCATTATACCATCTTAGAAACAAACGTACAGCTCTAGGCAAGAGTTAATTAGTATTTACTTGCTTTCAAATAAGTTTTCTATTTATGTGTTTGGCAGGATACATAGTAGATGTGTGCCTATGTTGTGATATAGGCTATAAACTTTGATCTTTTCATAAATAAGTTGACAGATGGGGACTGGCATGGCCATGTAAGAAATAAAAAATGGAATGGTTGGGCTGTCATGTTCATTCTAAAAGCTGGCACGGAACACAGCAGACAGTCCTACCAGCCCACCCTTATCTGAAGTTGTCCCCATCCCTTTGCTTGGCTCTTCTGGGCACAGAGAGATGCTCGGTGGATGGCTCTGCTGCAGCTAGCTCTTACACTATGCCCACGTTTACTCATTTGGGAGTACATTTTCCTTTGCTCAGACTTTTCCTATCACAATAATTAAGGAATGAGAAACTTGCTAGTTGGGTCCTTAAATTAGATGATGTTACCTTTGCGATTCTACAAGACCAGAACAATGAAAGCTTCCTGGGTCAGAAGACTAAAACTTTCCACATCTATTGTGGATAACAGCTGCCTTGCCCCATGGACTCGCGATCCTTTCCACTCAGGTCTGAGATCCCCTGCAGTCCCTATCACAGCTTTCCACGTGGACTATGATGGTGACAGTTACCTCAGTCACACAGGCAGGACTCTAAGGAATACCACTGAATTATGTTGCCTCTCTAAACTCTATTTTAAAACCTACCACTGTGAATTAGAATAAAGATGCTTTCTGAAGTTGATGCTCAGACAAACTATTTTGTCTGGAAATAGTTCAGGGGGTCTTACGTGGAACAGAAGTGCCCACTATCTTCTCCATGGTAAACTTTCTGGCAGAGAAGTGGGTTTCCCCCCATAGCTTCCCACCACTCTCCCTGGGAGCCCATCTCCAAACTCCTTACGGTCCAGGCAAGTGACTTCACAGTAAAGGCCCCGCAATGTGTTCTAGACATCCTGTAATTTTCTCTCCACACTTATCTAACAGCCCCTTAGTTTTGAAACTGTGTATATATTGACCCCTTTATGGTGGCCCAGATAAGCCAATATTAGTTACTATCATAGTTGCTGTAGAGAAGTGAAAACCTTCCATTTTAGAATTTAGACTTCCTTAGTTATTGTTGATAATCATATTGGGTGTTTTGTTGCTTAATTGACAGCACAACATGAATACTATTTTCTAGGAGAATGTTGCTTAAACCATAGAATCCTTATAGTCCTGTGAAAATACTTTGGAATTCTCAAAGCACAATATCATGGTATGCTTTGGAATTTGTAGCACCTACATTTCCTCAGCTTAGGGGACACACATAGACCCATCCTTAGGATCTTGAATAGTGTCCTCAGCTGAACGTGTACCTGTTCCCTGATAGGAAAAGGGGCTTCCTTACAACATGGATGTTGATTGCTGCTGCTGTGTGTGCACGTGCTTAATATACATGTGTGTCCAAGTACACAGTGGTGCTTTAGTAAGCAAGGCTGAGGTATTCTAGACATTTTCTTTTGCATATAAAAAGTGGCTTTTAAAGGCACCGAGTATATCTAGTTTTGATGGGAAAATAAAAGATACTATATTTTCATTTAAAGACAATGTAAACAGTAAAGTGTATTATGAAAGGAAATAGAACTTTGGCTATGATTTATATTGCTAGTGCTAACTAATTAACTATATCTATCTATCTATCTATCTATCTATCTATCTATCTATTTATCATTATCATCTATCTATCTATCTATCTATCTATCTACTATCTATTCATAATCTATCTCTCTATCCATCATCTATCTCTCTATGTATCACTATAGTGCAAGTTCTTGTTGGGTGCTAAAGTGATATTGCTCTGGCCCTAAAATGTTAAAAGACAACAAGAATTGATGGAGCTTGTCTGTCTTAGAAGGATTAATATGTATTTTCACCCCTGGTAGCTTTAAGGAAGTTTACTGTCTCACAAACTGGGCCTACTATCATGAGATCTGGACCCTTGATTCTCTTGTCTTTTCACTTAGCTTGTTTTAAGCATTTACAATATAGAAACATTACTATATTGAGGATCTTGCAAGAATTTCAAGGTCTCCTCCCTGATGCCTGATTGTCCCTGACTGAAGAGGAGATCACAGGATACATTGGGACACACCCTCCAATGGCTCAGCCAATGGCTCCTAATTACCCAGGAGGGTTAGGAAGGGCTGTCCATGTTCTAGGATGGAAGGACTTCTGCTTTGTGTTCACTGAGTGTTCCAGGAGTCGCTGAAGTAATCCTTGATAGAAAAACCAAGTTCAATTCACAGGAGGGAGAAGAGGCTAGGCTTAGTCTACCCTACATGGGAACATCCAAGTTCAAATTGAAAACTAACGTGGTGAGGTGGGGGTAGGGTGGAGCTTGGCTGTATTATTAATAAGGATTAGTGGAAGGGTCTTTTTCTAATATCATACAAGGTGCCACAGAATTTGCAGTGTCTTGGAGAAGTGCCTCTGCAAATATGTCATCTATTTCTCTACCTTTGTGCTTTGGTGCTACTGGTTAGATTTGTCCACTGCCCACAATACGGGGCAGGGAAGAGAGCTGAGACACACGAGTGAGTGAGTTTCTTTACCGCAATATTCCTGGAATCTTGCTTACTTATGTGCCTTTTAAAACTGTCCCTGTCTTGGTGGTCCATTCAGAGATGTGGATCTTGCTCTTTGATGAGCAGGCACTGGGGAACTGCAGGGACCAAGAAGGCACAGACACTGTGCTTCCATTCTCCGTGCTCCCTGGACCCCACTCTTATCTAGTGGCCTTGATTTGCTCCATTCTTAGTAGCTCTGTGGAGGCTTTTGCTGTGGCAACTGCAGGGTGCTGAGTTGTGCAGTCTCTACATCAGAGTTACAATTTCTGGTCACTTCTGTATGTTGTGATGACTTGGGCTTCCAGGAGAAGAGACAAGACACTGAGATCCATGTAAGACAGAGCACAAGTCCTGTCTTCCCTTGAGACAGCCACTCTCCATTCCAGGCCTGTCTCCAGTTGGGAACCTGGCTACAAAGCTGTCCACTACCCTGGTGCAAAGTTGCTCACCGCCTCATCCAGCCAATAAAACCAGTTCCATTTAATTACCTACATCTCATCAAATTTTCTTTAAGGACTACAGCCTAGAATATTTATCATTTTCCCCTTTCCATAAAAAACTGCCAACTTCTGCCTTTTAACTGTCCTGCTCTTTGTGGTACCCATTAGCCACCTATGAGGTTTTGCACTGAAAACGTGATTGCTCCAAAATGAGACGTGTCTACATATACTTAAGCACGCTGGAGTGAAGGTTGCTACAAGAAATAAATAAATAAGGTTATACGTAAGTAAGATCTTGTAAGATCTTAGCAATTTTCAATTTTGAATTATGTTGGAGGAGATCATTAATAGAAATCAGATACACTATTAAAATTTATTTTACTGTCTCTCATTTTTATCTGTTAATTATTTGAAAATTTAGAATTACACATGTGGCTTGCCTATGTGGTATATATTCTATTTCTCTCATTCAGCACTGAACTGTAAGGCAGAGGTCTAGCCCATTGATCACTGAGTTTTTCTCCAAGAAACCTCCTAAATAAGTTTGGGTGTTAATCTCATCTGTCATCATGGAATCTTAAGCACCTTTTAGTTGGGAGTTGTTGTTTTGTTGATGTATGAGCTACAATTTGATAGACCTTTACCTTTAAGTAATGATAATGCTTTCTTTCATGTTTGACTTGACATTTACCTTTCAATAATGATAATGCTTTCCTTTGTGTTTTTCCTCAAGTAGTAATGTATTTGTTATTTATCTTATGTTATTATTGTGTGGGTGCATAGTGTCTCACACTTAGTAATCGTGTGCTAAGCCACTGAGCTGCATACAATTATCTGTGTTATCTCAAACAAGCCATTCCTTTATTCTTCTCCAGTCAGGCATGTTGGAAATAACTCATGAGCTACACATTTCCTGTAATGGAAAAGTCATGACTTTAATACACCGTGTTTAGCGAGTAGCTTGGATTCTAGGATTCTGTCCTAGGGGAACAATGGGATGAGTGTATCCAGAAGTACCAATGACGATGCATTATTGTACTGGTGTCAACAAACGCTGGATACAGCCTCAATGTCTGCTACAGTTTGGATGTCTGCACTCCACTCACATTTTAAAGGCTTGGCCACAGGGTGTGGCTGTAGGAAGTGATGGAGACTTCAAGAGGTGATATGGATCCTTGATACAATCCCTTGGGGGATTGTAGGATCCTGGACTTCTGCTCTCCTCCTCCTCTTCCTCTTCTTCCTTTTCTCCTCCTCCCTTTGTTGTTTTTGATCTCTGGCTTGCAGTAGGAACAGATTTGGCTGCCATACGGGTTTCCTACCGTTGCTACTCAGCACCCACCCGGGGCAAAGCAGCCCCGTTCCACCCAACCCTGGGCTGGAATGCTAAAACTGTAAGCTTTTACCTTTGTGTATGAGCTGTCTCGGATGTCTGTAGTAATAAACTCATACAATGCCCAGTCATAAAGGTCGGTTATTTAAAACACGAGATATTTATCTAATTATAGTGAAAATATAAATGGCGGCAAATGGATATTTGTACATATGCATTTTAAGGAGAGATATATGAGTTTTTGCTTTTAGAAACTCCCAAAGAAACTACTTCTGACTGTCCACATTGAATCTCTGAATGGGAAGGTTTTGCTACCTTTATTTTGTTCATGCTTATTTCTGTATATAAGTTTCTATAGTAGACTTATACATTTACAAATCTATGGAATGATTACTTAATGAAGCTACTAAGCTACTCAAGAAACAGCTGCATAAAAAGTTCCCATCTCAACATTTGTGGCATGTAAATGCATAAAAATAAACTTTCTTGTGACATAATTTGGGGCCATTGGGTAAAGAGTATTTTCTACTAACTAAGTCACACACTGCACATTTTTTGGTGGGTAAGAAGTCATGGCTAAGAAGTAAAAGTTTAGTATGTAAAAGATACAGCTTTAATTTAAAAGCCACACAAAACAAACCCTACTCTGGGTTCTCCATCTCGTTACAACTGTGGTGGCCAGTGATTCTCATATTAAAATAATTAACTGAAATTTAGAGTGCTTCGTGTCTAGTTATTTTTAAGTGACCCAGCACAGGAAGGATGTGGACGGGTGGAGTACTGTGGGAACTTTTGCCCGTTCATGAAAAAAAAAGTCTGAAAGTGATTTAAAGCCACAGAATGTAGTGTGAAGTGAGGTCAGCTCAAAGCAGAGGTCCTTATAGTGATGGATAAACAGTCATGTGCCCAGACCAGCAGGTCTTTGGATGCATTTTCCCCATTTTATTTGTCCAACACAAAGGACTTATTTAACAGTTGAACTTTGAAAAGGTAAGAAAATTATTTTTATCCCAGAAGTTGTCAGATGAGCACCACTCAGCAAGCTGAGGTCTACAATGAGACATACTTTCAAGTGCATACCACACAGGATATCATCCTATGCTCTATATCTGAAGTTATATGTTATAATCCATGTATGTTCTCTAAAAGGTCAGTGTATGAGTGTGTGTGCATATTCACACAGGCACACAGGTGACAGGTGTTTTACATTAATGCAGCATTCAGAGTTAAATGTCACCACCTCCTTTGCAGCCACCCAGTGTGACACATACCTCCAAGTGCCCACTTCTGCATTCCCACTATCTACAACACCAGACTGTGCTTGGCATCTGCACATCTGTTGCCTTCTTTCTACTAGATGCTACCTTAACTGTAGTGCTTGTCTGGGTATCCTTAACTATAACAAGATGCACTGGAAGAAAAGGAGTAAAGACATGTTGAAATGTGCCTGATGCTTTGGAAGACACATGAAAACCCAGTATCACTCAGTGGGAGAATTCAAACCATACTTTCTAAGAGAAATCTCCTGGGGTTTGAGCATCCTGATATGAGCATCCAGAATGTAAGCCTCGCATGACACCATAAACAGAAAACACTGTATATGATGACACTATGCTTTCCTGACAAATAAAGCCTACTCAAGCCTGCCCTTGCCCTTGTTGAATGCAACTCCTCTTCTTACTGCTTGAACTCCTTAGCTCCTTTCCCACCCATCCCCTGTATCTCCATCACCCTTGCCTCTCCATTAGTTCAATCACAGTAGTTTCCTGTTCAACGTCTACTATTGGCTCCTGGCAGCGGCCATGTCCTCTGCCCTGTTTGTAGGACATTGGTGTTTTCAGTGTCAGGCCCATTTGCTGCCACTGCTCCCGTGCCTGGGCCACAGTAACACCAGGCAGAACTGGTCATCATTCTCTACAAAATCCTGTCCTATTTTCTCTGATTAAAATACTGCTCAGTTTTTCACTGCTGTCATGAGAATTTCCTTTTCTATATGACACTAGCTCTTCAGTCTCCAGAGTGTGCTACATCCTTCCAGTGGTCCCCACTCAGGGCTTACGAGCTCTTTGATTTACAGTGACCTCGTGACTGCCCTTTGCTTTAAACTTCTGCATTACCCAGGCCCATTGCTCAGTTATAGTGCTCAAAAACTAGAAACTCCCAAAGGATGTATGCTAGTCATGTGCCGTGCCCTGGTGGTAGGTTTGGCTCGCACTGGTGTGGGAAGTCTTTGGAGGCAGGAACAATGGCTCAACCTGAGCTGAACATCAGATTTAGTTGGACCTCTCAATAAAACATATGAGTGGAGTGTAGATCTTTCCATTGTTAATTTAAAATAGATAAGTAGGCTATGTCATTTGAGTTCAAAACCAACTCATTTTAATTTGCTACGAGGAAAGATGGCTTTAGGTAGCAAGCAGTGGTGGGTGTTTTGATGGTGCCACACACTTGTTCTTATGGCTTTGTTTTTCTATTAGTTATTGCAGGCTGGGGGAGGGCAGGCCAGGCTGGGAGCACAGTCTCCCCGTGAGCACAGAGAAGGCTGTATAAGAAGCAGAGTGTAAAGCAGATTGTTAGTTAAAAGGAAACCACCGTGGAATACATGGAACTGGTCACGGCCTCATAGGAATTGAAACAGTTTCTGAAATACACTCTGTTTTCCAGCTCCCAGCCCTCCATGGGCTTCCGTCTCACTTTTTTAAACAAAACCACAATGTGATTTTTTTCCTCCCATTTTTGTGCCACTCCAAGAAACGTTTTCTTTAAAACTATCTTAGGGACCTTCTCCATGACACTTCCTGGATTCTTGACTTCTTTTCCTTTGTTTCAGTCATGAAATAAATTGTAATTTTTTTTTTTTTACTTTTATGTATCTTCAAAATCAATGTGTGTGTTTTGTCAATTCAATTAGCCAGCAAAGTCTTTGTAACCAGAGACTGGATCTTACTTTTCCCTTAGGATCGTGTTGTGTTCCCACTAGCAGCCCATACAGATTGCTAGTAAATGTTGGAGCCTTACTGAATTAAATCATTGCTAAGTGGTTGAGGTATGTAGTCCATGCTGTGATGGCTTTCTTGCACTATTTAATAGCATCTGAGAGAAACATATGGCAAGGCTTCAGATGCCACTCTCGTGCATGTTAGCAGGGAAACCTTTAGTGACTGTTACTATGGGGTGGATGTAGCAATAACCTGTGCATTAGATTTTGTTTTTTTTTTTTTTTTGGGTTTTTTTTTTGGTTTTTTGAGAAAAGGTTTCTCTGTATAGTCCTGGCTGTCCTGGAACTCACTCTGTAGACCAGGCTGGCCTCGAACTCAGAAATCTGCCTGCCTTTGCCTCCCAAGTGCTGGGATTAAAGGCGTGCGCCACCACCCCCTGAGTGCATTAGTTTTCTTTCCTGTTGCTGTATTAAAAATCATGACCAATAATAAATAGCTTAGGAGAAGAAACAGTTTATTCAGCTTACAGGTTACAGGCCATTAACGGAGGGAAGCAAAGGCAGGAACCTGGAGGCAGGAACTGAAGCAGAGACAATAGAAAAACTGGCTTGCTTTGCCCATCTCCATGTCTGATACAATCCAGCACCTGGGCGTGGCACTGTCCTCAGTGGGGTGGGCTCCTTCAATTAGCAATTAAGAAAATGCTCACAGGCCAATGTGATGAAGGGAACTCATATCCCTCTTCCGAGATGATTCTCCTTCATGTGATGTTGATAAAACCATGATCAAGAGAAAGCACGTGTAAAGTTAGCAACGTCAATGCTAACAAATGCTTGATAAATAAAGATATGTGGTCTGTGCATGAAAATAAAGAAAAGGAAAGTAAAGCAAAATATGCATAGTTTATATGTATCTGACTTACCCTAGGGAATTTAAAGTTTACTTATGAAATTGAAGCCAGCAAAATAACGGTGACAGTGACAGCAAACTAGGAAGCTGAACATTATGACTTTTTCTTTGTGAGAGGATGCGCAGGGTACCGGTAATTGAACCCAGCTCTACCCTCAGCTTGACGGTTAGTTTTCTGGTATTTTGGGGCAGAGCATGGGTATGATGTTATACAGTCTGGAGTGGCCTTGAACTTACCATGCTTGTAAGACTGACTTCAAATTTACCGACCCCCTTTCACATTCTGACTGCTGGCATTACAGGTTTGTGTCACCCCACCTGATTTATGCAGTGTCATGGATGGAACCTGGGGCTCATGTGTGTAAGGCTGGTACTCTACCAGCTGAGCTCTAACCCACCCCAAAGGAGGCGTTTTTGTATTTTATGAAATATATCTCAGGCTGGCTTAAAGAATTCCTTTATTGTGTATTGATAATCAAAATCATATGATGTCTGCTGTATGAATGCTACACAAAAGATACTTGAAGCAGAAAGAGAGAAGAGAGCAAAACCATTCTATGGAAATGTTACTCATGATTTTTTGGCAATATCTGTACAGCCATTTTTGGTGTAGACATTCCACAATAATGCGAGTTGCTTAAAGTCTCCTTTGTGGGAAATTCTGTATTGAAGCAACCTTTATCACAGAACAGCTAATAACATTGTTGCAGACTTTGGCACTGTTGCTGTAGGGTGGTGGAAAAATGTTTTCATAAAGCACTGCATCCTGTTAGCAAGTGAGATCTGGAGGGCGGAGAGAGACTTTAAGCTGGGTGTTTGCCTACTCTCCCTCATATGCTAAAGTAAACAGTTCTCTTTCTGAGGCACAGCCGGTGTGACTTAGTGTGGCTATATCATAGTCAATCATACCATCTGCCCATTTAAAATGCAATATAATAATTTTATGGCAAAATGCAATTACAACGGATTAGAATGAGATGCAAGGATGGCGGAGCCCTTGTGGAGCCGTTTCTCCACTCGGAATATTGTTCCATATTGGATTCTGGGATTTCTATACTTGTGTGTTCTCCCTTCCTCTTCCCTCCCACCTACTTCTGAGACTGCTCAGGTGGGAGACCTGAAGCTCTGTGTGTGAAGGGGGCATGCATGTTTACACTAGGTGACCAGGGATGTCCTGGAGAATGTAGAAAGATTTCTAGCACACAGGAGCCTTGTATTTGCTTAGCTCAATCTCTGTCACCCCAAAAGAAAGGTTGGCTATCAACTTGTCTGCTAGTTGAATTTTTTCCTCTGTGAAAGGAGAATATCTTCCCAACCCCTCTCCCAAATGAAAACCTGAAACACAACAAAACAAAACAAAAAAACCCCAAGTATTATTTTCTAGATTCCACCAAAGCTTAGCATAAATGAATGCACTGCCTGTTACTAAGTAGGCCTCCAGATTCTGCTAGAAGTAGGTTGAACTTCACGACCAACCAAGAGCGAGTTCTCAGAACCCTCCAACCACCTTTGAAAGGAGCTGATGGGGAGTTCCAGGCCAAGGCTTTTTCCCTGTTGCTGGTCCAGAGAAGTCCCGGTGGGAAGGGCACTTCTTGTCCAGGGTGGCATTTTGCTCTCTTTGGCTGGCTGGCACGAGGACGTCTTAGGGCAATAGCACTCTTTCCTTGAGCAGGGCTGTCAGGTCACACCTTTCTTGAACACATGTGGAATGCCCCATAGTCCAAGCCCTGACCTGGATGCTCTGGCTCCAGTTTGCCTCTGGTTTTAGGTTTTATGGCTCCTCCATACTTCCCAGATAGACTGTTTTCTTCTGTAATTACAATCTGTGGCTGGCTGGTACCTTCTCCCCTCTAGTGACTTATGGAACCTATTCTGTAGGATTTCCTTGGTGTGAATCTGAGAAAGCGTAAAGGCAAGAAGACTGAATCCAGATTTTCACATGTTAGATGAGGAAACTTTTTAAAAAACTTTTTGTTGATTCTTTGTGTCTCACATCATGCACCCCCAGCTCTGCCTATCTCCTCATCCCCTCATATCTGCCCTCTGCCCTTTTAATGCACCCCCAAATAACACACACACAGCAGCAACAACGACCACACACACAACAAAATGAAGCATAGGAAACATCTCACCGTGGAAGCTGTGGTATGTCACAGTGTGTCCCTCTGTCCACACGTCTTCACATGCACATGTGTATGTCACAGTGTGTCCCTCTGTCCACACTCTTCACATGCACATGTTCGTTGCAATGAATCATCGGTCTGGTTCAAGATCTCTGCTGCTGTGACACCATCAATACTGGATGCCTCATCAGAACTCCTCCCGGTTATCCTATTGTTTCCCTGTGTCATGGAGATCCTGCAGCTTTGCTCAGCAACTGGCCCTTTCATGTGTCCTAACTGCTCACACGATATAGATTTTGGGGTGGGCCAACTCAGAGCCCTGGATCTGGACCTGGGTGGTAGCTGAGCTGGTCAGATGCCAGATCTTCCTTGTCTGCACCACCAGAGTGAGCTCTCCAGTACGGCTCCAGCTAGGCCACCCAATGCCGAGCAGGAGGCAGGGTCAGCTTTCCTGCTGTCCTGCCCTTGGGATCTGGCTCACTTGCACCCACTCCTACAGTCAGCTCCACTGTGTTGCCTAGTCAAGGCACAGGGTCTCACTCTCCCAAGTGCTGGAGCCTGTGAGGGGCTGGGCCAGCTCTCCTGCTGCACACCCTCAGTGCCAGTTCTTCTGTGTTGCCCAGGTGAGGTACAGGGCCAGGTCTTCTGAGTGCTCCATCCTGTGAGGGGGCAGGACTAGCTCTCCTGCTCTCCTGCCCTTGGGGCCAGCTTTCCCAACTACCACAGGTGGCAAGGGGAGAGGGAATAGGCATCATCTTCCACCCAGTGCCACCTCACAGCAGACAAGTGGTGGGTTAGCTCTCTGGCACTCTCCCCCTCGGGGGATCAGTTCACCTGTGCCTCTTCCACTTCTAGCTCTGCTGTGCTGCCCAGGAGAAATGCAGTGCTGGCCCTTCTGAATGCTACAGTTGGCTCTCTGAGTGCTGCAGCTGGGGAGAGGCAGAGCCACCTTACCTGGTCTCATGACTTCAGGGTCAGCCATCCCACCTGCCACAGGTGCAGGTTGTGAGGGGTGCGGTGAGGGGAGGACATCACCTCTACCCCATGCCACTTCACAGCAGAGGAATGAAGGGGTCATCTCTCCCTTTGCTCTCCTGAATGCTGCAGCCAGTGAGGGGCAGGGCCAGCTCACCTACTCTCATGAACCTGGGGTCAACTCTCCCAACTGCCTCAGGTGGCAAGTGGCAAGGCATCAGAGGGCATCCACCTACACCCCGTCCAGGACAGGTGGAAACTTTTAATATATGAAGATTCACAGCCTTTGAGCTGCATGAATCTGGTTAGTGGTTGTGGTTTTTTAAGATCATTGAAGTTTGAGGATCTGTGAGGCCTAGGGGTTTGTAAATTAATCGAGGTCAGAGTCCTTACTAGTCTTAAGAAGCTGGGCAAATCCCATTCTCTCTTTGCTGTAGCTGTGTAGGGTCCTTCCAGGTCGAGGCTGCAGGAGAGAATTGTATCTCCCATTTACTCAGCAACATTCATGTTCATTTGTGTCTTTGAGTGTCTCTGAGGGCTAGCACAATGGAACTTAGCTATCAGTTCCACTGCTTCCTTCAAGCTAATGAAATGAAAAATCAATATTCTAATTTGCAGACAATGGGATGACAGATGGCAGGTGTCAGGTGTCAGGTGTTTGGTGGCTGGTGGTTGGTGGCTAGTGGCAGGTGGCTGTGGCTTGTGGCAGGTGGCTGTGGCTTGTGGCAAGTGGCAGGTGTCAGTGTCAGGTGACTGGTGGCTGGTGGCAGGTGGCATATAACCAGAATTTACTTGAGAAAGAGAGGGCGATTCTAACAGGTAAGAAGGGAAGCAAGTGGTCAGTGCTGAGCTTCAGGGAAAGCTCTAAGCCCCATCATTTTGGTTTGGACCTGCTTATAGCTTTAATGAAGTTTAAAATATATATTAAGCTTCATAAGAAATTACACCTGTCATTACTTATAGTCTTTCTTCAAAGTTCCATATCCATTATCTTTATCTATACCTCAGTTCAAAAGGATTTGATATGCTCATAAGGACTGAGAAACAACCAGTCAAACAGATGAAACGTTGAAGTAGCAGAGAACCTAAAGGCAAGGAAAGTCAGACGGCACACTAGACATCGTCTGGGTCAGACGGCACACTAGACATCGTCTGGGACAGACAGCACACTAGACATCCTCCCCTGGGTCAGACGGCGCACTAGACATCATCTGGAACACACTCTTCCCTTGCTAGAGGCAAGTGACAGATTCGGTGAAGAGGATTCAGGCTCTCTGGACCAATGACAGAATTCGTGATGCCCAAAAGATTAATGAGGATCATTTTTCCTGTGCAGAGATCTGAAAGAAATACATGGCAAGGGGTGGGGGTGTGCGTGTGAAAGGTCTGCTGGGATGACCATGGCAGAGGGTATTGTGAGGCCATTTGTCAAAAGACCCTTTCCAACGACATAGTGTCTGTGCATGATTTAATGAAGACCTTTCTCCAAGGGCCCCAAATAACGAAGTTAAAATAGACTGCACTCTGGCAGCCTCGGAACGAGAAAGGCACCATGTCTCCAGAAATGGGCTGCATACTGGTTTGCAATCTTCCATGAGTGTGACTTTGTTCATTTAAGCTATGAATTGGAATACATTAAGTTTGATTACTCAAATAAAGAAATATTTTCAATTACTCATTGGAAAATGTGCTACTAAATCTTTCTGTACCCCCAAATCACCAACTTCAATTCCAGAAAAGTGTTCTATATAAAATACATTAAATACAGAGACTATAAGCCATTGCTCAGTTCCCTAACCTGTAACGTGATGATTTGAATAGTATAATTCTGAAGCTCTTTTTCTTGATCACATGTTCTGTAGTCATCAGGATCTTGGCGAATGAAGGCTGCAATACAGAAAAGCTAAGGTAGAAGGCTGGGACATGGCTCAGCGGGTAGGATGCTTGTATGACTATGGGGACTGGAGTTTAGATCTCCAGCACCCATGTAAAGGCTTCAGTAGGCGAGACAGGGGGTTTCCAGAAGCAAGCTCCTAGCTAGTATAGCTGAACTGCTGTGCTCTGGGTTCAGATGAGAGCCCCTGCATCAATGTGTGAGAGCCATCAAGAAAGCATTTGCCCATGTACATATACATGTGTGTGCTTACACACATATACATATAAACAAAAAGAGAAAAAAAACAGTTAAAGTAGGTGTAGACCTCTGGGGCTTTTGTAACCAACAGGGCACAGTACAGTGTTCACAGCTAGCTAGAACAGGTGTCACCACCATCTGTACCTGTCTGAAGTGAGAGGAAGCATGGTAATACAAATTAGAGACTTTAGGGATCGGTGACGAAAGCTGTGGAGAGCATCTGGCCCTCCTAAGGAGTAGATCTGGAAAGATGCCTTTACACCTGCATCCTTTCCTCTCCCTCATCCCCTGACTGCAGCCTCCAGGGGTCATACGCACTGATCTCCATGTGTGCCTGTGAGGAAAACTTACTCTCTCTCCACACTCTAAAAACTGCACAGTCTTTATCCAAAGCCAAGCTGGTACCAGTTTTCCTTCGGAGGCACCTGCATACCCTCCTCAGTGGTGTCTGTTTTCCTCAGCCGGTTTCTTTCACAAGGCTCCTGCTGTGTTTGCAGTTTGATTTATTTTTATTAAGCCTCTGATCACTGGCAGAAGCTCCTGGGTCTGGACTGAGGAAAGCAGAAAGGAGCTGCTTTATAACAAACTTAGAACAAACTGACCAAGCCTTACCCATAAGTAAATCTCAGCACTAAACATGGATCATTTTTATTTGCTGAGGTGGGAATTTCAGAAGGGGCAGGCTGGAGATGGCTCTTCTCTGTCCTGTGGTGTCTGGGATGGCAGCAACTGAGTCTGGAGAAACTGTGTCCCAGGGGCCTTCCTGATCTAGTATCTGGACTGAGATGCCTTCCCAAATGACTTGTTTTTGGAGCTCTGAGCTTCTGTGAAAGAATTCTAGCTGCTCGGCAGATGCCATGGTAGGGATGGTTGTTGGTTTTTTTTTGTTTGTTTGTTTGTTTTTTGTTTTAATTTCCATCAAGTGTTGACTTCAGTTAACACTTCCTTTTCCCTTTTGGAAAAGGCATCTAGCTTTTCCAACAACTTATTTTAAAACAATGTTATCAAGCAAGGCTCTCACACCAGGGCACTTATAATGGTTTTAGGTTTTTCTGTTTGTTTGGGGTAATAAAGGTTGAAACATCAGTGCTGAGCATGTTTAGATGTAGGAAAACGCATGATTTGTAGATGGCTTTGGTTGTAGAATGGGCATCTCTGAATCCCAGAGACTTTAGCAAAAGAAATCTCTTTCTACCTCGCTCTTCAACAAAAAAAGAGCCCGATTTGTGAGGGAATGTGTTTGTTCCCTCCTGGAGCCACCTCCTCGAAAGGAGAATTCTTGAGTCATGAAGATGAATTTTGCACAGTCAGAGTTACACACCTAGGGATGCTATGGCAATTACCTTTAAATATTTTCCCATTCACTGTGTAAATAGACAAGGGATGTCTCCCAGACGCAGGATGCACACAGATTCAGTAAGTGTTAAGAAGCTCAGATCAAAAGCGATTAAGATTAAATTTGTGTCTTCCATTAAATTAAGATTAAGATTAAATTTGCTTGCCCTCCTCTGTGATCAGTATGTATTTCCTCCTGGGAGAGGCAATTGCTTCCCAGACGCTAGCCTTCTGGCAGCACTCTTTTTATTAGATTTATAGTCTTAATTATGTGCCTGTGCTCAAGGATGGTTTTGATCCAAGATAATACACTACCCAGGTAATGGTGGATTTGAACAGTGAGGTCCTTGCCCGGTTGGGCACCTCTCCCAGATAGCATGGCTTGGCTTCTTGACCAGGCTTGTGTTCCCAAAGGACACACACTTTCAGAATAGCTCACTTGCGTCTCTGTAAAACATCCCCTCGCAGACCAACACTTTATCATTTTTACCTACACACACTGCAGTTGCCATTGTCACTTTAAGTCCCTCAGACCTCATTATGCTCCTCTTAAGACCATCATGAGGGTCCTGAACACTCAACAGTCGCGGGATCTGATCCTTTGAACACCCTTTGCTCACTGGAAAGGCATGGCTTGGGTGCCTGATGCCCAAAGCGCTTGCTCCCTGGACATATGCACCCAGAAGTTCCCTCATTTGAAAGCCCAGAGCCGCTTCTTGTGGAAGTTGAGTCCTGCCTTGGCTTGTGCTCACTGGTGTCTTTCTTGCTCGTGCTGCTGAAGGATTTAAACTCCCTTAAAGAACGAGAGTGGATGTTTCTCATCTAGATAAATGAATATACTTAGCCTAGTTTTTCCAATATGGCAGAGTCCTGGAAGTCTCTGCTGCTTAGAAGGGAACTCAGTGTTTCTCTTATCTACTCTTTAAGCAAAGGCCTTGTCATCTGCACTGTCTTGAAGGCTGGACGAATTGGTGTGGAAATGAGAGGAAACTTCTCATAAATACCAATTGTAAATGTATTCTTAGAATTAGAATTTTGTCTGCAAAGAGCTATTGGCAAGATTATTTTGCTAGTCACTGTAATGATGTTTTAGCAAATGGCTTTGAATTAGCAGGTTGGTAAAATGCTATCTATACACATTTAGTGGAAAAATTGTGTGAGGCTAGCCCCCACTCCACAAAAATTCAACATTTGCCTAAGCTGTGTAGTGAGAACTTATTTTTTAAAATTAGCTTTTAAAAACTTCTTTTCTTTTTTTTTTATTGGATATTTTATTTACATTTTAGATGTTCTCCCCTTACCCCATTTTCCCCCCTCCCTCCCAGGAACTCCCTATACCATCCTCCCTCCTCCTGCTTCTATGAGGGTGTGCCCCCACCTACCCCCCCAATGATGTCCAGCCTTCATGGGACCAAGGATCTCTTCTCCCACCTATAACTCCGTCGCATATATAGCTGGAGCCATGGGTCCCTCCCTAAGCGCTCCCAGGCTGGTGGTTTAGACCCTGGGACCTCTGGTTGGTTGGTATTGTTGTTCTCCTCATGGGGTCGAGAATCCTTTCAACTCCTTCAGTCTTCACTCTAACTCCTCTATTGGGAACCCCATGATCAGTTTAATGGTTAGCTGTGAGCATCTGCCTCTGAATATGTCAGACTCTTGCAGACCTCTAAGGAGACTGCTATATCAGGCTTCTGTCAGCATGTACTTCCTGACATCCGCATCAACGTCTACCTTTGGTGACTGCACATGGGATGGATACCAGGTAGAACGGTCTGCAGATGGCCCCTCCTTCAGGTTCTGTCCTGCACTTTGTATCCATACTTGCTCCCTTGAGTATTTTGTTACTCCTTCTAAGAAGGACTGACCCCCGCCCCCAACTTTGTCTTCATTCTTCATGAGCTTTATGTGGTCTGTGAGTTGAATCTTGAGGAAAAGATTTTTACCAATCCCACATCCAATAGAGGACTAATATCCAATATATACAAAGAACTCAAGAAATTAGACTCTAGGCAACCAAATAACCCTATTAAAAAATGGAGTAAGGAGCTAAACAAAGAATTCTCAACTGAGGAAATGCGAATGGCTGAGAAGCACCTAAAGAAATGTTCAGCATCCTTGGTCATCAGGGAAATGCAAATCAAAACAACCCTGAGATTCCACTTCACACCAGTCAGAATGGCTAAAATAAAAAACTCAGGTGATAGCAGATGCTGGCGAGGATGTGGAGAAAGAGGAACACTCCTCCATTGTTGGTGGGATTGCAAGATGGTGCAACCACTATGGAAATCAGTCTGGCGGTTCCTCAGAAAATTGGACATATCACTACCTGAGGACCCAGCTATACCACTCCTGGGCATATACCCAGAAGATGCTCTAACACATAACAAGGACACATGCTCCACTATGTTCATAGCAGCCTTATTTATAATAGCCAGAAACTGGAAAGAACCCAGATGCCCTTCAACAGAGGAATGGATACAAAAAATGTGGTATATTTATACAATGGAATATTACTCAGCTATTAAAAACAATGAATTCGATAAATTCTTATGTAAATGGATGGAACTAGAAAATATCATCCTGAGTGAAGTAGCCCAATCACAAAAGAACACACATGGTATTCACTCACTGATAATTGGATTTTAACCCAGAAGCTTAAAACTTATTTTCAAATGGATGTCAAACCTCCAAACTCTACACCCTTAGTGAGACTTCATATGACATTCTGAAACATGTATGCAGGATACAGTGTTTGAAGTGGGTTAGGCATGTTTGTGTCCACAAACTTATTTCTGTGTGGCAAAAATGTAAAAAGCTGTTCTTCTAGCTTTTTGCAAATGTGCAGTATGTTGCTTCTGTCTCAGTTATCCTGTGCAGGAGCACACCAAAGCCTCTTGTTCTTAACAAATGCTTAGTTAGGACCGCCCACCCCTAGGAAAAAAAAACTCCATGTTTTGAGAAATAAAGATGAGCTTTTTTTATTGGCCTCACTTTGCTGGAGGAAGTAACAGAGGCAATGCTAGCATTGAACGTCAGTCGCATGGGTAGGGAGAGTAGCGAGAGGACCTGTCAGCCTCATGTATTTCCAGGGCTCCTCTTCTTCCCTCAAATCCTTCTGTGTTCGTGTTCTAGGTTTTAACTTGGTGCTGTTCCAGCCAGAGTATTTGTTGGAAGAGCTAGGTGCTGGTGACGAGGCCTCTCATCTGCTGCTTGCTTTAAACACCAGGGATGAAGGAAAGGGAGGGAACCATAAGTAAGGGAACCTCCGGACAGTAGCTGAGCCACGGATCCACTCAGTATTTTCCGTGGCTGTGAAGATGTGATTTTTGTGGCTGTAAACGAGTGACCACACATGTTAAGCAGAAGGACTTTCTATTGCTAATGAGTAAACTTGTATCTTCGGAAGAAGTTTTTAAAATCTTCACTACATCTAGATATGAAATTGTGCTTGTGCTCGCTGGGCATCTAAGCCCTGGATGTAAAAGTATGCATTGTGCCGCTCTGGGAATCTTGTAATTAGCTGTCACTTTGCTGAATATTCTGAGTGTCTCATTATCCAGAATGAGATAGAATATTAAATAATAGGATTATATTCTCTGAAAATAAGTTGCAGGCATCATACTTCAGTTACAGGGACAGATTTGGCTAAGAGAGGACAGAACTAGCTGCTGGTCTGAGGCTGCCTACAGGAAAATAAAGGGTGCCTTCAGGACAGATGGAAACTGTCACTTAGGGTCCCTTGAACTTGCTTGCATGGCTGTCAGAAACTTGGTTGAAGTGAGTGAGATTACGTGATAAGACAGTAGCTGTGACATCTCACATTTTTAATAACACAAAGAAAATTCATTTTTAATTAAAGGAAGTTGATCTCGATTTTAAGGTTTCTTTATAAAATGAAAAAATTACGGCATTAAAATTAAAAAAATTCTAAGGCTGAGAATGAAAAATTATAAATTAAAGGCCAGCCTAAGGTACCTAGAATGTTTGAGGCTAGCCTAGACTCTATATAAGTTCAACAGCTGCCTTGGCTTTGTAGTGAGGACTTGTTTTAAAAATTAAATAAATATATACATAAATTAGGATATATGATGCATGTCCAGGCAGACAATGAAGAATAGACACCAAAGAACAGAATGCCCACTTTTCCTGTGTTAGTTTACAGCACAGGAGCCTGGCTCTCTCCCGCTGAGCTGGTGGACTTAGCTTGCAAGAGTCATACCTTGTGTCCACCACTGACTAAAGCCCTGTGGGTCACCCTTTGGCCTTTCTGTAGATGGGTGATCCTTTAGCTTATGTCTGTTGCTAACGGGGACATTGGGCATGCTACACACTTCCTGTCTCCTGAGCTAGAGCTGTTAGCTAAGTGTGAGCTGGGAGCTGGCTTCTGTCCCTTGCGTTTGTGTTCCTGTTGGCAACCATATCTGATGACAGCCTGAGAACAGTTAATGTTTTCTGGAATGATTTGAGGCCTGTCTCCAGAGTAAAACTCTCATTTGCTCCTGAACTTTAAACACAGTGAGCTGTTTCCTGTCATTCAACTGGGGAAAAATAATAGCCAGTGACTTATTTGGTTGCAGGTCTTAACGGGTGTCATCCAGATCGAAACAGGACAGTGTGGCTCACTAGCTGCTCCTCTTCTTGTTTCCAGGCAGAGACTGACCTAGTCGTGTGTTGACCTGTGCACTTCTGTGGCTTCTTGAAGGTTGCAGTAGTAGGAGGTCAGTGGTTGCACAGGAAATAGCAACATCGCCAGGACTTGGCCTGTGAGTGTCAATCACCAGACACCTAAGTAATTGCTCAAACCTGTCAAAACAGACCCAGTTTTTACAGCATGACGACATATTTGTTTGTTAAAGTTTGAGACAATCCCAGTCAAACAGGCCTGGCTCGGCTCAGGAGAGAGAACACACAGCCCATTAAGCTGGTCATTTCATCAGTGGAACTAGCCCTAGAGAATTTACCATCCTGACAGAGAGAAGCAGGAGTTCTCCTGCCAGGATACCAGAGTTGAACACAACACAGCAGGAGCAGCAACATAGCGGATGCCCCGCCCTGCGCGAAGATGCGAGCCACACAGCTGACTGCCTTCCTCCAGGATGTCACCAGTGTGGTGTCCTCCTCAGAACAAAGTGTGCTGCCTGCTGAGGGCTTCACCTCAGCAGCGTCCACTAGTGCAGTAAATAGAACATTTCCATTCTCCTGAGAAAGAAACTCTTCGCCACTGCCCCCTTTCCGCCTCCTTTCCCCTGAATCTTCCTCCAGTCCTAAGCAACCACAAAGCGACTCGGTCTCTGGAGATTTCCTTATTTCATAAACATGTGCTCCTCAAGAAAGTGGTTCTTTGCCAGTGACCACTTTCACTCTGAACAGTGCTTGTTGTTGTTTGTTTTTGATTTTTAAAGTTTATTTATTCACATTACATCCTATTATCAGCCTCTCTCTTCTCCCAGTACCCCATCATGCAGATTCTCCCCCCCCAATTCCTCTCTCCTCACACCCTCCCCCCACTACTCCCCTTACCATCTACATCAAGTCACTGCAGGTCTAGGAGTGTCCTCTCCCACGGAAGTCAGACAAGATGGCCCAGTTAGGGGAACATGGATCAGGCAGGCAACAGAGTCAGGGCCAGCCCCCACTATAGTTGTTGGGAGACCCGCACGAAGACCAAGCTGCACATCTGTTACATATTGCATAGTGGTTTTTTTTCCTTTAAGACACACTCATACAATCACTATATATAATCATATAATCATTGCTTTGCTCTTTTTTATGGCCATGTAATATTCCACTGTATGGATATACCGGATTTTGTTTATACATTTCTTAGTTGAGGATGCTTGGGTTGTTTCCACTCTTTTGGTCACTGCCGATAATGCTTCTTTGAACACTCATGTACTTTTCTTCTCACAGACATGTACTTTATTCCTGTTGGTTCCCATCCAGCAGTGGAGAGACTTTGCATTTTGCAGTAGGCTTTATTTTTCTATGGTCACACAGGCTTTCTTCTGAAGGAGTGATCATTTGGAGACAGCAATCACGGCTGGAGGGCTGGGTCCGCGTGATTAAATGTGGAGGAAATTCACTTTGCTTTCTCAGCTGTAAAATGAAATGGCTTTTATCAGGCCATCTTGCCAGTCCTTTCCAAATAAAAAATTTCCTGAGTGGTAACCAAAGTCTTTAAAGATATGAAAGGAAACATTTCCCAAAGGCCTCACGACAGGCCTGTCTCTCTACCCCACAAGGCCTCACAACAGAGCCCCCCCATCCCGAAAGGACTCACAAAAGCTCCGTCCCATCCGAAAGGCTTCACAACAGAGCCCCGCCCTACTGGAGTCCCTGCTTCTGGGGCGGTTTTTCCAGTTGGAAAAACTTGAACTTTAGTATTTACTTGTCTTAGTTAAATTTTGAGTATTTTAAAACCCGACAAGTTGGATGAGTACACACTGAAGATCTCCGTTGGTGCTCTGTGTAAACAGCTACTTTAGTACTTTGGCATGTGTCTTACCCCATTGTCCTGCTTTTGGCTGCTTCATGGTTTATTGAGCTACATCTCGCCCCTGCCAGCTTCCTGCTCATGTCCTGTCTGACCACTCCTCGGGCTCCTGTCGATTGCATCTGTGTGCTTCTTGTGGTGCTAAGAGTGGAAAGGCTTTCGGTTAAATGCCCTTGGGAAGGCCATGACAGTTTTGAAGGTGTTTTTAGATGTTACAGTTTAGAGAAGTCAGTGGGGGAGATTTGTACACTATAGACAGATGAGGTGTATAGGTACGTTAAACATCCAGTGGTTTCCTAGACAAGATCAGTGAATCCACTTTCTCCTCGGAGTTGGCTGATTTAACAGCCTTCGGAATGTCCTTACTCCCTTCACATTGTTTAAAAAGTTCTGAAGTGATTTCAAAATGGCTATGCCTTTCCAGCAAGCCCCCTAGGATTCTCTCCTGTGTTGGAGGGAAGGATACCTTGAGTTCCTTTGCCTACTTGGTGGCTTTCAAGTTCTAACTGCTTTGGAGTTTACAGCAGTCCTTTTGGTTTGCTGAGAGACCCTCTGTGCATAGTGGGGAGATTCTGCAGTCCAAGCAACATGTTCTGCTCCTTGGAAGGTCAGGTTCCCAAGACCGCTGAGCCGCCTCCCTCTGGTGCCCGTGGCTTTGCCAGAACTGCAACCTCAATATCCTGGTGTCATTATTTCCTGTAGCAGCCCATGTAGTCTGCATTTTCTCATTTTGTATAGTTCTTTAAACAACCTTACTATCAAGCCCACCCCTCACCGTGGTCACTGTAGTTACCATGGATGTCATGTGGGGTTTATTTAACCAATGTGTTCAGGACTTATGCACCCAGGTTCTGCAAGTTTTGAGCCTAAAGAGCTAAAAGTCTCAAGTCTTCTTTTGGTGACATTTGTTCCTGTATGCCAAGTCCTTAAAAATCTTGCTAGAAAATATGAAAAGAAAGTCCCCATGAATATGGGATATAATTTTTTCCTTGAAGACCTCTGGTTTGAAAAGGTGTAGAGGATTTCCACAGAAGGTTATATATGGCTACCAGATCAATTCTCATACAATTTTTATTAGCTCAAAATTCTAACTCAAGGACGTATAATAAACCATATTGTCTACAGAATAAACATTTTGCATTGCCTTTCATTTTTATTGTATGTAAACATTTCTGCACTTGTGTATGTAGGTGGACTTTGTATGTACAGGTGCGTGTGCTCATGAGTATGACTGTAGCAGGTAGAGGTCGAAGTTGAGTGTCTTTCTCAAGCACTCTCTCGATGTTGTCTTTCAAGACGGGTGCTCACTGAACAGCTAGATTGGCTATCCAGGAAGCCGACGGACCCTCCTGTGTCTGCCTACTCAGTGCTGGGTCTGCAGGAGCACACTGCCATGCTCATAACTTGAGTGATGGAGATCTGGACTCAGATGTGATGAGACATCCCTCTAGTCCCTAGTTTATTTTGTTTTCTGGAATTTCTGCAACTCTGTGGTAAATAAATTGAGGCAAATTTATATTTCTCTTTTGGGTTCTGGTTTGAGTCTTTGCTTTCCTTCAGCACTCTAGGCAGTGGACAGCCAAATGTAAGCGAATACAGGTTCTTAAGCCCACAGACCTGATCCTGCAATTCCGTGGAGCACTGTGGGCTGAGTTTGACACTGAAAGAAGGAGTTTGTCTTAGTTGCTTTTCAATTGCTAGACCAGAACATTCTGAAGGCAATTTATAAAAGACGTGTTTACTAGGGGTTTGCTTACAGCTTCAGAGGGTGAGTCCATGACCCTGGTGGCAAAGACTATGGCAGGGGCCAGGCAGGCATGGCACTGAAGTTGTAACTGAGAGCTTATGTGTTGACACAATAGTTGTGAGGCAGAGACAGACAGACAGACAGACAGAGTATTAGTTAATTGGGAATAGCACAGGCCTTTGAAACCTCATACCCAGCCCCTAGTGACACACTTCCTCTAACAAGGCCACACCTTCCAATCCTTCCTCAACTGTTCTACTAACTGGTGATGGGACATTTTAACATGTGAGCTAAGGGGCATATTCTCATCCAAATCTCCACAAACTTCTGATCTATCTTGAATCTGTCTGAACCTCTGGACCAGTCCCTGTAAATAAAGCAGTCGGCTAGTGACAATAGCTCCACAACCATAAACTGTTGCATGTAAGGAGTCATTGAACCCAAACAATAACTCTGTGGCAGATGTATTTTCAGATGAGAAAAATGAAGTGTTGAGAAATTAAACAGCAAGGATGTTTAAACTAAGATGGGGCATTGTGGGGGAACTTGAACCTGGGGTGGGTGATGTTAGGAACAGACAAGTTAACCAGAGGGACCAGCTGCCCATTCATGATGACAGCTGACCATGCTCACCTCACTGGGTGTTGTCAAGACAAGGTTGATCACATGTTGGAAGGCAATAATTCCACACACAATGGAGATGACCCAGTGAAAGCAGCAGACTAGGGAGAGCATTTCAGATGTAGCTCCTCATTTTGGGGTGGGCATTGAGTCAAGGAATGGGATGGGAAAAACTTCTGCCATTGTGGTAACATCAGGGTTCCAAAGCTTTCCAGATCCCAGTCTCTCAAGCATCAGATCTCTGCTTCACACTTGCCATGTTTCTCATATCTACCCTCCATGCTCTGGGACACATTTCCTCTCTGGGATGCTTCGTTCTCTAGGACCCATTGTTTGAAAATGGCTTAAATGACGTTATCCGATTGTGTAGTGAACTTTAGTAGTACCATTGCCTTCGTCTACAGAAAAGTTCCCGTGGGTCCCAGCAGTGAGAATATGAGCTGGACCTATTATAACGGCACAGGCAGAACAGAACTTAGAAGACTTGATAACTTTGTGATATTTATTTCTGGACATCATGTCTGATTCTGGTCCATTTAGCGCTCCTCCCTTGTGATCCATCCTCTAGTAGCTGGTTCCATAGTGTCAATCTTTGTTTAGCTTTCTGGATTGCAGACTCATAAAGCTTGATGGCACTGCTGGATACTATACATACATTCATAGCAGAGACCAGCGGGCAGGGCGTGGGGACCCAGAGTGTCCATCACACCCATCTTTTCAACCTAGATCTCACAGACTAGTGAGGATGAATATCCTGCCTCTGAAAGCTGATTTCCTCACCTGTAAGATGGAGCATGATGGGATTTATAGGAGACAGTGCAGGGAGAACCTTAGAAGAGTGCTTGGCACATACTAAGCACTGCATGTGTGTAAGTTTTCTCGTGCCTGGATATGTTGGGATTAAACATCGTCATCTGCTGCCCAGATGATGATGCTTCTCGGAAAGTATGAATGGTTAGACGTCAGGGACCACAGGCTTGACTATAATGCCCATCTGTTGTCAGAGATAGAGCTACAGTCATGAATCAAGTGGTGAAACCCGGTATCATTGTGATCAACACAAGGTGCACAAATCTCTAAAGAAAGTCTAAAAAACAACCTAAGAAATAGCAAACTATTTGTGTTCACTGGTGGAGTAGCCCAAAATCCAGATAAAGATCAATGTGCTGAGATGTTACAAGGAGTAATTGTGTGCACGAAGCATGACACAGCATGACACTTGTAGAAAGTCTGGCACTCATTTGATGGATTCCTCTTCACTTCCTGCTTCACTTTCTCTCCCTCCTTTCCTTCTAGTCCCACCATCTCTTACATCACTGCAGTGACGTAGCTCAGGGCCTGCACATGCCAGGCAAGTGTTCCACCACTGAGGGACACTGGCCAGGCCTTGTTACATGTTTTAACACATAAGTTACGGTTTGAGAAGTGTTGGAATGATGCTGCATGTGCAATATCAGCTCAGCCTCACATGGTTCTAGAAAATCTACTGAAATGACACATGACAACATTAACAGTGTTTTCCTGCTGTTTGTGACAGCACTGTCTATAATCCCAGCACTTGTGAGGAAGAGATGGAAGCTAAGCTTGGTCACGTGATAGTGGAGACAGAGGGGTGAGAAAGGAGAGTAGAGGGGAGGGATGGGGAGGGGAGGACAGGAGAGAGACATAGAGACACACAGGGAGAGATGGAGAGAAAGAGGGGGGAGGAAGGGAGGAAAAACAGGAGAGCATTCTTAAGATGGTGGTGAGACTACGAATAAAAAAACCTTCCCCCTCTGTAAGCTGAGCATGGTGGTACATAGGAAGCAGAGGCAGGTGGATCTCTGTGAGTTTGAGGCTAGCCTGATCTACACAGTGAGTTCCAGGACTGCCAGGACTATATAAAGAGGCTCTGTCTTAAAAAAAAAAAAAAGAAAGAAAGAAGAAGAAAAGAAAGAAAAGAAACTAATAATTCCCCTTTACTTTTGTATCTCTGTATTTTCTATATTTATATGTATGTATTATTTTTCATGGACAGAAAGAACCAGCAACCACAAACTTTCTCATAAGAGTATATTATCACTCTTTAGATGGGATTTAAGAGCCTTGGTATCTGACTTGTACTTTACAATGGGGAAAATCAAGAGCATGACAGAACTGTTGTTGTATATTCTGCAAAGGTAACCAAGAATAATGCTTAGGCAAAATTAAAAAACACATTCCCAGAGAGTTTGAGAAAAGTGAGTTTTTGAGGATTTTTGGAGAAGACAATACACATGTGCTTGTGTTGATTTGTGTTTTTTTTCCCTCCCATTCTTGATGTTTTATGGTGTTACCATTATTATTTTTGGAGATTTAAGACTGCCACTTCTTTTAAATGTCTGACAGTCAAACACTTTGCTACCAGCACATAGAGAGAAGTGTAGTTTTTATACTGACCACCTTCTTAGCGGATAAAAGCCCACGGGCACATCAGTAATTGTGTGCCCCACGGAAGCCCCCTTCCTAGTACCTCTCCAATGTATCTGGGTATCTGGATCACCCACCAGATGTCTCTCATGCATTTTTTTTATATGTAGATATGCCTGTCGGTATTGCATATTTTTCTACTTATAAATAAGTGCATACTCAAATAATTCTCTTTTTCAAATTGCTATGCCTCACATTTGTTTGTTCTGAGAAGGAAAAATGTCTAGAATGCTTTGAGTGCTTTAAACAACTTTACTACACGTAAACTTGTCTATATTGATGTCTTTAAAGTGCACATATCTGTTATGACTACTTTGAAAACTACATAAAACATAGAAATAAGACAAAATTCCCAAGAGATAACTATTGCTAACAACTCAGAATGTTTCCTTCCCACATATTTTTTATTAATGCTTTTTCATAAATATCATATTCTCTGCACTGCACTGGCTTGTCTGCCCTCTTTATATCAGCACATGCAATCTTTATTTGTTCTTTAAAGTTACTTACTTATTGACTAACTCAACTATACCTTTATGTAGTCATTATTTATTGGCAGATATATAGATGGTGGTTCTCTATCTCTGTCTCTCATCTCTGTCTCTGTCTCTCTCTTCTCTCTGTCTCTTTCTCTGTCTCTCCCTTTCTTCCTCTCCGTCATCCTTCCCCTCCTCCCTCTCTCCCTCCTTCCCTCTTTCTCCTCCTCCCTCTCTTCCTCTCTCTCTCTCTCTCTCTCTCTCTCTCTCTCTCTCTCTCTCTCTCTCTTCTCTCTCTCTCTCTCTCTCTCCCCTTTCTGAGATAGAGCTCTTATTATTTGACCAGGCTAGTCCTTACCTTGAGCCTGGGCTTAAGCCTTCTGAGTATTCAGGACTAAGGTCACAAGCTATTGTGTCAGCTAGTAGTCATTTTAAAAACTCATTTGGTGTTGCGGATCAAATCCAGAGCCGTGTTCATGCCAGGCAAGCACTCTACCCCCAAGCTTATCCCTAGCTAAGGTTGTTGCTTTTTTGTTTGTTAATTTGTTTGTTGTTAAGATACTGCAGCAGTGAAAATTCATATGAATACATGCTTCTCTAGGAAGGCATTTCCTGGTTGTGTGGTTGTTTTCATATTTCTTTCTTCAGTAGATATTTGATATTTTGTATGTGTTTGTGGTGGTTTGAATAGGTTTCCCCGCATATATTTATATATTTCAATGCTTGGCCATAAGGAGTGGCACTACTAGAAGGTGTGGCCTTGTTGGAGGAAGTGAGTCATTGTGGTGGGGTGGGCTTCAGGTCTCTATGCTCAAGCTCCACCCATTGTGAATTTTAGTCTCCTGGTTGCCTGTGGATCAAGATGTAGAACTCTTAGCTCCTTCTCCAGCACCATGTCTGCCTGGAAGTTGTCGTGCTTCCTGCCATAATGATAATGGACTGATCCTCTGAAACTGTAAACTAGCCTCAATTAAATGTTTTCTTTTATAGGAGTTGTCTTGGTGATCATGTTCCTTCACAGCAATGGAAACACTAAGACAGAAGTTGATACCAGGGATTTGAATATTGCTGTCATAGGCCTGACCTTGCTTTTGTTTGGAGGAATGTGGATTTTGGGACTTTGGAAAGCAGTGAAATGCTTTAAGTGGGGCTTAATGAACTATACTAGTAGATGCATGGAAGACATTGGTGGTGAGGGCAATTTGAACTGTGGGGCCTGGCTCAAGAATTCAGAGAAGAAGAATTTTTGTATGTGGCCTAGAGACTGTTCTTGTGATATTTTGGTAAAGAATGTGGCTGCTTTTTGCCCTTGTCTTAAGAACCAGCCTGAGGCTAAGGTAAAGAGATTTAGAATAATTTCATTGACAAAGGAAACCTCAGACTAATCTAGCATAGACTTTATCCTGTGGTTCACTCTTATGAAGAGCTTTTTGATCAGATGCAGTAAACTAAAATAGGAAAAATACAAAATGTATGGTTCAAGTGTTGAAGGGCACCAGAAAGAGGAATGGAGTTACATTCTGTGTTTAAGAATATTACCTGGAATTAAGAGAATGATGCCCTGAGGTCAGGATTCCACCTAGCTAAGCTTACTGTTTATGTGTTTGCAGTTGTATGAGGGATAATTACATCATGTTAGGTGTCACTATGACCTACTTATTGCTTTCATTTGGAAGTGAGGATATAGGATATTTTGTCAAATTGGCAAATTGTGATGGCTATTCTTGATTGTCAACATGACTATATCCTGAATGAGCTAAAATCCAGAACTTGAAAAGATCTTGTGAAAAGGAATTTGAAAAAAGCTTAGCTCTAGGCATGGTGGCACATGCCTTTAATCCCAGGAGACATAGGCAAGCACATCTCTGTCTTCAAGGCAAGCCAGGTACAACACAAATTCTAGGTAAAGAAAAACTTAGATCCTGGCACGGTGGTACACATCTTTAAGACTAGCACTCAGGAGACAGAGCCATGTAGATCTCTGAGTTGAAGATCTGTCTACAGAGCAAGTTCCAAGACAGCCAAGCTCAAACAGTAAAGGAAACCATTGAAAACAGAAAGCTGGTGAAGATATAATAAAACAAGGGAGCCATGTTCCAGCCCCAGCAAGTAGTAGAACCTGGCAGCTTTGGCCATGTGGCTCTGGCTTTAGAGTCAAGAATAGAAGAGATTACTAGGACAATTGATACTGGTTAGCTGGACCTAAGAATTAGCTGTGTTTAAGAAGAGAATCACTGATTTAAAATCTGAGGGGTGTTTTCTGAAAGCATAAAGAAGCTGTGTTCCAGACATTGTGCTGGCAGCTGGATTTGGTAATGTGTAAGAATCACTCAGGTGGTACTGGTTTTGAAGGCCTGAAAAGGTCATGAAGAGCAGTTGAGATTTGGCACTGTGAGAGGCCAGGAAAGGTCATGGGTGCAATCTCAGTGGAAGTTGAAGGCCCAGGACTGAAGGGGTCATGGAAAGAAGTTGAGGCTTGGCACCATGAAGAGAGCCTATGAGAGGCTGTCGGTGAAGCCTAGTTGCACCAGAAGAACCCATTGTATTGGAGATGCCAGTACCGTGGGATGACCACCAAGAACAGCAGCAGAGGTTGAGTGGAGTCAACCAGAGCATAGAGTGCTACAGAGGGCAGAGCTGGAGAAGTGACCCAAGCCTTTTGGAGGAGCCTAGAAGATCATGTGTGGATATCAGACATTGGAACAAAAAGCTGTGAAGTTGAAGTTGTCTTGGATATCCCAAGATGTTAGAGATGCCAAAGCCCTGGGATACTTGCCAAGGAAAGCTGCTAACAGGGAGTGAAACCAGCCCACAAGAAAGAGGTGTATTGAGTCAACAAAGATGAAATGAATTGGAGATCTGAAGAGCGCTTGGCATCAGACATGGAGATGCAGAGCTTGGAATTTGCCCAGCTGGTTTTCCTCCTTGGTTTGGTCCAATATTTCCTCAGTGTTCTCTTTCCTCTGATTTGGAATGATAATGTGTATCCTGTGCTGTGATATGTTAGAAGTATGTGATCTTGTTTTTGATTTTGATTTTACAGAGGATTACATTAAGAGATTACATAAATCTCAGAAGAGACTTTGAACTTTGGACTTTTAAACATTGTTGAGGTTGTGATAGACTATGGGACTTTTGAGATTGGAGTAAATGCATTTTGTATTATGTTATGGCAATTATGGCTCTAAGTCTATGGAGACTGGGAAGTGGAATATGGTAGTTTGAATAGGTTTGGCCCCCATAGCTTCATGTGTTTCAATGCTTGGCAATAGGGAGCAGCACTACTAGAAGGTGTGGCCTTATTGGAGTTGGTGTGACCTTATCTGAGTAGGTGTGGCCTTGGTGAAGGCAGCAAGTCACTATTGGGGTGACCTTGAGGTCTCTATGCTCAAGCTCCACCCAGAGTGGAATTTTAGTCTCCACCTGGCTGCCTGTGGATCAAGAACCCTCAGCTCATCTCCAGCACCATATCTACCTGGAGGCGCCATGTTTCCTGTCATAATGATAATGGACTGAATCTTTGAAACTGTAAGCAATATCCAATTAATGTTTTCTTTATAAGAGTTGCCTTGATCAAGGTGTCTCTTTACAGCAATGGAAACCCTAAGACAGTGCTATTTAACTTATTTATAGTCATATATATTATGTGTACATAAATGTTATATACGTTTATTTTTGTGTCAGTAATGTTACACTTATTCAAAGTCTTGCATTTATTTTAGCTATTCACACAATACTAACTTTTTTCCACATCATGGAAAGTAGCCTGAAGTTATAGATCTATATGATAGATCCACATGTCTGGAAATGTAATACTAAATTGGCCTTTTAATTTAAAATTCAAAATATCCTGTCTATCTATCTCCTATCATCTGTAGTTGAGACAGAGCATCTCTTTGTGTGGTCCGTGTTGGACTTGAACTCATGAGCCTCCCATTTGTCTGTATGTATGTTAGTATTACAGGCATGTGCCATCATTCCTGGCAACAACTTTGTAAGAAATGTTTCATTTTATTATCACTTGAGATTTCAGAAGAAACAGAATATTCCTACAAAGGACTCTGTGTCCTTTACTGATCAGCTGCTCATCAAAATGTTGCCCCATTAGCATTTCATTTTATACTAGATATAAGTTCTTCCGTGTTTTCCACATGGCTAAGATGGTATCTGCCAGGGTTTCCCACAATTAAACTGAATTTTTCTTATATAATTAATAATAATTTATGAAGTACTTATTCATGTGGTTATATGAAGCCATAGTTACATTTCCTTTGCTAAAGAGTTTTCATTACATTGGTACTCTACACTTTATGTACTTACGGGTGAGGTTTTGTCAGCTGTGTTATATAGTAAAAACTGAAGTATTAAAATCCAAAGAGAGAATCATGGTCTGGCCATTATTTTTTATATATTATTTTTGCATTTCAATATATCCACTATTATATACCTTGAGAATACAATTCTAAATTATGTTTTGGCCACTGAAGAATTTTGGTAATAAGGGATCATAGATGTGTCAGATTCTGTTTTTCAAGGTCAGGGATCCATTTCTAACTACCCATGCTTAGAAATGAAGAGATGGCCAGACCAGTTAGATAGCTCAGTGGATAAGGTTGCTTGCCACTAAGCCTAATGATCTGAGTTTGATTCCTGGAGTCACATGATGAAAGAAGAGAATAAACTCCTGAAAGTTGTCCTCTGACTTCTATATGCATATGGGGGTATCTGTAGCTCCCCCCCAATAAATAAATGTATCAGAAATAGGGAGTGCTGAAGGCACTCAGTTTTCAAAATGCCTTTCACATCTCCAACTTTAAGCCACAGAGCTGGAGAACAAGCCTAGAGCCTGTCCCACAATCCACATTTATCTTGTCCATTTTTCTTGGCCTTATCATAGTCCTTACTTGACACAGCACTTCACATTTGTTTTCAGCAACACTTGTGTAGTTGTCCCTCTGCTCAGTGGCACTGACTACAGCATATGTTCTTATTGTACTTGGACCCCATGCAACCGAGAATGTAGTTGGCAAATAAAAAATGAAACCAAGAGTTGAAATAAGAAAATGAAGAGGTGAAGCTATTTGGTGATCTTGGCAATATCCCCCTTTAGACCAGTGAGACTAGAGGTCCAAGACCAACACAGAAGAATCCAGACTCCTATGGGCTTCAGACTAATGACAGTTCAGTTGTTTCAATGTAGGAGAAAAGTGACAATGGTGACTAAATTTACAAGTCTGCTCCATCAGTGGCTCTGAGGTTGACCAGATGTCTCTTTCTAAATAAATCAATGAGGATGCTGGAGATGGGTGTAAGTCACCACACAGATCAACTGTGTTGATCTTCAACAACATTTGTTCCTGTCTGGAGTGGTAGTAGTAGAGAAAGACAGGTGCTTTTATGAGAATTTAACAAACATGGAACCACTGAACTTGGCATTTTTCTTTCTATACATTTCAGTAGGTTGAAAGCTCATTCCTCCTCAGTTAAGGAAAGTTTCTCTGTGCCAGTATTTATATGATAGTCTTTCAAAGATTGGAAGAGCAACTGAATATATCAAGAGCTTTTAGCCATTCTTAAAGTGACAGGTTTTCTGGCCTCTTATTATCCTGTTCACTCTCCCGTGAACACAGTTTAATTTGATTCAGTTGTCGTTTGATATTTAGAAGCTAGAGTGAATGGATTTTTCCACTTGTGGTAGAAACCACCACAGGAGACAATTAAATGTGTTTTTAAACTGGTTGCTAAATTGAAGTTCAATCCACTAAAATATGTTTTCTAGATGATCATATTTAAAGCAGTTTGTAAATGCTGACATGGCTGCATGATGTATATCTTATACATTATAATTGCTTTGCTTTACTCATACTTTCAAATTTCTATTTCATATGCTGTTTTCTGTTGGTAGAAGCCATTCTACAAACTCTGTGTCACTGATGCTTCAGAATATAAATATTCTCTAAGGCTTTGGAGAATAATTTAATCATAAACATTGAATGTTTGCCAAAAAATTTACAAAGCAGTTAATAAGCCGTCAGCACTTTGAGAAACAGTATGGCCTCTCCTTAGTTACCAAGAACCTTATATGTCCATTTGTGGTTCATCTGCAACTCTGACATTTTTTACTCCATGCCCTAGCTCTTTTATCTCAGGAAGGCAGTAATGCTGTAGTTTCTGCTTCACAGCTCTAGAAGGAGTCTCGTGTCCTTGGTACTCAGGAGGTGAGAGTGTCTGAGGTGTGTTCAAACAGCTGTACCTCTACAGTGATGATGAAACATGTCAGATTTTCAAGGTGTGTGTTATCATATTTCAACCACACCTTTGATATTGGGAAGAAAGGTATGTGGCCTCCATTTGGCCCAAGATAAAATTTAGCACAATGGAACATGTACTATAGTTCACATTGTCCTCTCAAGTCAGGAAAAGAGTGCTAAGAGTCCCACATTATGAACTGGGGTCCCTTAAATTGAACTACTGTCTTCTCAGAGTCTGGGGTGAATGGGTAGAGGCATTTGAACTGAGTGATGATATCCATGTCAAAGCTGGCCACAAGAAGGGAAAAATCACATTTCACTCAATGTACACATTTGTAGACCAAGCTCAGTTTTGGTCTTTCTGAAAGAAGTGAATTAATCAGGATAAAGGGAAACCTTTAGCATCACTGAGATCTTTCCTAAGAATCCTTACACAAGACTGTAGAAGAATGCTTTTTTAATTTAATTGAGGGGCAGATAAAATGATGGATCCGAGAAAGATTTGACAGAATGAGTCAGAGTTAGGATAAGCTCAACTTCATGAGAACACTCAGAAGATGAGGCCACTTAAGAGCAGTGCAGGGAGAATGGAGTTCAGTTGAGTTTGGTACACTTCAGTTGAATGCAGTTGAATTTGGTACATTTAAGTTGAATGCAATTGAGTTCAGTTGAGTTTGGTGCAGTTCCATTCTGTTCTGTTTGTGCAGTCAGTACAGTCAGTTTCAGTTCATAGAGTTCAGAGGAAGTTTTTATAAGCAGAGTAATTCAGTCAGAAGCTGAGAGAAGCCAATTTAAATCAGTCATCTTGGTGAGGAATTTGAGTCAGAAGAGCTGAGTTGAACCACCAAGCCAGAGTTCAGAAAGAGCTAGAAAGAGTAAATATATTCAGCAGTAAGTCTTGGAGGCTGAAACATTTTAGACCTAAGTTAGCAGATGGAGGTTGGAAGCTGAAGCCTTCAAAGTTAGAGCTTGCAGAAGATTAGATTGTATGGAGGCTAGAAGCTTCCAGGTCTAGGCCTAGGGATGATTAAATACAAACACTCTGGGTTCAGTCCAAGCACTGTATTTATAAAGCTTGGGTACATAAAACCAACACTTACATCTCAAGGCATATTTTCTGTTTCTATGATTGAGTCCCACAGCTTGGGCAAAATTCAGTAAGGGTTTATTTAACTTACTGTATGAAGACCAGAAGGTCCTAAGTTGTGAGCACTAGACAGGAAGTGAATCTAGTGAGAATCTTGCCTGATTGAGTCCTACTATATCTTAGCTCATCACATGACTTAGGGCCATGTCTAAGAGACTGATCCAAGGTGCCATTTTAATAACAGACATATTATTGAGCTAACTTATTAATCTATCAGTTCATTAACTCATGAATGGATCAATTTAGTTTTGAGGGATAGTCACTTCTAAAGGTCCTAATAATATGTTAGAACAGGTTAAGTTTCACTATGATTTGGTGAAAAGTTGAATGATTTTATATTCAATGATTGATGTTCTACTTTAACAACAACAACTTCACTAAAGAAAGTAATATGGAAAATATGGGTTGTAAATCAGATGGCAAAATTTATTATTGATCCATTAAGAATTTTCTTTGGTGCTAAAAGTGCCCATGTGATACAACCCTGGTAAAGAGATTAAATGATTCTGGACTGTGAACGTACACACTGAAGCACAAGAAGGTTTATTTTTTTTTCTCCTTCTTCCATTAAAGCCTAAGCAATTGTCACTGCATGTGATAGGCAGAGAAGGTTCTTGCAAGGACATCTTGATAGGCCATGTGACAGTAAGACTGAGATTTCCTCCTCTAAAGGGAGCCTCAGTGTGACTTCTTCTCTCATCTTGCTTACATTCAGTTTTTTATGGTAGCAGCTGATCAGATGTAGAGTGAGACATATGTGATTCTAGCAATCAAGGCAGGATACTAGGAAGGGTCAGATGTGCCAGAAACACATTCAGTGTTCCAGTGCATTTGAAAGTAGCTGCCAGCTGGGGTTTGTTTTGTGATATGTGAAGGTTAAAGTCATCAGAGGCAATATAAGTAAAGGGGAAATCACTCAGCTTCATCAGCATAGCAAATATTTAAAGAGAGATTTCATTTTACTTTACAAGTAGTCATAGGAAGAAGGGGGAAATGAGAACAAAAGAAGAACACTCTGACTCTTTATTAGCACTTCTGAACCTAGGCTAGAGAATTGTTGCCTACTGGCCTCTGCACACCCCCATATCCTGAAAACACAGAGGCTCTCTGATTGGGTAAATGGCCATAACAACCTACAAAGCTGCTGTTTCAGAGGCTTAGTCCATTATCTTCATGGCAGGGAGCATGAAGGCAGGCAGACATGATGCTGGAGAAGTAGCTGCAAGTTACATCCTGATCTACTGGCAGAAGAGAGATTGCACTTTGTGTGGGCTTTTGAAATTTCAAAGCCCACTCCCAGTGACATCCCTTCTCCAAGAAGGCCAAGTACTCTTACCAAGATCACATCTCCTAATCCTTCTAATCACTTCAAATAATTCCACTTCCTGGTGACTAAGCATTCAAATGTATGAGCCATTCTTATTCAAACCACCATAACCACCCTTGATGACATCACTCCTAAGGAGGAGCAGTTGCTTCATGGAAACTGGGTGTTTCCTCAGTGATGAGAACTCTTCCAGGGCTGCCTCACGGAATGCAACTGAGATAATCATCAACCATATTGCACTTTGACCAAGGCTGCTTAAGATTTGTTCTTGCTCTTGCTCCCTGATCTAGTTCTTCTGTTTAAGCTCCAAATTAATATCAGTATCATGAAGATAGACAGAAACACTTAACTACCATCTTTATAGAATGGCCATTTAATCAAAATCCTTTCCTTCTCACCATTACATTCATTGAAGACAGTGGTCAGACCTGACATGTTAGAATCCCTGGGTTTAACCTCTGCCCAAGACTTCAGTTACTTCATGATGGGTCAGTAGGTCCACATATGTTCAGATAAGCCAGACCCAGAGGTAGTTGGGAGGACAACCATTTCTTTATCCCCTAGCCTGTGACCTACAGGCCCAGGAGTCTGACAGCACAGGTGAGGCCCAAGGAGCAGTATATTCCTTTTAGACCTTATTCACCCATCCCTGGAGGGGCAGTAGCTGCAGAGAGAAGGTTGATATTACCTGTACATTATCTAAGCTTTGGCTCAAAAAACCACTGAGAAATGGAAAGAACATGTATAAGTACCTGTAAACCTACATTATCATCCAGACATAAGTTTGTAATGAGGACCTATATTGCAACATCTCTGGTGGATGTCTGAAACCATGGTTGCACTGAACTTCAAATAGTGTGATTTTTTTCCTTTACATATTGAACTATAATGTTTGTACATTAGGCACAGTGTGAGACTGATCATAGACCTTAACAAACTCAGCAAATGATTCTCTTTTTTTTTTTCTTGTCAACATTTTTACTAGCTTCCCTTTGGCATTTTCAAATCTCTGTCCTTTCTTCTTTTGTACTTTGCTGAATTAATTAATAATAAGAGTCACCAAGAACTGTGGGGCTGCAACAGTCTATCTGATAATCCAAGGGCTACTGAGTAACCAGTAGGTAGGCGGGTTGTGTATGGGGAGGCTGTGCCTGGGCCATGACTCACATCCTGGCAGGATGCTGGACCATGTAAGATGTCCTCACAGAGCTCAGAATTTTAACACAGGTGAATCACTCATTTATGGATTTTTTTATTTAGTGTTTTCAGACTAGCGTGGGTGTCTGAAACCTCAGAAAGCAAAGCTGTGGATCAGAGGGACAACAGTGTAATGATGTCTGTAAAGAGGCCTGAGTTTTAAAGAAGCCTGCCATACATTTCAAAGAAATCTTAAAAATTAACTTGAACATCATTATTTACATCAGAATAATTTAGTTCCTATGGATAAACTATTATGTAGGCCTATGTATAGTTTTTTAGAAAGATTAAATAGCTAAGGTGGTAACATATTTTTAATCCCAGCATTCAGGAGGCAGGGGCAGGCTGATCTCTTGAGTTTGAGGCCAGCCTGGCCAACATAGAGCAGTGGTTCTCAACCTTCTTAATGCTGTGTGATACCTTACAATGTGTTTTCCCTTATAGTCGTTTATCTGATCACTGTATATGGCTGTCTGAAGCAAGAGTATTAGTCAGTTATGCTTTGTATTTCTTTACTGACTATAGGGGTGTGTGTGTGTATGTGTGTGTGTGTGGTGTGTGTGTGTGTGTGTACATGGCTGTGGGTATGGGTGTGTGTACATGCAAGTAGCACAGTGGTAGCTTCTGAGAAGAAGGGGTCAAGGCTGGCAAGGATGAGACACATCAATGGACAGCTCTATAGGCCTATGAGAGAAGAAGGCTCCCAGAGCTATTGGCACCTAGAGGAGGGAGTGAATCTTTTGGGTCAGATGCATCAGGAATGGATTCTATTAGGAAAGCTGACATTTCAGTTACACATGTTAAGAAAATTCAGTAAGAAGAAACCATAAAGAACGAAAATTCCATGACTTTTGTACATATTGGAGTTTAGATGTGAACAAGACCATAGAACTTAGCTTGTCCTTTTCCTTTATTCAGGATTTTGAATGTCCTCTGAAATTACTAAAGAGGAACAATGTTCAAAGTATACACCAGGGGTCTGCTGCTAATGTTGACACCCAAGGGACCCATCCATGGTGCTCCAGTCTGAGATGTAGATCCATAGCACTTGCATCCTAGAGAGGCCAATGACACAAAGAAGATGGACTTCCTTCCCTCCCTCCCTCCTCCTCCTCCTTCCTCCCTCCTCCCTCCTTCCTCCCTTCCTTCCTTCCTTCCTTCCTTCCTTCCTTCCTTCCTTGCTTCTTCCCTCCCTCCCCTCCCTCCTCCTTCCTTCCTCCTTCTCCCTCCCTCCCTCCCTCCCTCCTCCTCTTCCTTCCTTCTCCTTCCTTCCTTCCTTCCTTCTTCTTTTCTAACAGTGTTAGGATTTGAGTTATTTAGCAAATCAAACATTCTACCAGTACATTACATCCCTAGCCCTTAGTTCTTCTTTTTTTCCCCATCCATTCATCCATCTACCCACTCACCCAGCCACCTGCCTACCTGCCCATTCATCCATCCATCATCCATCCATCATCCATCTATCTATCTATCTATCTATTTATCTATCTATCTATCTGGATTGTGTAGTTCAAGCTAGCTCAAACTCATTACACAGCCCAGGTTGTTCTTACGCTCTTTCTACCTCAGCCTTTAAGAGCTGTGACTACAGGCTGGGATCATCTGCATGCAGGCACATGTAGAGTCAGTGTTTGATCTAAGCCAACTTTGGGAAGTGGAAGTTGCACTTCGCTGCTCTTCCCATCATTTCTGTGCCTGCAGCATGGTTTAACCTTTGCACATACTCTGCTAATGGAATTGCCTGGCTATCTTTAAAGATGCCTTTTCATTGGGCTCCCAGGCAGCAACAGTTGAGGAGGCACCATACAACCATTAGCTAGACCAGGCCAGGTCTCAGGTGCTTCTCCTGGCTTGGGCATTGATTTTAGATAAAAGCCAACCAATCACTACTCCTTAGAAGACTGTCCTTTGAGCCACTGGCTTGTTCTTTTACTGACTGTCCATTCCTTTTCTCTTAAATTTAAATGGGTTTTTATTAGGTCTAATAAATCAAATGCTGCTCCTGCTCAGAGGCCTTTTATCAGGTTTCTCTCCCAAGTTTACGGCATCTCATCCTCTGCCTGCACCAGAGTTTAAGATCCAGGCACAGCTGTGTTCATTGCAGGATGTGGGACTGTCCATGGAGAAGTGTAGTGGGTTTTATCCCAGGCATGACCCAGAGTCCTCAGTCCTCAGTGGCATGCACAGAGAACCTGAGGAGTAATTGAGTCAATATTTTGTTTTTCTTCTAGATAAAATTAGACTCAAGCTCATCTCCAGTACTGAAGGTTAGTAAGATCTTTGAACTGATGGTTTTAGTTTTTAAAGAAAGAGTAGCTGTCCCATTGAATGAGGAGATCTGGCATGAGAGGAGGTGAATGGCAGAGCTGGTTTTGTCTCTCTTTTAGAGCAGCTTTGCTGGGCCCCAAGAAAGAACCTCAGATATGCCTAGCATGCTTTCTGACTATTCTAATATCACACAGAGTTCTCCACTCACATTTTTGTCCCAGACAGTCTGTGCTGGTAATTAGTATCATGGCCTCAGATGACTCAGTGTGAAGGGAAAACTACCCATTACTGGTTGAAGCTCAAAGAACAAAAGCAGGCACCCACTGTGCCTCAGTCCCTGGTGGTCCTGTCTTACTCTTCCCTAACCCTAACTGTAGCTTTCCTACGTGGGACCCACCATGGCTCCCTCTGTGTGTAGCCAGGTGTAAAGCATAGGCTTTAGGGATGGCCCCTTGGATTCTACAGCAATGGATGCCCATGCAGAAGCAGGAAATGCATCTAGATCTCATAGTGAACCTATATCCTGTGATCATCTTTGTGTACCATGTAGGACTTGGACCTCTTTGTGCTACAAGCTGTTGATATATCCAGTTTGATCTTGCTGGTTCCCAGGCACACTAAGATGTGACCAATTTCTGGCATAAAGCACTCACCATCCTTTTCTCTGTCTTTTGTTGGGAGTGCACTCCCCAAATGAGTGTTTTTCTTTTAACCTCCTGGCTTGCAGCTCCCAGGCAATAGCCTTTGAGAATCCAAACTGGCCAGATACCAACTTGGGAAAGAAAACACAGAAACTTGTATGAGTCACCTGCTGGGAGCCTCCCCTCCCCCCCAGCCCAAGGCCAGGAGAATGCTCCACTCTCATTCCCCAGGAGATGATAGGGTAGACCTCAGCACACATAGTTTCCTGGGGAAGAAAATTTCAGATTGCCTAGAATCTGGTGGCTTCCCATGTAACCCCTCCATGAACCTAAGTTAGCAAGGGTCAAGACAGATTCTCCTTTCTGAGCTGGACAAGGTCATTCCCTCACCTGATCATATGGGTCTGGTTTCTGCTTGTTCGCTTGAGGCAGCAGCTGAACCTAAAATAATGACATCACATCACAGCATTCAAGAATATTGGGAAGCCATTATTACATACTCTCACATTCAAAATATGGACAGCAGCTGTTGCTTGTGGCTACAGTAATGCCATGGAAAGGGCTTTGGAAGCGTGGTGGAACCATTGCAGGTTGGTTAGAGTCCGGGTCTCCACCCCTCCAAGCTCCTTTATCTATTTGGTTACACAGCCTTTCTCTCTCCCGCCCTGCCTTTCTCCCTTTCTCCCACCATCTGTCCCTTTCATCCTTCTCTTTCCTTCTTTTTTTTTTGCTTAAGCTGACATTTTGTCATTGAAGGAGATACATTATTTTCTTCTTAAGTTTTCCTGATGGTCTTACAAGGGCTTCAAACTGCTTTCCATTGTGCCTGCCCACAGGGCGTTCTTTCTTAATATTTACTTTCTTATTTAGGTTCTCTCTCTCTCTCTCCCCTTCCCTCTCTCTCTCCCTACCCCCTCTCTCTCCTTCCCCCCTCTCTCTCCCTCCTTCCTTCTCCCTTCCTCTCTCTCCTCCTCCCTCACTCCTCCTCTCTCTCTCTCTCTCTCTCTCTCTCTCTCTCTCTCTCTCTCTCTCTCTCCCCCCTCCCCTCAGTGTGTATGTGTATAGTTGCGGATGGAGATCAAAAGCGTCAGCTCCCCTGGAACTGGAGTTCTGAACAGTTGTGAGCATTCATGGGAACCAAACTAACTCAGATCCTCTGCAAGAGGAGTAGGCAGCCTTACCCACTGAACCTTTTCTCTAACATGTCCACCCACAGCGGTCTTTTGTTTTTTGCCAAACCTTGGCAAAAGCAATGCTGTGTGTCCTAGCTTGGGTTTCTACATATACCCATATTAGAGTGTTTGATGTATACTTTGGAATTCATGACCTCAAGTATGTCCATTACTCTCTCAATACCTCAAATGTGCATGCAAATATAAGAGAAACAAGTAGCCAGCAGAACAGTGCTAAAGGGGAGTGGAAAGGCTTGGTTAGAAGGACATGCAAATTCCCACAGCAGCGTTGCCAGCAGGGCCAGGACAGTCGGGAATCCAGGTCAGAGTAAGCTCTGCGGCTAAGAGAATGATTTGAAAGGCTATGCTTGTTTAAGGGCTTGAAGACTGGTTTTAAGGGCAGGCTGGAACTTTCTATCCTTCAAAGGATCACTGACAGCTCCAGCTCCGTCAGTAAATGACAGATCCCAAAGCAAATCAGCTCATTTAAGCTTAAAAATCTTGGGAAAATATGTTGTGAATGAATGTGAATAACTAGAAACTGGTATATGAAAGTCACCATATCTGTGTGTCTGTGTGTCTGCTTTGTCTTGCTGCAATTTTTCTCATTAAAAAAAAAACTGAAATAGAATTCCTACCCCAACATTGACATTTTTACAATTCAGTTGTTTTGAGTTTATTCACAAGGCTGTGAAACCGCCAGCACTATCTAAAACCAGACCATTTCCATCACCCAAAGAAAACACTGGAATAGTAAATAGGCAATATGGTGCATTTGCCAAAATCCGGCGTCTACGGCACAAAGAGCAAACCCTAATGTGACCTAGGCCAATGATAACAACATACAATGCCATGCGTATCCCCATACAGACAAGACGGGAGCTTCTTCTGCTTTGTGATGATAACATTTTCAGTCAACCTCAAGCTGCTCTAGAAAGAAAGCCCACTGGTCAAATAAATACATAAACAGTAAAATCTCTACACACATTGGCAGTGCCCCTCCTCTGCCCTGTCCCTCATCCCTGCAAACACTTGTCTGCTTCCCTCTTCAGAAGCATGGCTGTAAGCTTTGTTCTTTTGCTAGTTTTGTTTTGGTAGTTAACATTAGGAAAGTGTAGGAAGTTCATACACTAGACACCATGATCATACTGTTCTTGTCTGTGTCTTCTGTAAACATCAGTGATGTATAAAATGGCATAAAAATTCAGGCCGGGCAGTGGTGGCACACGCCTTTAATCCCAGCACTTGGGAGGCAGAGGCAGGTGGATTTCTGAGTTCGAGGCTAGCCTGGTCTACAGAGTGAGTTCCAGGACAGCCAGGGCTATACAGAGAAACCCTGTCTCGAAAAACCAAAAAAAAAAAAAAAAAACCAAAAAAAAAAAAAAATTCAGATGATATAGTCAATCACAAAACGTTGATGGTTACAAAGTATACAATACTTTCTGCTGTACAAAACCAAAGTGTCAGGCCTACAAACTCCACCACCAGCAGAGTAGCCAGGATTTTAAACAACTATGTGGGACAGATCCCTGGCAAAGTTTGAAGAATGGATTGAGATAAGCGTCAAGCTTGAGGCTGGAACATCCGATTCAGGTGGGTGGGATGCCTTGGAGAAACATTGTTGCTAATCTGCAGTAGCAGAGACTACAGAGAGTGACAGGGAGGAGCTCTGCTGTGGAGCTCACTGCCTAAGTCAGCAACATGGGCGATATCAACCTCAGAAGGGAATCTGACCTGATCACCAAAGCACCGGCTCTGGGTTAGGATTTTATTTTTAATTAAAAACAAAAGAAAGCGAAAACTTTTCTTAAAATAGGCATTGATCAAGTTCTTCTCCTCTCCTAACTCCTCCCAGATCCTCTCTACCTCTCTATCTCCCTACCCAACTTCATGTTCTCTGTCTCAACAAACAAACAAAACCCTAAAAAATCCAGTAAGACAAACACCCCATGGAGTTCGTTCTTTGGCAGCTACCTTGGGCATGAGGCTTGCCCTGGAGAGTGCTTGACATACAGTAACACCCTATTAGAGAAATGGATTTTCTCTTTCTCAGGAGTGTCAGTTGGCTTCTTGGCTGGGGGTGAGACCTTGGGTTCACTTTCTCTTCTCAGTGCTGGGACGTTTTAACCCGTACAACTCCCATGCATACTCCCATAGTCTCTGTTAATCCTTGCATGCATCAGCTCTCTTGTATCTAGAAGACACAATTGTCAAAGTTACTGGTTGCTCTCTACAATCTAATGGCAAGGCCCTGTTGTTGAAGAAACACCTTCGTTAGGGTTTCTATCACTGCAATGAAACACTGTGACCAGAACGCAAGTTGGGGAGGAAATGGTTTATTTGGCTTACATTTTCACATTGTTTATAACCAGAGGAAGTCAGGAAAGGAACTCAAACAGAGCAGAAGCCTGGAGGCAGGAGCTGATACAGAGGTCACGGAGGGATGCTGTGTACAGCCCAGGAACCATGCCACCCACAATGGGCAGGATCCACCCACATCAATCACTAATTAAGAAAATGCCATACATGCTTACCCACAGCTGGCTTTATAGAGGAACCTCCTCTGTTGAGACTTCGTCCTCTCTGATGACTCCAGCTTGTGTCAGATTGACAGAAAACTAGCCAGTACATTTGCTTATGTCACTCAGCATGGAGACGTCAAGCTGGTGCCCTAGAAGCTTTCTCCCTACTGACGAGCATTCATGGAGCTGGAAGATCCTCTGCTGCTACTGGAGAATAAAGATAATCATCAATAACACCCATCTGCAACTCCTGTGACCTACAACAATCACCTGTCTGCAAGACAGACTTGTGCAATAGTGACACATATGTCATGACAGTAACCAACCACTTTTTGATTGGCTGGAAGGACAACTCCATGAGATGAACCCCTTCCTGAAACTGTTAAAATAGCTAAGAATCTGAGACTACATAGGACATAGGCCTAGGGGAAAACCTACACTGTTATTCTGATAAAGGAACACAGCAATAAAATGACTCCTAATGACATATTGATCTATACTCATAGGTCAATGATCTGGGGGTTTTGAGTGGCTACAGGGGATGCAGGGGAGATTTCTGCAAAAGTTTGTTGTGTTCCTGGCCCCCCTGGGGGGAATGGTTTCTTTTCGGCTACTCTTTCAGTAGTATCACATAAAGGAAATTGTAGAATATAAAACTTTTTAAAAATATTTGTATTTTGTGTGTGTGTGCATGTGTGCACATGTGTAGGTGTGTGCCGTCAGAGGCCAGAAGAGGGTGCGGTATTCACTGGGACTGGAATGACAGGCAGGTTACAGACAGCCTGGCATGGGTGCTGGGAAGAGAACCAGATCCTTTTGCAAGAACAATGAGAGGTCTTAACCACTGTGTTGGCTCCTAGGCCTCTAGAATGTAGTCCTTTGATGCTGACTTCTTAGCATTATTGGTACTTTTGAGAAGATTCAAGTTGCTGACTTTATCAAAGATTGTTCTTTTCTTTACTGATGAGTAGTGTTCCATTGGGACAATGTACCAGAATTTGTCTGTTTACTCACTCATGAGAGGATATTTGCGCTGTTTCCAGCTTGGGATGGTTATAAGTAAAGTTCAAATGGGGTAAATAATTTTAATCCTGATAAAACCATTTCTTTCTTCTTTTTTCTTCTATCCAATAAGAAATTAGATTATATTCATCAAAGAGATTCTGATTATGACTTACCACAGGATGGCAATTATATTTCCTACCCATGCTAAGTATAATTTGTCTGTGACACGGGGCTTAAACCATTGATGCTGCTTGTAAGGCTGCAGAGGAGGCAAAAGCAGCAATTAGATGTAGCTCCGTCATAGCACTTCCCAGAGTGGAGCCTGGATAGCACAGGTTAGGTCATAGAGTCAGCTGGGTCAGTGGAGTAGACGCCCGTCCCCTACTGCGTTACCACACGCTCCATAACGACATCTTCTGGACATGCTTTCATGTTAGACTTAACTTTTTATTCTTCATTGGCAAATTGGTGCAATGTCCTTTTTGTTCTTAAACAAAAATATGCAGTGCAGTAGGGCTGTGGGCCGTGTGCTACCGAGGGGTGTTAAAATGCTCGCTGTCACAGCCAAGGTGCAAAGATTTCTGGCTGGACCAGGGGTACTATTGCATTTTGAAATATGACCTACATCATGCTGGTAGATTTTGTAAGTTTATACCTCTCATAGGCAAATACTGGGGTTATTACGTTTCTGCTCTTGAAAAGTAAAGCTATAACCCTTTTGTATTTCTTTTGCTTTGCAGTATTACTTCACTGTCCTTTTTGGGCACGAAGGTCAGAAACCACTGGAATTGCGCTGCGAAGAGGAGCAGGCAGGAAAAGAGTGGATGGAGGCCATACACCAAGCCAGGTGTGGGTCAGGCGTGGGTCAGGCGTGGGTCAGGTGTTGGGTCAGGTCATGGGTCAGGCGTGGGTCAGCTCTGGCTTTGGATGGGGCTCATAATGGCTGCCAGTACTTCTGGAGGATCTAGTCACCATGGTCACACCGTGGTACCTCCTTGTATCATATGTGAGGTAGTTGTTTGTACTTCCCCATGATTCTGTTACAGTGAAAGATAAAGTAGCAGACAGAAACAATAACAGCTGCTGGCAGTAGACACAGATTTCTTCCTACATACTAAACACGACTAAGTGCTTCTCAATGAGGGAATTTACTAAATGTTGACCACCCCTCCCTGTTCTGCATATAAGGAAAGAGATGCCAGGAAGGTTAGTTCACTTGTGTAAGGTCACACAGCTAGGAGTTGACAGAGCTGGATATGTGCCCAGTGGAGCCGAGCCCACTTTGTAACATCTGGCCCCACTCACTGCCCTGCAGTCCATTATTGAAAATGGCAGTAACAAATTCTAACTGCAGAAATAGAAAAATGTGTCTTATTTTCTCCTAAGTAATACCAGGACTGTAAAACACCCTCTCATGTCTATTAGATAGGAGTGAGAAGTCTCAAGGGGGAGGGGGGAGGCAGACACCCTTTTTGTTTACTTGATTCTCATCCAGTTCCTTTGTTTCTGTGTGTGCTTGCTGCTTTTGGCCTATCTCCTCCCCAGCCTGGGGTGCTGTCTAGGTTACAGTTTCTATTGCTTTGATAAAAACCTTGACCAAAACGACCCGAGGAGGAAAGGGTTTATTTCTTTCATCTTATAGCTCAAGTCCATCATCCAGGAAGTCAGGGCAAGAACTCAAGGCAGAACCTGGAGGCAGGAGCTGATGCAGAGGCCATGGAGGGCACTGCTTACTAGCTTGCCTACCATGGCCTGCTCAGGGTGCTTTCTCATCATGCTGAAGGCCACAATGCTGAAGTGGCACTGCCTATAGTTACTTGGGCCCTCCCACATCACCTGTCAATCAGGAAAACGCACCACAGACTTGCCTACGGGCCACACTTTTTCTCGGTTGAAGTCCCCTCTTCCCAAATGACTGTAGCTTGTGACACGTTCACATAAAACTGTTCATCACAGCGCCTTCATTTCATCCCCCCCCGGGCTCAGTTCTTCATCTCATCTTTCTGATATTTCAAAGCAAAGCTCAGCCATGGAGCGTCTTGGTCCTGTGCCTTTGACAAGCCTCCCCCTCCCCCATGTCTCTCCCACAGCCCCTGAAACACTGAGACCAGTCATTTCTCTTCAATCCTACTCCAAACTCTGCCACACCCCATTGCATATGCACTGCATGCAGATACTTAGCAACTCGAGTTATTTTCTGTGTGTTTTCTGCTTCCTGAGCGGGTACTTCCTGTGGACCTTGAGACTTAAGAGGAGGACTTGGGGCACATTCATTGTTACATGAAATGCATTAGCTAATTGTTCAACAGCTGATCAGGAGCCTCCAGGTTGCTTTAATAGAAACAAAACAAAGAATCAGTCCTCAATGATTTCTTGCTTTCCTTTTTCTGGAAACTTCCCTAGCCTCCCGGCTTTGTAAGGACCACTTTGCGATGCTAAGTGCTGTGCACACTTATCTTTTATATTATTTGTGGTAACTCAGTGGGTACCATCAGCCCAACTTGACAAATGAGAAAACAGAAAGTCAATCTGATGGGCAAGATCTAACACCAGGTTGTTAAGCAGCAGCACCTCATGGGTCTGTCATTGAACCAGGGCTCCAAATTGTTCCTCTCTTCCTTATCTTCTTCCTTTGCTCAGGTTTTCTTCTCTTTTTCTCTTCCTCTCTTCAAAGATGAAAGCAGAATAATGTGAAGTCAGGGTAGAAAGGAAAAGGTATCAATTACAAAATACTTCATTTCGTTTCCCTTATCATCTTCTAAGTAGTTGGCTGAGATGCAGTTGTCAACAAGTCTGTGATGTGGGGGACAGGCATACCGCTCATTGCTCTGTGGTGTGTGGGGCAGCTACACTGCTCATTGCTCTGGTGTTCACTGTCTGAGCTCCACAGCTGGGGATAATGCAGAGTGACTTGCTAGAGAAAGACGGTCTGGCTCTTCAAAGATGAAAGATGGATCAAGCTGGCAAGGTAGAGCCCTGGGGTCATTTGCATTCAGAGTCTTTGTGGCTATGTCTATTCTTTTCTACATGAGCATTAAAATGAAGTATGTAATTTGAAACATGAGTATTTGACCTTATTTGACATTCTAGAAGAGCAGGAACCATTGAATTCCATAAAGTTACAGTTGCCAAGCAAAGATTTTGGCAAATTTACTGCAGTGAGAATTACTTTAAAGATGTATGGATTTCAGAAGAGAAGTTTTGTGTATTTGTTTTGTGTCACCATGGTAAGATTTTGTTATGGTGTGGATGTGGTCAGTAATTGGTTGTGTTTGAGATGTGATGAAATGTAAGGCTTGTGATTCTATCCAGAGGCAGACTTGAGAAACCAGTTAAGTGCTTCACAGGGCAGAATGGTAAATATCTTTGTGCTCTCTGAGATTTCAAGATCTTAGTAGCTGATCTTTTTTTCCCCCTTGATGCTTTGATCCTTCTGTTATTCTTGCTTTGCTTTGATTTAATGCCTGAGACTAAGATCTTTGATGACTCCTCTGAATCTGGCCATTTTAAACTTGGGATCTTGTATTTGCCTCTTTGAACTGAAGTTATTCTGAAATATTTATTTTCTAAATCAAGGAATAATAACCCAGAATCTCAAAAATACCCTGACTTTGTTTTTTTGTACAAACAATGCCAGAAATCTAATGAGGCTGCTACTGAGAGAAAATCATTAGCCATTTTGTTGCTTGACATTGTGCAGGAAACTCAACTATTGAGTTGGGGTTGATGGCTAAACATTTCATTTTTAGTGGATAATCTGGTGACATTAATTTGGCAAGCTGACTTTCTACGGAGAACTTTAAAGTAGACAATAGTTAAATCTTTGTTGATTTCTCTTTTCAGGAGTTGGAGCTTTTGATTAATCAGTAACTGTTCCAGCACAAGGCTTGTTCTTTACTGAGTTATAAATCCTCCTGTAGACAGCCACACAAGACAACTGTTTCCCATCTCCTTGTTCTTAGAGTGGCTCCTCCATGCAGCTGGGGTGCTGTCTGTATGCACCGTGAAAGACTCACCACTCTGTTGGCTCCTATGCCATAGTAGCCCGCCTTGCCACAGTTTAGTATGAGAGGATCTTTGAATCATTTTCTGGGATGACCAATTGCTTATTTCTTCCTCTGTGTCTGATCCCAAAAATAATATCACTGGGATTAGTGTTTTCATCTTGAAACTTTGACTTGGTCCAGGAATTTTGATGTAAATTTTTGCACATAGGTCCTCAACATGTGGATTCTAGAACATGAATTCACTTAGGCTTTCATTCCACACATGTTATGGCTGGGTATGTGGGAAGCTGCTACCAAGACTCAGCCTTCTTTTGTTTATGTAAGTTGAAGCCAGACCATAACTTAGGTTATGCCTATTTTATACATTATTTGCCACTTGAGGATGGCAATAACTGATGTCCTTTCTTTATTTTCTCAGCCATATGTGTCAGGCTAGATTAAAGAAGCTGAGTATGTGAGAATATTTGGAAACTGATCTAATCAGTTGTGGATCCTGCAGACTTCTTGGCTCACACGACATTCTTTGAGTGTTTAACTGCTGGGACACCGAGCCTGCAGAGCCTCAGGAGTAAGATGTTCTTGGTCTGGAGGAGGACACGGTGTACTCTCTCTGAGCTCATGCAAGCCTAGCTTCTGCATAGTGTCCACAGGATCTGGACTATGGTGATCAGGAACTGAGGGATGAGGTAGTTCAGAGGTGTGTGGGCACCTACCAGTGGACTTTATGACCATCTGAATGTCAGCAATATTAGGTTACAATGGCATCTAACATATCTTTTGCCCTCTATCTTAGACAATGTCAACCATTAGAAGAAGAAATGATGAATTAGTGTGAGTTTGTGGATCAGATGTTGCTTGTGGCCAGAGGGAATTGGAAAGGGGAGATAGATCATAAGAAAGATGAATTGGGAAGTTACAGGATGATTAGTGACCAGCCTGCCTTGTAGCAGGTAAGTCATGAGAGAATGAGTAGCCAGGGACAACAAGAGAAGTAAGATTTGTTCGGAGATGAGATCTAGGTTTGTGTTGAGGTCAGGAGACCGTCAGATTTGGAGATGTTGAGACTATTGTGTTTGCCTTACCACCAACCTGTGGCCTTCGTATTTGGTGTTGCAGACCACCCCACTGCCTTTAGCTGGTTTTCCAATTTCTTCACATGAGGATCTGCTCACATCCATACCTCTGTTCTCTTTACTTCTCTCCACATGTACCTCATACAGGGATCTCAGGCTAGCTTTGAGGAGGGAATGTTCAATGGGAAAAGGAATTGACAGATGCTTCCATTTCAGGAAGCTGTTAGATGGAGCCTTGACTTACCCTTTCTTTTACCTTGTCATTCCTTAATATAAGTAGATACTAACTCTTTCAGTTAAACCTTAATCTATTTTCTTCATGGGAAAGAAAGCTTTAATCCACTTTGGGGTTTGTTTTTCCTGTGGCCTTTTGATGACAGGTGTCTTCATCTTTGCTCCTCCTTGGTTTCTACCCAAAGATTTATCCAGATGATTAGTGCCACCCTTCTCTGCCTAGTAGATCATGTACTCTTTTGATTTAACCATCAATAATTACATGGCTCTGTCTCCATTGCATGAGTCTTAGATAAGATGACCTTGTGAAAGTCACCAGCTAAGTACATGGTAGAACTGGATTTCAAGAAAGGTCAGAGCAACTCCAAAGCATGTTCACTTATCCAGAAAGATACATTGCCTCCTTTACCTGTGCTAATTTTCAAATGTACATTTTTTCTATGTTGAACTATCTATGTATCATTTCCTCAGAGCTCAGAGGTACCTTGATGCTTAAAACCAAACTCATGGTTTGCATTCCGTGGCTTCTACTACCTTTCTTCCTACAGAACTCAGGCACTCAAGACATCAGTGTAGAATCCCTCTTCCTCCACACACTCTTCACGTCCAGTGAGTCACCCGTGAATTCTGCTTGTCGATTGTCACAGGTCTCTACTGCTGTTCATGTCTGAGGCACTTTTCCCAGGTCAAGGTTTTAAATGCTGACTGCTTAGCCACCTCATCCACCCTCTTCCCATTGTTCTCTGTCACGATCCTCCACTTGATTACCAAAATATTCTTTCTAAGAACATCTAATCAGCTGAAAGGGCCTTGATATTTACTATCAATTTAAGTTATTTTATTCAATTAACTTCTTATCTTAAAACATAATTTTTATTAATTAATTTAGTTACTTTACACCCCAACTACAATTTCCCTTCCCAGTCCTTTCCCCATCCACTTCCACTCATCCTCTATTCCTCTCCAGAAAAGGAGTGTCCTCTGTGAATATCAACCTGCCCTGGCATATCAAGTTGCAGTAAGACTAGGTGCATCCTCTCCTATGGAGGCTAGATGAAGCTCAGTAGGAGGAAACCGTCCCAAAGGCAGGTAACAAAGTCACAGACACTCCCTGATCCTTCTGTTAGGAGTCCCACATGAAAACCAACATATACAACTATATATGACATATGTGCAGAGGGTCTAGGTCAGTCTCATGCAAACTCCATGGTTTCAGGTTCCCTCTTGGTTAGTTGATTTGGCTTATGAATATTACACGCCAATATTTTGTGCCCATGTGTGTTTTGGGCATAACATATGTTGATATTCCACAGATGGGCTTTTAGGTTTGCTTTCATTATGTTGACTTACACACTTCACTTTATTTCCCTTGGCAGTGTGAAACTGCCTTCTCTTCCCCAGCTCCTACCCCCTTTCTTCTTGTTCCTTTGGATAGGGAATGACTTGAACAGAAATAATACATTTTTAAAAGTTTGGACAGTATCTAGGAAATGGAAATTTAATCAAGTAAAGTATGCGTTGGAAACACATTAGAAGAGAAACACTATGAGACATTCAGAAACATTTTTTAAAAGAAAAGCCAGGCATGCAAAGTTGATCTGGCTGAGAATGGACATTCATTTTCTAGTGGGAGTCATACAGAAGGTTTGTGAGACACAGTTGAAGGGCGCCTCAGTACAAGTGGAACAGAGCAGTAGGAGCCAGTGGCATGAGTCACATGACTTGACAGTTACTACATGAGACATGTAAAGCTCTGCAAAAGATACTGTGCTGACCAATGTTTTCATGTAATGTTGGCTCATTCTCACAACATGCTTGGCTAGTGTTGAACATTTCTCCTGGATTATTGCAGCGTAACTTGGCTAGTGTTGACCATTTTACTCTGGACTATTGCAGCATAACCCTAGCTGTTCTCACCTCTCTCAGCAAGAGCCACTCTCAACCCTTGTCTTTTCTCCATCACAACAGCTAAAATGATCTTGTCAACAAGACAAATATTGATCTGTTCTAAAACCCAAGCTCAAATCTCACATGAGAAGGAGAGCCTGAGATCCTACATTAGTCTTCATGTTTGACCATTCGTTCCCTCTTCCAGACCTTCTGGCCTGCCTCCTGGAGACCAGTGACCTCATTATCTCCTCAGCCAAGCCAGGCCCACCTCACCCCATCACCAAGCGTTTGCACTTCATTGTCCTTTTACCTGATGTCTTTTTTCAGGCCATTCTGATAGGACTAGCTTCCTGATGAGAACATGCTATACCCGGCTTGGAACTGTAATCCTTCTCTTCCTGTTTCTGATTCACCTTCCACCCATTTTCCAATTCAGTACTAATTACCTGGTTTTCTTATTGATTTTGTCTTTCCTTCTTACTGCTGCCTAAGGTCCATGAGGACATAGATTCCCCACCTGCTTCAATTTTGTTTGCTCCTGTGTCCAGTGCTTCGATATGTCACTCAATGGAATGTTTTAGTCATACATCAATTTGGACTCATAGAAACATGTAAAGCAACATTTACTCTATACATTAGTGTTATTCCATATATTATTATATTACTAATACCTAATGTATGAAGTAAGTAACTAACAGAATTTTATGTCTCCTTACCCTCAGTTAGTATTGTAGAGGTGTTAGAAATATAAACAAGCATACATGTAGTAACTCAAGAGGTGAGGAAACACCACTCATGTCTCCACTCAGGGATCACAACTTTGTGCTTTGATCTATGACCTTATTTAGAGTTCCTGTTTTTCTCTCGTCCTCCTCCCACTACACTTTAGATATATCTACATACTTTGTGCATTTCAAGTAATTTGCTTTCTCACATATGAACACACACATCCTTACCTAGATATATGCTGTGTACAGTTTGTCTTGATTTTACTTTCCCCTTTTCAAGCATTGGTCTTTGATAAAGTCATTATTTTAAACTATTTTTTTGGCAGTACTGGGATGGAACTTAGGATGTCACATGTGTGGGTCAAGTGCTCTGCCACAGTCATGTCGTCTTTATAGCTATTTTTATAAACATGATACCTCACAGTAAATCCTGATATACTATACTTGTTTAACCACTTATGTTCTACAAATGGGTATAGAAGGTGGTCTCAGTTCTGTTGTTTTAATGAATGAACACCTTATTTCTTGGTACTTCTTCATGAAAATCTGATCTTTTTCTTCTAGAAATGAAAACACCAATATGCAAATGATATAATTTTTCACACCAGCTTTGGTGTGTTTGCAATATTGTCTTCTACAATGGCTTACTCTGGAGCATGTGTCGCATTGCCCAGTGCACTCTGCTTTTGCTCATACTAAGTGTTAATGTTTTCTAAAGGTTGTCACCATTTTTTGATTAAATAGTATACCTGTTCATACATATTATGAGTTGGCTTATTATGGTACATGAAGCACTTTTGTCTAGTTTTACCCAATATTATCTATCCACTTGTTATAAATAAGAGACATTTAACTCTTGTACTACCTCTTATGTTCTTTTGCTCCCTCCGTAGCTGTTGCTTATATACTTTGTAGCTCTTATGTTAGTTGACTTTGTCCTAAAATATAATTAAATCTCTGCTAATGTATCAACTCAACACAGTTTGAATTGATCTCCACAAGGAGGCCAACTGGATATAGATATTTCGTGTCTTGTCATTGTGTTTTCTCTCTTCTGATGCAGAGCATTTATTGTTTTTATTGTTATTTATGATCACTTTTTAGAGTTTTACACATTTATTTTCTGTTCTCTAAATTCCATCAGGCCTTTGAATTTTTCCATAGGTGAATTCTGGAAATTAAAAACAAATGGAAGGTTTGATGTCACAGTTACACAGAGGAGTAAGATCTGCAGTGAGGAGACATGCATGGCCCTGACTTGACTCATACTGCCTCATGAGTTGAAACAGCACACTGCATACCTATTACTGTGTCCCTATAACTCACTTTGTTTATTGGTAAGAAAAAGCAATAAGGAGCATTTGCAGAGCAGACATAGCAATATTATACACCAGAGTATTAAAGTTGGCTTTCGGTCCCACAGCACATGAACGATCACACAGAACTGAACATTTGCTTCTTGAGTGTCACTTCCTGCAGACAGCCTGTTAGATTCCTCTTGGTCCCTGACCTCTCTGCTTACTTGTCATCTGTCTCTGATTTATGGGTTAGTACATCCATTGGCCTGTGGAACTGTAGCAATTAGACTTTGTTTCCAAGTCTTCTTCTTCTATCTGACTGCTTCATTTCCATGGCAGCCTTTGTTTGCTTCTCGGCTCTTAATATCCTTCCTATCTCTGAAGACAGCGAGTCTCGGCTGCCAGAATGACCCTTGCTTCCTGTGACAGCTTTTCTGTTGGTTCACTTGAGGCTGTATTTGCTATCTGTAGCTGCTTAATGGTTTACTTCACCATGATTGCCACGATAAGGAACTCACTATCCATCGCTGCTTCTGCAGTCCAGGTGTCTTAGCAAGGATTAGCCTGGTTGCTTCTGCTCATGTTTCCATCTGTGGGCTCCTCTGAATGCACAGGTTAGGGAGGGTCTGTGCTGTCTAAGTCATAGAGTTAGCTGCTGGCTGGATTCACTACCTTATGTGCTGTGCTGAGCTGAGTCTCTAGACGACTCTTAGAGAGGGAACTCCCTCCCTTTCTATTCATCATGAGCCTCTGGATGGATCAGTTGACAGTCAGGCATCCGGCTCCCCTCTGAGCAAACTAGCAAGAGACTGCAGCAAATCCATCAAAACCCAGCAATGGAGGGAAGGTGACATGGGAGCCAGTCTTTTGTGGACTCACCTTGGAAGTACCATTCACTGCTTTGCTACACTTCACAGTAAACATGCTGTTGTCTGCCACAGTTTGCAGTAAGCTGCATCCCAGTGGGGAAGTGGTCCCCGGCACAATTCATTGCTGGGTACTGCTAAACATACTTTTCCTTTTTTGGTTCCTCCTTATGTCTACAGTGAATGCCAGGACTGACCTATGCTCTGCTCTGTCTTGGAGCCCAGCCTTCTGTAGGAAGGTGGCCAGCTTTTCTACAAAGAGCAGATCATGGGTGGTAATCTGGGGATGGAGTTGAGGAACCAACATCCCTGACATTCTGCAGGCTCCCTTCCTGCCCCTGTGCTAGCTTCTGTTCTTGCATTAGTTGGTTCTGTGTCTGGAGCTTCTCTGGGCCAGCCCTGGCACGAGCCATCTCATACCCTTGTGCAGGATTCTGCACCTGTCATTTCCTCTTCTACAGTTTTCCACCAAATGAATTCTGCTCAACCTTTTTTTCCCATTGAAGTTTATAAAACACTTGGTTTGTTAACAGTACACTTTTCAATCTTGTTCTAGCTTTGTTCATTCTTAGTGAACAATGAGCAAGTCAATTTTTCTAACATTTATGTGGAGCCTTGGAAAAGAAGGGCAGCCATTGTCAGCCGTGAGTCCCCAGGAGCCCAGCCCTGGGTTTGCTTGTCTTTTCATTCTGTTTTTTTTTTTTTTTTTGCTTTTTTGTTTTTGTTTTTTTTTTTTTTTTTTTAGAAGATAAAACAAAACACTATTCTGCTCCCTAATGCTGATCTAATTATACATTTGTAAACACTTTCACATATCTCTGATGATGCTGGCAAAAGAAGGCAGAATTTTTATGATTCTGTTTCTCACGTTCTACCGTACTTAGAACACTGATTCTCAGACTTCCTGAAGCTGTGGCCCTTTAACCTGTACGGTCCCTCATGTTATGGTGACCCACAACTGTACCATTATTTTGTTGCTACATCCTAACTAATTTTGCTACTGTTATGAATCATAATGTAAATATCCAATATGCATAATGTCTGATATGCAGCCCCTTTGTTGGACCCCCAAAGGGGTTTTGAGTGACATGTTGAGAACTGGAGCTTTGGCTCAACGGGAGCTTTGGATGAAGGATAACGTAGGAAGAACCCTCCCTCTTCTCTCTTCTTTCCATTCTCTCACAGGTGCATAGCCCTTCTCTCTAAGCTCAAAGGGTGATTTCTTAGGGCAGGTGACCTAAGAAGGCTGCTAACTTGGGATCCTCAACAAGACCCTAGCACTCCTGACTTCAGTGCGAAGGTGTCAGGTGATATGCCTACAGTTGTGACTTTTCTACGGCCCCAAGACTTCTTGGTTTTAAGGAATACAATGCTATTTCAAAGTGGTTGGGTTAGAAAGAGAATTTACTAGAAGGAAACTAGATATCTCTTTGAATTCCAGGGTGAAATCTTACTCAGACATCATGAAAGTCTGCAGGAACCCCGGTAGCTGACACCCTTCTGTCTCAGACACTCTGCTTGTCTTCTGTTTGCTTTTCTGAATATCTGCCTATATTTTTCTTCCTGAGCAGACCAGCTATGACTGCTTTGGGATGGGGTGGTCAAACAGGGCTGCCAACAATGGCAATCTGAGTTTCCAGGTCCAGACCATCTCACTTAAAGGAAACAGAGCAAGATTCTAGGAAGAGGGAGTCTAGTTGGCACCGTTGGCACCTGACATCTCTTCTTAAGTTTGTTCACCATGGTCTTGAGGGAAGTTTTGGATACAAACATGGCTTCAGTGGGTCAAGGTTCCAAAGAAAAGGCAAGTAGCCTGAAGATTTGGCAGTTGCCTCCAAAAAGTCTGGTGCTGCTTCTCCCCTGAGAGGCAGTTAGCTTGCAGTTACTAACATGGATTCAGGTCAGACAAACTTTGACTTGGTTCTAATGCTACCACTTCCTAGCTGTCTAACTTGGTGCCAAAATGCACACTGAGAACCAAATTCTTCCTCTAACAGTTGGAATCATAAATCCCACTTCTCACATGCAATGTATGATACATCCTATACACCCAGCAAGTAATTGTCTGTTATTAATCATAACTGTTATCATGCCATTGAGAAAAGGTTTTATAAAGAAAGGAAGGACCATGCATCTTACCACTCTAAATAGTGCAAGAGGATCTGATGCAAAATTCCAGATGGCTTAACAGTGCACGATACTCACCTGGGGATTGCAGTGTATTCCAGGCACCTCAATGCTGGGTTATAGTCCAGGTGCCTTGACATCACCGCATATTCCAGGCACCCCAATGTTGCATTATCAGCATAAACTAAGAGCAGATTTTTCTCCTTACCATGTTTAGCTGAAGAAATGGACACGGGTGGAGCAGCTGGAGTCAGGGCCTGAGAAGTTTAATGTAGGAAATATTTATTCTCCATCAGGGGTTTCTACCTGACCTTTGTTCTTTCAGTTCCCAGATCAAAGACACACTACTTTTATATTTATAATAGGTCTTTAATGCACTAGAACTGGGCGGGTATCTGCCCTCTGCACTATTGTGTCTACTTCCCTATCAATAACCATGAGATATGACTTGCCATGCTCCACCTGGGTTGCTCTTAACTCCAATTGCCTGGCCCTCATGGGCAAGTTTCCATGATTTACTTACCCAATGGCGTCTTCTCCTCTCTCCCCACCTACCACTTTCCTTATGATCTCTCTTCAGATCCCAAGTCCAGGAACCAAAAACCTCATCCCTCTTCTGCCCAGCTATAGGCTGAAGACATCTTTATTTAACCAATAGTTTTAAATTAAGAAACAAGGTCAAATAACATCATTTTGTGTATGTAATGATTCTCTCATCCCTGGGGGCAACCAGGCCTTGGGGGCCAGTATTTAGCATTGCAATAAATAGCAAATGACCACATTTCAACAGTTTAACTTTATTTTTAAATCACACACATGGCTTCTGCTCATTTTAAGAACAGAGTTGTGGGTGGTGTGTGCCCCATAGAGAGCCCCACAGAGCTGGTGGTCTCCAGGAGAGTCATAATAGTTCTTCCTAAACAGCCCTTGTTCCCAGAGTTGTAACATCATTCTGGTTGGTAGGAGTTCAGTTTCACTGGTCAGTGTTGTACTCTGTGAAATACTTTGAATACCATACTGAAAGACCTATGGCGTTGATTAAAACATTCCAATCTCCTCCTTAAAGAAGACACATTACTTGCATATTAAAAGTTTTCAGAATTCCTTTGCAATTTTTCACACAGTCATGTTAAAATTGGGGGTAGCAGCCAACATTAAATAGATTCTTAATCAGGGAATATGTAAGATGATAATATTGAAATTCTATATGATCAAGATACCAGCTGTATGATGTAGGTTAGTGTGTCAGGTAGAACCAGCCAAACAACGTGCATGTGTCCCTTTCTACATGTGTGTACACTGTGCTATGTGAAACTGTGGTAGAGTTCAGTGACTAACTGTGTCATTTTCTCTTAAGTTATTCGGACATCTCCATTGAGAGGGAAGTGCTAATGCAGAAGTACATTCATCTAGTTCAGATTGTGGAGACGGAAAAAGTTGCCACTAATCAACTCCGACATCAACTCGAAGATCAAGATACTGAAATTGAAAGGCTTAAATCAGAGGTATTTCCCAGTTGAAGATTCTGTCATATTGTTTTCTCTTCCCCGTGATTATCTGTTGTATATTCAGGAGAAAGATTTAATCTCATGCTGAGTTCTTCTGCCATCCACAGATATGTAGCTGGGCTGCTGATCTAGACAATCCATTGTCTGCTTCAGGGTTAGGTAAATGTGCTGCTGTAACATACCACCATGACAAACATGGCATCTCCTGTTGTTATTTGTGACCGTAATGTCCTTCATTAGAACGGAATATATATATTTAATTATCTTCAGATAGACTCTTGGAGTAACAACCAACCATGAGTCTGACATAGGCTAAATGAGAGCCAGAATGTAACTAAGGAAGGATCCGAAAGGAATTCAGAAAAACTTATTTTTTTTTTTTTTTAATCTAAAGGCTCTAGCTTTTCCCCCTGCAGAATTTTGAAAAGCACATTTGGGATAAACAAGACGATACTGATTGACTGTGAGGCATTTCTGTCTCTCCTTTGGTCCCTGTCCCTTAGTGTGCGCTTCCGGTGAACCCCGGAGTGATGTTACTGTTATGTGATAGTGTCTCTGAGTCTATAGCTGTAGTGCTGTGTGCCTGGGTCCTCCTGCCTCTGGTTTCCATCTATGCAGAAACCTTTGCATGCTGTCGTGTGGGTGCTCACAGACAGTGAACAGCCACGGAAGAATGGAGGACGGATGTAGAGATTATATTGTCCTCTCTGTTCTAACCCAAGATGCATTGGTGTCTCTTTTATTTAAAGAAGGATTTGGGACTAAAGGTGCCAGTCACGCATCCTTGTTGTTGGGCACCTTAGCTTTGACAACGTTCTTGCTGTTTTTACAAAGCAGACATTTTCTTTTTATCCCCTCACCCTTCCCGAGGCTCAATGTGACTCCTGTATAGGCTTTACCTCCTGTTTCACCTCCTGGTTCCAGGTACATCCACGTTACGGAGCTCAGCATATCTGGCTCTAGCATGAACATGAGAAAGCCTGTAGGGAAGACAAGCTGCCACGTGTGTGTTCACTGTATCATTAGGCATGTCAGCTTCCTCTGTGCAACCCTGAGAGTTGATACAGTGCAAACAACAACAGAAGACTTAACAAACCCCCATTTTAAAAGACTATATCAGGCACTGTAATTTAAAACAAAATTATTGTGTTCTTTCTTTGCCCCAGTACACCAGATGTTTGTCTATTGAGTGAAGCAGGTTGGTATTTACACCATGAGAGGAACTCAGTGCCGAGTGGTGCTCCCTAACATTTACTTGTGTGTGTCTGCACTGTGTTCTGCTTTAGTCAGAATGTAAATTGCAGTGAGAATCTGTCAGTGGCAGGTATGTCTTTTGTGGCCACCTGACAGGAGTTATTTCCTATTCCCTTATCTCCTCATTCTTTCCTAGAAAATGGAAATAGAATAGATTTGATTTTGGCGACAAGATCAAAAGACAGGTCACTGCAGGGACAATTATGATCTGCCCTTTTCAGTATCGGCTTCGCAATGATTCTGTTTAAATTCTTAGACCTGTGTGAATCATGATTGAGGCTAAACTAGAGCACTGTACTGCTGTAAAGGCAAGAAGCCCCTTGGTCTTGAATTTCTCTTACAGGTCACATGGGGCTGGGTGTACATGAAAAGACCCAACTTATTACAGTCTTTTCTGTTTCTTAGAAACAGTCCTTTTCAGCTGGCTTCTACCAACCTCAAGGCTCTGAGGTTGCCATGGTAGCTACCATTTTCCCAAGGAGATACATAAGGACTGAGACAGGCACTTCAAAGACCACAGACTTACTACAGAAGCTTTCAGTTGGATGTCTCTGTGCCTTCACACAGATCCTGAGGAGACACTGGCCTAGTCTGTCAGACTAAGTTCTGGGCTAGTATTTCTCCTAAGGCAGAACTCAGGTTAGCCCTCGAAAGGCCAGGATTGGAGTAAGACTCGTGGTCCCTGCATTGTAGCACCAGATGAGGAGAGGGCACATCCAATGAAGGTTTTCAGATGTCTCTGAAGGCAGAACTTCTATAGCTTGACAGTATGCCAACATTCACCAAATTCTGAAATGGACCTGTCTTGTGTTACAGATTGTTGCTCTTAATAAGACCAGGGAACGGCTGCGCCCGTGCCACACCCGTCAAGAGGAAGATGATCCAGACATCAAGAAGATTAAGAAGGTAGGAGACAGGGAGCTTCTGGGATCATGGGGACCACTTGTCTGTTCTGTGGTGGTGACTTCCTTCTTGTATCCCAGAGCTGGGACGTGCCTTGATGTTTCTGGTAATGGCTTTTACACTGTCCCTTCATTGGGATCCACACTGGTCTGGAAAATTTCAACCTGAGATTTCTTTCCAGTTCTAGAACTTCCCTTTTGAACCCTGGGAAGAATGCCACAAATATGCACTGAGACAGCAGTGTTCTCTATTGGGTAACTCCGGTACTGTTGAAACTCCTGATTTTGTCACATTCATAGTTGGGAAGAAATTTTATTTATATAATAAATAATTATTCCCTGCTTGCTATAACAAAACTTTAACTGTATGTTGCTCAGAATTTGGAATAGATTATTTGGGCTGAGTTGAACACTTTTAATTTTCATGAAATTAAAAAAGTAAAAATAAAACTGTTGTTTCCTTAGCATTACATCAAATAAATTAGCATTTATTTGAACCTGGTTTGTGACACTGTGTTCCAAGACTAATGCTGTTGCTTTTCTATTAATAATATGGAGTTACATGTAAATAAGGATTTTAATGATATCCAATTTTCAGTCTTGTGGTAGGAGCTCATCTGTTAGTAAATTAATAAAGTAGCTATTTATTGTTCATCAGAGGACAGCTGCCAAAGTGGAAGATTTTATTTAACACAAATTTTAATTGTGTTCTATTTTCCAAAACTGCAGCTATCAGATAAGAGAACAATAAAAGAAAAACACACAATTTTGAACCTTTGTGTTTCTCTGAGGAAGCAACTTTAAACCTATTTTTGAACTTGTTAGTAGATTCCGAAATTAACTTTACTAATTTTTTTGTGTCCCAAATCAAATACATGTGGGAAAGATGTTTCCAAATGAGCCACTGACGTCCTCTAATCTTGGTAAAATGTTGCCTTTTAGCGTTAAGAGATCACAACTTAAAATTGCTTATAATTCACAAACATGTTCTTTAGAATTCTCAAAATAGTATGCACAGAACTTCACACTCTATTGAAATGTGAAATGTGCTTAATTGCTCTTGGTCGAGCATAGCAGCCTCAACAGCCATGGACACTGATGCTGAGCTATCAGAATGAGGAGGCATATGGCAACATCTTAAGTGTTGCAAAATTAAATACACGATATATGTCACATGCATGAAAGAGATACAAAAAGGAATGTTAAACAGATAATGGTTGTCTTCAGGGCATCAAGTAGGAAATTCAAGCTTTAATGAATCCCTGACTCTGATGAGTATGCCTCCTTGCTGAATATGTCATCTCTAAAGTGCCATCTCCTAATTACTTTTCCTGTAATTTTTTACATTTAGAGAGGATTTTTTATTTTGGGGGTCCATTCTGAGGAAACAGAAGATTAAAGTTTGAGTTTGTTCTGCTGGTTAATAAGCAGGGCTTCTGGTGTTTCACAGTTCCTTGGACATTTAAGAGATATTAGCAAATGTTTGTTGACTGGCAAAACCACACAATTTAGTGCACTTTTCCAGATTTGTCACTTTTCCCAGCATGGCCTGGAAATTCAGATCCATTTTAAGGGCTATATGATGTTTCTATAACAGAGAATTTATATTAAATTATTCTTTTAAGTTGTTCATCATTGCAAATGGCTAGTATATGTCTTGCCCACTTGGAGGCTAAGAGTTTAACAAACTCTAATGATGTCCTGTAAAAGGACATTGGCTCTGATTGCAGATTTGCCAACCATGTAGCTTATCTGAAACCTCAGATTATTCATTCACAGGAGTGATTGGATGAGCTGATTTCAACAGTTATGTTTTAGGCTTAAATAACCAAAGCAAAACATAATGTAGCATCAACAAATAAATAAAATCATTTGGTTTAAAATGAGCAAAGAACTTGGATAGACCCCTATTCAAAGGTGTTTCATCGATGGTCGGCAAGCACATGAAAAGATTATCAATCACTGGAGAAGTACAAATCAAAACCAGCTACTGTAAACAAAACCAAGAAGAAAGTGACACATTTTGTCAAGGATATGGAGAAACTGGGACAACAGTTTCCAACAGTGGATTGGAAAATGGTAAATAGACCTCCATGAAATTCAATGCCACATTTTTCAGCAATTCCATTCCTGGGTGTATTTCAGAAGAAATGACAACATGAGCTGGATCTTGAGAAGATTTGGCATAGCCATGCGTATAGCACTACTGTTCATAACAGCCAAGGATGGGAGCAACCATGATGCCCTCCAGAGATGAATAGGATAAATGTATAATAAGGTATCACCCTTAAAAAGCACAGAAATCCTGGCACCCGTTTCAACATGGGTGAACCTTGAAGACATTGTAATAAATGAAATTAGTCAGTAATGGAAAGATGAATAGTGGAAGAAACCATGCAAACAATGTTTCTGAAGTAGTTATAGTCACAGAAGCAGAAGTAGACTGGTGGCTTCCAGAACCCGAGAGAAGTATCTATGGATTGTTCATTAACAGGTAGAGAGTTTCCATACCATAGAATAGAGATCTTGAGCCATATATGCACTGCTGGAACCCAATGCTGGTCCTCCAAGGAGCGGGAAGAGCTCTTCCCTACGAGTCGTCTCTCAGCCCCATTTATAATGACTCCGACTACACAGTTCAGTAGTGTTGGGGTATTCATAGTTTTGATTTTCAACAATTTGCAAGATCAAAAACAAACCTTTAATTTATTATTTAAAACCAATATTAGCTAAATTTTGAAATATTATTAGCCAAGTAGTAGAATATTCTAGTGTCTGCATAAATAACCCTAATGCATTTAAGCTGTTGAAGATATTTGTGAACCTCAGAAAAAGATAAAATGTTTAAAATCATTTTTCTCCTGTTATTGGAGAAAACTTGCGTTGTTCATTGTACTGAAGAATGAATGCATCATTCTAAGGGTGACGTTTATCTGGTTCGTGAGGTATACGCTTGCTTTTTGCTTCCGGTTTCAGGAAAGCCGGTCTCATCTCCCATCTCCGGGTTCCTCCCCTTCCTTGCGTGTAGGTTCAGAGCTTCATGAGAGGCTGGCTGTGTAGGAGGAAATGGAAGACCATCGTGCAGGACTACATTTGTTCTCCCCATGCGAGAGCATGCGGAAGAGAAACCAGATTGTGTTCGCGATGGTGGAGGCCGAGACGGAGTATGTGCAGCAGCTGTACATCCTGGTGAACGGTTTCCTCAGGCCCCTGCGCATGGCAGCCAGCTCCAAGAAACCCCCCATTAGCCACGATGATGTCAGCAGCATTTTTCTCAACAGGTTTGCCTTTGCATAAATGAATAATTTGGGAAGAACTTAGTAGTATTTCTTGAAAATGTCCCTCCTGTAGTCTGAAAAGATTAGGTCTTTTCAGGATTCATCCTTGTGGTTCTCATGTTAAGAGTAAGGAAGGGACCTCAAATGGCATTGTTAGTCTGCATTTGCATTTCTCTTCAATCTTGAGGCTCATTTTCTCAGTTCCTGTCTCTGTTTGACATTTGCGTTCTTGTCACTGTGTCGGGGCGTGCACGTGTGAAAGATACTCTCTCTTAGAAGCTGAAGGAGATGGAGTGATTGATGGGTCTCTGTGTGCAGTTTACACAGACGCATTTTAGGAGGCATACAGACTAAGATGTCCCAAGAGCCCTTTTTTAATTTATTTCTGCAGTAAGTATTTGCAGTGACCTTTTTGCTGAGTATCAATTAGGAGACAAAGCAGAAAAAGCCCTGCCTTCATGACATTTATATTTTGATGTGGAGACAGAAATGGGCAGTGAATAAATGAAAATATGTAGTAGATTATCTGGTCATCAATGTTGTGGAGAAAATTAAGACAAAGGAAGAAGTGGAGGAAGGCAGGATTGGTGTTTTATTGAAATTCTAACTACATATTTGTTTTTGAGTAGGCAATATACTGATATGATTCAAAAGTCAAAACTGTGTGTGTGTGTGTGTGTGTGTGTGTGTGTGTGTGTGTGTTTGGGGGGTGACGGGAGTACTTTGAAGTTGCTCTCCTTCAATCTCCCTCAGGCAGTGAGGTTAGCATTTTGACCACAGTTATCCAAGCACGTGTGGCTGAGGTGGGTAGGACCGTGAACTGCACCGTCTGATAGTGGATACCCTCGGCTTTAGGCAGCCTTGATGAGTTGCTCCCACAGGACTGCTTAATGCAGATGGTGAAAGGCCAGGCAAACACCGTGTGCCTTCAGAATGTGAATGTTAGGCCTCGTGATTGGAAGCTGAAATCACAGCTCTTCATGCAGACTGGCCACTGTTTACCATCGGCCCTGTGACTAGGTGGAGAAGTGAAGGGGTGCATTTTTAATGGCGGGCCATACGCGGTGTTTGTGTTTGCTGTCCTGGCTGTGGTTCAGATTCCCTTGTCTTTGAAACGAAGCCCAAGCAGACCAATTATCTGAATTTCAGCAGAGCTTAGACTTAAGAAAAATATATTGCTCCCAATTCTGTACAACATTTGTTTCGCTTGTTTTCGAACTGAGGCACCAACATATGAAGGTGAATGTATCCGTTCTCTAGGTTTCAGTGTAGCAAAGAACAGTCTTTCTCTTAGTAGAGGAAATCTTTTGCTTAGAATTTGTCGGAAGAGCTGAGAGAGTCAAGTTCTCTTGGAAATGTTGACTTTAGAGCACAGGACCACAAACGGGATCCAGAAGCCAATAAGGAGCTTCCTAACAGTCGACTTTGGGGTTCGTCTTTGTTTCCTCTGGATTTCTGAGGCTATAAGAGAAATTGCTGCAGGAGGCAGGCAAGTCGGTGCTATCATGAAGTGCGTAGTTTGGAGAGCCTGTGATGCCAGGATGTCATGTAGAAGCATACGTGGGGCTCCTCACAGAACAGATACCTATCTTACTAAATGGTATTGTTTTTCTAATTTTTTTTTTTTTTTGTAGTGAAACAATCATGTTTCTTCATGAAATATTCCATCAAGGTCTAAAGGCAAGGCTGGCAAATTGGCCTAGTTTGGTTTAGGTAATCACTCTTTTTAGGATGTAGTCCACAGACTAATATCAACCAAGATTACATGGCCGGTGGTGGCACGCTAACCCAGCATTGGAGCGAGGCAGGCGAATTCTAAGTTCGAGCACTGTCAAGATGATTCAGACACAGGCTATACAGAAACCCTGCTCGAAAACAAAAAAAAAAAAAAAAAAAAAGAGTTCACATGGAGGGACCCATGGCTCCAGCTGCATATGTAGCAGAGGATGGCCTTATTGGCTATCACTGGGAGGGGAGCATCTTGGTCCTATGGAGGCTTGATGACCCAGGGTAGAGGAATGCTAGGGGCTGAGGCAGGAGTGGGTGGGTGGGTTGGGGTGCACCCACATAGAGGCAAGGGGAAGGTGTAGGGGATAGGGAGTTTGTGAAGGGGAAACTGGGAAGAGTGATACATTTTGAAATGCCAATAAACAAAACAACCAATAAAAAAGAGAAGAGTATACTATGTGTTATCAGCCTTGACTATGTAAACTTCACTGCTGACACTCAGATACTGGGAATCCATCTTGCTGTACTAGGCCACATCTCAGTAGTTTCCTGGTGATGCTTTCCTTGGTTTGTCATAGGTAGTATGGGGCTGGAGTCACATTATTCTGCAGGGCAAATCCTACCCAATTTATCCCCTAGGCAAGACAACTATGGTCGCTGGGAGGTACTTTTTACAGTGACTCACCAAGCGCAAGGGAAATAGCCATGCTTCCTTCTCTTTTCCAGCGGATCTGTTTGATATTTTGCTGCCTATGCTGAACATTTATCAAGAATTTGTACGAAATCACCAGTACAGCCTCCAAGTACTTGCCAACTGTAAGCAAAACAGAGATTTTGACAAGCTCTTAAAACAGTACGAAGCCAACCCTGCCTGTGAGGGACGGATGCTAGAGACCTTCTTGACCTACCCAATGTTTCAGGTAAATCACTTGGGATGCATCTTCTAAGTCCTTGGTTCTAGCACAGCGCTACCAACTATATGCTACAATTATTTGTCTTGTGTATATAAGAAATGATATTTTGGCATTTTCCTAGTGCTGGGGATTGAACCCAGTGCTTTGAGGATGCTAAGCAAACACTCTACCTTTGACCTACTTCTCCAGCCCAGAAAGCAGGTCTTTTGAGGCAAATAATTCAGGAATGATTTTTTTTTAAGCAGCAAATTCTCTTTATAGAATGATTCCACATAGACCTCTTTCATGGAGTTCCACCTCCGGCATGTTTAAAAATATTATTAGGCTCACAGAAATAGGATTCTGTGCAGATACACTAGTTTATGCTGGTTATGCAAAGGGTTCTCGGGGGATTGGAGTGGCTGCTGGGAAGTCTCTCTCTTTCTAGCTCTTCCTCCCTGGCTGCAGCAGGATTACTGTTGAGTTTCTTTTGGCTGGAGCTTTGGAGAACAAAACAAGGCCTTCTTAACTGTGGAGACCCCAGGGCCAGAAGGTTCTGGCTAAACCTGGATGTTGTGGGGGCCTGGTCATGTGGCCCTTCTTAAGGCAGGCTGTACCCTGGTGTTCTCTCTTGGGGATTATGGAGGCCTACAGTATGAAGCACATGTGTGTCTTTCCTTCCTTCAGGGCTCTTTCTTGAAGTGCTCTATTGTGAAGGAGTCCCACAGAGGCCAAAATGTGCATGGAGTTGCCTACTCTTTTGGAAACGGTGGATTCTGTTCTCTTGGAAAGGCATTGAATGTTCCTGTTGTGGAATTTATGGGGCTTGTGGGGAGGCCTCCAAATTGTCATGTGTTAAAGTGATTCTTCTGATCATGTGTGTCATAGTTACTGTGGAGCACTTTGTCCTCTCGGCAGGCAGCCTTGATCCCGGATAACCATTCTGAAACCTCAGAAAGGAAAAAATTTCTGTGGTCCATAATTGTTTGTCTTAAAGTTTGTCAGTACTATTTGGAACCTTGGAAGTGGTGGTGGTAGTTCAGTAAGAATTTTAAAAACCAAAAGCTGCATTTGAAAATACTTAAGTATTGAAACTTTGTAATAATAATAATAATAATAATAATAATAAATAATAATAATAATATATGTGTGCGTGTGTGTGTGTAAGGTGCATATATACACTATTATATATATTAAATGGTTTTAAAAACCAAAATGCTGCATTTGAAAGCACTTAAGTGGAGTAAAACTTAATAATTATTATAATAATTATATACATCTGTATCTATATCATCTATATCTATATCTGTATCTATCTCTATCTCTATCTATCTTTATCATCTATATCTATCTATCTCTATATCTATATCATATCTATGTCATTGAACTATTTTGCTTGAATTCTTTCCCTCTCTGGGCAAATACTTCTCAAGAAACAAGCTTTTATTTTACTCTGTACATATATGGGATTTCACGTTTTAGTGACAGTGAAGTGGTTCATGGATACATTGCTCTTCTGTGATGCTATTGGCAGTTTCAGTGTGACTTCTAGGTTAGGACTCAGTACCAAACTGCATCCAGGTTAGGTGGACACAGAGTTAAAGGCTCATGAATCTCCTGATACTCAAAGTCCCTTCCATATGCCTTTTAATTCCCCAAGGCATGATCCTCTCAGGGTTTCAAATGGCAGAACATTACCTGAGCTACGGAAAGGGCACCTCAATGCAGTTGAATGCAAAGCCTTGGAGGGGCCTTCCACCACCCTCCCTTCCTTTGTCCTGCAGAGTTTAAGCCCAGCAGCCATGACAGCATTTGATTCACTTGGAAGCATTCCCATCATGTCCGAGAAGAGCTTGGCTTCTGGAGTGTTGGTGGGACTTTTTGTCTTACTTAGCCTTCTCTCTCATTGAAACTGTCACAGTGCACAGGGGCAGCTGAGCTCTGATTGTCTCCAAGTGCCAAGTGCTTCAGGTCTCTCACACAGGTAGACAGCTCAGGTTGGGAAACAACGCCATATGCTAAGGAGTCTAGGGTTGTCTCGAACTTCATCCTCAGCCACAGACTGTGGTAGCTCTAAACCCTAAATTTTGTTGAGGAATCAGAAATTGAGAAATCTTTGATTTCTTCCATGGTGAGGTGGCCCAAAACTGAAGCTCTTGAGGCCGATTTGTCTGGAAGTATCTTGTGTAGAATTCAGCCAGAATTACTCCAATTTCAAGAGATAAACAGATACAATTTTTTTTGAAGAATCCAAGGAATTGAGAAATTATTAGAGATTGCTGTCCATGGGCCGTGGTTTTCTTGGAGTCTGTCCTTATGCTTCTTCTCATGAAAGAGAAACCATATGAAACAATTAGAAATACTTTTTCCAGAAACTTGAAAGTTTTTATTTTTACTGGGCTTGTACAATCCTAGTGTTCCTTGCCTACTGGCAAAGTAGCCATGATGTGTTTGCTCCTTCAGAGGATCTGGGATGCAGTTTGCATACACTAAACTGTAGTAGTCCTTTCATGCCTTGACCTTGTTCTTGTTGTGCTAGACACACCCCCATGCCCTGGCAACAGTGGAAGATATGACCCTCCATCACATGGCCAGAGGGACCTTGACTCAAACTGTTTCATGGGCTTAACTATGGAGGCAGAGACTGGGGCTGGACAGAGGGAGGAGCAGAGGGGATTAGAGTTGGGAGCTTTTAGTCTTTAATGATGGAAGAGAAGGTGACAGAGTGATGCTATTATGCCCTCTCCCCACTTTTGTTTGGAGACTTAGCCCAAAACCTTCCACAACCAATCAAATACTCTGCTTCTGGTCTCCACCCCTAACTTTTTTGTTTTTTGTCAAGTCAGTTGTCTGGCTTTGAACTACCAAAACAAGGAAAGATTATAGAATTGGGATGATACTAGTCAGACCTTGTAAGCCCTATTGTTACCAAATAAATTATTATAGAAATAAAAGAGTCATTAAGTTTTTAATTTAGCTAACATAGTGACTTGGTTGGTACTGTTTGAGCTGTCTTCTGGCGCTCATCTGCTTATTTGAATGTGCATGTGTGAAAGTCCATAGGTAAGCCAGTCATCACCTCTGCTCCAAGAACGATGCTGCGAGGTGCACTCCAAATAGTCACTCGATGCTCCATCCAGCTATTAAGTAAAACAGGAGAGCAAGCTAAGTCAAGTGTATAAAGTGACAAGGATTTAGCCCTTTAGTGAGAGAAGAAATAGGATTTATTTCAGTAGCTGCTGTGATTGTTAGATGCTTTTTGGAAACTCTGCAGTGAGCTTTTGATGCCACAGACAAGCTCTTTGCAGAGTCACTTTTCAGCAGAGCGTCCGTTGCCTCCTTTCAGCAAGAGCTAGCATTTATTTGTTCCTCTAGCAGTGAGTAGAAGGGGCCAGTTACTGAATTCAGCTCCATTCACTTGAACCTTCGCCAGAGAACTCTTTAAAATAGATTTAACTGATGGAGGAGGAGCATGAGGCCATCCACTAGTCATAGTCTTGTGGGGTTTCAGTGCATAGTAAGTAGAGAGGCCCTCCCACTCCTGACTCTGGTTAGGAAAAATTGGGCATATTAGCTGTTGATTGCTTGATTTTGCCATAGTTTTAACCATGGTGGGACTGTGCCGACATCAGGGCTTTTCATAAGTTCCTAGATCCCAGGAGTCTTTTCCACGTGGAGTAGTATTAAAGGATGCTTTGGTGTGACGTTTATAGAACAGAGGCAGAAATCTTTCTTTGTCCATCCTACAGTCTCCTATTCCCCACCCTTCTCTGATCAAGGGATCTGCCTATATTTCCTGAGCCCTGGATTTTACCATTGAGCTGCAGTCAATGCCTGTGCTAACAGTGACTGTTGTCTATGTAAATGCATAGAGAGGCACCCATGAGTGAACAGAAAATAGCCCCATGATGATCACAAAAGTGATGAGCAAAGGCTTATCCACAGACAGGGCCACCATCTCTAAGGACAGAGGACTCTGAGAGCTGCTTTTCTGTCCTATTCTTAGAGGTTCTCTTAAGTGCAGATGGAAACCAAGGATCCTGGATTCCAGGGGAGATCTAAATTGGCTCTGCCACCTCCTGGGAGGTCACCTTAGATAAATTCCTGGACCTCATTTTAGTTTATTTCCTTACTTGCCAAGTGGAAAACTTGCTTAATGGACACGCCCATGAAGCTCAGAGCTCTCCCGGGTCCACAGAAAATGGTGTTATGGGGGCAGCTGTTCACACACACTCTTCTTAAACCTAACTCCCTGCTTTCCAAGAGGTTGTTTTGTGAGCACAAAAGAGAGAAAGGTTTGTTGAGTCTCTGTAACTTGAGTTAAACCGTTTCTCTGGCTTACTAGATTATCATCTGGCTAGTGAAATTTTGCCATTTACAGAAACTATTTCTAAGGTAAGCACAAATAAACAGCCTAGTCAACCAACACTTCCACTGCCAGAGGGTGGAGTTTGATAAAAACAGGATCAGAACATCCTTCCTGATTCCAGTTGTTAAAGAGAGCATTGTCAGGAGTGTCGAGGTTTAAATAAGCATATAAACAGACTGAATGCCTTTATAAATAGATTCAAGTGGCTCGATGGCAGCCATGTTTGTTTCCCTATGACTCGTCTGCAGAAACCTTGATTCAAACATGCATGGTGGTGTACAAACTTAAACAATGGGTCCTTTATACTAGGCTTCTTCCTTTATAATCAACTTTTCTTGCATTTTGTTTGTTTGTTTGTTTAGACTTTCTCGGTGCGTGAGGTTTGAAGCATGGCTCATACTTAAGGATTTCTTTAAAAAGTGGTAGAGCCATCAGAACTGTAAGGGTAGGAAGGGACTACCTGAGGATGATGGCCCTGTAGAGAGGGCCCCAGTCTTGGAGCTCTTGCTCATGCTCACTTGTGAATGTACTTAGATTCCCAGGTATATCATCACGCTGCACGAACTCCTGGCTCACACCCCTCATGAACACGTGGAGAGGAAAAGTCTGGAATTCGCTAAGTCAAAGCTGGAGGAACTGTCCAGGTAGGCAGAGGACTTGTGGAAAGTGTTCAGAGTGGAGGAAAGAGCATGGTAGCCTCCTGTGGAAGCCAGGGTTATGTGGGTTTCAAGGGAGAGGAAGCAAACGATAGATCTAACATTTTGGTTTAATTGTAGAGTGAAGAGATGGTGCTGAGTTACCATGCACATTCATTTTAGTCAAGAAAGTGTCTTTGGAAAGTTCTCATAGCATGGGAATTTATATAGTTGAGATCAGGAATATTGTGGTTAAGTTTACAAATGTTCTCTGTCTTGTTTCCATCGAAATAGAAAAATGACTTTCTGCTGCATTCAGACTTGTTGAGAAGCTGGAGAACAGGCAGGTTGTTTGTCATCAATACCATTCAGATTAAAGGGACAGTAGTGTAGCAGTCTCTAACAGTGACCTCAAGGAATGACACTTCAATGTCAAGGAAGGGAGACGTCTGTAGAATGCTGGGCTCTTTCCTGTTGCATCCCAAGCAATCTTTGTCACTCACTGGTGGCTGGTCCGCTTCCCTTTTACAAAGAGCTCACACAGTGTGGCCTTGCTTTGGCTGTGACAGACTGAAGCCTGGAGGTCAGTCTTACCTTCCTGTCTCAGCTAGATCCATACATGTTCTTACTGGCATCTCAGGTGGCTCTGTTTAGAGCAGTAACTACTGTCTCCTCCTCTCTCCTGTCCCCACTGTGTCTGACAGAGTGATGCATGATGAAGTCAGCGACACTGAGAACATTCGGAAAAACCTCGCCATCGAGAGGATGATTGTGGAGGGCTGCGACATTTTGCTGGACACCAGCCAAACTTTCATCCGACAAGGTAAGACCTGCTGATCGGACCTCTCCTTTTATGAGATCTGCGTATCTGTCACAGTATCTCTGGCAGATGCAGGGACACGTTCTGAAGCGGGCCCGTGTGCTTGGTGCAGTTCATGCAGGACACGCCTGTGGCCTTGATCAAGGCTGTGGTTGAGGCCCACCTCTGTGCTATTTCTTTTCAGGGGCCATGAAAAACAGCAACACAATATTAGTAAGTCACGGGTGCCACAGTAAATCACACTCTGGCTGGACTCTCCTCCTCAGTGGACCGGACATTCTTACAGCTCCAAGGAGGACAGGTCGGTCTAGCCAATTGGAAGGACAGCGCCAGGTGATGATGATAGCCAGGCAAAGGCTCAGGAGAAAGTGGCACTCCTCAAAACTCTTGCACATAAGAGCAGGGACAATGTCCGAAGTGAAAACTCTCGTTCCCTTTTCTCTCTGAGTCAGTGTCATGTGATGTCAGGTGATATGATATGATCCAATCGGTAACTTCAGTTGCCAGATGAAGTGGTTCCTGTTAGGCTTTGGAGATGGTGTAGCAATTCTATATGTGTTGTGAGGGGCAACACCTGATTAATTAAGCTTTTGAAGAAATGAAGTTCTGTCAATAAGCGCTGGAGAAGGACCAGCCTGACCATCCATATCCCTCCTCAGTTCTTATTTCAAAGTGCAAGAAGTTAGCCACACCCCAAGATGCTTCTAAGTGCTTAGGTGTCTTAGGGGAGGAGAGTAGAGCATGCACTGGATCTGAGCAATCAATGTGGTCTGCTGCATAGCTTTATAGTTTTGAAATTAGTATGGATCGAAACAAATTTGGAACTTGAATTAATCATGAATGCTGCTTCTGGCCATGATGTGCCAACATTATTTGAAGCTATTACTGTTTCCTTCCATAATGCTGCCTAGAATATGTTTTACCTCATCAAATAAGATATTATGCAGTCCACATTATTATTATTATTTGCTTAGAATACTTAAAAAGCTTAGCACACACCATTCTGTCTTCTGTTAACTATTTTCAGGGAGAGACACTGCAAATATGCTAACGTTGGGAAGCATATTTTAGAAATCACTCCTTTTCCAATTTTTGACAGCACATACTAACTTTTCTTAAGGTCATAGCAGATCGAATACAATATTGACATCACCAGGCCTTTCCGATTCCTGACCTATTGCTCTGTGCAGACTGTGTCCCTATGATGGCTGGCTTTCTGCCTCATGGTACATTGCCTGCCTGTCCCTTCAACGGTGCCGTCCTCTACCTGGGAGTGGGAAAGCTCTGCTCCATGTCTTTTGTGCCTATGAAAGGTCTTCTTGACCTAGCAAGTTCAGGTCAGGTAAGTCTTGAGTTGACTATCGTCTCTGTCTAAGGCACTCTGCTCACGGAGCAGGGGTTCTGTCCTACTGTGTGAGGTATCTATCTGCATGGGTCCCTCTCCCAGGAAATGCAAGGTCTGAAAGGCAGCATTCCAGACTTCTCTGTGCCTCACCTTGTCATATTAAAGTCACTGGGAAAGGGGACATTCAGGTCAACTGAATAGCTTATTGATTGAAGTTGTGATTATAAGCTATTTATTTTATACTTTTCTGTATTTGGGGTTCTCTAAAAATGTCTCATAATTGACATGTACTTTAGATCTAATAGTGGATGGAAACCTTTCTGTAACTTGCATACAATTTCTGAATGTACTTTTGATTGAGCAGTATTATTACCCACAAGCACTGAATGTATTTATAAAACTTAGATTTCTTTGAGTTTGAACTCCCCCTCTCTCTCACACACACACATACATACACACACATACATACAAGTAATGAGACACATTTAGGAGTCACATGCATTGAACAAGTCACATTTTTTTCTTGCACCTTTAGAAGTAAAAAAATCATACCCCGCTTCTCTCTAGAAGCCACATCTGAATGTTACTTATTCTGTTATATCTCATATAGCTAAGGCCGGGTTAGCCATGACTACCCTGGGTATTACTGTTATGGCAAAGTCTGTGTAATCAACTGCTTCACAGCAGTCTTGCTGTGTGTTTATTTAGTCTGTTTAGGAGTTATTTAATAAAGGTTGTTTCTAAACATTAGAACTTCATCTGAAGTTAGATAGTAATTGATTATAATTGGGAAAGTTTGCACTGTTCTTTAATTTCTCCTACTAGCACTTTTACTAAATATTCTTAACAGGCTTTAATACCAACAAAACACATTTTTTAAAGTATTATTCATTATACTACAAGGGTTTTTATTTCCCACTAAACTGACTACAATGTATCTCTAATGGTATTCTAGTATTTTTTAAATTACTCCAATGGGTGATATACAGTTTATTTCAATATATGAATGTTTGTATCTGTACATATCTGCTTTCAACTTTATATGATTTCCAAGAAAAATAAATCCACTAAGTCCTCAGTAAGGTCTCCCTAGAGTAAGGATGTACAGCAGAGAGCATGAAGGCTTTACCATCTCAGATTCCAAGCTCAAGGCCTAAAAGATGCTATTCATACATTCATTGGTGAGCAGAACTCAGAACAGAGGCATTGGCCACTCTGAGAGGCCATTTTGTGGGCGTTAGTGGTGGAAGGACAAGAAGAAGTCTTCGACAGTTGACCTCAGTTGGTAGATACCCAGGATTTGGGATGCTAAGGACAAAGGCACAGTAGTGGTCTGACAGAGAGAATACAGTAATCATTTCTGTAATACCAATTATTTGTTTAATTTGCATTAGCTAGAAAGGAATTTTTCTGAAAGTCACATGGCCATGGTGAAATGTGTCAAACAGATGAAATGTGACAAAACCAGCTTAGCACACATTTTCAAGTATTCTATTTTATAAACCAAAGAGTCTTGAGATCAGTCGATTTTAGTTTACTTGAATAGATTTCTGTTCTCATTTTATGTAGATAGTTTCCTGTTCACTGAACAGTTAGAGTTTAGCATATTACTGTATGGTTGCCAAGGAAACTTTCCTTTAAACCTCAAAGCTGAAATTCACAATAATTGCTAATAGATGTGCTAACCATAAATTTTGTAATTTCTGACTTAGAAAATTACCTAAATTGCTTTTAAATGTGCCAATGGACACATTATATTATAGAGTTTTCACTGACTTGGCTACAGCTTTTCTGAAAATGGACTTGTGACCCCCTATTTGTCCACCAAGACACTGGTGTCCTCCTTCCATTCAGCCCTGACTAACCTGACCTCATGAGTTGGACAGCCTGAGGTATAGGTGACACCATCCCTGTCTTAGTCCCTCCCACTGCTACTTCCTTGTCTGACTATGCCGTGAATCTATGTGTGACCTTATGAGAGTTTCGCCATTTGTAAAATGCAGGAGGGGTTTAACTCCCTCTCCCAAGCCCCGCGAGCTCCAGCCCTTTGCTGCCATTATTAACCTTCCTGCCTTCTGTAGTCTCCCCACCTCTTCTCCTCCAATTTAAATCTTTGCCACACGAGCTGTCTGTCAGCTTGCTCCCACCCACCTCACCCCCTCCAGTCACTCTCCTCTTGTTCCACCCTTCCCTGGAGTCGAGGCTTCTCCTGGGCCTTTGTTCCCACTCCCACAGCCTCCTCCAGGACTGCTTCCTTGCTATTCTTTAAGCCCAGTATCACTGCCCACTTTCTGTCTGTCATGCATCCTACCTAATCACTCACCTAAATAGATGATGTGAGATCAGGACACGGAGCTTTGGGTCCTGTATGCCTTCCCAGCTCTGTTAATGGGAAGATAGAATTTGGAACATTTATATGTTAATGTTAATCTTGTGGGTTCTGTGACTCACATAGTTTTATCGTCCTAGGCATATATTTTTTATATAAAAATATGAGTATTTTTTTCACTTATAGAACTATCTGTGTTACCTTAAAAAAAAAAAAAAAAAAAACTACGAAACTCAGAAAACATGAAGGAAAAGTAAGGTTGTTTCTCTGGGTGATACTACTAATAATATTTGAGGTTTGCCTTCGTACTTTGTGGTTCTTGTGGACTCAGGAGATCCTGTGTAGTGCTGCACAGGGTGGTGGAATAAACAGATATTACTGGATGCAGCAATTTCAGAAGTTAGAACAAAGGTGTTTACAATACTCTTGGTGCTTTGTGGTTGATATTTAATAGACTGGAAATTTCTTTTCAGGAGCGGCTGTCTCTATTAGCATGTAACTACAAGTGGTTAGAGGCATTCTCCGACATTCTATAAATACTGCGGAAGTCTGTGCGTCTCTCACACTAAATAGACTGCAGCTGTGCCCTCAACGTGGCTCACCCTCCGTTTAGGTTTCACAGATACATCTTAATCTCTTTTATTAGCGTATATTAGTAGTACAGAATGGGGTCCATTGTTTCACACCTAATTTAAATACAGTTTTAAGTAACTTTCCTTTAAGATAGTTCTTAATTAAATTGCATTGAATTACATAATTTATGAACTTTTAAATATACATGTATTACACTCAATTTTTAACATACAATGTAAACTATTAATATACTTTTGTTTGCTTCAGGAAGGATAAATTCTACTTTTGATCAAACTATCATAGGATCTATAATTATACAATTTATAAATGTACCCAATCAGATCAAAGATGGCGTCAGTGCTTCGAATTTGATCTGACATATTTTTTCAAACTTAATGTTCCACTTTACAGATGAAGAGTCAAACCAGAATCGTTTCATAACAATGCTAGGAACATTTTGTCCCTTAAAATACAACGCACTGTTTCCTCAGCTAGAATAGAGGAGATTCGTTTGTTCCAGTAGCACAGCAAATATGTCCTTGGTATTTCAGGAAACAGATTCTTGTGTTTGTTGCCAAGGGCATGGTCCTCAGCAGAATTTTCATTGCTCACTGATCTTCACGTTTGTACTCACCAGGTTCTCTTATCCAAGTACCTTCTGTCGAGAGGGGGAAACTGAGTAAAGTCCGCCTGGGCTCCCTGTCTCTGAAGAAGGAGGGCGAGAGGCAGTGTTTCTTGTTCACCAAGCACTTTCTGATTTGTACTCGGAGTTCAGGAGGAAAGCTGCATCTACTCAAGGTATGAGCCTTCTCGGCACTGAAGAGGCATTGAGGTTAATTGGATTCTGACTTCCCAGTGCCAGTTACTGTCATAACACAGATTGCTATGACCAAACAGGGAGAGGGTGTGTGCCTAAGAGCTCTGGCAGTTATTTTGTCATCATTTGGATTCAAAGCAACAGGAATTTCTTTTAAGTGTGCTTCATCATAAAGAAGTATTATTTAAATCAAAATCTAGGCAAAATTATTATCACTTTGACAATTACTGGGCCATAGATATCTTGTCCAGTCACCATAGTGTACTGGTGAGATGTTTGGCGACTGCTATTTTATCTTACTGTGTGCCAGGAGCAGTAAGCTTAAAGCTTAGTACCTGTTTTTATTGATATCATTTTATGTGTACACAACCACTCATATCTGTTCTTATTGATACCATTTTATGTGCACACAACCACTCATGCCTGTGACTTCTTTCATACCAAAATCACATATCTGTGTAGTCAGGGTAGAAGTGACATGACCCAAGGAACCCAAAATGTTTCCTATCTGACCTTTTGCAGGAAAACTTTGCCACTTGTTATTTATTTATCTTCTGTTGTTGCTTAGAAACATTATTCACTGGGCCAGTGAGATGGCTCAGCAGATAAAGGCTCCTGTCACCAAGCCAAGATTTGAATTCAATTCCTAGTGCTCACATGGTAGGAGAGAACAGATTCCTACCAGTTTCTTCCAACTCACATGTACAGTAGCATTGCCCCATTCATGTACACGCGCACACACACACACACACACACACACACGACACACGCACACGCACACGCACGATACAGAAAGTATAAATCCAATTTCAAAAATATTATTCACCCCATGATAATGGCCTTCTAGTTTCTAAGACACTTCTGGCTGGCCAGTTGAGTCTTGAGCTTGGCTGTGGTGACTCTCTGAAGTCACTGTGGTACCATCTAGTCTTCCACAAATGAGTTTTAATAAATTTTATCAACAATGGGGGCAAGAATGGGAGAGTGGGAAGAATTTAATTAAGGTTAAATGATTTTAATTCATTTGTTTTGTTTAGTTTTGAACTCTGTGAAAAATTGTTTATGATGTAGAACTGCCACCTCTGTGGCAACCTGAATGTCAAGTTTACAAAGCAGAATTTCCCAAAAACTGCACAAGACCACCAGCCTATTAATCTCTAATTCATTTGATTCCAGACAGGTGGAGTTCTCTCCCTCATTCATTGTACGTTGGTTGAGGAGCCTGATACAAATGACGATGACTGTAAGTGACAACCCGTCTCTTGGAACAGTTAGAATAAAACAGTAAACTTCTGTAGATCTTCATCTTATAGAGCTAAGAAGGGATGTCTGTGGAGGCAGAAGAGATGCCAGGCTAAATTCGCTAGAGCTATTTATCTATGTAACCCATGAGCCTTGATAAACCATCTGTGAGAACTAAGGTTCTGCAGAGTTTGCCTCATGACAGGGCAGGCCAAGAAGAAAGTGGGTTTGAGTTAAATGAGGATTTCTGTATATGATAGAAATGAAAATAAACGCAGGCCGGGAAGGTTGGTTTTGAGGTCCTTCTGCTTGCAGCTTCTCCATCAGATTATGCACGAGGCCCTCATGCTCCAGAAGTGCGCTGCTGAAATGAGAGGCTAGACTCAAATGCACATGGGTCCTGAGTTAGAAAGCTGGATGGGAGGAGCCATTGTTCATGTCTCTTGTACTCACATGTAATCGTTTGGTTTATGTGTTCTGAAGCCAAAGGTTCTGGCCACATGTTTGGACATCTGGACTTTAAGATAGTAGTGGAGCCTCCTGATGCTGCCCCTTTCACTGTGGTCTTGTTAGCACCTTCGCGCCAGGAGAAAGCTGCATGGATGAGTGACATCAGTCAGGTAACAAGGAGATTATTTTTCTGATTTTTTAAAAGAATTTTCAGCATAAACATTTAGTGAGGATTTCTCGACTAACGTGTGCCTCTAAGTTGCTGGGCTTCCTGGCATTATTGATTCACAGTTTGATGGGCTCTTAGCATTTTTTTGTTCTTTCTTTGTTAATGTTTACTTAAAATACAGTAAATATGATCACTGCCCTGCTCAGCCATCATCAGAGAAGCGTCCTCCTGCAGCAGGTGGGAACGAACACAGAGACCCACAGCCAGATATTAAATAGATAGTGAGAGACCTTGCAACACTCAACTCTAAACAGCCCATCTTTATCAACTCCTTCTCCTCGGGGCTCAGGGCTCAGGGGACCCAAAGGAAGAGGAGGCAGAAAGAGTGTAGGAGCCAGAGGGATGGAGGACACAAGAATATAAGGCCCTCTGAATCGACATGAACAAGGCTCCTATGAACTGATAGACACTTGCAGAACACACAGGGCCTGTACAGGTCTGCACCACGTCCTCTGCATACACATTATCACTTCCAGTTTAGTGTTTTTGTGGGATGCCCGAAAGAATGAGCGAGTGGGTCTGTTTCTTGTGCCTTCTCTTGGGCTCTTTTCCTTCTGTTCATCTGTTTTGTCCAATTCTGATGTTAGGTTTTATTCTATATTATTTTATTTGATTACTTTAAAAATGTAATTGGGTTGTAGCTTCTAAGCCTTCTTCCCTAGCTGCAGCTCTGTTGAGCAGAGCTGCTCCACAGAGCAGTGTTGAAATTGTCCTCTTAGTGATTTCTTTTCCAGTAACTCCAATGGTATATTTTGCTTGTCTATTTCTGAAATAGGAAAACGATGAGGGATACAGAAGCAGCTATGAAGGGCTATGGTAAAAATCTGCAAAGAACCAAAGGAGACAGCATCTTGAGGATGCAATCTGGAAGCAACTTCTTGCATTTTGTGTAGAAGAAAATTAGGGAGCTGGGCGGCTTGCTCTTCCTGGATCTGCAAGGCTCAGGCAGGAAACTGATGCATTTATCCAGGCAGGGATGTCACATAGAAATATGTCAAGCTAGTTACAGCTGGTTACAGCTGGACTCGATTCATGCTCTGCACGGATGTTGGCTCCATTTACCAATGTGGGGAAAAGGGTTAGAATAAGACAGGAGTGTTGCTTGAATCGAAAAATCCCAGGCCAACCTATGCAATTAAGCAAGAACTCATTTCTATACTAATTAGTTAATTGATAAGATCTTTAATTAATAGCCAGCAATTACTTCCAAAAAGTTGTCATTTGAAGAAGACTAAGGCACATGGCGAAGGCATCCCTTCCTTCCTGAGGAATTCATAGTGTTTTCATAAGATGCGAACGGAAGCATGTACTAAGATCAGGTCCTCAGCGCCTTAAACTTTTGGAGAGGTTAAGTACCAAGAGAGAATAGTAGACAATGTGTGGCCATGGAATTTGGTTTTACTGCTTAAAACAGTTTTCTAGCTCCACTCTCATTTGGCTTCACTGTGCAGGTCAGAAATGTGGGGTAAGGAAATCCACCTTTGTCAAAGTCACGCAGCTGCATGGAGCTGTTACTGAGAACTCAGTCAGGCCTTCTGTTGGTACTAAGCACTCTGTGGGCTCCCCGTCTACCTACTGCTTTGATGGTGGGTAAGCAGAAGAGGAGCTGTCTGTGTTTTGGTTCCCCAATGGATAAAAGTATGAGATCGTCCTTAATTTTTTGAGCAAAATCACTTTCTTATAATGGTTAATTAATACTTTTATTACCTCTAACCTACTTTAATACTACTCTTAGCCTCTCCAATTTGTAAAGAGTCTGTGGTCTTATTCAACTCTGGATCATTCATTGGTTATTCAAAGATTTCCTGAGGGGTTGCTGTATGCAGCCAGGTCTTGTTCAGATATGGGCATATGGTAATAAGAGTGACTCTTATGGAAGGAAAGATTCACTGAGTGCCCATAATTTGATAGCATTGTGAAGCCAAAAAAAAAAAAAGTATAAAAAGATGGAAAAGAGGAAGAAGAACCAGATGTTTTCCCAGCTGCTTCAATCTTCTTTTTATTAGGTAACCAGGGCACCTAAGATTCCAAGTTTATCATAATCCCCGACCTTCCCTACAGTGCTTAGTGGGGCCTGTGGGAAATACCCCTGGAGGGAAGGAGTCATTCCATGCTTGGTATTTTAAAGGATGAGACTTAAACTTTTGCCTGCTACAAGCATTCAAGTGAGACCTTCTTTCTACTAAGACTATGGTTCAAGGCAAATTGTTCAACTTCCCTCTTACTCTTCCAGGTGCAGAGGCAAGTATGTTCCTTAGTACAAAATGATGCCAGATTTTCTCAGCAGCTAAAGAGCATTGCTAGAAAGTTATCTATCTTTTTGGAGAGAAATGAAATTAACCCAGGAAATGACTGTATTCAATGAGGCCTGTCACCATGTAACCTTACGGTTTCATTCTTTCAGCAAACATATTTATGCAGTGTTGCTACGCCAAGTGCTATTCTAGGTCACTGTGACATAAAATAAGAAAAAGAAGAGACAGCAACAAGAACTTCCCTTATATTGATTACATTGCTTGTTACAAAGACACATGCATGCACGCGCACACACATGCACATGTACATGTGCGCCCAGCAGCAAAACACTTATGCATGCCCAAACAAAACACTTAAGAAAATAAATGTAGTGATTGGGAATAGTGTTCTCATGGACAAGTGGTGATTGCAAGGTCTCTGAAGCAAGAGAACGCTGTGTTTTAAGGACTGCCATGAAACTCAGTGTGACCAGACTGCAGAGCAGATGTCATAGGGCCAGATCCAGGATTCAGTCCACGGCAGGGGAAGGGCTTTAATTTGTACTTCAAGTCAGAGGCCTCTATTAAGGGACTTGAGCACATGGATTATGACATTTAATTTAGGCCTTGGAAGGTCACTACAGGAACTGTGGAGAGAGCAGACTGAGCTGGACAGCCAGTTGTCACAGAGGAAGGTAGAGGAGAATGTTCCTACAGTCGCCAGAAAGAGGTGCACAAAACTCACACAGCCTGACAGCAATGGACCTGGGCACAGGGCATCTGCTCTGCGTTCATTCTGAAGGACGGGCCAGTGGGGTTCTATCATGGAAAAGAGAGGAAATAATGAATGAGATAAGATGAGGGTTTATGGCCTAAGCAAACACAGGAATTGACTTGTCAATAACTGAGATGGGAAGGCTGCTGGGGCAAGATTTTGGGGTTGAACACGGGTTTACTTTCAGATATGTTGAGTCTGTGAAGACCAGCAGATATTTGAGAGGGGCCAAGTAAGTAGGGCACATGCGACCTTGGATTTTAGGGGAGAAGCCCAGGTAGAGAATCTACATCATTCAGGTGCTATAAGTTTTGTGCTGAGACTGTTGAAATCACCACAAGAGAATATGGATAAGTTGGAGAAGATGGTCCTGCCCTGAAAGAGAATCCAGAAGAAATAGCAGAGATGTCCAAGAAGGAGCCACCGGGATAGTGGAAGGATGACCAAGGTTTGGTGGCATCCTGGAAGCCAACTGAAGAAAGCATGCAAGGAGACGGGAGGGGCTCTGTGTGAAGTTCTGCTGCAGCGGGTTAGGGCAGTGAGTGGAATTTTTTAATCTTGGAGTGGAGTCTGAATGGCAAGTAGTGGGTACTGAGTGTTCTGTTATTGATTGAGTTCAACCTACAGTCTGCATGGCCATATCTCGATTGGACTCATGCTTCGCCCAAAGCATATTCATTTTATGTGAGAAATCACATACACGTTCATGGAATTTGTTAGCCTCACAAGTATAGCTGAACATATTTATTAGTAGCTGGAACAGCCTACCACATGTTTGAAAAAGTCCTCTTTAATATTTGATTTTGTATGTGGGAAAACATGGCCACAAAGATGAACTAGAAATATTCCCAACATGTAGCACACCAAGATGCTTACCAAAGATGTTTACCCAATGTTTTCTACAGAGTACCTATGTTAGCATTATTAAGGAATTCTGTTCAAATGCAACATTGAGAATCTAAAACCTAGATGACATTTGAAATGCTCTAGACTTAACAAGCTCTTTAGATCGCTTCTGTCCAATTAGATACAGGATTTCAGCCCCAAAGAATGAACTCTTTCCATCTCTGAAGCCCCTAAAACTCATTCAAAAATGATTTCAGAGTTTGGCTTCAGGAAATTATTATTTTTTATTATTTTTGCTTCATCCCCTTCTATATTCCTATAATTTTTCACATCTATTTTTAATAACTGTGTGTATGTATGATATATATCATATATACACATTTATATACCATTTTTATAGCTTTTTCTAAGCCATTGAGCACTGAGTATGTGTGCCCTTTCCCTGTAATGTGCTGCTAACTTTGTAAGGAGATCTCTCCTCACTTCCAGGTCCTTCCCTGATACATTCCCCCAAAGAGTGTAAAGTTGGCATAGAGGCCATGATAGTTTTAATGATTTCACTTAATGATTCAGGCTTGGCCACATTTCACATTTCCTTCAGGAAATATGTAAGTCAACTGCAGAAAGGAATGGGGGTATAGGCAGAGTAGCTGCCCCCAAGTGTGATGTCCTGGGTTCAATGCCCAATATCACCCCCTCCCCCCAAAAGCAAGGCATTATTCTTTGTGCCATGAATACCGTCCATCCCATCACTATGTCTTGCCAAATGCTAGCCACAGCATGTTACCACATCTTCCAGTTTAATTAAAAATTGGGTTTTACCTTCCAGTCATTCTAATTTACATCTTTGTAATTACTCAAGAGATTAGCATTTCCTGCAGTGTCTACTTCTTCCTTGTTTATACCAATTGAATGCTAATTCACTAGAACTACCTTTACAGACTAGAGAGACAAACATCTTCTTTCAATTCAGATTATGAATAAGGTCTCTTGTTATTTTGTCTTTTGCATGACTGCATCCTAGTTTTCTCGTGGCTTGATTTGAAGCTACAGTGCTAGGCTCTTGTGTGGCACTGATCACATGAGGGTCTTATTTAAGACAGTCAAGCAGTTCCCCAGAAGTGAGCTGGTTCCACTGTCACAGAAGGAACTCTACAAAATATAAGACTTTCAACTTTGTCAAGACTCTGTGCCCAAAGCTGTAATTTTAAGGAAGAACAATTACTTGAATGATAAATTACACCTCTAGTTACACCAGTAAGGCCATAATTAACTGCTGGCTCCGCCAACAAAACATGCAAATAGCTAATGGACTCAACCAATAATTCTTTTCCCTTCTCCATCTATTTATAGGAAAGGACTTGAGGCAAAGAGTTGACCATTCATTCAGTGTGGCATGCTCATTGCTGCTTGTCTCCCTCACGTGCATAATGGCGCATTGAACAGATTTTGAAGTAATTATGAAAATTAACTAAAATGCAGAATTAAAATTCTCCCAACTTCTTGTCTTAGGCAGAAACTCTACATTTTGGGCCAAAGTTTAGACAAATTTTTCTATGTGGAAAATTTGTAATACACTGGTCATTTTGTCCTTCTTAAAATAGCTACCCTGAAATCAATTTTGTACTTTAACATAAAAATGGTGAATTCAAAGAACAGTGAGTTCAAATACTTCTTGTTACTACTTGTTAGCATTGTGAATCCAGAACAATGTGATGACACATATCCCACGGTAGACTGTCGACTTGTGGACAGAACCTGCAAACCCAAAACAAAACCCATTAACACTTCTCCAAACTCATCATCATCCAAACCCGTCATGCATAGGCTATCCATCAACATATACATGTCCTGTTTTTGTTTGTTTGTATCGTTTTGTGAATGGACCTATTTTCACACAGACCCTAGTCAAGAGTTGATTAAGGGCAAGCCAGATGGCTCAGTAGGTACTGGCACTTGCTGCCAAGTCTAATGACCTGAGTTTGGTGTAAGGGACCCACACAGTGGAAGGAGAGGACTGACTCCTGCAAGTTGTCCTCTGACCATCACATTCGGATGGGCTATGACATCTGCAGGTTCTCTCTCTCTCTCTCTCTCCTCTCTCTCTCTCTCTCTCTCTCTTTCTGTCTCTCTCTCTTTCTCTCTGTCTCTCTCTCTCTCTTCTCTCTGTCTCTGTCTCTGTCTCTTCTGTCTCTCTCTCTCTCTCACACACACACACACACACACACACACACACACACTAAGTAAATGTAAAACATTTTTAATGAATTAAACTGCATGGGACCACTTCTATTATCCTTTTAGTTTCAAGGTTTATTGTAATTCACACAAATTCAGGACGATGTTAAAGCTGCCTGACACCCTGCTTACTTTTTGTACATTTCTTCTAAGCTAGGAAATTGTATTTATTTTCCTCAGGCACAGTCATTTCTTATCAACACTCAAGATACATGTGTCATAATAATGACATCCCTGTCCCTTCTGCATCAGTGGGGTTGATTAACTCTAGGTTCCACAAGATATCAACATCTAGGGATGCTCAAGTGTCTTGAAATATTTGCACACAAACTGCACACAGCCTCCTGCACTCTTTAAATTATCTTTAGGTCACTGACAACACCTGAAACAATGCTTAAACAGGAGTTACAGACAGTTGTGAGCTGCCATGTGGATGCTGGGAATTGAACCTGGGTTCTCTAGAAGAGGAGTGGGTGTTCCCAGCCACTGAGCTGTCTTTCCACCCCCCAGCCTCACCCCTAATAAAGAGTCTTAAATGGAAACTACAAACATCAAAAGTACAAATCTTGGGAAATTCGTTAATGACAGTAGATTAATCACGGATGATGAGATCAAGGGCTGGTAACACATTTATATAGAGAACAAGAAAGCCAGCTGAGAGAGACTCAGCAACAGAGCTAGCACTGGAAGGTTTAGGGGAGGGTTAGAAAGATTAGAGAAAACGAAAATGTCATCATCAAAGTGAACACGAGTAGAGATTTTTATAACAAATGTAAGATATGACACATCAGATTAAAGAAATATGCTGAATTCTGGCTTCTTATACTCAAGCAAATTCTTATCTAGACAACGAGGCAAATCTGAAGAAGATCAAAGACAAAAAGAAAAATCTTAAAATTACTTTGAATAGCTAAAAGAATATAATGGTAGAGACATTTTCACAGGCAGAAATCTGTAAATTTAGTTGTATTTTTGTTATGACAGAAAATGTAAACCTCTTAACTATATAAATAGACAGTATGATACATAGCGGTTAAAAATGAATCAATGAGCAATACAGATGAACAGAAATAAATCTCAGAGCAATGTTGGATGAACAATACAAACATCTTTGTGAATTTTAGAACTACACATAATACTACATATTGCAATGTACAAATATACTCAAATATAGCTAATATTTGAAAAGGAGATATGAACAAGTGAATATTCTGCTTTGTGTTTTGTTTTTGACAACTCGTCATAGGCTAGAGGTACTTTAACTGAGAAAATGGCCCCATACAGATTGGTTGAAAGCAAGTCTGTAGGGCGTTTTATTGATCAGTGGTTGATGTGGGCAGGCTTGGTGAAGCCCTTGGGCAGGAGGTTCTGAGTTCTACAAGAAAGAAGGCCATGGGGTCAAACAATGTCCTGCAAAGAGTAAGCAATGCTCCACTGGGGCTTCTCCATCAGCTCCTGCCTCCTGGTTCCTGCCTCGAGCTGCTGTCCTGACTTTCTTCAGTGATGGACTGTGATGTGGGCATGTAATAAACAAAAAAAACCCTTTCCTCCCCTAGTTGCTTTTGGTTGTATTGTTTCATCTCTAAGACAGAGAAGGTTCCATTAGCTCAACATGGTGCTTACGTCTGAGTGGGAGGAGGCTAGAAAAATGGAAGAACAAAGTGGGTTCTGCTCTGTTTACTGTGTTTTATATCCTTAAAAGACAAAGAATGTCCTATACAGATACTTGAATGTATCGATAGGAGTTAGGTTTGGGTGGCTGGCATAGGAATATCTTGTTCTTTTCTGAATATTTGAAATATATCATAAATAAAAATAAAAGAAATACTGGGCTGGAGAGATGGCCGAAGTTAAGAGCACCTATTGCTCTTGCAGAGGAGGAGGATTTAACTCCCAGCACTCACTCACATAGTGGCTTACAACTCCATAAGTCCAGTCCTAGGGAATATGATGCCCTTTCCTGGGCTCTGCAGGCACCAGGAAGGCATGCGGTACACTTATGCACATGTGCACAAAACTCTCATGCACATAAATAAAAAATAAATAAATCTTCAAAGTGAAATAAAAATAAAAGCCTAAGATGACAAAGATCTATTTTCTCCTTTTGCTTATATCTCCTAATTCCCTAAATATGCATTCCTATGTTTGTGAAGGGAGAGAGTTGAGAAAAGCACTTTCAGGATGAGGAGTAATTTAACTAAATAGTTAAAACTCTTACATCTTCCTGTGGTAGCTTCTAGGTATTATGCTCCCCTTTAATCTCTTTATATAGAATTCTATGTTTCTTAAGAAATTAAATTTCTTTCAGCCAAAACAGCAGTCCGATGTGTAGTGTTTCAGAGGTGAAAAAGCTCTTCCTGCTTCACAGATTTTTTGTAGCACTCTGTCTGATGCTGTTGTTTTGTGAGTCAGTCTGCAAAATCTTCCCTGGTTCTGGGTAACTCACTGTCCCTGGACCAGTGGGGAAGGAGATAGAGATGGAGGGGAGGCACAGCTTGTTCTTATGCTGAGGATGGAAAAGTAACTCCATTGGTTCCTTAGAGTGGCACCATCTCTTCCCTTTAGCACAGTGACCGCACGTCCCATGTCTTTTGGTTTCTATAGAAACAGATCTGTTTCCTAGGCAATGGATCTAGGCAGAATAGTCTTAAGACCCCTGTCCTCTTGGCTCCTTATTTCAAGAGGTGAGAGTGAGAACTTTTTGTCTGGTCCCCAGGAATACAGAAAGGGCAGACTCACTCTGCAGGATTGTCCTCCACTGCCCTGGCTTCTCTTACAGCTTGTGTAGGGTGCAGGAACACCCTGACCCTCTCTTATTCTCCAACTTGGTCCTGCACACGTCAGGTGCCCTTTAAGCTCTTCTCCAAGGATATATTTCCTGACTGTCCAGACTCAGGACTCACCCAATTCTTGTGTTCTATAGTTATCAATCCCTAAAACTTGGGGTTAAATCTGCTTGTCACTCCTATCTTGGAGGAGGTGTCGCTGTTACATTGTGACATAAGAGTGTGACTTCAGCCTCGTCTTTTGCTTGCTCCTTTTTGACTGGGTTTCTCTTGAGTAGAATGTTTGCCTCTGTGGGGCTGTGGGCAACTCTTGGCTGATGTGTGTGATGGTTGCCTCAACTCTGTTCTTGCTTGCCCAATCATCATGAAAGCTGTTCTTTATGTAATTATGCAATTTGTCTAGAATACTAAAGAAAATGAGCGAACACAGCTCGTTGTTACGTAAGTCACCAACATCATCTTTCCACTCTCCCACGTCCTGTATGCTACTCGAGTGGCATCCTCATTGTGTGTCAGGGACACTGGAGAGAAGGAAGTTGTTAGAGTAGTTGGAAAGGTCGTTGGAAGAAAGGAAAGATCTTTTTTTCCTCTCCCAGGTTATTTTCAGCCTCTTTCCATAAAGCTCTTTCTTGATTACCCCATGCCAGAGTTCACAGCTTGATAAAATAATAAATGTTAACCTTCACCCCTGCTTTCTATTGAAAAGTGAATTTGAAACAGTGGGCTGTAATGGCTAGTGCTGTCACTTGGGACATGGGCTTCTGCTTATACCGGTAAGGATTAGTTTGATTAATTGATAAAGGAAGAACCTGTTTTAATCATGAACAGAACAGTTCCCTCAGCAGAAGAGCCTGGACTGTAAGCAATGGCAGAAGGAAGGGAGGGAGGGAGGGAGAAAGGAGAGAGGGAGGCAGGGAGGGAGGAAGCTAAGCACTGGCCCACATTCATCCTATATCTGTTCCCTGAGTATGGATGCAACGGAACCATCCACTGCCTTCAAACTCTTGATGACTTAACTTCCCTGACCATCGTGAACTGTGAGCCAGAATAAACCCTCCTCCAGAGAGGTGCTTTTATCAGAGTAATTTAGCTCTTGTCCAGTTTATAATAAGTATTTAATATATGAGATTGTGAAGCACCTGTTTTGTAAAGACCCCAGGATTTATATTGAATGAAACTTCTTGGTGTTCTTGACAATTCAAAAGATAGGCTGGTTTGTGTTAATTGTGTTTTAATCAAATGGCAAAGGACATTATCATTATCATCATCATCATTATTGGCATCAGAAAAAAATTTAAATTATCTTACATCTTTGATTTTTACCATTGTTTTCTTCTTGGTCCTCCTCCTCCTCCTCCTCCCTCCTCCTCCTCCTCCCTCCTCCTCCTCCCCCTCCTCCTCCTCTCTTCTTCTTCTTCTTCTTCTTCTTCTCTTCTAAATACCTCGCTTTTCATTTCTACAGTTCATCTCCTGGGAAGCACAAAACATTTCATTTATCAACTTAGAATGTTGTCCTAATGACCCCATAGAGTCTTTGCTTCCCCCTCCCTTTTACAACAACTATCACGAGCTGTTTAGATCACCCAAGTGTAAAGGAATGCTTAGAAGAGCTCAATGGCTTCCCATCAGCCTTCAGGATAAAAGTCCAGATTCAAGATTCTCTTCCTCATTGCCTGACTCCAGCTGTCTCCTAAGGTTCCTTCATTATGAACTGTGCACAGGGTCACCAACACACATCACCATCAGGCCCTGAGAACTCCTGTAAAGGCCATGCCATCTTGTTTTAGGTTCAAGAGGATTCTAACCTATAGCAATTTGTCTCACTGGTGGAAATACTTCAAAACTGGGCATGTACCATGCTGCTGTGTCAGGACTTAGAAGCAGGATGTTTTCACCTGATGGCCTAAGATTTGTGTGAATTAGATGTGTAGCAGCATTCATTCCACCCCTGAAGAGAAGGGCCTGAGAGGATGAGGCCCGTGCTTGGAATCAGCTCTGCAGAAGGGAGCCGGCTCTGCACCATATTCTCTGGAGTCCAGCACAGGAGAGTTCATTTGGATTTAAAGGTGTTTCTAAAATCAGCATTATATGATATTTTCTTTATGAGAAAGACTTGGACTAGGAATCAGTAGAATTCTGGCAATTTGTGAATTCTGTATTTTTGGTGTGTGTATCTTTGAGTTGGTGCCCAACAGCCCGCTTATTTTGAGGGTTTCTCATAGCAAGTGTTTAGACATGAAGTCTGTATTGTGGGGTTTTTTTTATCCTGGGCTTTATCTCACTGTGTTCTACATTTTATACATATCTGCTCTGTCCTGCTTATCTTGACTTGCCTTCTGTGTTTTTAGCTGCCAGACAAACTAGTACAATGTGGGAATTTATTGGCAAAAACGCACCTGAGATGTGGGTCCAGAACTTGCTAGTGAGAGAGATTTTCATCCAACCTTGTTAGGTAGAGCCTACATTCACCTATAAGCACATATAAGCAAATTGATACCTAAATGAGCATTTGTGTGAAGAAACATAACTCAAAGTTATTTCCAATGTTGTAGTTTAAGGAAATGCATAAAGGAAAACTTCATGTTCTTCGGCATGGATCCTTTCTTCCTGGTATCTTAAATAATGACATAAGATTTGAGGAAAACAACCCTTGAAAAAAAAAACAAACAGGAAAATGGCTTATAGACCAACTTGACCAAACAATCAATGATCTAATCTCTTATTCATGCCTGTTGTTCTTTCATCTGGCATTGGGCCTCAGGTGAACCCATGAAATTAAGGCCTATGTGAGGTCATGTTGTAATGGAATTCTCTACACCATTTAATTACTGTCATGAGCTTTGTGTGGTATCACTATAACTAGAAGCAAGTTTTGATTTTAAAAATTTGTGTACTTCTCATTTTCAGTTATGGTCTCCAAAGGGAATATTTATAATTCAGAATGAGTTCTTCTTTAACCCCAAGTTATTTCAGAAAAAGGTTTTAAATCAATAGGGCATATACACACATAAAATGAGGAATTAACCAAAGCTCCTGAGTTCTCTTAGAAAACAGAAAAAAGTAATTACAGAGAGTTAAGTGGGCAGGCACACAAGACACCACACTCTGCCCCTCACCAACCCAGCGTGGTGCCAACAGAAAGGGCCAGACAAACTAGAACAATGTGTCAATTTATGGGCAAACAGGCACCTGGCATGCAGGTCCAGAACTTGCTAGTGAGAGAGAAGATGTCCATCCAAAATACCATGTATAATTCTGACTACTTCCCTAGGCCGGGGAGGAGTGCTTGGCTAGTATGTGCAAGGTCCTGAGTCTGATTCCTCAGTTGCATAAAATAATGATGATGATGATCACTCCGGAAAAATATAGTTTTTGTATCTATCCACTGGTATTTTGTCATGCATTTGGTTGATACAGTTTGAATCAACTTATTGAATTAGCTTATCAACATGTAACATCTGTCTGCTCTCTCTCTCTCTCTCTCTCTCTCTCTCTCTCTCTCTCTCTCTCTCTCTGTGTGTTGTGTGTGTGTGTGTGTGTGTGTGTGTAAAACATTAAGCAGATGAGGAATCAAATTGACTTTTGGAATCTATGACTTGCCTGACTCTTCACATGGGTTTTAATTACCTTTTTAAAATGTATTATTTCACAGTGTGTGGACAATATACGATGTAATGGATTGATGACCGTAGTCTTCGAAGAGAATTCCAAAGTCACTGTGCCACATATGATTAAGTAAGTGCAGAAGCATTCTTCCTTCCATTTTAATCAAGATCAGATCAGCAGAGAATGAGAAGCCTTGAACAGAACATTGTCTGCAGGATTCGCCTCTTCTGGAGAGCGTACATCTTGTCAGACGTAGTAATTCATGTTAAAATCTTATACCTAACAATAACTGATATCAAATGCCTTTTCAGATTCACAGCACATGGGCAGCTAGCATTGAGATTTGTTTTCATGCTATTAATATATACCTTCATTCAGGACAAAAATCCTGTCAAGATGTTCAAGTTCAATATTAAAAACTGCTCAAGGTCGGGGGGTAGATGAAGGTGTGGCTGAGTTATTGGCATCGTTCCAGTGAGTATGAATCCTGTCATTCAGATTTGGCTGTAGAGCCAGGTTCAGACATTGACCACACCTGATGGGCATCAGCTGGCATGAATGTGGCATTATCTGCTCATTGCATGTGTCTGGCTTTGCTCAGAGGCCATTGCTCTGACTTTCACCTTGTCCATTCTTCAACAAAGCAAGCCCTGGAGCTTAACTGGCTCGCAGGAGGCCGTAGTTTAGAATGAGGAATTATCCCAATAGCTCCCAACTATGTTTGTCAGAGCCCTCTGTGCCAACAGTCTTGAGCCTGTGTATTTTTTTTCATTTTCAAATTTAGAAAGTGGGGAAGAGATTGTCTTTTACTCTCATTTTATTTATGGTTATTTTTTGTTCCACATTGTTTTCATGTTTTAATTGTATGTGAATGGGTATTTGTCTGCATGTATGTCTGTACAACATATGTATGCAGTGCACTTGGAGGCCAGAAGGGGACATCAGCTCCCCTGGTACTGCAGTGGAGGCAGTGGTGAGCCATCATGTGGGTGCTGGAAATTGAACCTAGGTCCTCTGGAAGAGCATCAGTATTCTTAACCACTGAGCTATGTCCCCAGTCCCTTGCATTCCACATTTTTAGAGTAGAATGTCTTCTTTAAAAACAACTTGGCTATACATTTTTAAAGTTATTTGAAAATAAGAACATTTCTTTCATGCTTTCCTGTGTGGATATTTTCAGGTCTGAGCTGTCATGCCGAGACAGACTGTAACCTTACCTATAGAAGGGTAATTGCACGCTTCAGAGCTGTGTTAGCGTGGTTCCTGTGTACAAGAGTGTCACACGAAGGCAGAGAACGCAGTACCAGAAAAATACTAAAATGAAATTTAAAAATAGCCTCTTACATTTTAGTCAATTTTAAAATATTTTAGGGAGGGCTGTTTTTAAACTCTAGAGCAAAGATTCTGTTTGGATTTAATTTCCTAGGTTTTTAACTTGAACATTTCTTTTTGAATTAATTAAAATACCTGGATATTCAGAACAAGTATGGAATAGTCAGTCAGGTTTAAGCTATGTTTTAATTTTTGAATAGGATTTTCTTATTAATTTTTATTTGAGGATTCTGATTTCACATACAGTATATATTTGAGATTCTGTGTTGCTTTAGCATCATAATGGTAAGTCAGGCACTGTAGGTAAATTCAAAGCCCCTGAAACCCAAGGCAACTGCATATCGGCCTTATACATGTTTTGTTGACTTCCAAAGTTAATAGAAATTTCAGTTGTGTGTCTGACCCTTGTGGCTAGTGCCACACACATTTATTGTCCCCTACCATGACAGGGCACCAGCCCATTCTCATTTGCATAACCACTTTCACAAGACCAAACTTCTCTGCCTCTGAGTTCCTGGAAGTGACACGGGAATGACCTGCTGAACGACCACGGCTTCTATGCCACACCTGCTATGGTCCTAAGACACAGAGAAGGTTCACAATTTATTTATCCATTTGCCTGCCTCGCTGGTTCTCTTTAGTCCGAGAAAAGCATAGCTGAAGGGCTGTAATTCTGCTTCCCTGTGCCTCTGTCTCCATGGCTACAAGCCATTGGAGAGGTGGGGATGGGAGGGGGATGAACCTTTTTTCCCCCCGAGTTAAGAGGAAAACCTCCTAACACATCTTGTTGCTGCCATGACATCATAAACACTTGCTTCCTTTTGAAACTCATCAATTATAATGGGTGATTTGGCTTTGATCTCTCAAAATCACTTTTTATGTGTTTACCAAAAATGAGCTGCTCTTGCCATTGGACTTTTAAGCAAACACACTGTGGCTTTTTTGGGAGTCCCTCAGGAATCCATGGGAGAGCCTTGTCGGTGTAATAAAAGAAAATTAAGTAATTTGGTAATATTTAATTTATTTTCTTAAAATGAAATGCAATCGTGAATTTGAAGGACAGTGCTGTAATTAGTTTAACTTAATCTCATGCTGACTGCCACACACTCTCCCTCCTAGTGTTTTGAACAAACTAATTATAGTGAAAATGATGAGAAGCTCAAAACTCGTTAGAATGCAGACTAGCAACAGCTATTGCTTGAAGACAGTCCTTCAGATGCTACATAGGCTGAGGCTTTCTTTCTTTTAATAATACCTGAGCTTTACTCTTTTGGAGAAATGGAGATTTTGATGGAAAAAGTGAAAGGGAAAATGACTATTTTATTCAACCATTTTGTGACAGACTGATTAATTCATAAACGTTACTTGGGTTTTTTGATAAATGAGAACTCGAGAGCCCAGAAGCTGCTGTTGGCTGGGGATCATGCAGTAAACAGATGAAAGAACAGTGTAGCTTTAAAAAACAAAAACAAAAAACCTCCAAAGACCCACTAGTACATTTCCAAAATCAATAATGTGGACAAAGTCAGCAGGCTACCTTTGGCCAGGTCCTTTGCAGAAGGCTGGCCATTTAAAATGCTCTTTCATGGTGCAGACGAAGTGCTCCTGCCTACGCTACACATAACCTGTGCTAGAACAAGCAAAGAAAGCTACTGATTCCTGCTCATCCAAAGAAAAGACATATATAATTGAAAATTCTTCAAAGCCTTAAAAGGCCTAAGCAGGCGCTCTCATAGCCACACCAGCTGATTCTTAGCAAGAAATCGGCTCTCAGAAACGCATGGGCCTTGTTTTAACATCCTTTAACAACAAAGTAGCGAGGACCAGCACTGCCAATGTTCTGTTCTGATGCTATCCTGAGGAGGAACAGAATTGGTAAGGAAGCAAAGCCTAAAAGGGTTCCCGTGGCCCTCCTAGCAAGGCCTGAACGGCCTCCTGCTGAAGTCAGGGGCAGCAGAGGGAAGGATTTGCAGAACCACAAAGAAGAGGTTTTCACATGGTGCCAGTATTAGGTAGCATTCACAGGACTATTAGCCATTGTTATTATGTTTTTAAGAATTCATTTTCTATATTACAGAATATTGAAAACAGAATGCAAATCTGGCATGCTAATTTGTGAGTTAAATTATGTTAAAATTTTAAGCATATTAACAAGCCAGAAAGATCAAAATAAATCAATTATGCATTCAATTCAAGAAGTTAGGAAAAGCAGGAGAGGACACAGTGGAGAAAGGTATCCCCAGCCCAGTGACCTGGGCTTGACCCCTGGAACCCACACAGTAGAAGTGAGCTGACTCCTGCAAGTTGTCCTTTGAACTCCACATATATCTCCCCACATAAATATATAAATTAATTATATATTATATATAATAGATATAATATATAATATGTTATATAATAAAATACAAATAAATAAAGGAAAAATAAAAATTAACTAAAATAAAAGGAAAAAACGTTAAAAAGGATGAGAAGTTAAATGTAAAAAAAAAATACTGGAAGGGCATAATAAGTTAAGAATAGATAATAACATGTTATAATATCAGAAGCAGTATAACTGACAAATCAAAGATTTGATTTTAGAAGGTAAAATAAATTTTATCTTGTATACTAGTATTACATTTAATACAGTGTATCTTAATATTTTACATAGCACGAATATACACCATTTTCTCCTTTGTACACTAGGGCTTGTCACCACTATGTTTTAAGCATACTTCTGAAATTCTACTTTAAGCACATGAGAAATCTTTTTTCTTTCTACTAAAGATGACATTGGTATTGACTAATAAAATACAATTGAGTTAGAGCAAGAAGGAATCCACACAGTAAAATCACACCATTACAACCCCCACAATTCATTCTAGCCTCCCTAAATTAGAATGTCCTGGTAGACATTGTGTTCCCAATCATATCTGTGGCATGTCATTCACCTGAACATCGCTCTGTCGTCTGTGGAAGACACCAGAAGCCCCATTTGAGTGTGTGTTTACAAACTCTGTAGCACTCGGTGGCTCAGGCGAAGCTGCACCAGCTTTGCTCACAGGCTCCTGCTTTGCATGTAGGTCTGATGCCCGTCTTCATAAAGACGACACTGACATCTGTTTCAGTAAAACACTCAATTCCTGCAAAGTGCCCCAGATCCGCTACGCCAGCGTGGATCGCCTCTTGGAGCGGTTGACGGACTTGCGGTTTCTGAGCATCGATTTCCTCAACACCTTCCTGCACACCTACCGCATTTTCACCACGGCCACCGTAGTGCTGGCGAAGCTCTCGGACATCTACAAGAGGCCTTTCACCTCCATTCCTGTCAGGTACCCCGGCTTTGCAGATGCCAGTCTCTAAGAGCAACTCCTAAGCTACTGGCTGACCTCTGACCTTCTCCATCAGCGGGGGTGTTAGGTTAAAGGTCTCGGAATTCCCCAGGGAAGACATGGAGACTCTTGAAGTCTTCAGCTGACCTTAGATTACTGTATGATTATTTGGAAGCTGGCTCATTTATTTTAGCATCATCACCTTCATTACTAATTATTGTTATCATTATTATTATTGGAGATCATGCTCTTAAGTGCTAACGTACCTGTGGATCATCTGAGGAAAGGGATGTGTTGTTGACTCAATAGCAAGACCCCTTCCCCCAAAGATGGAATGAATGCCTTTACTTTAAAGGCTTCACCACTCCTTAGTGGAAGGGACCAGATAGCCTGTCTCTGTTCTCCTATCAAGGGCACAAGCATTTGTAATATTTAGATTAAGGAAATCCAGCAGTAGCAGTCCAGTGGTATCAAGACCACCAGATGTAGACAAGCTGAGAGTGTGTTCCTGTGTGATATCTGAGACTTGTCTTCATTTATCTACAATCTGTTAATTTGCTCTTCTTTTCAGGTCATTAGAGTTATTTTTTGCCACCAGCCAGAACAACAGAGAACATTTGGTAGATGGAAAATCCCCACGTCTCTGTCGCAAGTTCTCTTCCCCACCTCCCCTGGCTGTGTCCCGAACGTCGTCCCCTGTGAGGGCCAGAAAGCTGTCTCTGACATCTTCCTTGAACTCAAAGATCGGAGCCTTGGACCTGACTACATCCTCATCTTCCAATAGTCCCACCACCACCCACAGTCCTGCTGCGTCCCCGCCACCACACACTGGTAAAGTACCACTGGATCTTAGCAAGGGGTCTCTGTGTTCCAGAGCTAAGTCAGGGTCCAGAGAAGAGAATGAAGATGGGCCCCGTGGGGATCTGTGTAGTAGCCCTAAATGAAGTATTCCGAGTGTATTCTCCAGCATACTGACATGATCACACCCCACACTTGCAGCTGCCTGCTTCCCTACCGTTCATTCCAGAATCTCAGCTATTCGTTTTAAAGCTGTTCTCTTATGTTTGCATAGAAAGTAGGATGGATACAGTGCCTGTTGAATAACGGGCATCCTAGCAGATTCTTGCGTTGGAGCAGCAGGCAGCTGTTTTCCTCATTCTCTATAGTCAAGGCTAGTTGTAGTTAGTCGTCAGTAGAAGACTGGTACATCAGGATTATATTACTATAAATTCTTGGATTTTGGCTAAGGCTGATTGGCTAATGACTCTACCATGATACTTTGTCTAAAAGATAAGCCTTGAACGCTCTTGTCCAATCACTTGGCTTCACAATTTTCTCCATCTCTGTTGTGTTGGCTGCATGAAGGATCTTTCCTTCCTAACCTCCTCTTCCCCGGGAGGATCTAACCTGAAAGCACTAAGAGCATGTAGATTTGGTCATGGGGGAGGGGCTGTTTCAGGCTACGTTAAAGGTATAGTGAGCCAAATCAAAGCAGAAACGTAATTTTCCATGATACAGCCACATTTTGTTGACTTTAAGGTAGGATTTTACTTTGTAGCCCAGGCTGTTCTCAAATTTCTAGTGATGCTCCTGCCTCAAACTTTCTATGAGCTGGGATTGTAGGCATGTGTCCACCATGTATGGCTCTAAAATGGTTTTTAGAGTGTGTATTATCACATGGCTTCTGAGTTTACCTTCTGTGATGGCTTCCCACTGCATATAGAATGGAGTACATTTCTCCTTCCGAGGTCTTCAGGTCTTCCACGACTTGTTGCTGAGTTCCTCTCCGGTGCACGCTCTTCATGCTCTCTCATCTAGGCTACAGTTACAGTGATTTCCTCTTTGTGTCTTCAAAACTCCTTGGTCGTCCCTATGACAGGACCTTTAAGTCTACCTGCGCAAATTCTGTGAGGTCAGTTACCTTGTCTAGCTTGTTCCTCTCAGTATCTTCCGTGCCTTGGCCAGTGCTTAGCAGGACATAAGTGGTTTTCAAGTGAAGGAAAAACACTCAGGGAACTGATTGTCCTCTAGAATAATAGCTAATATTGACTGTCAGTGCGATGAGGTCTAGCATCATCTCTGGAGAAGCCTCTGATTAGTGTATAGACTGGGTTAAATGATGTGGGAAGACCATACGGACTGTGGGCAGCATCACTCCAGGACTGGGGTCCCAGACTGTAAAAAGGAACAAGATAAACGAGCAGCAGTGTTCACCTCTCTCTGCGTCTTGGCTGTGGACACAAGGTGATGGACTCCCTCACATTCCTACTGTTAAGCCTCCTTCCTGCCATGGGCTGAACCTAGAACCATGAGCTAAAATAAACCCTCCCTTCCTTGGTTGCTTCTGACAGGTATTTGGTCACAGCAGTAGGAAGAGCAGCGGTGTACAGTCTTCCTCAGGGTTGAGCCCTGTGGGGCTCTAAGGGCGGCCTCTTGTATTTAAAACCCAGTGTTATTGTGAAGAATATAAGCAAGTTTCATGGCTGCATTTAGCAAAGAGCTTTCCTCATTTTATATAACCGAGTTACTTATTGATAATAACATAAAAATCAGGCAGTAAGTCAGACAGCACTCAGATTTCAGGGGAGGCTGCCACCCAGATAGAGACCCAGACTTTTCTGCTTGCTTGAAGCTTCTATGTGCTGTCTCCCCCAGATCACTTAAATAAACTTGCTGGGTGAAGTGTTTAATGGAATTTTAACTGGAGTGGTTGTCATCATCCAAAGTGGCAGCTTTTTTTTTCTTTAAAGAAATTCTTTAAATTGACAAGTGAGCAATTAAGGAGGAGGAAGAGGGAAGATAATTAAAAAGTCATTAAAACAACAAGCTTTGCAAAGTCATGGAGAATTCTTGGAAATAATGAGACAAGGACTAGGTGACAGATGTAACGGGTCCTATCCAGCTCTGGTGTCTGAGCACCTCCATGGATAGAGTGACCTGGGCATATTTTTTTATTATTATTATTTCTACTACTATTACTTTTTCACTTTACAGCCTGCTCACTGTCCTCTTCCCAGTCACCTACTCCCACAATCTTTCCCCCCTCCATCTCCCCTTCTTCTCTGAGTGGGTGGGGACCCCTGTGTATCTCCCCACCCTAGCATATTAAGACTCTGTGAGGCTGGGCACTTCCTCTCCCACTGAGGCCAGACAAGGCAGCCCAGCTAGAAAAACATATCCCAGGTACAAGCAACAGCTCCTGGGATAGAATAGGACTTGGGTTTATCTTAGCCCTCTCTGAGGCCACAGTGACCTGTACAGTCCAGGAGTTTCTCAGGGCATGGTGGATTGTTTTCCCTCTGTTACCAGATTCCAGTGAATGGAGAAGAAATCTGCATTCTCTCGTTGCTCTTTGGAATCAGCACTTCAGGATCAAGGATTTCGATGTCAGCTTCCTGGCTCCCTTTGGTTGATCTCAGGGCTGGGATGAGGTCTGCTGCCCCATGAATGGTCAGGGCTGTTTTGGAAGCTGAGCAGATACTGTGTGTGCTCCAGTGGCTGGAACAGTTGGATGGAGAAACAGGATGGTGCCCCACTCTGGCTCTGTTGGGAAAAGACATGTAATTACAAGGGGGACAGACAGGAGCAGAAAGCAGAAAGCAGAAAGGCAGGAGACTGTGCTTGACTGAGCATGACGAGGGACTGTCTGTCTTTAATAAGAGCTAAGAGAGCCTGATGCCTTTGAGGGAGGCAAGGAAACTGTATGTGTAGGGTTAGCTCCTCGGAGTGACTGTCCTTCCTGAACATGTACAGCCCATCCCTGTTTGACACCACGAGCAGCCCCATAAGCAGGACTGCCTAGTTTCCCTAAGGCATCCAAACATTGACTCAGATGAAAACAGAAGTCCTTCTAAAGGTTTCTCCTTCCCTCTGTTCTTATACCACGATGATATTTTAATGATAAGAACGTTGAGCAATAAAAAGCATTCACAACAAACAGGATAACACAACTGTTGAGCAAAGCCTCATTCCTCCCTTCCTTCAGCTCTGGCAAGCACCATTCTATTTTCCATTACTGAAAGTTACTGAAGTAAAATTAGACCATTTTGGGCCTTTTGTGGCTGACTTCCTTCACTTACCTTAGTGGCCTTAAGGCTCAACTATGTTGTATGTAAAAGTATTTCCTTAATTTTAAGAAAAGTGCGAGGAACATGAATTCAAATATCTCTTCAAAATCCTGATCTCAGTTCTCCTGGGAACATGTAACACCCACACATACAAGTACATATATACACATGCACAAACATATACACACACATAAGCAAACATATGCATACACAAGCATATACACATACACATATGTACAACATGAACACACCCAAGAATACACAGAATAGCACACACATGCACACCCATGAATACATAGACACAAGCAAACACACATGAGCATACACACAAGAACACATATAAAAGAGCACACATATACATACATACATACATACATATGAGCACACACATGCACACATATGAGCACAGACACATACATACATGAGTACATACACACAAGCATACACATGTGCACACATGAGCACACATGTGCACCCACAAGAGCACACATACACAAGAGCACATACATGCATACATATGAGCACATACATAGAATTTGGTCACTGCCTTCTTTAGTTCTGATCTTCAAACTGTAGCCTTGGAGTACACAGGTCTAGAATGCTTAGAACACTGTTTAGCATGGGTTACAGATGAACAGGTTTTTTCTTCCTCTTGGAACAATAAGCTAGAAGACAGTTAGATTTAGGGCCCAATCTGTTTGTAGCTGTTATACTATCTAAAGCTATGTAATTCATAATCAACAGAAGCTTGTCTTTCAGAGCTTCCAGAATGCAAGATGTCCCAGAGATGAGCATTTTTTTTCTGTGTAGAGTAATAGAAGTGTAGAAAGCCTCACGTGAGCAAGGGGAGGAGTCAGCGGAGAGAACCTACTCTTGGCAAATAGCATGGTGTTTTTATGAGGGTAGAGCGTTTATGACTTAATCAATCCTTAAAGATCCCAACTCTCAGCACAGCTGGGCTAAGATTAATCCTCCAACCTAGGGATCGATTGAAACCATAGCTTGAAGAGATTCTAAAAAGGAGAAAAGTCTGAGCAAGGCTCCCTAGTTGCTTCCCAGCCTTGACTGGTTTTACCCTGAGGCTGGCAGATGGAGAGGACCTGGGACTAAAGGTGTTTGTTCTCACAGTACAGGATTAGCTAAAGTGAAGGCAGAATTACTCTTTCCTACTGGGTTTGCCTCAAACAAATGTTTAGAGTTTATTCTAAGAGTTGGGATCTCTGAGTGCTAATAGGTTAGAAGGACTCTTTTGCATTTTCAGCTAGTGGTTTGCTCTCGGCCTCCCCTTACGAGTGGGGCAGAAAGTCCAGGGTGTGTGGTTAATGAGCTGGCTGAGGTAAGGCTGTACTCTAGAAATGCCCATACCTCTGCTTCCTGGGCTTTCCAGGCATTGCTGCCTGCTAACATAGCCTTGTTAGCTCTTTGCAGCCTGATATTAAGAGCTTCTTTACATTTCTATTCCCTTTTCCTTTCTGTAGCTGCTTCCAATGTCTTTACACATTTATTCCCAATTACCCCTAAAGACATTTAAGATAGTAGTCAAACAGACTCATGACCAGACTCATCTGGATTAAACATAAAATAGTTAAGAAATCAGATTATGGGGAGAAGGGTGGAAAGTTACATGAAGATGGAGGTTGTGTGGTCTTCTGTGTGGTCCTCTGAGCCCTGGAATCCTTGACTTCCCTTCTGAGTTTTTATTTGACAGAATGGAGGCAGACGGGAGAGCAATTATGTGGTTCACATTGAAAGCTGAGGACAGCTTGTCTGAGCAGGTTCATCTTTCCTGGCTACTGGGACTTGATAAACGGGTCCCACAGTTAAAAGGCTTAGAATTAAAATTGCTGTCATGGTGGTTTTGTGGGCATTCTTCTGAATAGATCAGACAGATCCATCAGAGACTCAATTTTTATTCTGCATTGGTGTATAGGCAATGTCGGTCATGAATAGCTTTATGGGAGATGTGGCTGAACACCGAGGCATCAGCCTGATGATCCAGAACGTGTGTGTGCACGGAGATGCATGCTTGTGTGTGAGTGTGCACAGATACATGTGACATCTGTGTGAGTCAAGGGTGCTGCTCCATTCCCCTTGCTGTCCAGTCCTGAAAAATTCCAAAAAGGCAGGGAAAGGGAAGGCTCAGACCAATCTTTAATTTGAAATATGTTTGCATGTGCTTTGTATAACATTAAGAGTCAGAGTCAAAACAACTGGCAAACTTGAGTAACAGTCCAGTGCCAAGAGCTGCTGCTTTTTTTTTTTTTTTTTTTTTTTTTTTTTTTTTTTTTTGGCTTTGCACGTCAGAATCCAGCTTCATACAATCTCACTGTGTAATACTAGCTTTGTCCACAAAGAGCATAGGTCTCTCTGACTGCCACTCAGTTAGGGTAAGCTCATTCAAACACTGGTGACCATTGCCTAATCTCACTGTCACTACAATGGTAAGGCCATTTTGTAATAGTTCAAGCAAACTTTAAATGGCATGGATAAAAAGAAGAGAAATAGAAAATATCCCTCAAAATAAACAGGGCAATAATTTTTAGAGATAAATAATGCAATTTAATCTTTCTGTAACCTAGTCTCCAAATCTAGTCTAGGCTCATCTAATGGCCACCGGGGCCCTCCTGTCCTTCTGCTAGGCCTGTCCCTGCTTTTTTCTTCCCCCAAATGTTTCTAAAAACCAAACAGTTAGAAATTTATCAGTGATGGGTTCTTAATGAAAATCAACCCAACGGCAAGCCAGGCAGGAACAGAGAGCCCATTGGCTGCCAACATAGCCGCTGTTCCATACCTCACAGGATTCACACAGACCATGATTATGCAATTCACCCACCCAAGTGTGGTTGCACGGCCCACAACACCAGAGTCTGTTTCCCTGTTCTTAGTTTGAAAATTGCCTGCATGGAGGTTGAACGTGCTCCTGGTTTTAGCATTTGTTTTGAGCCCACATCTGCCCACTTGTCCTGTAGGCAAAGCTATTTGCATAGTGCTTGGTTGGGAGTGAGCAGGCTAGAGAGAAGTGCTTGCCTACTCTACCAGGATGGTAAGGCTTCTTCTGTAGGCTTCTTGTGTGTTACCTGATCTTTCAGGACATCGAGGTCTTACTTAGTTCTCTCAGTCAATACAATAACTAAAAGAATGTATTTTGTTATTGGTGACTGAAGGTTTCCTCCTCCCCTCAGATGAATGAATGTGTGCTTGGATTGAGCCAAGGATTTGTACTTGATATTCTGTTCTTCTTTCATCACAGATGCTTCCCATTACTGAACGCTGAAGGAGCTATTTAGAAAATAATAAAACGAACAGCTAAGCACTGGTTTTCTTTTTTCTTTTTGTATGCATCTTTCCAGCTTTACTGTAATTATGCCATTCAGGAAAAGATTCTAAGCACTTCCTTTCTCTGTTGCGCTTCAAAAGATTAAAATTGTGGCCATAATTCTAAGGGAGCAAATAATATGAAAGTTTAAAAATAGCTTTACATGAAATCATTATGTTTTCTTTAACACTTTACTTTTTGTTGAGTAAAACCTTGAATGGTGTGACAAGGGAAGTAGCTTAATGGACCAGGACAATATATTAGTGGAAATGACACTAAAATTTAATCACTGTGAATCAATTAAAGATCTGATTAAAAAGCAAAGGAGGACCTATTGGACATATATTAGGTTTTGGTTCTACTTTCTTTTGGAATTATACACATGTTATTGCTTTACCTGCATAAGAAGCCAGGGGAAGGAATTTAGAAGCATCATCTCTGTAACCCTGACTGCAGTCTCAGAAAGACACATCTTTCATTCTGGGGTATCAGCTGTCATCCCAAGATTCACATCACCTTAAACTTTCTACAGCTCAGTGAAGGAAGTTTCACTTGGGCTGGAGATGTAGCTTAGAGGCCAAGCGCCTGCCTAACTTTAACAATACCTATCTAAAACAAAACAAAGAAAGGAAAGGAAGAAAGGAAGAAAGAAAGAAAGAAAGAAGAAAGAAAGAAAGAAAGAAAGAAAGAAAGAAAGAAAGAAAGAAAGAAGAAAGGAAAGGAAAGGAAAGGAAAGGAAAGGAAAGAAGGAAAGGAAAGAGGAAAGGAAAGAGGAAAGGAAAGAGGAAAGGAAAGAGGAAAGGAAAGAGGAAAGGAAAGAGGTAAGGAAAGAGGAAAGGAAAGGAAAAAGGAAAAAGGAAAAAGGAAAAAGGAAAAGAAAGGAGAGGAAAGGAAAGGAATTTCATTGCTTACTACCAGATGTGTAGCTCCACCTTGCTAGTCAAAGCACCTTTCCAGGGCAAGAGAGAATTGCCTTATAGCTCTGTTGTCCAAAATTGTGGTTGTTAGCCATTGCTGGCTGCTAAGCATTGACATGGCTGATGCTAGAGGGGAGTTAAAGTCTGACTTTAATTTTAGCTCATATAAATTTGCCATACACTCATGTTTGGTTAATGCTACCAAATGGGACAGATCCTAAAGAGCCTTCTCTGGGCTTCCTGGGACATAGGATTAGAGATCAAGTTTTGGCTGCCTTAGCAGACATCCAAGGCAAAGAAGAAATCCTAGCTTTGATTCCAATTCATTTTCTAATCTGAAAAAGTTCATTTTTCTGTTTCAAGAAAAGCCATTCTGTAAGGCAGGGCCCTACATCACACTTTCTGTTCTTTTTAACCTCTTGTTGCCTGATCAGAGGGACGAGCCAAGGTTAGCCCGCAGGTTGGACGTGATCAGTGGAACATCGTCCTGGGTAGTGACGATTATGTTCATAGTAATTTATTTCCTTAATGTTCTGTTGAGAAGAATGACTTGATTTTACAGGAAAGCATTTTAAACGTGTAAGCCATTATGAAATGTTTGAGATCGATGGAGAATTTTACATTTCTATGCCTGATTTTGCCAAGGTACTCTTGAACTCATGGCCTGGGTAACATCCCTGTATTTCCCAGCAGCTGTCCTGGAGTCTGCACCAGCTGACAAAGCGGGAGACTCTGCAGACATGTCACCTTGCCGATCCCCCTCGACTCCCCGGAACCTGAGATATCGCCAGCCTGGAGGTAAGAGCTCAGACAGGGATTTGGAATAGAAAGGTCGTCTTGGGCATCTACATCAGTGTGCTGCTTGGTTATAATATTACCTAATGTAATATTAGTTACAAAGATTAACTAATCTTCCTACAACCTAGTCTCCAAATCTGTTCTAGGCTCACCTAACGGCCACTGGAGCCCTCCTGACATTCTGCTAGGTCATCTCTGCTTTATTCTACCCCTAAATGTTTCTAAAAAACAAACAACTAACTAACAACAACAACAAAACTAATGAAGATGAACTAATCTTTATAATTAATATCATATTAGGTAATATTATAACTAATATTACATAGGTAACATATAGGTGAAGAAGTAGAACTATCCATGATCAGGAAGCCTATTTTAGTCTGGCTAATATTGCTGATTCTGGCATTGTGATGTGTTCTGTGTAGAGAAAGAGAATAAAATGTCCATCTTGGCGATGGGTAGTTGAGGGATCAGTATCCCTACCCTGAGTCCCAGTGTAAGCTATATGAGTAGGCTTGGCAAAACCATATTAGTAATTCTTATTTTGTATAATCTAAAGTTCAGTTTAATGGGGCCTTATAATTATTATTAGTGGTAGAACCTGGTCTATTTTTTTCAGGGTACAGTTATAAGAATTATGCTATATGATTCCATAGTTTGTTTTGAAACACAATGAATATCTGCTAATTGGCAGAGAGACTGCTCAAAAAGCAGAAATACTTTATCTCCTATTTTCTGTCCTTACTGCTGAAATAAATATCCAAATAAGAGTTGTTTTGAAATGTCTCCTTTCCCTGACCCCTTCCAACACTGATTATTTCAAGTCAGAAGAGAAAATCATGAAACCAGATTCACTCCAAGGAACCCAAGCCAAGTGGAGAGGTTGTTTTTGTCCCCTACTCTCCGGCTTCAGCTATGGCATGTTAGCAAAAGATGAAAGGCCATGTTTCCAAGAGGTCACTGCCTCTGTGGCTCCATCCTTTCTGTAGAAGCTGTCACCATCAGCCCTTGGCAGGGAGAGCAGCAAGAAGAGTATTGGGTATGCTCTGAGCAGACTGCAGTCCTTAAGTCAGACTCCTGGCCAGTTACCATCACCTTGCCATTTGGTAGTCCTGGCAAATGAAGGCAGCCCACTAGGCTTTTCTATCTTGTCACATGACTGCCATGGAATCAGATATATCTCTCCACTGTTCCTAATGCCCTGATCAATACAGGACCTGACACTTCACTTGGTAAGTGTCATGGTGACCTTCCTTGGGTTCATTGTCACCTGGAAGAGAATGTGATCAGAGCGTACGGAAGCCTGGTGAAAGTTAAATACTATTCACCGTTATTATTAGAGCTTTGTTTTATAGTCATATGTGCATTCACATATACAATTTTAATTTAGGTAAGGATTTATTATTTGTCATACAGACTTGAGAATAGAGGCAATAACCTAGAACCTGGGATAAAATAGTGGTGACAAATAGGAGATAGTGTCATAATTTTCTTATTGTGCAGTCAATATCTTGCTTGTTTACTAATATATTTGCTACCTGTTTTCATGTTTGGGAAAATTGTGAAAATTCTTTACTTCATCTATATATCCACCCATCTATTCATTAAAAACTTATGCATTCACCTATCCATCTATCCTGTGTATCATTTATGTATCTATGTATCAATCAATCATCTATTTATCTATCACCTACCTATCTATATCTATCTATCTATCTATCTATCTATCTATCTATCTATCTATCTATCTATCTATCTATCTATCTATCTCTATCATCTATCCATTCATCCATCCATCCATCCATCCATCCATCCATCCATCCATCCATCCATCCATCTATCTATCTATCTATCTATCTATCTATCTATCTATCTATCTATCATCTGTTGTATATATACCAATTATTTATTCATCCATCTTATTTATTATCCATCTATTTACTTATTTATAGTATGAATATTAGAATTCAGAGACAAGCTACTCAGTGCTTTTCAGATCAGAATCAGAGCATATTGTTTTCCCTAAAAGCCTGAAGAAAACAGTGCCGTTTGGCCACAGCAATAGGAAATGCTATGCAACTAGTACAGTCTGAGACATGGAAGCTGCTGCAGAGACTTCTCGTTATGTCCTTTCAATTCAAACAATTAAATACTTCACACTGCATTCACTTATTTACTGAGGAAGGTGTGTATATGTGCCATAGCATGCATATGGATGACCCATGCAGATGACAACCTATGGGAGTTGGCTCTGTCCCTCCACCATACTGGCACTGGGGATTGAACCTGAGTTCAATAATCTAGTTCAGATTAACAAGGTGGCAGTAAGCAGTCTTGAGAAAGTGTGTGTGTGTGTGTGTGTGTGTGTGTGTGTGTGTGTGTATGTACCTATGCGTGCATGTGTGGAGGCTAAAGGTGGATATCAGATGTCTTTCTCTGTCCCACTGCACCTTCTGTTTTGAACTCGGGCCTCTCACTGAACCTGAAATGCACTAATTTGCCAGGCTGGGGGACCGGTAGTTCTGGGATCTGTATGTCCCAGTGCTGGGATCGTAGGTGTGTGCTGCCAGGCTGGTAGTGGGTGCTGGAGGTCCTAACTCAGTTCGTCATGCTTTTGCAGCAAGCATTTCACCCACTGCGACACCCACAGCCACAAACCTTTCAGTTTTAAATAGGTTACACTTAATTCATCTTTCCTGTGGCATGGGATCAAACTGAAGGCCTCACTCACACTTAACAACATTCAGGCATTAAACTGATAAATTGTGCAGAAAACATGATCTAGAGTCTTCTTAACATAGTTTTATGTTGCAATATAATTTACTTACCACAAAATTTTTCTTTTTAAAATATGTAGTTTGTTGGATTTTATATACTCAAAAGGCCAGGCAACCATGACCATGGCTTAGTTTTAGGACATCTTCATTACCTAAAAGAAATCTTTTAGTCATCAACAATCTCTCCAACTTCTGCCTCCCCATAACCACTAATCTAGGATCTGTGTGTTGGGATTCACCCAGTCTAGACATTTAGAGAATCATCCAATGGGGGACCTTTGAAACTGGCCTTTCCATCTAGCGAATGCTTCATCCATTTTATTCTATGTGTCAGAACATCATTCCATTCTATGATGGAATATTATCTTTTTCAAATCTATTTATCAGCAGATGGGCATTGGATAGTTTCTAGTTTTGGGCTACAGTGAATGCTGCTTCTGTGAATATGTACAAGTTTTTGCATGGATGTGTATTTTAGTTTGCTGTAGGCCTCGAATGGAATTACTGGTGTATAATCTCATTATTTGCCTAATTACAAGGATAGCATGGGCCTGGCTTTGGGCCCAATCATTCATCCAATACAGGTGTTAAAATGAGATTATTCACCACAGAATCTCATTGGTATACCTCACCATTCCATCCCATTTCTTTCTCTTTTAAATAACCAGGACAGGGAGCTGACAGCCCCCACTGCTCTGTGTCACCTGCTTCTGCGTTTGCGATCGCCACAGCTGCAGCAGGACATGGGAGTCCACCAGGTGAGTCTTGAACTAGTGGTTTTGACTGTCAGGGTCTTGATGGAAACCCAGTCATTCATAGGAGATGAACCTGAAGGACCTTATACTAAATGAAACAAGTTGGGCACAAAACCTAAACGCTGCATGATCTCACTTATGTTTGGAATCTAAGAGTGGAATCAGAAAGCAGGATAGAGGGGACAGGGGACAGGGGTAAGGCCTGAGGAGTCTAAGGAGACACTGGGTGCATAGTACAAAGGTTCAGTTACATCGGATGATAATCTCTGGGGGACTACTGTACAGTCTGGTGACCATAGTTAATAATAATAATGATAAAATAATAATAAATTAATACTAAAGGTCTAGAGAGTGTATGCACACACACACAACACACACACACATGCATGCACTCACATGTCATGCCCTAAGAGGACCATTGAAAATAAATAAAATAAGCAGCTGAGCAACCACCCTCAGGTGAGTGTCATATGTCTGATCTGTGTCTGAGAGGATATGTCACTATCCCTGTGTTGTTTTATGCTGTTCTTCAGCCTCTGTGCCACATGGCTAACACATGTTTCCTTTTCACCCCAAAGTCTAAAGCATGTGCAATTGTAGGGAGGCTTGGAGAGTGGGGAGCCTCAAGCTGCCTGGTTTCTCACTTATATTTACTTCACGAGTCCTTCTGAATGGTTGTGGGCTCAGTCTTGGGGGCAAAGAAAATATAATAAAATGAAATTCTAGTGCTTTAATAGGTGAAAATTATGTCTATTATCTATGTCCTTTCCTTCACAGGCAGAGGACATGATGTTAAAATAAATCTGCAGTTGCTTTATGTAGACCCCATTGCTGTGCCTGTCTGATCTTCATCCGTAATTCTAATCATGATTTGCAGAGTCATGGGGACAGATCTACTTTATTACCCCTGCCACTGACCACAACGGGATCTCTTACCAGGACCTATGAACCTACCTGTATAAAGTAGCTGGCAGAAAATATCTGTGTGGGTTGGTTCTAAATCGAGGGGAACCTCATTATAATATAGAGAGGGGAGTTTCTGTCTCATGTAAATGGATCTTAGAGACTTGTTCATTAGCAAACAGTTGGAGTGTAGGGGTGTCATTTTCTCAATCTCATGTCAAAGGAGCTTAGAAGACTTGTATGCTCTACAGTGATTTCCAGCTAAAACCATTTTGGTTTTCAAGTTGGTTTCACTTTTGTTAAATGTTTTTAAATGTCACTGAGAAGGCTTCATCAGTGTAAGAACTGCTGTCCTGGATCACTCTGACATGCCTCGCCAATTCCCTGTCTGCCTCAAAGGCCCTATTTGGCTGTGTGCACACCCGGTCTATTAATGTTTTTAGAACATGGCGTTTGCCCTGTCCTTAGAGGAGATTATCGTTTCCTTCCATACCCTGCTTTCTTGGCTTGTCTGTGTCTACCCTTCTCATGCAGAGAATGCAGACCTTGCCTCCCCAAGCTTGGAATTCACACTGGCTTCTCTTGGAGAATGTGGCAACCTTTCAGGAGACGTTTATAGCCTTCTGTGGACATGGCTGATCATTGGGCCTGCAGCACTTTGCTTCCCCATCTCTTCTCTCTGTTTATCATGCTGCCCTGGCAAAGACCCACATCTCTCCCAGGAGCACATCTACCGCAGAAGTGTTATCAGTCCCAGCTTCCTGATCAAACGACCCACATACGCTGTCTTTGCTGTATTTTTCATCAATATTTACCACTGTTTCACACTCTGCATATTTTTCTTGCTTATTATTTACTTCTTCAGTGGATATAAAATCACAGAGGCAGGAATTATTTTGTCTATATATGGCAATATCCTCAATAGCTTGAGTAGTATTGTGTGTATAGTAAATGATCAAGGAGTGTTCATTAGCTTCATGAATCCATCCCAGTGACTGCTTCTTTATGTGCAATAATTTAGACTCAGTTCACAATCAGAAGATCCTGGAGCTGCCTTACATCCTTGGTGCTGTGCTGTTTTAGGTTGTAGGATGTTGTTATTTTTGCTCTCTTTCTAGGATGAAAGAGTTTGTATTTCTCCCCATGTCTGGAGAAATGATCTGTGTCACTATAAGGCAGCCCAGTGAGTGGGTCCCCATGAGAGTCAGCTGTGCTTGGTTTCACTGTTCTGGATACACACATCTCTGAGCTGAGCATGTGGTTGGTTCCTAAGATGTTGTCTAGTTGGTACTGATGTGATGAAGAGTTTTTCTCACTATCTTGACTCATAAATAGGACTACCATCAGGCTCTCCAGCTTGTATTAGACCTAGTCAGAGATGGGTCCAGATTTTGTGGGCATGCCTGATGCTTATACAACCTGAGAAGACCCAGTCAAGAAAAAGCATTCAGATGTCCAGATAAAACCACTTAAGGCCAGATGTGGTAGCATATGCATTTGATCCCAGCTCTCAGGATTCAGAAGTGGATGAATCTCTGTGAGTTTCAGAGTATCCTGGTATACATAGAGAGGTCCAGGGCTACACAGTGAGATCCCGTTTAAAAAAAAAAAAAACAATAAAAACTATGAAGACAGATCTTTGATGTACCTTCCAAAGCTTTTAAAATAAAGCGGCCCTGAAGTTTAAGCTTTGCGCCTTCCCTGTGAATTTGCTTTTCAGTCGACTGTGGTTTGAATATGAGTCAGGTCCCCTAAAACGTGGTAAAATCTTGACCCTCACAGTAGTGCTATTGGGGAGGAGGAGCCTTATGGAAGGTCCTTAACTAATTGGGAGTGTCCATCAAAAGGAATTGTGGAACCCTGCCAGTCCCCCACTCCTCCTATATCATGCTATTTGCTTTTCCAGGTACTACCCATCTGTAGCTGTAAAGACAGTTACAGGAAATCTATACTGTGGGCTGGAGGTTGAACTGATGACCCGCAGTCAGTCCTCACCCATGTTTCTTCTAAATTAATCCAAAGTTAGATGATATAATGAAAAATGGTTTAAGCTCAAAGCAGTTGGCCCAACAATCAGACTCCTGTGGAAATTAGTTGGATTAGCTACTGTGGTGCCCAAAAGAGTACTGTGTATTATCACTTGGTTTTCTATAGTATCAGATTGTCCAGAGTCGGCGTCCCACAGTGCTGGACTCTGTGTTACTGCTTTAACTCTGTATAAGCTTGAGATGTGGGACACGTGATGGGCTCCTTGTGTGTTGTCACTGGGCTACAGTGTTATTTTGAGGCACTGGCTCAAACTTAGAGCTCTGTACGAAGCAGAAAGTAAGATGCATACATTTCAGATGGTGCTGATATAGGGAACCTGTGGATGGAGCTGGGAAATAGGACATGAACAGAAGTCAAATACAATGAAAACACGCAGCAAGGCACATTGTGTTGCCTATGACAAACCAGAACCTGAAGCTGTTATCACATGACCTCAAATGAAGTATGGAAAGTGGGTTGTTTTTTTCTGGGAGTGGCAAGAATGGCCACAGAGGTACTACGATGAGCTCTTGAGGTAGATCTGTGCAAGCCAAAGTTAGTACGGTAGAGGAATGGTTGAGTGCATTTGTAGGAACATTAATGGCACACATAGTTGCTTTGGAAATAGCGGACCCTTTACTGGCAATTACTAGTACTTAAAATGCAGATGGTTTGTGTTCTGTTTTCTCACTGTGTACCCCTGAGGCAGTAGATCTGAGTTTGTGTAACTGGGTTTGGAGAAGTTTTTAAAATTACTAATACTTGGTCCCAGACTGTCCCAGGTGTGAGATCATTGAACTAATATGTCTGAATCCTCTCCCCATTTAAAATTCTCTGACCTATTATTACGTAGTGACATATAGATAAAAACTTAGCTACTTCTTTCTAAACCTTGGATACAATTCTATTTTATCTGTTGCTTTTCTTACAGGAAACACATCATTGATTTTGATGATATTCGAGTTGGAATTCTCACATTCCTTAATATTTATAATCCAGTAGGTTGCCTAAAGCCCTTCACCAGAAGAAACTGTTCTTAATCTGAAAGTAATACAAACTGCTGTGTGTTTTTTGTAGCACACTTAATGATCTGTAACTCATAAATGTACAACTCACTTACTTAAAATATATACCTCAAGGTGGCAAGCTCAGTGGGTAACAGCTGTGACCGCCAAGCCTGATGACCTGAGTTGGATTCCTGGAAAACACATGGTGGAAGAGAACAGACTTCTGAAAGTTGTTCTCAGACCTCACATGTGTGCTGTGTCACTTGCATGTGTTTGCAATCATGTGTACTACTATATGCACACACACAGATGCACACACAAATAATTGTAGTAAATGTACAAATCATTTCATCTTAGTATATTCTCAGATTAGTGCAACAATCACTACAATAAATTTCAGAAATTTTCCATCAGTACTTGTGCCCATCAGCAGTCTCTTTCCTGTTTCTATAAATTAATCCATTCTGGACATTTCCTATAAAAGAAATCATGTAGGATGTTACCTTTTTCTGGCTTTGTTTACTTAGCGTAATGTTTTGGTGGCTTTTCCATTTGTTTGTAGCATGTACCAGCCACTTTATGTGTTTTATTCCAGGATAATATTCTTTGGTGTGGATATACCATATTCTACTTATTCATCCATAGGTTTTTGAATTATTGCCACTCTTTGACTACCATGAATGATACTGACACCAACATTTGCAGATGTGTGGATCCATGTTTTCATCTTATTTTTGAGTACATGGTCTAAAGATTAAATTAATGGGTTGTGTAATTACAGTTTTATGAATGTCATTTAATTTAAAAAAGTCTTAGCATTATTAGTGCAAATGTTTATTCTAGTCCATCCTTGGAGACTGTAATTATGTGTATGTTGGACCCTTTGAAATTCTCCCATGGTACTTGTATGTTGTGTGCTTTGCCTTTTGTTTTGCTTTGGGCTATTTCTTCATTTCCTTCCCTTTTCTCCCATTTCCATTTGGAGATTTCTGTTGACCATCACTGGGCTCAGTATACTGTGAATTCAATGAAGGCATCCTCTCTCTCCAGCATTTCTTCTTGATTTCTTGCGTGGCCTTTCTGCTTACAGTACCTAACTGACTGCACATGTGCCTTCTTCTCCCATTAAACCTCTTACCACACGAGCCTAGTTAAATTCCCCATGTAATAGTTGTCATGGCCGAGTCTCTTTCTGGGGCTTTCTGCCTGCTATGTACTAAATTGTATTCCAAATTCATAAATGTATGTTCTAGTCCCAATTACCCTCAAATATCACTACCTTTGGTTATAAGTCCTCCAAAAATTTAATGCAGTTAAATGGCTTATGTTGTGGGTCTAATCCAGTGTGACTAGTGCTTTAAAAGATAAGGTGTTTAGGACCTAAACATATCCAGAGCGTTGACCCCACGATGCCAAAGCAAAGTGCTGGCCCCTTAGATAGAAGTCAGGGTAAGTATCTCAGATGCAGCTAAACCTAGCAATAAGGCATGGTTGACATCTAATTTCCAGAACTGTAAGAAAGCGATTTCCTTTTGTTTACATTGCTCCCTTAGGTGTTTTATTATGGCAGCCTGAGCAAACTAATGTGACCCCTCAAACTGTGTTCCTGTCTTTTAGTAAACCTCGTGATTTCTCATTGACAGAGGTGATAGTGAGAAAGGTATCCTAGCGTGGGGATTTGTGTTACTGAGAATGCAACTCAGTTTGCATTTGGAGTATCCTGTACTTACAGAGAACACAGGCTTCAGTTTCTTCTTTGTGTTTGCCCTCTTGGCCACAGTGTTCCCTGCGTCTTACAACCCTCCTGCCATGACCCACAGCCACCGACTAGATCTCTAGTAACAGTGACGTGAGGTGAGATGCTGGCGAGGAGGCGTCTGTGTCTCCCAATAGAAAATAGCGTTTTAAGGACTCAGTGTTAGATTGTGGTTTCTCTGCAGAATAGCTTCTATCCCTGCCTGCGCCGTACTTCCATGGCTGTAGCCTTTCTTCCCATGAACTCCGGATCCCTGTGGGTTTCCCTTTCCCTGGAGGTAAAACAGAAAGCACCAGAACAGGAAGAGTGGCTTCCTGAAGCTGAGAGTCTCTGGCAAGTCTTTTTCCTTTAAAAGAATGCCTTTGTTAAGTAAAGGTGCTGGGAACACTCCAAGTTCCTCCTCCTCTCCCTACAAGAACCATGAAGAGATCTTGCTCCTGCCTCTAATGTGAAGACACAAGGGGTTCCACAGAAGTGTGGGGCTCACCTCAGAGTGTGACCTTCAGTCTCCTCAAGTTCATTTCTGAATCATTCTGATACTCCAGTCAGTAAGCAAAGCGACCACTCAGTGCTACCACTAAACGGTTCTAGCGGCCTGCTCGATCTAGGCGCACCTTGGACCATCTCTCTAGATATATCTTCTCTTCAGACTTGGGCAGCCATTTGTCCTACAGCTTAGTCTTCTGGTGTGTCTGAGGAACATTTCTTAGTTTTAGTCTGACTAGCTTTTTCTTGTGGTAAGCACAAATGTGATGAATTCCAAGATGATTACATGTTGGAGCTGAAACTTAAGTTTTTCTGTGATGGGATTTTTTTTTCCATAGCGTTTTTCATGTTTATTCTCCATGAATTAGTTTATTTATTCATTTTTATATCCCCATCACAGTCCTCTCCACCCCTGACTCCAGTCTCCCCTCACACAGTCCCTCCCTCCATTTCTCTCCCATTTACCTCTGAGAAGAGGGAGGGTTCCCTGGGTACCAACCTACCCACCCTGGCACCTCATTGCAGGCCAGACAAGGCAGCCCAGTTAGGGGAACAGAATCCACAGGCAGGCAACAGAGTCAGGGTAAGCCCTTGCTCCAGTTGTTGGGGGACCCACATGAAGACCAAGCTGCACATCTGCAACATCTGTGGGGTGGGGCCTCGGTCTAGCCTGTGTATATGGGATGTTTATACTGAGTCTATTGATTCTATGAATCAATCTGATTAGAAGTACCCATTTCAATAATATTCAGTCTTTCAGTCCACAAATCTGGAATAACTTCATTTATTTATGTCTTCTTTCATTTATTGGTTTATGATTATTACACTAGTTTCTTTATATTCTTTAGGATATTTCACATATCAGTTCATCCATGAATAATCGCAGTTTTAGTTCTTCCAGTGTAATCATCTGCATGGCTTCTAATTATTTTCTTCCTTTATTGCATTTGCTGGAACCAACATTAACTTTTTTATTTTTGTTTGTTTGTTTCTTTCTGTGGTTGATTTCTAAAGTAGGACTGGCACAGCTAACATTGATCACCAACTTGACACGACCTAGAAAAGAGAGTATTAATTCAGTAGTTGTCTTTATCAGGTTGCTCCGTGGGCATGTCGGGAGGGATTGTCTTGATTGTTGATGTTGGAGAACCCAGATGCCTGTGAACAGTGTTGTTCCCTGTAGCTAGTCCTAAACAATAAAGGAAGCTAGCTGAGCATGCATGAGATGAGTCAGAGAGAAGACCAGCAAGGAGAGTTCCTTCACGGTGTCCTGCTGGAGTGTATGTCATGATTTCCTTCAAGGATGGACTTATTCCAGCTTGTATGCCAAAATAATAAACGCACCCACTAGCTAGGTTGCTTTTGCTTAGAGTGGTTTTATGACAGGATCAGAAAGGAAACCAGAACGTGGACCTCCCCGTATTGTTGGGATGGAGCACCTGACCTCCAGTGATCTTCCCACCTTAGCCTTCTGAGCAACTGGGACTAACATGCAAGGTAGCATGGATGGTTTCAGTCTCTGCTTGAACGGAAAAGGCTCCTTAAAATCTTTACTGGATGAGGGAGCAGGCCAGGAGTGCTGACATAGATGATGTTTTTATAGTGATGGTATAAACATAACTAGTCAACCAGATCCACCCAACAAAATAATACCCCAAAGATCTATTTATATCCCATTATCATTCACACGTTGAGACCAGATCACTCACATTTGCACAGGTCTGCTATTCATTGCACAAGTTTGAACTAAAGGCATAATATATAGTAGGTCTTTCTTTGTAATTTATGTTTCTTTGTGTGCCTAGTGATGACTTCAGAATGTCTCTTTGTTTTCTGCTAAAGTATTCTTTTTTGGGGGGGCGGGTTTCATATGAACTTTTAATTCTAAAGAAGAAGCATATTCCAAGAAAATCAAAATGAGATGGGGAATATATTGGAATATAGTTGACTTTTGTTTTATTCTGTTTGTATTCTCACACTGAAGACTATTCACATATCTGAAGAGAAAATTAAACTATCTAAATCCAAAGCTCATAAAAATCTAACAGCTACAGGGAAGGAAATGAACCGGAAAGAGTCTGGGAACTCTAACCATTCTAACTACTCGGCCTAGGCAACTATCTACTTCCTTTTCTCTTAGAAACATGAAGACCCTTGTCCTTCACTCTTAGGCTCTTTTTTTTTTTTTAGGTTTATTTTTTTTATTGGAAATTTTATTTACATTTCATATTTTCCCCTTACCCATTTCCCCTCTCCCTCCCAGGAACTCCCTATCCCTTTCCCCCTCCTCTTGCCTCTATGATGGTGTACCCCCACTCACCCTCTCCCGTACCTCACCTCCCCACCCTTGAATACCCCTCCACGACATACAGCATTCATAGGACCAAGGATCTCTTCTCCCACTTATATATAGCTCCCTTGCATATGTAGCTGGAGCCATGGGTCCCTCCCTAAATGCTCCCAGGCTGGTGGTTTGGACCCTGGGGTCTCTGGTTGGTTGGTATTGTTGTGTTCCTCATGGTGTCTCGAATCCTCTCAACTCCTTCAGTCTTCACTCTAACTCCTCCATTGGGAACTCCATGATCAGTTTAATGGTTAGCTGTGAGCATCTGCCTCTGAATATGTCAGACTCTGGCAGACCTCTAAGGAGACAGCTATATCAGGCTCCTGTCAGCATGTACTTCCTGACATCCACATCAACGTCTACCTTTGGTGACTATACATGGGATGGATACCCAGGCGGAATGGTCTGCAGACGGCCCATCCTTCAGTTTCTGTCCTGTACTTTGTCTCCATATTTGCTCCCTTGAGTATTTTGTTACACCTTCTAAGAAGGCCTGAAGCCCCCCCTGCCCCAACTTGGTCTTCATTCTTCATGAGCTTTATGTGGTCTGTGAGTTGAATCTTGGGTATTTCAAGCTTTTGGGCTAAAATCCAATAATCAGTGAGTGAATACCATGTATGTTCTTTTGTGATTGGGTTACTTCACTCAGGATGATATTTTCTAGTTCCATCCATTTACATAAGAATTTATCGAATTCATTGTTTTTAATAGCTGAGTAATATTCCATTGTGTAAATGTACCACATTTTTTGTATCCATTCCTCTGTTGAAGGGCATCTGTGTTCTTTCCAGTTTCTGGCTATTATAAATAAAGCTGCTATGAACATAGTGGAGCATATGTCCTTGTTAGATGTTAGAGCATCTTCTGGGTATATGCCCAGGAGTGGTATAGCTGGGTCCTCAGGTAGTGATATATCCAATTTTTTGAGGAACCGCCAGCCTGTTTTCCAGAGTGGTTGCACCATCTTACAATCCCACCAACAATGGAGGAGTGTTCCTCTTTCTCCAAATCCTTGCCAGCATCTACTATCACCTGAGTTTTTTATTTTAGGCATTCTGACTGGTGTGAGGTGGAATCTCAGGGTTGTTTTGATTTGCATTTCCCTGATGACAAGGATGCTGAACATTTCTTTAGGTGCTTCTCGGCCATTTCACATTTCCTCAGTTGAGAATTCTTTGTTTAGCTCCGTACCCATTTTTTAATAGGGTTATTTGGTTGCTAGAGTCTAATTTCTTGAGTTTTTGTATAATTGGATATTAGTCCTCTTCGGATGTGGGATTGGTAAAGATCTTTTCCTAATCTGTTGGTTGCCGTTTGTCCTATTGACAGTGTCCTTTGCCTTACAGAAACTTTGCAATTTTATGAAGTCCCATTTGTCATTCTTGATCTTAGAGCATAGGCCATTGGTGTTCTACTCAGGAACTTTTCCCCTGTGCCTATGTATTTGAGAATCTTCCCCACCTTTTCTTCTATTAGTTTTAGTGTTTCTGGTTTTATGTGAAGATCCTTTATCCACTTGGACTTGAGCTTTGTACAAGGAAATAAGAATGGATCATTTGCATTCTTCTGCATGTTGTCCTCCAGTTGAACCAGCACCATTTGTTGAAAATGCTGTCCTTGTTCCACTGGATGGTTTTAGCTCCTGTCAAAGATCAAATGACCATAGGTGTGTGGGTTCATTTCTGGGTCTTCAACTCTATTCCACTGATCTTCCTGCCTGTCTCTGTACCAATACCAGGCGTTTTTATCACTATTGCTCTGTAGTACAGCTTGAGGTCAGGGATGGAGATTCCTCCAGAAGTTCTTTTATTGTTGAGAAGGGTTTTCTGCTATCCTGGGTTTTTGTTGTTCCAAATAAATTTGAGAATTTCTCTTTCTAGTTCTGTAAAGAATTGAGTTGATATTTTAATGGGATTGCATTGAATCTGTAGATTGCTTTTGGCAAGATGGCCATTTTTACTATATTAATCCTGCCAATCCATGAGCATAGGGAGATCTTTCCATTTCCTGAGATCTTCTTCCATTTCTTTCTTCAGATACTTGAAGTTCTTGTCATACAGATATTTCACTTGCTTGGTTAGATTCACCCCGAGGTATTTTATATTATTTGTGACTATTGTGAAGGGTGTCATTTCCCTAATTTCTTTTTCAGCCTGTTTATCTTTCACATAGAGGAAGGCTACTGATTTGTTTGAGTTGATTTTATAACCTGCCACCTTGCTGAAGTTGTTTATCAGGTTTGGGAGTTTCTGTGGAAGTTTGGGGTCACTTAAGTATGCTATCATATTGTCTGCGAATAGTGATATTTTGACTTCTTCCTTTCCTATTTGTATTCCTTTGACTTCTTTTTGTTCTCTAATTGCTCTGGCTAGGACTTCCAGTACTATATTGAATAGGTAGGGAGTTGGGCAGCCTTGTCTAGTCCCTGATCTTTAGTGGGAATTGCTTCAAGTTTCTCTTCCATTTAGTTTGATGTTGGCTACTGTTTGCTATATATTGCTTTTACTATGTTTAGGTATGGGCCTTGAATTCCTGATCTTTCCAAGACTTTAACATGAAGGAATGTTGAATTTTGTCAAATGCTTTCTCAGCATCTATAAGATGATCTGTGGTTTTTTTTCTTTGAGTTTGTTTATTAATGGATTACATTGATGGATTTCCGAGTATTGAACCATCCTGCATTCCTGGAATAAAGCCCACTTGATCATGATGGATGATTGTTTTAATGTGTTCTTGGATTCGGTTTGCTAGAATTTTATTGAGTATTTTTGCATCGATATTCATAAGAGAGATTGGTCTGAAGTTCTCTTTCTTTGTTGGGTCTTTTGAGGTTTAGGTATGAGTGTGATTGTGGCTTCATAGAACGAATGGGTAGGGTTCCTTCTGTTTCTATTCTGTGGAATAGTTTGAAGAGAATTGGTATTAGGTCTTCCTTGAAGGTCTGATAGAATTCTGCACTAAAACCATCTGATCCTGGGCTTTTTTTGGTGGGGAGACGTTTAATGACTGCTGCTATTTTCTTTAGGGATTATGGGACTGTTTAGATGGTTTATTTGCTCCTCATTTAACTTTGGTACCTGGTATCTGTCTAGAAAATTGTCCATTTCATCCAGATTTTCCAGTTTTGTTGAGTATAGGCCTTTGTAGTAGGATCTGATGAGTTTTTTGAATTTCCTCAGTTTCTGTTGTTATGTCTCCCTTTTCAGATCTGATTTTATTAATTTGGGTACTGTCTCTGTGCCCTCTGGTTAATCTGGCTAAGGGTTTATCTATCTTGTTGATTATCTCAAAGAACCAACTCCTGGTTTTGTTGATATTTTGTATAGTTCTTTTTGGTTCTACTCGGTTGATTTCAGCCCTGAGTTTGATTATTTCCTGAGCCTACTCCTCTTGGGTGTATTTGCTTCTTTTTGTTCTAAGCTTTCAGGTGTGCTGTCAAGTTGTTAATGTGTGTCTCTCCAATTTCTTTTTGTAGGCACTTAGAGCTATGAGTTTTCTTCTTAGCACTTCTTTCATAGAGTCCCACAAGTTCTGGTATGATTTTCCTCATTTTCGTTAAATTCTAGGAAGTCTTTAATTTCTTTCTTTATTTCTTCCTTGACAAAATCATCACTGAGTAGAGCATTGTTCAGTTTCCACATGCATGTGGGTTTTTCCTTGGTTTTGTCATTATTAAAGACCAGCCTTAGTCCGTCGTGATCTGATAGGATGCAAGGGTTGAGGACTGTTTTGTGACCAATTATATGGTCCATTTTGGAGAAGGTACCATGAGGTGCTGAGAAAAGTATATTCTTTTGCTTTAAGATATTCTATAGATATCTGTTAAATCCATTTGGTTCACAACTTCTGTTAATTTCAATGTGTCTTTGTTTAGTTTCTGTTTCCACGATCTGTCCATTGGAGAGAGGCGGTGTTAAAATCCCCCACTATTATTGTGTGAGGTGCAATGTGTGCTTTGAGCTTTAGTAAAGTTTCTTTTATGTATGTGGGTGCCCTTGCATTTGGAGTGTAGATGTTCAGAATTGAGAGTTCTTTCTTGGTAGATTTTTTCCTTTGATGAGTATGAAGTGTCCTTCCTTATCTTTTTTGATTACTTTTGGTTGAAAGTTGATTTTATTGATATTAGAATGGCTACTACAGCTTGTTTCTTGGGACCATTTGCTTGGAAAATTGTTTTCCAGCCTTTTACTCTGAGGTAATGTCTGTCTTTGTCACTGAGGTGCGTTTCTTGTATGCAGCAAAATTCTGGGTCCTGTTTATGTACCTAGTCTGATAGTCTATGTCTTTTTATTGGAGAATTGAATCCATTGATGTTAAGAGCTATTAAGGAAAAATGATTGTTGTTTCCTATTATTTTTGTTGTTAGAGGTGCAATTATGTTTGTGTAGCTATCTTTTTTGGGGGGGTTGTTGGAAGATTACTTCCATGCTTTTTCTAGGTTGTAGTTTCCTTCCTTGTGTTGGCGTTTTCCATCAATTATCCTTTGAAGTGCTGGGTTTGTGGGAAGATATTGTGCAAATTTGGTTTTGTCATGGAATATCTTGGTTTCTGCATCTATAGTGATTGAGAGTTTTTCTGGGTATAGCAGTCTGGGCTGGCATTTGTGTTCCCTTAGGGTCTGTATGATATCAGACCAGAATCTTCTGGCTTTTATAGTCTCCGGTGAAAAGTCTGGTGTAATTCTTATAGGTCTGCCTTTATATGTTACTTGACTTTTTTCCCTTACTGCTTTTAGTATTTTTTTTTTGTTTTGTTTTGTTTTGTGCATTTGGTGTTTTGATTATTATGTGACGGGAGGTATTTCTTTTCTGGTCTAGTCTGTTTGGTGTTCTGTAGGCTTCTTGTATGTTTATGGGCATCTTGTCTTTAGGTTGGGGCAATTTTCCTCTATAATTTTGTTGAAGATATTTACTGGCCCTTTAAATTGGGAATCTTCACTCTCATCTATACCTATTATCCTTAGGTTTGGTCTTCTCATTATGTCTTGGATTTCCTGGATGTTCTGGGTTAGGAGCTTCTTGCATTTTGCATTTTCTTTGACAGTTGTGTCAATGTTTTCCATGGTATCTTCTGCGCATGAGATTCTCTCTTCTATCTCTTGTATTCTGTTGGTGATGCTTGCGTCTGTGACTCCTGATCTCTTTCCTATGTTTTCTATCTCCAGAGTAGTCTCCCTTTGAGATTTCTTTATTGTTTCTATTTCCATTTTTAGATCCTGGACAGTTTTGTTCAATTCCTTCACCTGTTTACCTGTGTTCTCTTTCAATTCTTTAAAGGATTTTTGTGTTTCCTCTTTAAGGGCTTCTACCTGTTTACCTGTGTTCTCCTGTGTTTCTTTAAGGGAGTTTACTTTAATGTCTTTCTTATAAATCCTCTATCATCATCATGAGAAGTGATTTTAATTCTGAATCCTGTTTTTCCTGTGTGATGGGTATCCAGGGCTTGCTATCGTGGAGAACTGGGTTCTGATGATGTCAGGTAACTTTGGTTTCTGTTGCTTGTGTTCTTGCGCTTGCCTTTTGCCATCTGGTTGACTCTAGTGTTACTGTGCTCACTGTGTCTGACTGGAGTCTGTCTTTCCAGTTATCTTGCTTGTGTCAGAACTCCTCAGATTCCAGATGTCTCTGTGTTCCTGTGATCTTAAGCTCCCTCTGCTCTGGATGCAGTAGGTCCTCTAGTATGTCTCAGGATCAGGTGTTTCCACAGGAGCAGACCACTAAGTGTCTGCCCAGGCAAAAGGACCAGGCTCCGCCTAAAGTATTCTTATTTAGGACATATTTTCTATTTTCTTCTCAAATGTTTAAAAATTCTTCATTTTATCAAAGACAACAGGTTGAAATTTAGGGAATAAGAGATTAGATTTTTTAAAGTGTAATTATAAAGAGAAACATTATCACTGCTATTAATGGAAAACACAGAGCATTAGCAAACCAAGCTTAAATGAATCATTATCTCAAGTCTTATTTTTAGATAAACACATACGTACACACCCTCCTAGCATCAGAATTGTCTAATTGAAAGCTGTATCTTTCACTGGTATGAGCATAGCCCTGATCTTGCAGACCAGCTAAGAATGTTCATGGCAGCTGGCCCTTGCATTTTCTTCTTGGAAAGGGGTCACAGGACAAGCTTGACCACACATAGTACCCACCACTGCTGATCATATGTCTTCTCTGCACCTCCCAAGCAGACCCACATCCTTACTACAGAAGCCTGGACACGCTCTTCCCTGGCTGAGATGCATTGCTAAGTACTCTTTCTATGTTTAGCCCTTTCCCATGCTCTATCTAGATGATTCTTTCTGATGCTGCTCCAAAAGGCTGAAAAGCAAGTTGATTACGCTTCTCAGTGTTGATTGCTGTTTGATTCCATCTGTTTGGACCAGGAAGGTAGTCTAACCAGGGGATAGGAAGCTGAAACACATTCACAGGGAGCAGCCACAGCTCAACTCCTGCTGTGGGTTGTTTTAATAGGAAGGAAACATTACTGCTTTCTCTCTTTGTTTTCGTTTTTGGGTTTCTTTGTCTTTTAAAAGCCAGAAATCTGCATATTTTTGAGAAATCTTCTGGGGTTTGTAGACAGTGAAAATGAATACATACTCTTTATAAACACAGTTCTAATCAACCAAAATACTTCTGTGGGCCACACTTGGCTGTAAGCCATTAGTGGTTGACCTTGGGTTTACTATAATCACTTACAGCTGGAGTTGAGGATGGTTGGAGCTTAGATTTGCTGAGATACCCTTAGATCTTAATAGATTCCCCGACTCTTTATCAGACCCACCCCCCAGCTTTTCCATGTCTTTTGCTGGCCTGTCTCCAGGGAGTTATCCCGACTTTTCAACTGTGCTTGACAGCTTTTGTTTTCAGAGGGCAACAACCCACGCGCAGAGATTTGGGAGATGTGTCAGTGTTAGCTGTACCATGGGCATATGATGCTGAAGTATGAGAAGTGGCAAAGTGTTGTGCCCAGGCTCTCAGTGGCTGAGACAGAGACTCAAATATATGACCTAATCGCTGTCTCCTTGCCTCGATATTGCCACTAACTCCATATTAACTGCAAAAAAGCCGGAGCTCAAGAAACCTGGGGTGTGTGACTTATATCCACTCTCATGGCTGTGCCTGTCTGTGCAAAACATGCTCACCTCTGAACTCTCTTCTCTGCAGGTACCTGAGTTATACAGTGGGAGATACAGCAGTGTGGGAAGGGGGAGAGTGGGGGAGAGGGAGAGGAAGAGGGAGAGGAAGAGAGAGGAGCTCAGTAGAAATTAGCAATCAAGGGGCTAACCTTTAGCTGGTCAGAAGTTGGTCTGATCTTATGCAAGCAGAAACCAGGGCCTTGTTGCAATGAAAGGAACTAGTCAGCAGGAGCTTTTTTTTGTCTGTGTTGAGAATAGGATTGCATTTCCAGTAAGATATTGATTTCTGTCAATTAAGTTAATGCCACACTTTTACCCTGACATGTTTTCAGGATCTGTGAGAACATCCAGATTTTTTAAATAGCTTATACGTCCCAATAAAGCTGTAGGCAAGGCAAAGAATCTGGTCCTTAGCCAATGTTTGTATTACAAGCTAAAATTGAAAGTGCTGGCAGGAGTCACATGTTGATTTTCTATTTCAAAATCAGAGGCTGAACATCATGTAGATATTTTACTGTAGCACATCCCAGTGCAGCTTGTCTAGAGTGGGAAAAGAACAGCTGAGGCTTCCAGCCACACCTGCCTCCTGAGCATATGAGAAGCCTCCTAGAGGCAAGGACTCTGAAGAGGAGAGATGCGGCTGATGGAAATGTGGAGGAGGCAAGAAAACAGAGAGGCAGGAATCACCACACCAACAACCGCCCGCCTCTCCTGGTTCTGTTCTGCTGGTTGGTCAGGGCATAGCAGGAAGTGGGCTGAGCATCTAACCCAGTAAGAGGGGTAAGGACGGATGCTGGCCAAATACAGTGTTCCTTATGTAGAGGATCTCTCCATCTTTTCATTTCCTAACAAAGACCGACCTTTGTCCTAGTTCATATACAGCCTTCCTCTCACTGTGTCCTGCTTTTCCCTCTGTAATTCTTACTCTGTAGGATTCTTGCACCTTTAATGGCAGTGTGTTCTCTGCTACAACTGTTACACCTTTATATGGCAGTGCGTTCTCTAGCTACAGCTGGTTACACTTATATGCAGGCGTCTCTAGCTACAACTCGTTACACATTGTAAGCCAGTGCAAATGAAAAGGCCTTTTATTTTCCCTTACTTAAGACTTCCATTTTTATTAGTTTTACTATTTTGTGGAACGTGTTTGATTATAGTCACCATTTCACCTTTCTTCCCCAGATTCACCCCACCCTCACCTGCCCAACCTCATGCTCTCCTTCGTTATTTTAAAAACCTGTACAGTCAGGGCTGCCCATATACTTTTGAGTGTGTGTCCTTCCACTGGAGCATGGCCAAGCCACCAGGGGACATCACCCTTAAACAAAATGATGCTCTCCCTCCTAGCAGCTGTCAAGTGCCGATAGCTCTTCAGCTAGGGGTAGGACTTCATGCATACCTCCTCTCTCCATGCTTGGATTTTTGTTTGTTTTTTATTTATTAGAGTTGTTTGATTACTTTACATCCAAATCACAGCTTTCTATCCCCCTCTCCTCCAAGTCCTAACCTCTTACTTCCCTTAATCCCATCCACTCCTCCTTCCTTCTCTTCAGAAGAGGGAAGGCCTCCATGGATATCAACAAGCCTTGGCATATCAACTTGCAGAAAGACTAGGTGCATCTTTTCCTATTGAGGCTAGATAAGGCAGCTCAGTAAGGGGAAAGAGATCCAAAGGCAGGCAGTGTAGACAGAGACAGCCCCTGCTTCTGCTTTAAGAGTCCCATGGGAAGAGCCAGCTGCAAACTGTTATATCTGTGCAGGAGGCCTAGGTCCATCCCACAATGCTCTGGGTTGGCAGTTCAGTCTCTATGAGACCCTACAGGCCCGGGTTATTTGATTCTGTAGGTTTTCTTGTGGTGTCCTTGACTCCTTGGGCTCCTTCAATATATCCTACCCCTTTTCCACAGGATTCTCCAAGCTCCACTTAAGGTTTGGCTGTTGGTCTCTGCATTAGTTTCCATCAGTTACTGGGTGGAGCCTTTCTGATGACAGTTGTACTAGACTCCTGTCTCCAAGTATACAGAATATGATTAGTAGTGTCAGGGCTGGGCTCCCTCTTATGCCATGGGTCTCAAGCTCCCATTGGATTGCCCTTCCCACAAATTCTGCTCCATCTTTTACCCCTGGATATCTTGCAGCCAGGACAAATAGTAGGTCTATGTACGGTTCAGGCTGCATATGCTAGGAGTCTTAGCTAGGTTCACCCTCATGGATTCCTGGGAGTTTCCATTGTCCTATGTTTCTGGTTCATCCCAGAGATGCCCCCTCCCCAATCCAGTTGTCTTTCCTAATATTTTCTTCCTCAGTTCTCCCCCACCTCATCCCTCCAATTGCCATCTCCACCTCTCTCCCACCCAGTCCCCTCCCTCCATCCTTCCCCAATGTCTAATCTATTTCCCCTTCTCAGTGATAGTCAAGCACACACCTCCCTCCACCCCCCGACCTTGGGCCTTTCTTGTTACTTAGCTTCTTTGAGTCTGTGGATTGTCGCATGGTTATCCTGTACTTTATGACTAATATCTACTTATAAGTGAGTGCATCCCATGTTTGTCTTTCTGTGTCTGAGTAATCTCACTCAGAATGATACTTTCTGTTCTATTCATATGCTTGAATATTTCATGATGTCATTGTTTTGAATAGCTGAGTAATATTCCATTGTGCAATGTACCACATTTGCTTTATCTATTCTTCAGTTGATGGACATCTCGGTTGTTTCCAGTTTCTGGCTGTTATGAATAAATCTACTATGAACTTTGTTGAACAAACGTCCTTGAGTTACAATGGAGCATCTTTTGGGTATATAGTGTATTCAGGAGTGACATACCTGGATCTTGAGGTAGAACTACTTTCAATTTTCTGAGAAACTGCCAAATTGATTTCCAAAGTGCTTGTACAAGTTTGTACTCCTGCCAGCAATGGAAAGGTGTTCCCCTTGTTCCACAACCTCTCCAGCATGTGCTGTCCCTTGAGGTTTTTTTTTTTTTTTTTTTTTTTTAATCTTGGCCATTTTGATGAGTATAAGAAGGAATTTCATAGTTGCTTGATTTGCATTATCCTGAAAACTAAGGATGTTGAACATTTCTTTAAGTGCTTCTTAGCTATTAGGGATTCTTCTGTCAAGAATTCTGTTTAGATCTGTACCCCATTTTCAATTATTTTGTTTGTTGATGTCTTAATTCTTGAGTTCTTTATATATTTTGGATATCAGCCCTCTACTGGATGTGTATTTGGTATAGGAGGGCAACAGATTTTATTTTTTTAGTTAAATTTATACCCAGCTATTTTGCTGAAGGTGTTTAGCAGCTGTAGGAGTTCCTGGTAGAATTTTTGGGGTTGTTTATGTATATTATCAGATCATCTGCAAATAGTAATACCTTGACTTCTTCCTTTCAAATTTGTATCCTCTTGATCTCCTTTAGTTGTCTTATTGCTCTGGCGAGAACTTCAAGTACTATATTGAATAGATATGGAGAGAGTGGACAGCCTTGTCTTGTCCCTGATTTTAGTAAAATTGCTTTAAGTTTCTATCCATTTAATTTGATGTTGGCTATCTGCTTGCTGTATATTGCCTTTACTGTGTTTAGATATGTTCTTATATTCCTAATCTTCTAAGACTTTCTTCATAAAGCAGTGCTGGATTTCGTCAAAGAATTTTTCAACCTCTAATGAGCAGATCATGTGGGTTTTTTTTTTCTTTCAGTTTGTTTTTATGGTGGATTACATTGTTGGATTTTCATATATTGACTCATCCCTTCATCTCTGGTATGAAGTCTACTTGATCATGGTGGATGTGTTATTGGATTCAGTTTGCAAAGTATTTTATTAAGTATTTTTGCATCAATGTTCATAAGGAAAATTGGTCTGAAATTTTCTTTCTTCATGGAGTTTTTGTGTGGTTTAGGTATCAGGGTAACACTTTGTCAGTGTACCTTCTGTCTCTATTTTGTGGAATAATTTGAGGAGTACTGGTATTAGCTCTTCTTTGAAAGTCTGGTAGGATTCTTCACTAAAACCATCTGGACCTGGGTTTATTGAGGGGAGGGCTGTTAATGACTGCTTCTATTTCCTTACGGGTTATAGGTCTATTTAGATTTTTTTTTACCTGATCTAATTTAACTTTGGTATTTGTCTAGAAAATCATCTGTTTCATTTACATTTTCTGATTTAGTTGTGTAAAGGTTTGTAAAATAAGACCAAATGATCGTTGGTTTTCCTTGATGTCTGTTGTTATGTCCCCTTTTTATTTATGATTTGTTAATTTGGATATTCTCCCTCTCCCATTAATTAGTTTGGCTATGTGTTTGTCTATCTTGTTGATTTTCTCAAAAAAAAAAAAATCAGCTATTCGTTTTGCTGATTCTTTGTATTGTTCTCTTTGTTTCTAACTTTGATTTCAGCCCTGAGTTTGATTATTTCCTTCCGTTTACTCTCTTGGTTGTGTTTGCTACTTTTTGTTCTAGAGCTTGCAGATGTGCTGTTAAGTTGCTAGTGTGAGATCGCACTAATTTATCTATGAAGTTAATTAGTGCTATGAACTTCTTCTTAGCACTGCTTTCCTTGTGTCCTATAAGGATGGATATGTTGTGCATTCATTTTCATTGAATTCTAGAAAGTCTTTAATTTCTTTCTTTATGTCTTTTTTGACCAAGTGGTATTTGAGTAGGGAGTTGTTCAGTTTCCATGGGTTTGTAGGCTTTCTATATTCTTTTGTGGTTGAAGTCCAGCTTTAATCCATGGTGGCTGATAAGATACAGGGACTATTTCAATTTTCTTGTACCTGTTGAGACTTGCTTTGTGTCTGAGGATATGGCCAATTTGGAGAAGGTTCTGTGAGGTGCTGAGAAAAAGGTATATTCTTTTGTGTTTAGATGAAATGTTCTGTAGAGATCTGTTTGGTCCATTTGATTCATAACATCTGTTAGTTTCATATTACTCTGTTTGGTTTCTGTCTCAATGACCCATACATTGGTGAGAATGGGTTGTTGAAGTCTTGCACTATTAGTGTGTAGGGCTCAACATGTGATTTAAGCTTTAGTAATGTTTCTACCATGAATGTGGGTGCCCTTGCATTTGGAACATAGATATTCAGAATTGAGACATCATCTCAGTGGATTTTTCCTTTGATGAAAATGAAGTTTCCTCCATATCTTTTGATTAATTTTGGTTGGAAATCTATTTTAATAGACATTAGAATGGCTACTTCATGACAGGAGCCTGATATAGCTGTGTCCTGAGAGGCTCTGGCAGAGCCTGGCAAGTACAGAGGCAGATGCTTGCAACCAACCACTGGACTGAGCACGGGCTCCATGGGTCCCCAATGGAGGAGTTAGAGAAAGGACTGAAGGAACTGAAGGGGTTTGCAACCCCATAGGAAGAACAACAATATCAACCAACCAGACCCTCCAGAGCTCCCAGGACTAAACCACCAACCAAGGAGTACACATGGAGGGACCCATGGCTCCAGCTGCATATGTAGCAGAGGATGGCCTTGTTGGGCATCAATGGGAGGAGAGGCCTTTGGTCCTGTGAAGGCTTGATCCTAGAATCTTCTTCTATCCTATTATTCTTAGGTTTGGTCTTTCATAGTGTCCCAGATTTCACTTGGTGTTTTGTGTCAGAAACTTTTTAGATTTAACATTTTCTTTGACTGATATATCAAAGAATACATATAGTATGTATATACTATATGTATTTTTCTATTGTATCTTCTCTGCCTGAGATTTCTCTTCTACTTCTTGTATTCTGTTTGTGATGGTTGTGTCTGAAGTTTCTGGTTCCCTTACCTAAGTTTTCCATCTCCAGAATTCCCTGTTTTTTTTGTTTTTTAATGCTTTTATTTCCATTTTCAGGCTTGAATAGTTTTATTCATTTCCTTCACTTGCTTGATTGTATTTTCCTGTATTTCTTTAAGGGATTTATTCATTTTCTCTTTAAAGGCCTCTCTTGTTTTCATAAGATTGGATTTGAGGTCATTTTCCTGTGTGTTGGCTGTATTAGGATATCCAGGACTTGCTGTAGTAGGATATGTGGGCTCTGGTGGTGCCATATTGCCCTGGCTCTTTTGATTGTGTTCTTATGCTGGCCTTTAGCCTTCTGTGTTTTGTGGTTATTATAGGTTTAGAAGCTGTTTTCTGAGTTTTACTTTGTTGGATGTGTGTTTTTGGATGTTTCTTCCCCCTTGCTATGGAGTTCTCATTACTAGCAAGTCTTCTGGTCCAGTGCAATGCCTCCCCTTGGGTTTTTGTGACCTACATGGCCTCCGGGGAGTTTTGAGTGCTAATCTTGCTTCTTGGGTCCCTAGTACCAGCATGGCCTGAAGATCCCAGTGCCAGAGCGGACTATGGGAAAGCAGGCAGAGTTGTGGGCCAGAAAGTGGCAAGGGTACCAGTTGTACCTCCTAATGCTGGCCCTGCCTCTTGTGGTTCAGCCAGAATATTAAAGTTCCCTAGCACATCTCACTGGATTCGCTAGGATGCAGCTCTTAGTGATGCTCTTCAATGGCCTTTTGGAATGTCATTTTCACTCTGTAGAACAGTTCTGTGATAAAAATGTATTAATAGATGATAAGTTTGTATCTTACTGATTTATGTATTTAATGATGTGAAAATCTTATGCTGAACAAGATCAGTAGGAAATATAAAGCAACATTTAAACATAGATTTTTAGAAATTAACATACAATAGAATATTTCACCAAAGACGAAGAGGTGTTGAATACAACCTCTGATGAGTCAGAAAGACTCTCACTGTCTAGGGTCATTCAGCAGGATCATAAAACAAAAATTATTATTTTATGAGACTTAGAAACATCTGTTTTCCTAGGGTTTTAGTGTTAATAAATATGCTAAATTAAATAAAAAATACCAATACTGACCCAAACTGAAAATCGTTATTTTGGAAAGTCAGAAGTTATAAACAGCCCTTGTAATATACAGTAAAAAGTAAATTTTCCTTTGAGAAATAATCAATGATAATGTTATAATTTTATAGCATTTCATTAGCCCCATTTATTAAAGCAATATGATAAGTTTTTAGTCATAAAATCTTTAAAAGCTAGCACACTGAAGGTTAAAGATGACAGCTATATTACAGAATTTGTTACTGTCACCTGGAAGAAAACAGCCCAGGACAACTGAGTGTTAGCACTTCTATGGCCATGGTCACATAGAACCAGGCTTGTATCTGCTAGGAAGAGTCCCTTTAGACTCTGGTCTATGTCAGTTATGTGCTCAATGATACAGACTGGTAGACTGCTGGCTTTCCAAGTGCTGATAAACCTCAGAAGGCAGCTGGGTAGCATGAGTTACTCTCTTCTATTGAATGTAAATATATCCTAACAGTGGTTACTGTCTGCAACAGGGCCTCCCAAAGCTTCATACATCTTTTAAACTCTTGTTCTACTCTGCCCAGTTGGATATTTCTGTATATAAATTGAGTAGTGGTATTGTGAACCAAATATAATTATTTTGGAGTCATAGATTTCAATATAGTATACTTAATATCAAGAAATTTAGCTTATTTTGGAAGTTATTGTTATGGTTATTGTTGCTATTATTATTATTACACTCACTTTTAAGTACAGAATATTGAGATACAGAATTAACCAAATTACAATAAATAGCAGATTGGAATCCTATCGTTTGGTTCTTCTTCTAACCACCAACCTACCCTGGTTGGGTTGCCCCAACACCTTATTGTCTTGGCACAGTGGGCCTTGATGCATAAAAAGAGCCTTCAGGATATGCATGAATCCCAACCTTGGTTTTATATGCGTGGAGAGGACACAGCTTGAACCTGGACTTTCAGATTTTGGTAGCGCAGCTTCTTCTGTCTAGAAAAGAACATAAACATTTCTGTTGAACGGTCTTGTGGTTTTAAAAACTACCTGCAATTTTCACACCTCTTTCTTTCAGACAGTAAAGGTAATGACTTCCTCTTTCTATATATAAGACAGTAGTCCTCAACCTTCCTAATGCTGCAGCCTTTTAATACAGGTCCTCATGCTGTGATGCTCTCCAACCATAACATTTCTGTTGCTGCTTCATACCTGCAATTTTGTGACTATTATTGATTGCAATGTAAACATCTGCATTTTCTGATGGTCTTAGGCATCCCCTGTGAAAAGGCCTTTCAGTTCCGAGGGGTTGAGACCCAGAGGCTAAGAACCTGCAAGAGATGCTATAGAACCAATGCTATAGCAAGAGCTTAGTAATTTGCTTGCCATTCATAAAATGAAGTAGAAGCCATCAGTGGAAACTTGCAGTCTATAAGTCATTGTTATGGTATATGAATCTAACAGCAGCACCCAAAGGCTCACATGTTAAAGACTTGTTTACCTGCTGCTAGGTTTTGAGGAAAGATTGGATCCTGAGGGTTATAACTTTGTCTGTGGATCAATGAACTGACAAATTCCTAGGTGAATTAAGAAGTAAGACCTGGTTAAGGAAAGTAGGTAAATATATCAGATATGTGTCTCATTGACATGACAAAATATCTGGAAAGGAGCACATTTAAAGAAGGAAGGGTTTATTCTGGTCACAGTTTGAAGATGCAATCCTTCATGACAGGAAAGCCATCACAATAAGAGCTCCAGGTGGCTGGTTATAGTGCATCTACAAGAAGCAGAAAGATGCATATCTATATTCAGAATATCTATATTTAGCTTGCTTTCTCTTTATCCAGCTCAGTCCCCCAGCCTATGGTATGATGCCACCCCTAGTGGGCTCAGAAGTGTGCCTAGGTGATTCTAGGTCCTAGCACGTTGACAATATCAACCATCACAGTCACCGAGGGTGGGACTTTGATGGGTGCATCTTTCTCTGGGAGTCTTCCTCTGTCTCTGTAAGCTTCCTGGCTGGCATGGAATGAGCAGCTTTGCTCTGCACCATGCTGCCTGCTCTGATGGTCTGTACTGCAGAGAGTCCAAATGACCACAGACTGAAACCTCTAAAGTCAGGAGCCCAAACTAAATCCAAAAGTTGTTTTCTCAGATGTTTTATCTCAGTGACAGAAAACTGACTAACCCAGTCATCAAAGGAATAGTGTGCTTTCTCTTGGGCTATTGCTTTCTTGGCCAACTTGCTATGGAAGAAACCAGTCTCTTTGTCATAAGGAGAGGCCAATAAAGCAAGAAAGTAAAGAGATCTGCCTGGAAGCTGCACTTGTATGAGCTTGGGAATATACTGGGAGCCCCAGGAGAGCCTCCAAGTAACTATAGACCTGTTTAGCATGTCAGCTTAAAAATTCACCTGAAACTCAGAGCCACGCCCCCAATATTGAATCCTGAAAATCTGAGGTAACAGGTGCTTGCTGTTTGCCTTTAAGTTTTACGATAATTTATAATACAGTGATGAGTAACCAGTAAAGATGACATCATAGATTCCTACAGGCTTTATTCAGGTTATTCTTAATTAAATTGAATTTAATGAATGCATTTTCATTTTGGAAAAAGAAGCATGTCTGTGTTCTCCACCACAGAACACACTGGCCTGTGATTATGTTCTAGCAAATACTTTCAAATGGAAATAGTTGGTATATGTGACATCACTACATAATGTCCGTCTGCCTCATAGCTTGAGTCTCTACTCAGGGATGCTCTTCTCCCATCACCTGTAGGGCTCAGAATTGAATTGACTCATATTTGTGCTGTTTGAGTCTCTTGAGCTTAGCTCTGCTGTTGCTTAGCAATAGAGGCACTTAATGGCTCTACTCTCCTCCCTGTGTAGCCATTGTCTGTCTGTGATGCTGAGTTTAAAGCTGTAATTACCATTTTAAGATAAAATTAAAATTGGCCTCAACGTTACACATGGCCTGACCTCTTGACTTCCAGGAGCTTGTGTTGGTCCAATTTGCAACCCCTTGCTGGAAGAGCTGGACCGTCAAAATTATAAGATATTTAGAAGTCTTAAGACAAAGCTTAAGACAAAATCTTAAAATTTAAGGGATTTTTCATTACAAGGAAAACAGATGTTTTGCATTCACCATATGGTTACTTGAGATTTTGAGCCCCAAACCCTGGCTCCTGTAAGATAACTAACTGGAAACTGAGCCAATAGCCTTAGAAGAGAGGCTGTAGCAAAGGGATCAAAAAAGAAAAAAACAAGCAGCAGGCAAGGGTAGAGGGTGAACTATCCAAGCACCGCTGACCTCTGGATACCACTTTGCTGGGAAGATTCCCAGAAATGGCGGCTGTTAGGAGACTTCCTTTTCTTTTTGTAGTGTGGGGATTGAACTCAGGAGTACATACACGAGGCAAGTGTTCTACTGAACTGTGTCCCTAGTTCTTGGGGTGTTTGAGGTGTAGTCTCACTATGTAGCTGGCCTTGAAGTGGCTGTGTATCCCAGGGAAGTTTCAGAGGCAGTCTTTCTGCTCCCACCTCCCAAGAGCTAGAGTCATAGGAGTATGCTGTCATGCTCAGACTACAGAGAACTTTTTAACATAAGGTCTAAATCAGAGAAGATCATCAGAGACCATTAGGAAGACTCAGCTCTCTCCTGAAATTTCTTTATTACTCACTGAATTATGTATACATTTTCTTGATTTTGTTGTGCTCTTCACTCTGTTGTCTAAATCTTTTGTCTGCTGCCAGGGTCATTCTAGGGATTGTGGAAACAGACAATTGAAATCCGAGGCTATGTGAGGGTACCCTAATGCAGACTGCCTGCCTAAATGGAAGAGCTCCATTACACCACTACCACCCCCACCCCAGAAAAAGCATTGCCTTTACTCTTTAAAATTCAACATTTTAGTTGAGGAGCTTAGCTGGGCAGGCATAAAGTAAACACTGTTTGAGATGTGAACTTCCAGCACACTGGTTATAATCTGGGTCATTATTGGCCATGTTGTTAAACTCTGGATTTGAAAAATCAAACGAAAATGTCATATTAGCAAACTAATAAAGCCCCAGGACATAGCCCTGAAGGAAAAGGTGAATATGGTTTCAGAGTATTTCAGACACGCTCCCAATTAGTCAGCTTTCTCTGGAGCAGAGGATTTTGAACTTTGAAATATTTTTATCCTCTGAATTTTAATGTTGCTCTTTGTGGAAGTGAACATTCTACAACAGTGTAGAATTTAGCTGGTATTGGTTAAGGGGAGATGCCGTCTGCTGTACGTCTGCTTACCAAGTCGGTCTTGCTTGGGATTTGGCACATGTGCTCTAATGAGAAGTGATGACAGACACTGAAGTGGATTGTATTTCACTGGCTTAGAAAATCAGGACTTATGAACCCACAGAAACCCAAAATAGACTAGTTAAAATAGAGCAAAATTATAGTGTTGAGAATGTTTAATAAGTGCAGCAAATTGCCACAGGGAAACCAAGTACTTATTTTTCAAATATTATTAGATCATGCACTCTACAGACTACATGCTTAATTACATGTAACAATCGTGGCCTCAGCACAGACATTACCTGCTTATAATCTGTCCTCCCCCCACCCCCGATTTGCAGGTTTTCTTTGTGCTTGCCTCTAATTTTCAATATCCTCTGCACAATTCAAAATTAATTAAACAGAGTAGAACGTCTGAGTCAGGATGAACTTCATCTGACAAGCAGTGTCACACTGCCAGAATCAGTTGCCTCAATCCCAGCGACTGGTGTGCAAAACAAGTCATTCTGGTTTAGGGAAGGCACCAGAGGCGAGCAGCCTCTGTAGTCATCTTATCCAGCCTTCTTGCTATAGCCGTGAAGGTTTGCCACCCGGTGATGTTCTAGTTCCCCTTTTCTGTGCTTGCACTGTGGACTTGAAGAGACATGCTCCGTACTCTACATTTGTAAACTCCCTTACAGTTTTGAAGGTCATGCCATAAGTGATGACATGGATGTCCATCATAATAATACCAGGAAGTGAGAAGTAGATGCTGTCTTCCTCTTCTGGAAGAAGCAGGCTAGTGAGGTAAGGACCCTTACTATGTGGCTCTTAGAAGTTGCAAACTGAATCCTACTTTAGAGCTCTTGGCTACTTTGTTAGGTGTGTTTCAAAATACAGTGCATCTGGTATTTTGATAGACAGTTGGGTGTTAAATTGGTGTGCACTTCCTAGCCAATGATTTTCATGGTGGATAAGCTTTAGAAATCTCAACTCTCTTCCTTCTCAGCTTCAGTTACTTCCTTTGGGAAGTCTCAAGGACTTGTATTCTTTATTTCCTGCGTGTGTGCCATAATCTGGATTTAATTTCCCAGCCAAGTCCCAGAGCACACTTTCCAAGTCTTCTGAGAAGGGTACAATTCTTCTTTGTTCTCATAAACATCTCTTCAGATAAACATACAGACGACTCACCACAGCAAGTATAGAACTCAGCAATCAATTTTATTCATTTACTTTATCATTGTAAAATGTCCCTACTTGTCAGTTCTTTGACTATATCCTACCCACTCAGCATCTTAGATCAGTGATCTCAGAGACAGAAGCATTTCTTCTTAAAGTTCAAGGTCTTGTCATATTTTCATTTTCAAGCAGATTTTGGATGTTGGTTGAGCTCAGGGCCTTGTGCATGCTAGGCAGGCACTCTGCCACTGAACCACATCTTGAGATTTTCAAATAGATCCCCGAGGCACACACACAAACAGGTCATATTCCATGTGCTGCTCTAGTTGAAAGTGTGCTGTCAATGGCGTCACCCTACTGTACTGAGCTCCCAACCCTGAGTGCTGAAAATCTACTGTGAGAACCAACACAGTTGGACCCTGTGATGTCCTCAGATCCCGTGTTCTCACTGTCAGCACTGTGGGGCAGGCAGAGACATAGTGAGGAATTAACCTTGCCTCAAGACTTCCCACTCCCATCCTGAAGATTTATGTGTCTGTTCTTGCTGCATTTGGAAAAGAAGCCGTGTGCCTCTTATTGAGGATGCTCTTTTGCTGGAGGAGTGCCTGCTGTTTTGGTAACTTATCTTGCTGCTGTTATAAAACACCTAACAAAAGCCACTGAAGGGTATATTTCAGCTCAAGTTTGTGAGTACAGTAAATGCTGGATGCAGATCACGCTGCATCTGAAGTCAGAATGCAGAAAGCAATGGATGCTGATGCTCGCTTGGTTGTTTTCCTTCAGTCCAAGACCCCAGTCCATGAACGGTGTGAGCCACACTTACAGTCTGTCTTCCCTCCTCAGTTAACTTGACCTAGATCATTTCTCTCACAAGTATAGTCAGAGGCTCATCTTCTAAGTGTTCTTAGATCCTGTTAAGTTGGTGATCACTATCAACTCTCACATCTGTCATTTACAGCAGCCTGTGATCTGGTAAGGGCAAAGGCATCCTTAGGGCATATGAACCAGGTTGGCCTTACAGACAGTAGGGTAGTTGCCAGCAGAGTTGTGAATGATTATCAAGGAGTCAAGATTAAAGAGTGGTCATGAGAGTAAATGGTGTTAGGTAATTAGGTACTTAAGTTCTGCTTTAGCTAGTCATGTGACCCCTAAAAGGCTCACTAAGTCTCATGTTCCTAGATTTGAGGTTAAGGTGGTTATCCTGAATTCATGGGGTTGTCATAAGGATTGAGAGAGAAGAAGCATGTGTTACTCTTGTTCAGTATACACTACTGTCTAAATGTTGAGTGAAAATATCCTGCTATTACTGTTGGCTTCTTTTTCCCTCTCAGTTTATAAACATCTTGAGAATGGAGACTGCTCTATTCTCTATGGATGTCTAGACTACATCTTCCTGACAAACTGTCGAGCTTAAATCAATGTATTTATTTACCCATGACTCATTTACTCTTTGTATCTCTTTGTGACTCACTTATGTGCTTGGGTGAATATATATACACACACACACACACAAACACACTACCCTCTGACTTTTCCATGGGCAATTCATTATTAGTAATATAGCTTCAAAAGGAAGGATGATTATCTAAGGTGTTATCCCTGTGGCGACCCAGTGAAAGCAGTGTAAGTTCTGGGTGCAGTCAGGATACCCAGAAATTATTTTGTTAAATGAGTCTGTGTTATATAATAATATTCACCACAGTTGACTCTGTGTATATATGACAGATAATTAGGAGAGATGAGCTATATAATAATATTCACCACAGTTGACTCTGTGTATATGACAGATAATTAGGAAAGATGAGCCAAGAGGCATGTCAGTAGGTGTATGCAGTAATAAAGAGGAAGATACTAGAACTATTCCAGAAAGAAAGGGAGTTTGAGAAGTGCTAATGCAGGCACTTTGGATGGACTGTATAAACAGTACAGCATCAAGAAGAGTGATAGAGACCAAGGTCAGAAAGGGGAGGTTAATACTATGTCAATGATCTCAGTTCACAATTAGCCAGGTGTTAACTGTTAGCAGGGAGTGGGAAGAAACAAAGCCAGTGAACTACATATTCTTCGAAGATGAGCTGATGTGGTGTAGTCCTCTCACCTCTGGAAAAACAGAGCCTCCTATTATTTTGGAAAGGGCATAAGGCAGATCCCTGGATGAACTGTGAGTCAGGAGATATCGTCTAGCCTCTATTCTGTACAGAGGCCAAAGGAAAATATGGGATTCTTAGTTCATGAAGGCCAGTTCATGAACCAACATCTTAATGATTTGAAAAATATGTTTCCCACTTTCTGTCTTGAAAAAGTCACACATCTTTGTGACTATGTCTTGTACACATTGTCATTGCCAAAGACAAGATCATAGGTAATGGCTTGGACTTAGAAACACTAGTTTAGGTTTTCAGTGGATCCAGGGACCAGTTGGGGTGTCTGTTGGATTCAGCATCAAATTTGAGGTTAAGACAGCCAAAATAAGCCCTTTGCTTTATAAGTTGCCTTGGTCATGGTGTTTTATCACAGAAACAGCAAAGTAACAAAAGCTGATTATGGAACAAACTCAGGCTATTATGTATTGTCAGAAGTGTTAGCAATCCTAGTGACAAACAGGGGCCACCAAAGCCATAGCTAACCTAACCTGAAGTGGCGGTACTCTGGTGGAGGCATGAGACTGCAAGTAATAACAAGGGAAATAGAATTAAAATGGTATATTACAAAATATTTAACACAGAAGAACGTTGTGAAAGATAAATGATGGAACAACATAGCCTTCAAAATCGTGACAGGCAAACCATGTCGCCTTCCTCTTGCCTTTCCTGCAACACGACTGTGAACTGACTGATGTAATCTGAGGATATGGTGTCTTACGTGGGAAAGGGAGTTAAAGCTGCAGCCAAAGACAAGCTTGTTAATCAGCTGATCTTTACAGAGTTAGATTAGTCTGGACTTTTCAGACAGGCCTGATATACTCACAAGGACTCTAACCACAGATAGGTTAGGCTCAGGGTCACTTTGTGTGTGAAAAGATCTAGCCAGCCACAGAAGATACTGAAGAAGCTTGCAGCCAAGGAATGAGGGCAAGAAGTGGATTGTCCCTTGATACTAGTCCTTGCTTTCAACCCAGTGAGTTCTGTAGCAAATTTTTGTCCTTTAGTACTGTAGGATAACTTTAAGATTCTAAATTTCCTGAAATGACAGACATATTTTGCCAGTGCTAATTGTTCATTAATAAAATTTTATTCACTTTTTTAAAACATTCATGCATGTACAGAATATATTTTGATCATTGCCTTTGGTTTCTACCACTGTGACAAACAGCATGAGCAAAAGCAACTTGTGAGAAAGGGGTTTGTTTGGCCAACAAGTCCAAAGAAACAAATCCAACATCAGGGAAAGCTAAGGCAGGAACTCAAGGCAGGAACTGAAGCAAGAGGCCAAGGAGGATCACTGATTGCTTGCTTTCATGGTATGCTCAGCTTGCTTTCTGATACAACCCAGAATCACCCGCCAGGGGTGAAACCACCACAATGAACAGGCTCTCCCACAGCAATCGCTAATTAAGAAAATGGCTCACCGGCTTGTCCATGGGCCATTCTAATGGAGGAATTTTCTCATTTGAAATTTCATCTTCCCAGATGACCCTGGAATGTATCTGGTTGGCAAAAAATAAAAAATAATACTACAGTCATTTCCATTCCACACTACCCGACTCCTACTCATCCTCTAACCTCCCACTCTAACATTGTATCCTTTTATGTTTTATTTTGTTTTCTAATAATCTACTAAGTCAAATTAGTACTTCCTATATGAACATGGGTATAGGGCCATCCACTGGAACATGGACAACCTACAAAGAACCACAGCCCTGAAGAAAAATGACCGTCTCTCCTGCAGGAGCTGTCAACTGGGACTAGCTCCTCAGCTCAGTGTGAGGCCTCATGAACCCCCTCTTCCTGTCATGATTGACTGACCCAATCATGTCGCAAGCACAGCTGATGTAGGTTCATGGTCGAATGGCTCCATGGTGTCCAGAAGATTGACCAGTGAAAAGACAAACAGATATTTTGGCAATGTTGGTTGTTAATTTTAATACAGCTGAGTAACCTTATCCAACATCTTGGGCCAGAGATACTTCTAGGTTTTTAGAGTTGGAGGTGTTTGCACAGAATTTCCAGCTAACCATCCACTTCTAAAAAATCATAATCTGAAATACTAAAAAATTAGAAACTTTTAAAATATCCTGTTGACACTTGATTTCCTTTGATTTTGTAGGAATTTAGGCTAGATTTTTGGATTAGGATGTGCCACTGTACTATACTCTAATAATTTTGAAATGTTCAACTACACAGAAAAATATTCTATGAAGGTCTTGAACAACATTATCCATTAAATCAACCTATTAGGAATTTAGAGAGTATTCCACCAATGAAGGATACCTTTAAGGAAGACTTTTGCTTTTAATGGGCTTCACTGAACTCACAGTGCCAGTGAGATAGGGAGATGCTCTGAGGGTGAAGGACGTTTGCCACCAGTCCTGACGTTTGCCGGGTACCATGTAAAGAGAGAACCAATGTGTGCAAGATGCACTCAGACCTTCATGTGCATATGACCCCCCAATATACATGCTAAATAAATAAGCAAAATGTGAAAAAGCATGAAATTATAAATGATACATTTTGAGAACACTGTGGTATTAATGCAGAAATCAATAATGAAATAAATATGATGAGATCTCTCCATATGAAATGTCCAGAAAGAATAACTCTATAAAGACACAAGGCCAAGAATTGTTTGCCCAAATTGGGGATTAGCAGCAGAGGTAGACTGAGAGTCGGCAGTAGGAGTCCTTTTGGTCAGAATGCTCGGTGACTGGCTTGTGGTTACAGTTGCAATGAACTTACTCGTCATCAGTGAGCATTTGAGCATACTGATGGGGGGTGAATATCATTGCATGTAAATGATGCCCCAATAAACATGTAATTCACTTGTTCCTATTCCTGTTGTCTACAGGCTTAAAGAACACCATTATTTTTATCTTCATCTGAAAACTTACTTTTGATGACTGTTGTGTCTGAGTTGAGAGTGTCGTCTAAACATTATAATGCTTAGTGTCTTCGTCAGAGTTTCTATTCCTGCACAAAACATCATGACCAAAAAGCAAGTTGGAGAGGAAAGGATTTATTCAGCTTACACTTCCACATTGCTGTTCATCATCAAAGGAAGTCAGGACTGGAACTCACACAGGGCAGGAAGCAGGAGCCATGGAGGGATGTTACTTACTGACTTGCTTTCTTATAGAACCCAGGACCACCAGCCCAGGGATGGCACCACCCACAAGGACCCCTCCCACCCTTCATCACTAATTGAGAAAATGCTTTACAGCTGGATCTCATGGAGGCATTTCCTCAGCTGAAGCTCCTTTCTCTGTGATAACTCCAGCTTGTGTCAAGTTGACACACAAAACCAGCCAGTACACTTAGATTGCTGACCTTCTCTTCAGAGCAAAGGTTGAAGCAAGTTAGATTTCCTTTCAGTTCTCCCTCAGGGATGTCACTAGAAGAGAAACCCAGGCTAGAACTCGGAAGGAGCTTTATAGCATGTTCAGTGCAGCACCAGCTCCAAGCAAGTGGTTTGGGACGTGGATAAGAAAGGAGCTTTTTTTTTATTATTATTATTGGATATTTTATTTACATTTCATTTGTTCTCCCCTTACCCCATTCACCCCCTCCTAGGAACCCCCTATTTCATCCCCCGTCCTCCTGCTTCTATGAGGATGTGTCCTCACCTATCCCCACACACACCTCACATCTCCACCCTTGAATTCCCCCACACACAGCATCTAGCCTTCATGGGACCAAGGATATCCTCTCCCACCTATACCTGACAGGACCATCCACCCTTGCATATATAGCTGGAGCCATGGGTCCCTCCCTAAGCCTCCCAGGCTGGTGGTTTAGACCCTGGGGGCTCTGGTTGGTTGGTATTGTTGCTCTCCTCATGGGGTTGGAATCCAAGAAAGGAGCTTTTAATTGTGTGCATTTTCTTCTGTCTTCAATTAGAGGTCTTATTATGTACAAACTAGACTCAGCTGATTGATCCAGCACTTAAGGAACTACCCATGCAATTTTGAGAATCATTTTATGCTGAGATGGGCATTGATGCATGCTAGTTGTCAGCATTCAACAAGTGATCTAAGCCTTAGATAGGTCAAGGACTCAATCCAGTTCCTTCTTGGGATCATTCCGTAATTGCCTTGTGCATCTTACTGAGGAAGTCAATTAGGAACACATAGAACTATTGGCATTTCTGATACCAAAGCAGGCTCTCATAGCATCAAAGATGATCTTAGTGGTGACAGAATTGATCACATTGAGTAAATGGGGTTCTTGCCATAGCTGGTGCTGAGATCTGTGAATTTGATTTGATTTCTTCCTCAGAAAGAATTTCAGAGAAAAGGAGAGTAAGCTCTTATGAGTAGAATAAATTCTTGTAAGTGACCAACTTTAGTATGTAATATGGCTTGTTTAGTTAGGGTTTGTGAACCTAGCTGTGAACAGACACCATGATCAAGGCAACTCTTATAAAGGACAGCATTTACTTGGGGCTAACTTATAGGTTCAAAGGTTCAGTTCATTATTATCAGGGTGGAGAACAAGGCAGCTTCTAGACAGGCATGCCACAGGAAGAACTGAAGTTCTACAAAGGAAGTCAGGAGAAGACTGTCTTCCAGGTGGCTAGGAGGTGGGTCTTAAAGCCCACCCCTACAGTGAACACTTCCTCCAACAGGGCCACACCTCCTAATAGTCCACTCCCTGGGCCAAGCATATTCAAACCACCACATGGCTAATCCATGTCTTCAGTTTCAAAGATAAGAACCAGTTCTTGTCATTTCAGCATGGAGTCAGCTATGGACTCCTGAGTAAAACATACTATTAAGAAGCCTAGAGTTTAATCATTTGCTAAGTTTCCTGAGTACTTCATAGCTGGAGAGGACCTCTTAGTACTCAAGTAGAAATTATACAGATGTTTTAGAAGTCAGGCTTCCTTCTATGACACACAACAGAAGAAAATTCTAGGCCTAGTACATCTAGATGGAATTTGTTGTTATAATGAAATGTCCAAAGCTTGTTAGGCAACTGCCTCTGGCATCTGACAAGAATGGCACCTCTTAGTTTTGAAGTGCAAATATTGTGCCACAGGCTGGTTACTAGGCATTTGACACCGGGCGGTTGCTTACTGTTATCCATAACAGTTGTGTCAGGGAAGAAAGTAGCTAATTCCTAGGGAAGATAGTTGTTACAGAGAACTAGGTACCTAGGAAGGAAGGCTGGAGGAGGAGGCTTCCCACTCAGATCTCAGGGATAACTTCTGAATAGCATGCAGAACTAGCCACTTCTACTCAGGACAGGGAGGAGTGGGACAAGGGAGCAGGGAGGACTGGGAAGCTGGGCATCACTGTACAAAGCAAGCTGTTGACATCATGATGACATTGACTCAACTGCTAGTGTTGTCCTGTGACCCCTACACCAGGATGCTACAGTGCTGTAGGAGGGTTCTGCCCTCTGTGACCATGCCTGCCAGCACAATGGCTGCAACAACAGGAAAGAGCCCCATTGTACTGATTTATTTCATTCAGAACCTGAGTTGTAGGAAGGTCTGGAAAATACAAATTTTAGAGTTGAGTCCCTGAGGCCCAGAGTACATAACATCAGTTGCATGTGAAAGAAAGCTGAATTCCTTGCAACACAGGCAATGAATAATGACAGCTATTAGATCATCACAATCATAATATTTGAACTCTTCAGGAGTGGTGCCTTCAGTTTGGTATCTGCCCAAGACTTTTTAACCCACATGTCTTCTGCCCTCAAAATAAAGACAGAGTTGCAGACTTGAATCTGAGAGAAGAGCACAAAGGCCATCTTCGTGTGAGATGTTGCATCCCTCAGCAGCAGCTCGCTCCCTCCCTGGGTGACTGCCGAATTTTACAGATCTCGTCTCCACAAGGCTTGTTTGCTCTTGGAAAGTTATATTTTTTAACTCAATTACACTTATTTACTGTAATTATTAAAGACTTTGTCCTCAAAACTGATTATGTTTTAGGAATGATGAAGTTTAACAGTGAATATAGTTCATTAATTCATACTTATATAAATCAAATACTTTGATTTGGTAGAAAAAAATTGTAAAAAAAAATATCTGGTAGACTGTCAAATCATTTCTAGACAGATGAATCATTTCTTGGGAAATTAAATAGAAAATACTTGCAGAATTTGTGGTTTATGAAAAGGCGCTCTCGTCTAATGAATAGTGACAGCAACACAGACTTAGTGAGTAGAATCCTTAGGGCACCTCTGGAGCCTCCTGGCATTTGCTCAACAGTTAATGCATGTTGGGTCGATGCGCACGGCATGTGTTCTGGGGGACGATGATGAGATCCCCTTGCAGGAGGTAGAGTTCTCTGGACATGAGGTAAAGGTGTACGGCGAGCACGAAAGAGCAGCATGAAGCTCTCACCTAGCTGTGCCTAAGAAGTTCTAGCAATCTGTGTTGAAAACAGTGAGCGGCCATTTGCCGTTGAAATGATATACGTCTGTGCCTGATACTGTCTGCAGCACTGTGTGGATACATGGAAGATGGCCACAGCCAACCTGCAGCTAAACAGGGTGGGGGAGCAGCCTGAGGATGAGGCCAGTGTGACCCTGCCCTTGCATGGAGGGAGTTTCTCTGAGGTTGTAGGCGTCTCAGCGTGTGTGAGCATGGCTTCAGAGTTCTCAGTAGCTGAGTTGAAAGCACTTCACAGTATCTTGCGGTTACAGCCCTGGGGATGAGAGGATGGGAAGAAGTATGGTAAAAAGCAGGGAGGTTCGGGGGCCTCCTGACTGAGGAAATGCCATGGTCTTCCAATAAATAAAACCAGTCAAGTGAATAAACAAAACACCTTTAAAATAAAGGCAATTAAATAAACTGGCTGAGATCTATTGTGTGTAAGGCCATCTGTTTGAAAGGAGATAGAAATATAATCCAGCGTCCCCATTCAGTTATCCCTCCTCTCTTCAAAGCCAAGTTTCAGAATAGGGTGGACCTCTATTAACTTGTTTGGGCTATATGAGAAACAGCTTCCACATTGCTGGTCTTATCCAGTTCAAATACCTCTTTGCTTCCTGTCTTGAGCCTCAGGAGGTGCATCATCCTGCCTTATACCCTGACCTGATACTGTCCTACAAATCTCATTGTCTTTGAACTTTACACACAAGAGATGTGATTTTGGTCTTTTTTCCACTAAGGGACACTGTATAATCCCATTGATGTAGTGGATGTATGGAATTAGTATTGCTTGGCTGTCTTAGATGTACCCCCTGCCTAAGTACCTAAATGTCTGTCTACAATTTCTTTAGGAAGGCCTAGGGTAATCAAGAAACACACATATGTCACTGTCACCCATGAAGGAGTCACATCAAGTGGGGGCATCCGTAAGCAGATGGAAGGGATCTGTGGAGATTGAGGTGCTACAAGAAGAGCAGAACCCGAAGAAAAGGGAAGGAGAATACAGACCCATGGGCAGAGGCTGGGTGCTAGTCAGAGAAAAGGAAGGAGGAGACCTCAGAGGCATCTGAACAGCTCATCTTATGTAAAGAGGAAACTGAGATACTGGGAGGAAAATGGACTTTTCCTAGTGTGATACAGACACTCAAAGATCTCCTTCCAAGTGTTCTTCTAGCCATGGCTTCCTACAGTACCCATAGGTGAGGGACAAGACTGAGAATGGAACTGGAGATGTTAAAGGAAGGAGAACAAAGCCAATTGGTGATGGTGCACACCTTTAATTGCAGCACGTGGGAGGCAGAGGCAGGCAAATCTCTGAGTTTAAGGCCAGCTTGATCTACAGAGTGAGTTCTGGAATAGCCCTGGCTATACAGAGAAACCTTGTATCAAAAACCCCCCTCCCCCAAAAGAGGAGAATTAAGATCTCCCCTGTGTCCTGCTAGAGATGCTGTCAATCTTCTGGTCAGGTGATGAGGTCTACTGAGCATAGGGGAATGGAGTGAGGAGGCCCCATGCAGGTTAGCCAGTTGTCTTTGGGGATAAGTGGGGAGTCCAAAGCTGTTGGAGTCATTGAATTTAAGGATTCTGAAGTGTCCAAGCCTGTCTTCCCAGAAGAAATTTTTATTTCTACATGTGAGACATTGGTTTGTCACATAGTATGTACTTCCAGCAGCCATTAATCCAGGGTCTGCCTTGTGGCCAGGGGACCAGGAGTTAGTGCAATGGTAACTAATGTGCATGTACTCAGCCCCTCCTGTCTGTGCCCGGTTCTGGAAATGGGCCAGCTGGAACCAATGTCAGCTCCTTATGACAGGCACCTAGGAGGGATGTGTCAGCGGGAAGAACTGATATCATGATCTCCTCATTCTACTGACTGTCGCCTTAGGTGGCTAAAGGACTTTTCCATTAGCCTTGATTTCCTTATCTATAAAGAATGAGGAATACATTTGTGGACTCATTAAAAGTAAAAGATGTAATACTAAAAGATTTTTAATTAATTTTAAAAGATTTTTTTAATCCACTTTAAACTCAATGTATAGTCACTCCTTTGGGAATCTTAAAGCATTTATTTAAAAAAAAAATCTATAAAAGCAATTCAGTTGACAGCTTTTGTTACTGATTTTCTTGAGAGATGAAAGCAATGATATATTGATTCCCAGATACTCCATGTATGTTTTTTTTAATCACAGATAATGTCAGACCTGCTGAGGTTCTTTTCCTCAGTTTGTTCTTGCTGTCTACCATTCCGGAGATGGTGGGACCTGAGGGAGTGGAGCTGATACATGAGGCAGACTGAAGTCTCATGCAGCAGCCAACTTTATTCAGAGCATCAGAAGGTTTATCCTCTGGGTGTTAAGAAAGGTCACATGATTAGTGTCCATGCACAAGGCAAGTGGCCTGTGGGAGGCAAGCTGCACATGGTGAAAACGTGTTTTTCCACGGAGGCATATCAACAAATACCAATAGCCAGTTGTGATGAATGATCTGAAGTAAAACTCACTTCTATCCAATACACCTGGAAGGGGCACAAAAACACCTTCTAAGACCAATTTTGTGTTTTGAAGAAACAGAGGTCACAAGATTCTAGTTTTCTTGAGTTTTCTCACAAGCATAGACTCTCACACTTCTTGGACCCTGTTCCAACATTGCTACAGTTAACAGCACATGGGGGAGAGGGACCTCAGATTAACCCAAGTAAGGATTTAGAAACTGAAGTGTAAAAGCACACTTAAACAAGGATTTTAAAAAAAAAGACAGACAAACTTCAATCTGCTGTATGTTTACCATTCCATTCGTATGTTCTTAGCAGACATCTAGAAGCTGCCCCTTTGTATTATAGTTATGCTTTGATTGACACCTTACCTTCTGCAGGCCTGAATTAGAAGGATCTCATAGAAGATGGACAATGGGTTTGTCAGCAAAATGTAAGGACATATCTGTGCTGTATGGGAGCTAGAGCTATGGTTCACAGGTAGACTGTGGTGTGCTGTGTGTTATAAAAAGGAAACAGATATGTTTGATAGAGCCAGGTGGTGAGTGTGGAAGGGTGCCTTGGTGGGCCCATGCTGAGGCATCACCTCCCACTGAGGGACCAGCCATATGATGGATATAGTATGAAATAGAGTTTATTTGGAGCATAGGAAGGGGAGTTGAGAAGGGAGTAGAGACAGACAGACAGACAGACAGACAAGGACGAAGACAGACAAAAAGGGAAAGAGGAGAGAAGAGGAGGAGGAGAAGGAGGAGGAGGCCAAGAACACATGGAGAGTGAGGAGGGGTGAGAGGGAGAAAGGGATCAGGGATAGAAGAGAGTCAGAGAGAAAAGAGAGCAAGGAAAGAACAAACAGCCCCTTTTATTCCTAGTTGTTTTGGAGGAATACTTTGGGGGAAATTTGGAGAGAGTGGGCATGCATAAGAAACCCACAAGAGAAGGCTGTGATGTTGATGTCGACAGAACAAAGATGGCAGGAGAAGATGCCCTACTGTCTCGGGTATGGCATGGACCCAACCTTCCATGGCTTCTGAAAGTTAATGCAGATATTTAAACATAAACCTACTGATCAGTCAGTCCTATCACCTGCTTTCACATCTCATTTCACCCACTCTAGGAGTTATATGTTATGACTCATGATACAGACATGCATGCATGTACACACATATGTGCACATATATGCACACACATGCATACCTAACACACATGCTCACACCCACATCATACATACATACACATATCATACACACAAGAACACATAAATTCATATACACATGTGCCCACATATGTTCACATATAGACACACACACATATGTATGTATGTATACACATATGCAGATGCACATGCAGGCTCACACACTTGCTCTCACACATACAATGCACATACCTACACACATGCACAATGCACTCCTACACATACATAAATATATACATATACACTCATTCAGAATACACATATGCACACATATATACTTATACACACATGCACACACGCACGCACGCACACACACACACACATGCACACAAGTTCTCTAAAGAGTACTCATCGCCACTATGGACAACACATGCAGATGGCCCTCATCTTCTTTCTATTATCTAGTCACAATGCACTAAACTGGTCTCAGTCCCTATTAACAGGTCATATGAAGTTTTAAAAATATTAAAGAAATAAACCAAAGACCAACAAAACATTGGTTCATATAATTGCCATGTAGAGATAAAATGACTTGGAAAAAAGAGCATATTGTATTTGGGATTTGCTTTTGTCTTTCTCTTGTGTACTGTTCATGGTACTGAATTACAGGACTTTTTCATATAAGTTTATACAGTATGTTGAACATATTCCTTCTCATAGCTCCCTGCTGAGCCCTCCATCCTCCATCCAGTCCTTCCAGGGTACTACAGTATGATGCTGACTTTTCAGAGGACTTTATGACCAAGAAGCTGGTTTTCTGCTGAAAAGTTATTTTCCTAACCAAATGACTCCCACTCACTGTAATCAACAGTCTCTGCCCTCAAAACTGGGTCAAGTGTGATCTTGAAAACTTAGTCATCAGTGTTCTAGGAATGATGAAGGAGGAGGAAGAGCCAGTCTTCTTTATGGTGAGGTTCTAGTAGGTCACCCACACTTCAGGGGATGGCCCCATACCCAGGAGTATGAGAGGGAGACAGACAGGAAGAGGAACAGAGAGAGCGGGGCTGGGGCGGGGGGGGGGAGACAGAGAGGGAGAACGGAGAACACATTGAAGGCAGATGGATCTGGAAATTTAGGGGGAGGAATGGAGAATGACCAAAATACAGTGACTGGAATTTTCAAATAACTAATACGAATAGATTATTAAATAAGTTGGTTTGCAGATTTGTGAAGGAAACATAAGACTAAAACTCTGGCTCTGGGCAATGAGAAATGTTTAAGAGTGCTCTGGATAGATCTAAGCTCAAAGACACTGTGAGTTCCAGGACCTTTGCCAGCTTGCAATGCCTCTGTCCTTCTATTGCTTGTCTGTAAGCAGAGATGACATCTCTCCTATGCAGTGGCTCTTCTTGTAAAAGAAGCCACATTACTTAAGAGTCTACACTTGGACCCTGGTCGTGTGATCAACAACATCTTTACTGTCCTTGGGTGTCGGGGTTAACTTGCAGGCCATTCATGATCCCCCTGGGACAGTGCCTCACTCAGAGCAGCAACAAATATGAATATCTGGTCATGGCAGCCACCCAGAGACGCGTGTGTAAAATATACTCAGATCAGAGTACGAGCCTTTACAGATTTTTGTCAAACACACACATTTAAGAGGATTCTGAATAACAACAACAATAAAAACAATCACACTGGTACCATTGATGCTGTAGGAAAGATTATGTCCATTTGTGTGACGTGAAAATGACACCTCACTGAGTTGATATTTTCTTAGTTCATTTTCTGAGTCATTTCCTAGGTTGGGATCATGAAGCTATGCACCAAGCACAAGTTCACCAGACAATAGTGTTCTCTCTCTCTCTGTCTCTCTGTTCTCTCTATCCCTGTCTCTGTCTCTCTGTCTCTCTCTCTTGCTCCCTCTCTGTATGTGTGTGTTAGTGTGTATGTGTGTGTGTGTGTTTCCTCTCTCTATCTTTGTCCTTCTTGACAAGGTTTTTCTGTGTGGCCCTGACTGTTCTAGAACTTGCTCTATAGACCATGCTAGCTTCAAACTCAGGGATCCACCTGGCTCTGCCTCCTGAGTGCTGGGATTAAAGACTTTCTGGTATATCTAGACTGCCAGGAGATAACTCACCATTACCTTCCCTGACAGAAGTTTAGATAGCTGCTGTAGTTGGACAATTCCTGTCCACATTGAAAGAGGAGAAAAAGAAGGGACTTCAGCTCCTCACAAGTTTATAGACTCTCCCCCCTCAATTAACTCTTTAGTTTTGAAGACCATTCTTCCAGTCATTTGGTCAATTGTTCTTCCATCATATCAGATTCAGTGAATATTTAGTATGATTTTAGTATTTGGAATTTCATTTATTCATTGAATACACATTTAGCCTGAGTTCCGATCTCCAGATCTCACATAGCAGCCAGGTATGATGGCACACATCTGCAACCTCGTCACTGGGTCTGGGGCCCCTAGTCAATGCTTTAGACAAGTCTTGAGGTCAAGGTTCTCTGTGAGACCCTGATTAAAAACTAAGGCAGGACGTAATAGAGGAGGGCATCCGTGCCTACCGAGCCATAGACACAGATACGTAAGTTCACACACACACAGTGCATGCATGCACAAACATGCACATAGTAGACACATACACTGCATATACCACACATACGGCATGCATGCACACACAAGCATATACCACACATGCACACACATATTGCATATAGCACACACACACACATGCATACACTCCAATAATAAAAAAATAAGAATAAATAATACATATACTGTACTGTATATGCCACACACTGCAGAAATCTTTGTGCTCAGCAAAAATATATACCAAATCCTCATCTTTGTGAAAATAAAAATATTTTTCAGAAAATCACACAGAGAACTCTACTGTTGTGAGCTAGGTGTTATAGAGTGACTGCTTGTGTTATGCTGAGATGTAATAGGAATTTTCTCCTGCTTTGGCCAGAAGACCTACTCTGGAAGGAGTGCTGGGTTGCACTGATTGAAGGGGACACGTTACTTGCTTCAGTATTGAGCAGTATGCGCAAAGGCCTAGGGATCATGAAGAACTAAAGCATAGAGAGATGGAAAACAAGTTAGAAATGTGTGGTTCCAGAAAAGGCTAAGCACATAAACCATGAGAGCCCTGTAGCCTGCGTTGAGGACTTCTGAGTCTGTTGCAAGAATTATTGAAAGGCTTTAAACACTGGTTTGACACATCCAATTTGTCCCTTGAAAAGGTCTTTTTGGCTCCTGGGATTCCAGACTGGAAGAGGCAAGAACAGAATAGACCAGTCAGGGCTGCTTGTATTATGTAGGGAGAGACAGACAAGTTCTAGGCTTACCAGCATGATGAATGGTGGTGTTTCTTTACTGGGATAATGAGACCACACAGGGCAGAGTTTGGAGAAAGGCCTTAGACTTTCTTTTTGAACATTTTGTACTTGTAGTATGTTTGAAATATCTAACAGGGAAAGTGTGAAGAGGGTTTGCACATCTAGGCTGGAACTCGGAGATGAGCTCTAAGGATGTAGATACATGAATAATGTGTTATAGGTTAAAAGATACATTTCTGAGGGAGTGATTGGAGACTGGTTCCTGGATGTACAGATGTGGAACCTATTGATGATCTTAGCAGAACCTGTCTTGGTGATGGGTGAAGGGGTGAGAGACTTGGAGCGATGAGTGGAGATGGTAAGAGACAAGGAAATAGATTCAGTGAGTGTAGACAGCCCTTCAAAGAAGAGTTATGGCCATTGCAATTCTGGAGCTTCATCCCTGGGTATTAAACATATTAAGCAAGTGGCTCACCATGAAGCTACATCCAGCCCAAGATGTATTCATTTTTAAAGGAAATAGATTGCTTAATTATTATTGGGTCACAGAATATTTTGAAAAGTGGAGCCAGTGTGAAGTACTAAATGTTTTATGGATAATGGAAAAGTGACTTCAGACTGTGACATGGCAGCAAGAGGGACTCGAAGACACTGGACCAGAGCTGGGAATAGAGATAGAAACTTTAGAGGTATAAACTTTGCCCAGTATGTATAAAGCCAAAGAGCACTGTACTTGCCCACTCCACAAAAAGACACCAGAGAATACTGAATTATAGTAATGGCTGACATCTGAGCTCTTGAAGTTGTGAAGGAATTGTGATAAACCTTAACATTTGTTAGTTAGCAAGGTAATGTCACAGCAATTCTATTAGATAGAAACATGGGGGACATTGGAGACCCTCGCCAAAGACATGATATAATCTACAGACCTTGAGGACAGCTGCTTCAAACCAGGCAGTCTTTTTGTTTCAAATTATTTTATTTTCAACTGACAAACAACAATGACATAAATATCTATTTATGGAATATAAAAGAGATGCTTTTACATATGTATACTGTGGGGTGATGCCTATCGTCAGAGCTATCATTTCATGTACTTACACGTTTTCTGAGGTGAGAACATTTGGAATCCATACTTTCAGTGACTTTTAAAGACATCTTTTTCAAGCATCGGCTGTACTGTCTGTGTGCAGATGAACACTAGGTATCCATCTCACCTGCAAGCCCACCTCCATCTTCCAATAGGAATGGCTCCATGATCACTCTGTGGCAAAGCTATAATCCACACTGGCTACAGTCCTTTAGTTAATGTTCCCTCTTGGCTTTGTATGTGGGTCGTGAGAGGTATTAATGGAAGTGTCATTAGCGAGATGCTAGCTTTCCTCGGTGGCCTTTAATAAATCTGTGTGCATTATTCATGTAATTGCACCTGTGCCTGCAGTGGGCTGGCTGGAGAGGATAATAAGTAAGCAAAATTCACAGGTCTGAAGCCTCTTTCCCTCCCTGCCACAATGTAGCATTTTGTGTGTTTCATTAACAAGAATCCCAAAATAAATGACCTTTCCCAATCCCCAGGGACTGGCCCTAACTGCAGTGTGCGTTTCTTTTCCTCTGAAGGATTTAACAACGAGAGAACATGTGACAAGGAGTTCATCATACGGAGAACAGCCACCAATCGAGTCCTAAATGTCCTCCGCCACTGGGTCTCAAAGCATGCACAGGTAATTCCGACTTTACAGCAATTACCTTCAACGATTTTGTGTTTCCGTTACCCTTGCAAGTCATGACACAGGTAAACTATCTCCTGACACACTATGACTAGAAGCCTCGGGATTTAGAAGCTAAGGAGGAAAGATGTACGGACAACATACAAAGAAAAAACAGCCACGTGCATGTGACATTGCTGTCACATCTGCAGATAATCTGACTAGAGCTCCCCCTTCCCTCAGATTCAAGGCAGCATAACAAAAAACTGCCCGGAGCACCTGGGGCAACTTTCTCAGCGTCCCCTCTGACTATGGATCTCTGCTAGAAAGGCTGTATCTTCAGTGGTACCCACAGCTCCTACAGGCAAACATTACAGTGACTCCTGGAGCCCAAAATACATTTTATCTGATGAGGAGGGTTCTCACCAATTCACAGAAGTCTTACTTAGTGTTCTTTTATGTTTCAGCTCCTAGTACTCTGTTTTTAAGTTGAATGAATTTCAGTTTTCTATTCAAAACTTTATAGAGTTTCTTTTTTTCTGCGTTTGTAAAACAAAACCAGGCCCCTCCTTACCTTGTTGGTTCTGAAGATGCACAATTCTTTACTGACTTCATGTCAGGCCTTCGTGGACCTGATGTTGGCTAGTGGGCTATAAGAAAGTTAGCGAAAGAGACTAGGGCCCTGATTGGCCCATATCAAAGATGTGGCAAAGTGTAAAGGCCATTTTGAGTTAAGCATGAAGCACAGCATGGACATTTGTGATTCAGACTCCTCCTGCCAAGAACAAGAGAGGCCTCTTTTGCCTCCCTGCTCTTGACCCTAAAGTACACTTTGCAGATGTGCCTGCCTGTGCAGTGTGTGCCTGTCCTCCATCTACTAGTCCTGCAGTCCTGGGCACATGGCAGACGTTTGCTTGGTTTTTCAGTTGAACTGAGTTTACATTTTAAGGCTGCCGCTGTGTACTCTCTCCACGAGGTCATTTTCTGCCCTTTAGTTTCCAAAGGCAGCCAAAACACAGGCTGAGTCTGCGAATGGACCCTTGAGCTGGGCTCTACATTACAGTATGTATGGCCTGCTGTGGAAAGCAAACGTTTTCATGAACACACATGTGCATAATGCACAAACACACATCCTGTGTATCGTTTACAAATTCCAGGTCTCTGCGGTAGCAGGGCTGTGCTGCTCTTAGCTCCTGTGGCCACTGTTATCTCTGAGGACTTCTAGAGTTGGAGAGTTCAGTTCAGATTGTCACTCACTCACAGCTCTCACATGATGATGAATTTCAGGACATTCTGGTGTTTGTTTTTTTTGTTTGTTGTTTGTTTTCTGGGTCTTCTATTGGTTGGCCATTCTGAAGCCACTCAGTCCACTTACTTGAGATTTCACAGACACTGGTGGTGATGTTGGAAAGGGAGACGAGTCGCAGCTCGACTTTGGATTGCATTTCTTCCTCCAACTCGGAGATGTCTGAATGGCCAGAGCTAGGGAAGGGCCCATTAGATTCTCCTTTTCCTGGGCTCAGGGGACTCCTTAGAAGCATGGATCAGACAGAAGGACCAGTTAATAAACAAGCTCCTCCCACAGAATCAGCATAAGCACTACACTGTTCTGTCTGTTTTCTGTCTTTGTCCCCTACGAGGTTGTGCACTGGGGTGAGTGGGTGCGTCGAATCGTCCACGCAGTGCGTCTCTGACCTCAAGGAGTTGCCACGACCGTGGGGAAGGTGGCCATCAGCCATTGTGTTTAGTGTAATTCCTGTGTGACTTCTTCCCTCTGGCTCTGGGGTTGCCTCGACTTTCAGTACAGGACCGAGGCTTGGGTGGGGGTGGGGTACAGGGTGGTGGGGGCAGGCAACCTTAGGGGGGTTACCAGGCCACCTAAGAAGAACAAGAAAGAGCTCCTGAAAGCAACCCAACCAAGGCCTTCTCACCACCAGTGGGAAGTCAAGATAGGAGGGGTCAGAGAGAGTGGCAGGTCAGGTCCCTGCTTCACCGGGGGAGGGGGGGACAGAGTTGCTTCTCCCTCAGTCAGCTGCAGAAGATACCACTTGAGGAAGCCACCAGCCATATGCCCTGAGGGCTGAGGTGATGTAAGGTGTTTGCTGGGGCACAGTGAGGAACTCTGTATGCACACATGGAGCCCTCTCTAGATTAGGGAGCAAGTAGACCTGCCAGGGAATCTGGGATAGCCCTGCCCTCTCCCCAAGCAGACTGCCTGTAGGGATTCTATAATCCCACTGGGAGAGGCTGAGTGAGGAGCCATACTGGAAACCCAGGAGCTATGGGAGTTGAAACTAACTCAAAGTGCCCAGCAGAGTCCTCTTCAAAATCCCACCAACAGGCCCACAAGAGGCAAGCTAATCACTGTGCCTCTGTCATAGCCAGAGGAGCCAACACCCAGGTCCACCTGCATACCACATCAGACTCAAGCTCTTTTCCCCCATCTCCCGAGTATCTGCAGCCACAGCAAATGTGTAGGGTCAAGGTAGAGGGAGACAAAGGAACCTTTTGTGCCACTTTCCAGGGTTAGAACAGGCCAGATGTGGACAGGGTCACACATGTTACATGTGTGAACTGCACATGACTGTGGTTGCAGCTGTAAGGCCCCGGGAGGATGGCACCTGCCTGGGCAGTGGAGGCCGGCTTACAGCAGCTGAACAGGCCTGGCTAGAGGCCATGACGGTGACTGATGGCTCCATTCATAGCGTGGCTTCTTTTCGGAGCCCATTTTGCTGGCTGTGTTCAAATAACGCAGCCGTTAAGTTTCTCAGTTCAGTCTTCTTACGTGAATTTTGTGACAAACTCAGAAAGACATATTTATCTGAAAAAACGAAGGACTTTTGAGTTCATATGGAATTATATGGTTTCTTCCTATTCATTGAGCTGCGAGAGACATCACATAAGTGGTCCTGAGCTTAAGTTGTAGTTCAGTGATCTCTGTAGTGATCAAATCCTGAAATCCCACCCTGGTCAAGACAGAGAGCCCATTCCCTAACAGCTGAGGCAATGCTTCAGTGGGAGGCGTGAGTCTGTGTTAACAAGGCTATCATCACTGAGGGTGTGGGTGGGTACCTGAGAGACAGGGTGGGATGGAGAGTAAAGACTAATTTACATTGAGACCCCTGCTCTGGCATTTGCTGCCTCTGTGGCTCAGGAAGCCTTTCGTCCCAGGTTCTAGACTTCTTCCCTTAGAAAAATCCAGATAATGGCAGTTCTTCCTGTGAGTCACAAGGATGATATCATGAGGTGTGACTCATGTAGTGAGGCTGGTACAGATGGCTGCTCTTGGGGGAGAGGGGCTTGTGTCTGCACTCTGACCTCAGATAAACAGACCGTCAGCCCTGCAGCTGACTGGCAGAGCTGCTGAATCCTGAGAGGGCCTCTGCTGCCCTCCTGGTCTTCAGGCGATCTGTAGAAACGTTCCACTTCCTCTGCAGCCCCACCACAGTGGCTTCTGAACACACGTGGCTGATTGGTCTCCTGTGGGTAGCTAGCATGGTAGAAGCATTGAGGTTTTATCACTTAATTAAAATGAGATCACTATAAATATGAACCAGAGATCCGTCAGGAAAGGACCCAAGACTGAGACACGAGTTCTTGCAGCCTTCCCCATGATCTCCGTCACAGCCATGGTAGGAAGCTGAGGAGAAGGGCCCCACCTTGTGGGGAGAAAAACAAACCTTTCTATAATTCTAGTGTTGAAGTGAAATCACAGGAGAAGATGGAAGCCCCTCCCTCCCCTGGAAGGAAAGGACCAGAGTGCCTCCCTGTGTCCTGTTCATAGAAATAGGAATGCGCCTGAGTTAGTCAGGGAAGTGGGTACTGGGAAGCTTGCTCAAGGATGTCTGCATCAGGACACCACCCCCCAGACACAACTGCAGTCTCTCCCTTCCCTCCCTCCCAATTGTTGCTTATTTTGTCAGTGGTAGGAGCCTTGTTGTATTTTTTATTTTTTTATTTCTTGGCATCACTCTGCAGAACACAGAACTCAGTGTCCTGTCAGAGCTCAGAGAATTCAGATGTAGCCTTTGTTCTAGATCTGAAGTGAGGGTTGAGCCAGGACAGGCCCACCAATTTTTGGTGTGGATGGGAGAATGCAATTTGTAAGAAACAACTGAACAGGGCTGCTGTCACCTCTACTGACAGCTCTTGGCCAATGGCCAGCTCTGTCCTATCCCAGAGCTCAGTCCCTCTGTCTATGCCCTTTCCTGTTTTTGTCTGTCTGGCTCCAGTACTTTTCCGTCCACGTGCCCAGCCTACCATCAGCTCCCAAACAGTGGCTCTGACCTTCTCCTTGTGAGGCAGCCTTGGTGTAGGGATGCCTAACCACTGAGCTCTCTACAGGGTGAGGATGCCTCTCTGTGTTTCAGGCATCTCTGCCCTGCAAGAGTGTTTCTTGTCTTGTGTCTCCTGAAGATGCCCAGGAATTGACACCCCCACCCCCACCCCCAATTTTCACCACAGGCAGGTGCTATGGTTTCCAAGGGAACTGCATGCTGGTGCCGGAACAAAAGAGGAAGCATTGGCTGCTTTACCACAATCTAGTGGCCGGCTTGAGGTTTGATGTTGCTTTAGTTATGACACGGGGAGCCAGGTCTTCTACGAAGTTCTCTTTAAATTCTTTTTTAGGAGGTAGCTTCTTTATGGGGATGCACTTTTTGGTAACAGCCTTGTAATTTTACAAATGTCTCCGAATCTTCTGTTATTCTCTACATGTCAGTCACTGTTCTAAGCTCTCAGGGATAAATCACTGCTCCTGCTTTTCCCATCTGAAGGGAGAAGGCAGACCAGTCATTAGCCCAGCTCTACGGAAGGGAACACTGTGGCTCAGTTATGTTGTTCCTGTGATTACATGGAAAGCAACAGGCAGTACCCAGATCTCCACCCCGTGCCTCCTGGCTGCACAGTCTGTGCTCCCAAACCCAGACCTCACAGCCTCTCCATCTATCTAATCAGCTCTTGGGGTACTGCAAGCTCAAGGTATAGAACAGGAAACCCCACTTCTGATACAGAGTACCATGTTGACACTGGCAATACTTTTTGGTTCTATTGCTAAATAGTACACTAGAAGCATTTCTTTCATGCCCAAGTCTGTTTTCTGTTGTTCAACACATAGGATTTATATCTGCTATAGATTAGCATGGGGGGAGGTAGGAAACACTAAGTCCCTCTGACAACTGCTGGAGCACTGCTCAGTTTTAGGTGTCGACAGGCATATAAATGGTGCCAGGTATCGCTGTCCACGGAAAAAGACCAGCCCTCTCTCATCTTGAGACCTTAAGAAATTCCACCTTAATAGACACTTGGAAGATGTCCCACTGCTCAAAGGTATTAACATACCTCAAAGTTCCTGAGTCACCTTTCTAGAACCCTAATAGAAAGCACTGCCTCTGGAAAAATTCTGTCTGAACCTCTCTCCCTGATGCTTGTTTTTATCCAGAATGATTTTTTTAGGCTTAAAGAGGAAAGCTTGGGAACTATCTAATTTTCAGGGTTAAGGAGCAAGCAGTATTTCCAAATTCTAATAAGTTCAGCTGTTGAGGACTAGAGGCTAACTTTTCATAAGTCTCAAACTCAGAGTCCTTTGTCAGAAAGCAGCTGAAGGGATGCTTTTCTGGGTGGCACTTTCCTTTGCAATGACTTGGTGTCACTACCACCATGGCCTCTAACCAGCGTTTTCATTTTAATATACATCTGCATTTTGTACTCCTAGTACCTCTCTCATTCACATCTGCTCAACTGGTTTTCCGATCATCAGTTTAAGTCCTCCTGTCCTCAAGTGGACTTGAGCTCATTCAGTCAGAAATAGGGGTGGACCAGCTAGGCACAAGGCAGTGTGCTTAGAGTCTGAGGGTTAATTGTGTCTAGAGATTAGTACCTGGCCTTAGGCTCCTAGGGGAGTGTTGAGCATAGGTTTCCTACGTGCTGATCCTCTTTGTAGTTTCAAGAACCCTCTCGTAGTTAAGAGCAACTACTAAGCATTGAACAGGTTTGGGAAGTGTAGAGATACTGTGTTATCGCTTTGCATGGTCTACTTTCAAACTTCTTGTCTTTCGTTTTCCCATGAGTACTTTGTACCCACTATGCAAAGGAAGAGGCTGTTAAATTCCTTTGTAGTTGGGTAATGGGGAACTTGAAATTCCTTGTGCTTTACAGTTAGTGTCTCCAGAGGGAGGAGCTGATGCAGAGTCAGTGCAGCCTAGGGATGTGAACATGGGCAACAGAGGGTAACAGGAGCAGGACAAGGTGAGCAGGTGCCCTCCAGGGCTCCCATCCCAGCTTTTAGCCAGGACAGCCCCTCCTAGGCTTGGCTTTCCATTTTAAACTTCTACCAAGTGTGTCTACCTTCGGACACTTGATGCTTGATGTCATTGTGACACAATGACACATTGCAACACAATGCTGACACATGCAAGCTCATGCTTACGATCTATAATCAAGTCTCAAACAACAACTCATGTATTTTAAATGAGTTTGTGATGCTGTGTTGGACCCCGTTCACAGCATGGAGCCCACTGGCCATGAGGTGAACACAGAGTGAAAAGCATGGTGGCATAAAGGACTGCGACTTTACTTCATCGCCATGAGGATATCAGAGGATCATCCCAAGCCTGTATCCGAGGAGATCATGCAGCATCTTTTCCTGCAGCACAATTTAAATTCTTTCCTTGTGTAGTTCAGGAAGGTGGAAAGCCAACGAATACTTTTCATTTACTTGGATGTCCACCTGAGCCCCAGTCTCTAGGTTTAGGGCCCAGCATATCCTAAGCTCCTGCTTTATGGACCTTTGTTTGTGTTTTACACTTGTTTCTGCTAAGCTGCTCTGCTCTCTATGGTCCCCACTTTTAAAATCTCTGGCCCTGCTGGAATACACTGATTACAGGCTAAATCAGTCACATTTCTGTCTCCCTGGATTTTCCTTACTGATTCAGATTTCTCCAGGGCCCCGGAGTCACCTTGACCACATGTAGCTTTACTTAACTCTTACCCTGCTCTCTGGAAAGAATGAATGTGATTTTCAGAATGCTCAAGCCCCCACATAGGTTAGTTACAGTGATGGGGGACATGGCGTATCTATTCACAGACTTTACTGTATCCTCCTCTTTTCTCTAGAACTTGGGCTTGACTCAGGGCCTTGGAACATTCTGGACCAATGCTCTTCCACTGAGCTCTACATATTCCAGCCCTGTTTTTATTTTCTACTTTGAAGTAGAGTCTAAGTTACCTAAGTTGGCCTTGAATTCACTCAGTAGCTAAGGCTAACCTTGAATTTCCAATTCCCCTGCCTCAGTTCCACAGTAGCTGGGATTCAGCCTTGTATGATGAGGCCTAATTTATGAATTGCTTTTCTATGGTGTGGTTAAATCTTATTAATGCAAAGTACTTTGTTCAGACTAGAACCAGTATCTGAAGATTCCTAGGTATGAGTGAAAAAGAGTTCAGACTCAACAACATTCTCATTATAGGCTGCTGTCCCCAGGTCAGTCTCACTTAGTAGTGAGTCCACAGCCGTTTCCTTCCGACAGGCTGTGTGCTAGGAAAATTTGGCCTTTGGCCAGCACTATAGGCGTCCAGATCAGGGTCTGCTTCTCGCCTCCTGTTGAAGTTTGAATGGGAGGTTTAGACTCTGTGTGTCTGGACTTTCCTCACTTGAAATGGTACTAGTACCTAGCTGGGGTGAGCTGGCACCCAGCCCGAGACACAGTCATTGTCAGCCTCATCTCCTTGGTTCTGAGGGTCACATCGCTGTGAGTAAGCATCCATTGGGCACAGTCCCACTTAGACACTTGTGACCTGCTCTCCCCCCTACTCCAGCCTCCTCTGTGCTGTGCTTCAGATGATCACACAGCCCCACTGTCCCTCTCTACAACTAGGCTAGGTGTCTTTACAGTGTCCTCATCTCCTGCCTATCACCTGCCTATCACCTGTGCATCCAGTGCTTACACCTGTCCTACATCCCACCACCTGCCATCACCTGCCCATCACCTGCCCATCCACCTGCCCATCCACCTGCCCATCACCTGCCCATACACCTGCCCATCACCTGCCCATACACCTGCCCATCCACCTGCCCATCCACCTGCCTATCCACCTGCCATCCACCTGCCACATCCATCCCTGCACATCCACCTGCCTATCCACCTGCCTATCCACCTGCACATCCACCTGCCATCCACCTGCACATCCACCTGCCCATACACCTGCCCATCCACCTGCCCATCCACCTGCCCATCCACCTGCCATCCACCTGCCCATCCACCTGCCCATCCACTGCCCATCCACCTGCACATCCACCTGCACATCCACCTGCACATCCACCTGCCTATCCACCTGCACATCCACCTGCCATCCACCTGCCCATCCACCTGCACATTGTTCCACCTGCCATCCACCTGCCCATCCACCTGCCATCCACCTGCCATCTACCTGCCATACACCTGCCATCCACCTGCCCATCCACCTGCCCATCCACTGCCCATCCACCTGCCCATCACCTGCCCATCCACTGCCATCCACCTGCACATCCACCTGCCATCCACCTGCCATCCACCTGCCCATCCACCTGCACATCCACCTGCACATCCACCTGCCATCCACCTGCCCATCCCCTGCACATCCACCTGCCATCCACCTGCCCATCCACCTGCCCATACAGGTGCTCTGCCTTCCCCAGCACCTGCATATTGACTTGCTCAATAGTTGTTGTCAAAAGAATAAGAGACAGATTGAAATGTAGATATCCCAGATTTCCTGGGGCCTTCACTTTCCTTCTTTTTCTTTTTTTTTTTTTTTTTTTCTTTTCAACCCCTAATGATTCTCTATCCCCGTGCCTGTGATTCATTAATTTGGAGCGGAGGGGCATGGAAATCATGTGGAAATAATTACTGCTGCCTGGATAGCTCAGACACTTCCCTGGTCTCAGGTCCTGCTCCCTGCTGTTCACCAGACACCTGGCAGATCCAGGGCGGCTACCTCCCAAGAGCGTGGTGGCTCACCAGCGCCATCTTGTGGACAATGAGCTCAACTGAGACGAGGCTTGGGAAACGCAACCAAAATTACATCTATGGTGCAATGCAGTCAGCCAGACTTATAAATATTCTCTCTCTGGATTTAAATAGGAGGAAATGCCTTCCCTTCCTGATTTATATAAGTTTTTATGTTGTATCATTCAGAAAGAATCAGTTACTTAAAAAATACTTTTTAAAGGAAACCTTTCAGTGACCAGTTGTGTATTTTTACGTTTGTGGGTTCATCAAAGGTTTCAGCTTTAAAAGTAAAACAAAAGTAGTGTGATGTCTTGATCTCCAAACTTGATTACTGCAGAGTCTGTCACAACAGAATCTTAGAGATGAAGATATAACTCAGTGGTTAAGAACACTTCCTGCTCTTGTACAGGGCCAGGGTTGGGCTCCCAGCATCCACCTTGGGGGGTCACAACCATTAGTGACTCCAGTTCCAGGAGATCTGGTGATTACTGGACACACATGTATGGTGCACATACATATGTGCAGGCAAAACACACATACATATAAAATAAAAAAACCTGAAACAACAATCCAGTCTCCTTGCCTCTACAAATGGCTGGACCAGATCACAGGTGACTCCTGTGAGCCCAAGTTTGAGCAGCACAGGTGACAGGAGTCAAACAGAAATTCTGTGTTCTTGCTCATGTGGATGGCCTTTTCCCAGTCACAGTGACCCATGTATTACAAGGGATGCAGAGGACTTGTCCCTTGTCCCCTGTCCCCTGTCTCCTCCACAGCTTAGCTGGTGAGGAAGAACTGAATTCATAGGATTCTTCATGGCAAAACCCTCAGGCAGGAACAGCAAACTCAAGAGGGAGAACTCACTATTTGTGTGAGGGGTCACAGAATCTGTTTATGTCAACCACGTTGTATGGGAACAAATACTTAGCTATAACCATGCACCATGCTTCAGATAGCTATCTGCAAACTTCTCACCTCATCTTTTAAAGGGGTGCTCCCCAAAGTTCAGAAGAGTACAATTGCATTAAAAATGTTTTCATTGAAGAATGTTAGATTTGCTTTACCTCTTATCAATAGCTCGATAATTATTTATTTGTTTATATGATGGATTTTTGGCTAAATTTTTAAATTAGATTTTCTTGTACGAGACATGTGTAAGGATCCTGTTTGTTAATTCATTTTGTTCTTTGACAGTGTCATACATGAATAGAGTGTATTTAGACTGCTCTCATCCCCTCCCTTCCCTTCCCATGTCCTGTTCCCTACCAAATCTCTTTCCTATGCTCTTGTTCATTTGTTTTGTCTTTGTTCTCTGGGTTCTACTAGGGCCTTCTATGTGGCCTTAGTATTGGAACTATCTATTGGAGTCTAGCGTTTCTGTGTGGCCTTGGTATTGGAACTATCCATTAGATTCTATCAGTCTCACCAGAAGGTGTGTAACTAAAGACAGTAGTCCCTCCTCCCACCCTGGAGCTCAGACCGCCTGTGGTTCAGCAATAAGGGGTTGGGTCCAACCACAGTCCCTGCCCATCCAGGACTCTCTGTTGATACAGTGTGTCTTGTGCAGGCCCAGAGCAATTACAGCTGCTGAGTTTGTGATTACACTGGCTGTGTTGTGTCTAGAGCTGGGGCTTCACTGGCCCTCTCCCTCTTTCCCATCTCCTACACTCTTTCTAGCCCCTTCTCTGGAGTGCTGTATGAGCTGTATCAATGACTTATTTAGGACTGACCCTCACTTGTCACTTATCCTCAGCATCTTACGAAGCCACCAGTCTAGGAGACCTTTCACATTTGCCACCCTGGGGCCTCAGAACAGCTCCCGTTGAGCCCAGGATGTAACCCAGCAGCTGCTCAAGGATGTCAGCTAATCACTAATTAGCTCTCAGCAAGGCCTGAGCAGAAGGCTGGTGTCCTTCATAGGAATCGTGCTGCTTATGGTAATCAGATTATTTGCATCATTAGAGTCTCAACACAGCTACATGAAGACTCACTAATATATATCAAATATTCATTAAGGAAATAGACTCCTGATGGTTGCAAGCTCCCTTGGTTGTGCACAGAGACTGAAGCAGACAAGGTCGTTAATTGTTTAAAAATACAAATACCTCTACCTTGAGATGGGAGTGGGAAGTGGATGAAGACAAAACAGCAGCAAGATATAATTCGGTTATCCATGTACACAGTTTAATGAGGAACTGTTGGATGACAAATAGGTGACATTTTTTGGAAACATGATTTAATATTAATAAGACAGATATTGTCTCAGTTTGGGGTTACCATTGCTGTGGTGAAACACTATGACCAAAAGCAAGGAAAGGGTTACACTTCCGCACCACAGTTCCTCATATTAGAGGAAGTCAGGATAGGAACCCAAACCAGGCAGGAACCGGGAGGCAGGAGCTGATGCAGAGGCCGTGGAGGAGTGCTTCTTACTGGCTTGCTCCTCACAGCTTGCTCAGCCTGCTTTCTTACAGAGCCCAGGACCAGCAGCCCAGGGATGGCCCCACCCCGTTTACTGGGCCTTCTGCATCAATCACTATTGGTTACAATGCCCTACAGGGTTCCCTGCAGCCTGATTTTATGGATGCAGTGTCTCCGTTGAGGTCCTCTCCTCTCAGATGACTCCAGCTTATGTCAGGTTGACATAAAAACTAGGTAGAACAGGTTCTATCTGCACTACCCTCAGGTCTCAGTGACTCGTGTTTTCCCAAAAGATAACACTGCTAACAGTCAAAGTGGCATTCTGGAATAGCTTACTGTTCCTTTAGCCATGGAACGGAGATGCTCAAACACTCAATTCAAAGTAGGTTAGAAACTGTCTAGAAATGATAAAACTATGGACATTTTGGCCCTAATTTTCTACATGTATTAAAATTTTCTCTTTTCTTTTTATCTAACTAATTGCTATTAGCGATGTTGGTCTCCAACGACTTAAAATGATTCAGAAGGTTAATTCCTCAAAATCATTCTGTTTAATGTTAAAATGTAATTATTAGACTGGATAATACAACTAATAATGTAACAATACAAGTTTTATAATGGAATATACTGTCATAACTGTAACAGATTCTTGTAGCTAACCTCTCCTGCCTGTGCACACAGATAAGTAGCCTAGGAGAGCCAGGTCCTCCCGTGTAGCTGGCAGCGCTAGCTCATTCTGAAGACCTGACAGTCCCAGCATGCTGCCAGGAGATAGTGCTTCAAAATTCACATCAAAAAGGGTGCAAACCCCACAGATTCACATCTTTATTCTGTTTGACCCCTGGTATTTTATCTTGAAAATCTTCAAATCAGTGGAAAAATACTCATTAAAACAGTCCAGTGTCACACATCTGGAATCCTCCGTTGGTGGATTCTCACACCCTCCCCACTCCTTACAGTCCAAGAACAACCCAACAACGACAGGATGACATCTAAGGAAAACCTTTAGTGTGTGTGTGGTGTGGTACGTGTGCGTGTGTGCACACTTGTCTGGAAGCCAGATGGCCATTTGCTTCTCTCTTTCCACTGGGTGAGGCCCAGGGAACCAAGCTCCTTGGCTTGGTGGTAGTCACCTCTACCCTGAGCTGCTTTGCTCTCCCAGAACAGTTTATCGCCAGTGTAGTGCTCCATCTAGTGTGGAGTCCTGCAGGTCACAGTGAAACATGCTTGTCCCAGCTCTAATCCAGGTCCTGGGAGGTGGTTCACTTGGTTTTCTTTATACTGGAAACATTCATTCTTTTGTTTTGTTTTGTCTTTCATGACATTTACATTTTTAAAAAAAAATGTTTAATCCATTCTTTTTTTATTCACTTTCCATCCCAATATAAGCCTCCCTCCTCCTCCCAGCACCCCCTCATGAAGACTTTCTCCCATTCTTCCCCCCCCTTCTCCTTTGAAAAGACCCCCTCTAGGTATCACCCCCCACTACCTCCTACTATCAGGTCACTACAGAACTAGGCTCATCCTCTCCCACTAAGGTCAATAATAAGGTCATTTACATATTTAAAGAATATAGGTCATATAGATCATGACTTCTTCACAATGAGATGAAAATTTATGTTTGGTATATACATGGTGCTAATCTGATGTTGCTATGTTTGGAACCATGAGTGACATCCACCGAGTTCGTCCTTTGTGATAAATGTGCAGTAGTTAGGGGGGTTCCTAAGAGACTCAATAATGTCCATAAGTCCCACATTCCACCACTTCAGCATCCATTCATGATCCTTGGCTGAGTCAATTATGACTGATTTGTTGAAAATGGTAATTTTTCTGATTCAATTGTTCCTCCAACTTCCAAGCTACAGTTGTTCTATAAAAGAAAGTTTGGACGTCTACTCACTTGTATATGCATTCATCTATTATTGTGTACCTACCTATCTATACATCCACCACCAATCTACCCACCCACTCACCCATTCCTCCACCCATCCCCCCATCTACACACACATACACACAATGCACACACACACACAACACACACTCACACACATGCACACACACACACACACAGACACACACACACAGCCACCCACCCATCCACCCAACCAGCAAGCCAGCCACCCATCCTCCCACCTATCCATCCACCTTCTTATCCATCTACCTACCCACCCATTCCAAGCCAGCCAGTCACCTGCCCATCTATCCACCCATCCACTCACATCACCCAGACCGTATTCCTCCACCTATCCAGCCATCCACCAGCCATCTACCCACTCACACATCCATTTACTATGTGTCTTAGTTAGGGTTTCCATTGTTGTAAAGAGACACCATGACCAAGGCAATTCTTATAAAGGACATTTAATTGGGGCTAGTTACTGGTTCTGAGGTTCAGTGCATTATCATCATGGCCAGAAGCACAACAGCATCCAGGCAAGCATGGTACTGAGGAGCTAAGAGTTCTACAACTTGTTCTGAAGACAAACAGGAAAAGACTATCTTCCAGGTAGCTAGGAAGAGTGTCTCAAAGCCAACCCTCATAGTGACACACTTCTCCAACAAGGTCACATCTTTCCAACAAGGCCACAACTCCTAATAGTGCCACTCTCTGGGCTAAGCATATTCAAACTGCCACTCCATACAACACACCATCCATCCATCCATCCATCCATCCATCCATCCCATCCATCCGTCTATCCATAGCCCCCTCTTTGTATCAGTAATGTCTTACAAATTCTTCCTAGTGATTCTCGTTCATGACTCCCATTATTCGTCTCTATGCCCCAGTCTACCTAACTCTGTTCATTACCCATCCCATCAGGGTTACACTTGTCTCTGGCATGGCCACATGAGTTTCAGGATATCATTTATTTTTTGATCCTTTAGCATATTCATGCATAAGTACACTGATATTAATAGCCGTAGCATGTCTTCATTCACATGAATAAAATGAACACATTTTATTCATACAACAAATATTTTTCAAGTTACTATGTGGTTATTTCTGATATTACTCATGATACAGTAGAAAACCAGGCAACAGTACTGATCTTTAGAATATGCCACACTAAATTATGATAATAATGAGTTATATGCTTCATGAGCACAACAAAAGCTCTCAGCCCACTGTGGCAATTAAGGGCTCCCAAAAAGAATGTTATCAATGCCAGAGAGATAAATGAGAATCCACCGGGGAGGGACCACAGTGTTCCAAACTAAAGAGATGCATGGCCTCTATGGAACTGAACAAATGTGTTAATTCCAGGTAGCATGATGTAGTGTGTGTTGGAAGTTGGATATGGTGGGACGAGAAGCAGGGTGGGGTTGTAATGGCTGCTGGAAACTAGGCCTAACTAGTGATCCACAAGCCACATGATTTAACCTTGCCTCATCTCCTGGTGAGACTTCCAGAAATACAACAGCACAGCCCCAGCCCAGACTATTCAAGTCAAGACCACTAAAAACATGTTGTGTGGAGCTCTGGGACCATACACTTCAGTTACATACCTGGCTTCTGAGGAAACCATCATGAAAGATGATGTCATAGGACACAGAGTAACCCCTGAAATGAAGGTCTTAAAGGAGTCGTTTTATTTTGTAGGATTTTGAACTCAATAATGAACTCAAGATGAATGTTCTAAACTTGCTAGAAGAAGTTCTACGAGACCCGACCTTCTTCCTCAAGAAAGAAAGGCCACAGCGAACATCCTGAGGTAAGGGCCAGTGCAGCTGCTGGTGGAGTTATGTTACTGGGCTATCCCACTGCAAATTGGTCTGTCAGATCAGAAGGACACATTTTTAGACTTTCCTGGGCATTAGAGGCTGTGTGCTTGGCAGCAAAGTGTTGTCTGTCACCATCTGGTTTTGGCGGGAGTGCTTTGTGGTCTGCTATGCAAGTGAGACTTTGAACTGTAGTCATAATTTGTGTGGTGATGGTTTCTGGAGAACCACATGGTAAAAGAGGGAGCCCTAGGTATTGATTCTTGCTGTGAACCCAGACAGCAGTGTAAGTGTTTTCTTCTGCTCATGAATACTAATTATGGATCACCAGCTCACCTTGCTGTCACGGCACGAGTGTTTCCGTAAGAGTGGCAGCACACCTGTAAAGCTGTGACCATGATCCTTGGTTGGCTGCACTCGTCCTAGCCAGTCACTTCTTATCTTAAGCTTTCCATGCAGGTAGGTCCCACACTCGGATGAGGTTGGGTAAAACATGAACCCGACATGTCTATGTGATGAAGGCTTGGACTTGGTGGACCTTACTAGAAACTTGTGTTTGTCCATAGTTGTAACATCCAGCATTCACACAGATGAACTGATTTGGAAAGATATTTTTTCTAGTTCATTCCCCATGAAGAGTGCATCCATCAGTGGTTGTATGTGGACATTTCAGTTATGGCTTCCCAGTCACCCGTGGATGCATCTTCTGCCCTACTGGAGAGTGGGAAGCCTGGCTGTCTGCCAGGGCCAATTAGTGCCCCACCATTCTGTTTTTCAGTTCTTCATTTACATCCTGGAAGTGACCTGTGTTTCTCCCAACTTGTCTGTATCATGTCTTAGTGTACTAGATTATATCAAAAGTATGTGTGGAGAAGGATCCATTCAGCTCGGTTAACTATGTTGTTGGAAGTCGCTTCCCAATGCAACAGTGCCAAACCTGAGATCCTGGTATTTTAGCAATTAGACCACAATTCAGTCTTACTTTTCATTAAGTTCCCAAAGCCAGACCACTGCGATCTAGAAGCTGTTAGAAGTTTAATTGTGTTCCCCAGTGGAAAACTGACATGTTCAAGTCCTGACATCTCCTACTTCAAAATATGACCCTGTTTGTGAATAACACCCACCACAGATACAGTCAGCTAAGTTGAGGGCATCCTGGGAGGTGAAGCTCTAACCTAATGTGACTGGTGTCATTATTGGAAGACGGCCAATGGAAGACAAAGAGATACAGTGATTATCATGTGGAAATGGGGACAGGAATTGCAATTATACAGCCACAAGCCAAGGAACAATCAGGATTGTAGCAGAGCACCAGAAGCTAGAAAGTGCAAGGAAGTGTTTCCTTAAGTATATTAGAGATACAAACCCCTGCTGGTGTTTTGACCTCACTTCTGTTCTGGAATTCTGCACACCTGTTTTCTTAGTTGCCTACTTTGTGGTATTTTGCAACCTAGAAAACTCTTAGGAGACTTCCCTATATTTTCTATTTTATAAAAAACGTCTAAGTAAGCTGGGGCATTGCATTATCTGAGTATTTCTTGATTTCAGAATTATAACTATGTGTTCAGGTAGAGTTCAGTTTCATTGGATGAGTGCTCATGTCCAAAACTGATCGTTATTCATTTTCTCATTGGGTCATGCTCTTTGTATTTAAACCATTGACATTTTAAAGCTGTATTCTGAAAGTTTATGTCCCTGGGGACATTTGACAAAATAACTGCTACTGAAATCCTGCTGTTCACATTAGGAAAACCGTTCAAGTTTGGGCCAAAGGAGGCTTTTCAGCTGTAGATTCCTCAAGACTGCCTGACAGGTAGAGGTTTCTGTCTGTTCCAAGAGTGGTCTGAGAAAGCAGTTAAGTGGGTCAGTATGCACAAGGAATCATATTTATCATTCCAGGTCTTTATTACTCATCAGGCCTCACATGTTGATTCCTTTTGCAGAATAATAATACAGTCAGCAAATCACAAAGCCAATGATGAATGGGCATGTTGGTAAACAGCTTGGGAGACTACCACTGAACAGGTTGCCCCAGACTTCAGTCTTGTCTTTAACCCAATAGAAGCTCCAAGATTCTAAACCAATAAAATATAAATCTGTAAAATATAAACATAAAACACACACTTAAGCCTATATTGCTGTCTTATTTAGGGTTTTATTGCTGTGAAGAGACACCATGACCAAGGCGACTCATATAAGAGACAACATTTAATTAGGCCTGGCTTAGATTTCAGAGGTTCAGTCCATTATTGTCATGGAAGGAAGCATGGCAGCATCCAGGCAGACATGGTGCTGGAGAAAGAGCTGAGACTTCTGCATCTTGATCCACAGGCAGCCAGAAGGAGAGCCTCATTCTACATTGAGTGGAGCCTGAGCCTAAGAGCTGCAAAGCCTACCCCTCACAATGACACACTTCCTTCAACAAGGCCACCCTACTCTAATAAGGCCACACTTTCTAATAGTGCCATTCCCTGTGCCAAGCATATTCAAGCCACCACAATTGCATTATGATATTAAAGCAAAAAGTTGTGGCTGAAGAGATGTCCCAGCAGTTAAGACCCAAGTGTGCATTCCAACACCTTCTCCAGGTGGCTCACAAACACCTGTGACTCCAGATCCAGGTACCAAATAGGCTCCTCTGGTCTGCAGGCACCTCACTCACATGCACACATAGCCACCAAAACAAATACAGTCATCATTAAAAATAAAAATAAATTTAGGAAAGCAGAAGTTTCCCATGGCAAGGCAGCCTGTGTTTTACTGACAAAAACACACATAATTATGATCAGTTGTTAGTTGCCTGTTTGTGAAGAAAACCTTAGGCCAAGATTTACATTTCTAGTGTGGTAACTCATGCCTATGATCTATTACTTGTGATTAAAGGCAAGATGCTATGAGTTCAAGGTCAACCTGAACTACATTGTGAGTTCCATGTTAGCTTGGTCAAAGTCTGTTCTTAAGAGAATAAAAAGACATTTCCAACTAATTGCCCATTCAATGTGGAAATTTTTGAAGACACCTAAAATATCACAAAATAAAAATAAGTGTAAGTAAATTCTTAGAAGACTAATTAATGGACTCAGTCACAAAAAAGGTGACCCTCCATCCTGAAAGTCCCCACTAGCTTCAACAAGAAGTCAGTAATGTTGATGAGGAAGCCAGAGTACATGGTGGAATGTTAAAGTCAGACCCTGTGAAGATCACTGAATAGAAGCTAACCCACTCGTTGAGCATTTCTTTCTAAAGAAGTCCTAGGCTCGTAAAAGAGACTTTCCTAGTGTCTCATTCACCTTCCAGAAACCCAAACTCTAGGGTAAAGAGTGATTCACACATTGGAAGATGCATTTAATTGTGACTGAATTGTCTTTGGAAAATGTATTACTTTTCTGTTGCTGTGACAAAACACCTTGACCAAGACACCTTACAGAAGAAAGCATATAATTGGGCTTACGATTTCAGAGGGTTCGAATCCCTGATGGCCAAGCAAAGGCAGCAGGAACAACTGAGAGTTTACATCTTGATCTGCAGGCAGGAGGAAGAAAGGACACACTGGGAAATCATTTGAAACCTTGAAGCCTATTCCCAGCGACACATCTCCAACAAGGCCACACATCCTAATCCTCAGACAGTCACCCACTGGTGACCAAGTATTCAAGCATATGAGCTACGGGGCCAGTCTTATTCCAACCACTGAGAAAGTCATCTGTTGGGTTATAGTTTGCTCATCTTAGGCTGCCCACCGTACAAAGCCCCTTTCTTTCTCCTTCACTGATGACAGGAGGATTGTTACTGGTGTAATCAACAAGGACCCATGTGTGAGTTTTTAAAGAGGGAGGAAGGTACAGAGAAGGGGATTGGAATTTATTGATTATATTTCAGGGGGAATCTTGAAGATCGCCTTCTAGCCTATGTAGACACTTTTGCCACGGAGAGAGCACAGCTTGTGTGTAATCCCAAGCAAGTTTGTTTCTTTCACCTTCTTCTCCTCATCCATATACTGGAAAAAAAAATCATGGCTAGCTAGCAGAAACTTTTTAGTATAGATGCCAAGTGCTTTATGGGCACCCAGTAAATCATCCTGGAAAATTTGGTATTTTTAATGATTTTGATGTTGCCATCATTCCTTAAAACAGCATAACTGTAAAGCATTGTTTCTTTTTATTAATTATTTTATTTATTTACACTTCAAATATTGTCTCCTTTATGGTCTCCCTTCCACAAGTCCCCCCACCCATGCCCCCTCCCATTTGCCTCTAAGAGGGTGCTCCCCCACCCCTTACACCCACTTCTACCTCACCCTCTAGTATCCCCTTCTCTGGAGCATCAAGCCTCCACAGGACCAAGTGCATCCCTTCCCACTGATGCCAGATGAGGCAGTCCCCTGTTACATATGTATCGGGAGCCATGGACCACCTATATGTACTCTTTGGTTGGTGGTTTAGTCCCTGGGAGTTCTGAGAGGTCTGGCTAGTTGATACTGTTGTTCTTCTTATGGGGTTGCAATCTGCTTCAGTTCCTTCAGTCCTTCCCCTAACTCTTTCAATTGGGGTCCTTGGGCTCAGTCCAATGGTTGGCTGTGGGTATCTGCATCTGTCTTAGTCAGGTGCTGACAGAGCCTCTCAGAGGACAACCATGCCAGGCTCCTGTCTGCAAACACAACATGGCATCAGCAATAGTATTGGGGTTTGGTGTCTGCAGATGGGATGGATCCCAAGGTAGGACTGTCTCTGGATGTCCTTTCCTTTAGTTTGTGCTCCATTTGTTTTTTGTCCCTGCATTTTCTTTAGATAGGAACAATTATAGGTTAAAATTTTTTGAGATGGGTAGGTAGTCCCATTGAAGCTTAACAAGAAAGAAGGCCAAAGTGTGGATGCTTCAATTCCCCTTAGAAGGGGGAACAAAATAATCATGGGAGACAGAGGGAGGAAGGGACTTGGCGGGAAAAGGGAAAAGGAAGGATAAAAGGGGGAGCCTCAATTCCGGGGCTATGTCTATTTACTGAAGGTGGTCTCTTCAGGTTCTATCTCCTCGCTGTTGAGCATTTCAACTAACGTCATCCCCATTGGGTCCTGGGAGTCTCTCACATCCCTGGTGTCTGGACTTTCTAGTGATTCCTCCCATTCCCTACCCCCTAACTGCTGCATATTTCTGTTCATTCTTCTGGCCCTCTGGGCTTTTCTCCTGTCACCCCCTCCCCCATACATGTTCTTGCTCCCCCTTTTATCCTTCCTTTTCCCCTTTCCCACCAGGTCCCTTCCTCCCTCTGTCTCCCATGATTATTTTGTTCCCCCTTTTAAGGGGAATTGAAGCATCCACACTTTGGCCTTCTTTCTTGTTAAGCTTCAAATAAGTTGTATCATGAGTATTCTGAGCTTTTGGGCTAATAACCACTTATCAGTGAGTACATACCATGTATGTCCTTTTGTGTCTGGATTACCTCACTCAGGATGATTTTGTTTTTAGTTCCATCCATTTGCCTGCAAAACTCAGGATGTCCTCATTCTTAATAGCTGAATAGTATTCCATTGTGTAAATGAACCACATTTTCTGTATCCATTCTTCTGTTGAGGGATATCTAGGTTGTTTCCAGCTTCTGGCTATTATAAATAAGGCTGCTATGAACATAGTGGAGCATGTGTCCTGGTGATATGGTGGAGAATATTTTGGGTATATGCCTAGAAGTGGTATAGCTGTGTCTTCAGGTGGAACTATTCCATTTTCTGAGGAACCACCAGATTGTTTTCCAAAGTGGTTGTACCAGCTTGCAATCCCACCAGCAATGGAGGAGTGTTCCCTCTTTTTCCACATCCTTGCCATCATCTTTTGTCGTCTGAGTTTTTGATCTTAGCCATTCTGATTAGTGTAAGAAGGAATCTTAGGGTTGTGTTGATTTGTATTTCCTTGATGAGTAAGGATGTTGAACATTTCTTTAGATGCTTCTCAGCCATTGGAGATTCCTTAGTTGAGAATTCTCTGTTTAACTCCATACCCCATTTTAAAATTGAGTTATTTGGTTTTCTGGAGTCTAACTTCTTGAGTTCTTTGTATATTTTGGATATTAGCCCTCTATCAGAAGTAGGGTTAGTGAAGATCTTTTTCCAATCTGTTGGTTGCCATTTTGTCCTATTGACAGTGTCCTTTGCCTTCAGTTTCATGAGGTCCCATTTGTCAATTGTTGATCTTAGAGCCTGAGCCATTGATGTTCTGTTCAGGAAATTTCCCCCTATGCTAATGTAGTTGAGGCTCTTTCCCACTTTATCTTCTGTTAGATTCAGTGTATCTGGTTTTATGTGGAGGTCCTTGATCCACTTGGACTTGAGCTTTGTACAAGAAGATAAAAATGGATCAATTTGAATTTTTCTACATGCAGACCACCAGTTAGACCAGCACCATTTGTTGAAGATGCTTTCTTTTTTTCCACTGTATGGTTTTGGCTTCTTTATCAAAGATCAAGTGACCATAGGTGTGTGGGTTCATTTCTGGGTCTTCAATTCTATTGCATTGATTGACCTGTCTGTCTCTGTACCAATACCATGAGGATTTTATCACTATTGTTCTGTAGTACAGCTTGAAGTCAGGGATGGTGATTCCTCCAGAAGTTTTTTTATTATTGCGAATTGTTTTTGTTATCCTGGGTTTTTTTGTTATTCCATATGAAATTTAAAATTGCCCTTACTATTTCTGTGAAGAATTGTATTGGAATTTTGATGGGGATTGCATTGAATCTGTAGATTTTTTTTTTTTTTAGTAAGATAGACATTTTTACTATGTTAATCCTACTGATTGGTAAGCATGGGAGATACTTTCTACCTTCTGAGGTCTTCTTCAGTTTCTTTCTTCAGAGACTTGAACTTCTTGTCATATAGATCTTTCATTTGCTTGGTTAGAATTACACCAAGATATTTTATATTATTTATGATGACTATGAAGGGTGTTGTTTTCCTAATTTCTTTCTCAGCCCATTTATCCTTTGTATAGAGAAGGACTACTGATTTGTTTGAGTTCATTTTATATCTGGCCACTTTACTAAAGTTGTTTATCAGGTGTAGAAGTTCTCTGGTAGAATTTTTGGGGTTGCTTATGTATACTATCATATCATCTGCAAATAGTGATACCTTAACTTCTTCCTTTTTAATTTTATCCCTTTGACCTACTTTTGTTGTCTAATTGCTCTAGCTAGAACTTTGAGTACTATATTGAATAAATAGGGAGAGAGTGGCCAGCCTTTCTTGTCCCTAATTTTAGTGGGATTGCTTCAAGTTTCTCTCCATTTAATTTGATGTTGGCTGCTGGTTTACTGTATATTGCTTTTATCATGTTTAGGTACATGCTTTGAATTCCTGATGTTTCCAAGATCTTTAACATGATGAGGCATTGTAATTTTTTTCAAAGACTTTTTCAGCATCTACAAGATGGGTTATTATTAATCAAGGGCGTTATTTCTTTTTGTTCGAGAGCTTTCAGGTGTGCTGTTAAGTTACTAGCATGAGATCTCTCCTTTTTCAAAAATGCAATCACTTACTTAGTGCTATTAACTTGCCCCTTAGAACTGCCTTCATTGTGTCCCATATGTGTGGGTTTGATGTATATTAATCTTTATTCAATTCTAGAAAGTCTTTCATTTCTTTCTTAATTTCTATCTTTACCCATTTTTCATTCAATGCTGGGTTGTTCAGTTTCAATAAGTCTGTTGTTTCTGTTGTTGGTACCCAGGTTTAATCTTTGGCGGTCAGATAGGATGCAGGGTGTTATTTCAGTTTTCTTGTGTCTGTTGACCCTTGCTTTCTGTTTAAGTATGTGGTCAATTTTTGAGAAAGTTCCATGAGCTGCTTAGAAGAAGGTATATTATTTTAGGTTTGGGTAAAATGTTATGTAAACATCTATCTATTGGGTCCATTTGCTAACATCACTTAACTCCACACTTCTCTGTTTAGTTTTTGTTTTAGTTTTAGGATGACCTGTCTGTTGGTGAGCATTGAGTATTGAATAGTCATCCACTTCGCTGTGTGACAGCCAATATATTATTTAAACGTTAGAGGTATTTCTTTTACAAACTTTGGGTTCATATGTGTTTGCTACTGTCAAGAACTGCAATGTCTCCTTGGTGGATGTTTCCTTTGATGAGTATATACTGTCCATTCCTCTTTCTTTTGACTAGTTTTGGTTTGAGGTCTATTTTGTCAGATATTAAAATGACTACACTAGCTTGCTTCTTGGGTCCATTTTCTTGGAATATCTTTTTCCAGCTGTGGTAATGTCTATCCTTGATGTGAAGGTGTTGGCTTTTTTTTATTTTTTATTTTTTTGATGTAGCAGAATGATGAATTCTAAATTCTGTTTCACAGCCAGCTATTATTGTGTGTGTTGGTTAATTCCTTTTATTTTGTGATTGTTGCTGTTTTTGTGGTGGAGGTGGAGGAAGTGTGTGTACATGCTCATGTTTGTCTGCCTCCCCTCTTTTGATTTGTCTGGCATTATTTATTCCTTATGGTTTCTTGGGTGTGGTTAATCATTTTAGGTTAGAGTTTTCATTCTAGTACAGTGGTTTTCAACCTTCCTAATGCCGTGACCCTTTAATACAGTTGCTCATGTTGTGGTGACCCCAACCATAAAACTAATTTTGTTGTTACATCAGAGCTGTAATCTTGTACTGTTATGAATTGTAATGCAAATATGTGATATGTAAGATTCTGATGAAAGGGTTGTTTGATCCCCAAAAGGGTTGTGGCCCACTGCCCTAGTGCTTTCTATAGGGCTGGATTTGTAGATAAATACTGCTTAAATTTGGTTATTACCCTGGATGTCTTTCTTTATCTATGATGATTGAAAGTTGTGCTGGGTATAGTAGTCTGGGCTGACATCTGTGCCCTCTTAGAGTCTATAGAACATCTGTTCAGGACCTTATGACTTTTCTTTGACTGAGGAATCCATTTCTTCTATTGTGTCTTCAATGACTGATATTCTTTCTATGTCTCTTGTATTCTGTTAGTGAGGCTTTCCTCTGAGGCTCCTGTTTACATCCTATGATTTTTATTTCCAGATCCATCTCAGTTTGCATTTTATTTATTGATTCTATTTCACTTTCATGTCTTGGACAGTTTTAATTATTTTCTTCCACTGTTGGCTTATATTTTTATAGTTTTCTTTAAGGGATTTATTCAGTTCTTCTTTAAATACCTCAATCATACCTCAATCATATTCATAGAGGCTATCTTAAGGTCTTTGTTTTGTGTTTCAGTCATGTTGAAATACTCATGGCTTACTGAGGTAGGGTTGCTGGACTCTAGTAGAGACACATTGTCATGACTCTTACTGATTATATTTTCACTCTGGCATCTGGGCATCTGGGTTTGGGAAATTATAATTCTAGGTTCTGATACCTAGACTTGTCTTTGTTGAGTAGGTGTTTTGTTCCTTGGTTTCTGTAGCCCTCTCTGGTTCTTAGGAGGGTGTGGTAGCTGCGTGTAGGGAATTCTTTTGTGATTCTGACAGGTGTGGCCACTGGAATTCCCAGGTTAAAGGTGATTCTAGGTATTGGGAGGTGATACTTGGGCATGAGGTTGGGCTGGGTGCAAGCCTGAGGAGGTGCACAAGATGGAGAGAAGCAGGGTGTTCCACCAGGATCTGCTTAGTCCCCTGGGAATGCAGGCAGAGCGAGAAGAGACCACAGCAAGTTGTCTGCTACAAAGCAGATGAAACTGGGGACTAGAATGTGGAAGAGGGGGAGTGTGAGGATTTGAAACTTGCCCACCCGCTTTGCTAGCCTTGTTTGTTCTCTGCAGGCTTTGCTGGTGGGTTTCCCAGGGAATGCCTGCGGAATGAGGGAATGCCTGCTGGCCTGGGGGTCTAGGATAACAGTTTGAGTGAGGGGAGAAGTTGAAGGGGAAGTCTGCATATCCACTGGAGGATGGGGCAGAGAAGGGAGGAGAGGCTGAGCAGGTAGCTGCTGCAGAGCTGGGAGTAGGAGCTGGGGATGCATTTTGGAAGAGGGAATGACTGTCTAGTGCTATTACAACCTACCTGCTTCCCTAGCTAGCGTCATTAGCAATTTCTATAATAATTCTCTTGCCCAAACAAGCAAATGAAAAGAGCCAATTTTAGCTTTTCTACCACCACACCGTAGGAGAACTACATTTTTGAACTAAATATTTTAATATCAGTGTGGCTTAAACTTCATTTTCAACAACTTAATGGTCGGGCCCAGATGTGGGTTTAAAATAAAATTTCCTCCTTTAATTTCTTGGATCGGAATTTCTGTAGAATATAAAACATCTTCCTCCTTTGAAAATTGTGTCTTGGTATATAAACTAAAAGATAACCATTTGAAAGGGAAAACTGGGGTTGAGATCCATCCTTGAAAAGAAAATGATTGCCTGCCCTTCCCCGCTCCCGCTGGGAGGAGGGTGTACTAGGAGGCCAGAGGAGCCTGTGGGCTAGAGGAACATGAGTGGGTGCTTACAATGGGACATCACTAGAGAATGAGTCCTGCCCGAGATGCATCTCCTGGGGCAGCACCTCAGTACCCTCAGGTTGACTGTAACAGTGGTTGTTTTATTTATAATCTTGGATTCCATATAACAAGCTGGTCTCTTCCTTCTAAATCATCAGACCTGGATGTTGTGATTTTCTGTTCTGCTTGTGAGTAGCACGCAATCTGTTGTCCTCACAGCTCCAGACACCTAAACCCTCACAGTTTTTAGCCAAGAAAAGAAGAGTCTCATGTGTGTCCCTCCCTTCTCCTCAGAGGCTGTGGGCACTAGCCCAAGAGGACAAAGGGAGCAGGGTGGGGAAGTGGACGGGGTTTGGAGAGCCATGAGTATGGCAGAAAGACTTCCAGAGACTGCTGCAGCAAGACAAGTCTACTTTATAGTCCAGGGATAGGGGATATAAGGGCTTTTTAGGGGTATAGTGGGAAGGGCTAATCGACCATAGACATCATGCTGGTGGGAAGGGAAGGGTGGGATTATTGGTGGGATTAATACAGCATCTAATTATCATGTGGTCAGAAATATCTATACAAGGTCACTTTTCAGACAAGGCCAGACACCTGTATTCAGGAATACTCTCCAAAGTTACTTTCAGACAAATGGGCTTTCTCAGCTGTGCTGTGAAAGGGGATACTCCAGTTTTGGCCTTGCTTGCAACCTTAATAGCAGGGTTTTCCAATAGGGCTGTAGCTTTCTAGTATATCCACTTTCTCTTATTCATAGAGAACATTTTATATTTCCTTACAGGGCTCTTTCACAAGATGATCAAGATGACATCCACCTAAAATTAGAGGATATAATTCAAATGGTAAGTTTAACCACACCGTGAGGTGAGCAAACCCATGTAACCAACTCCATGGCTGTTCATGTGTCTGCCTATGAAGTTGGAAGAGTAGGGCCTCTCTCAGCACAGGACCCAGCAAGTGTTTGGTAATATTAATATTAGCTTTCAAGATTTGAGTTTGCTGCCTTTATTCCTTCAGATAGACTCTAGGGAAGCTCTTCAAGTTATATGGATGCCCTGTGGTTCATTGCTTCATCATCTCTTGCAGACTGACAGTCCAAAAGCTGAGTGCTTTGAGACACTGTCGGCCATGGAGCTGGCCGAGCAGATCACTCTCCTGGACCACATTGTTTTCAGAAGCATCCCTACGAGTAAGTGTTCTGTCTCCTAGAAGAAGTGCTGGCCTAGAAGCTGCCATTATCTCAAGGCAGACAGGCATTCATGTGCAGTCAGCCATCTCAGAGGTGGGAGTCTCCATCTCAAGGTGCTTTTAGCACACGTGGATTCTCTTGGTCTCAGTTCACTTGGGCATATTGACTCAGATCAGAGACTCTTGAGATGGTCTTGGTTTCTGTTTCTTCTGTGTGTAATAAGGTTACTGTAGAATGTAAATTTCTCTGTACTTTTCTGTTTCTGAATTACAGAAAGGTCACCAAAGCTTCAAAGATAGTTCTTAATCCCGAGTATGTCTAAATCCACATACAAATCTTGTAGGAAATATGTTCTCAGATAAAATTTTCCTGTGAAATTCTGATTTTAGTAGATTTGGTTGAGGTCTAAAAAATTGTCTTTTCATGAGAACCCCAAATACTTTGGAGGATCCAAAGCTTTACTCTGAGAAGGAGTGACCCAAGGTAATGCTATAATGTCTACTGCAGATCTTCATCTACCTCAGTAAATTATTAGTACGTGATGCTCCATGGCTGTGGATGTGTTGTTCGCCTCTTCATTTTTTCTTGTATACAAAGTGTGTGTGTGTGTGTGTGTGTGTGTATGTGTGTGTGGCAGGAGGGGGGTCTATAAGCCTCAGGAAATCACACTGACTTGAAAGATCAATAAACAGATCTTTGTTTAGACAAATGACAACTATTAACACACATTATCCATGATAACTGGAACCACACTTAAGATAAGGAGTGACTGGGGAAGACCCAGGAGTGGGTTCCTTGTCACACATAGGACATCCCTGATAGTGTAGCGTGAGATTTGAGCCGATGGAAGAGACAGTTAGATGTGTATTGATGTCAGAAAAGCCCAAGAATACTCTTAGAAACAATTCCTTTTATGTGTTTTGTCTTTTCTTCTGGCTTCTCAGCATTTGTTGACCTATTCCTGAACATGGGAGCAGAGTTGAAATAGGAATCTGGCCCACTGGCCATTGAAATGAACCCAGTGACATTCTGAAGACTTAAGTTGGGAAACACAATATCCCTTTCACCACTGCCCCCTCACCTTCTCACTAACCCCTCTCCCGAGCTTGGAAGGTGGGTTCTTGTCTTCTCTACAAGAGGAGAATCAGCCAAGAGAGAACTTGGTGGTGGCTCCAGCTGTGGTCTCTTCCTAGGACTCCTGTTTCTCCCTGTGATCTGTATATGCCCGAAATATCTACCAGTTATTTCCAGCTGTGAAACTGTCCACATTTCTATGTCTACCTGCAAAATAGTCACCAACAGCAGAACCAACAGTAGCAAGGGACACTGAAATTTACAGGAGGACTCAGTTTCTGCATTAGAAATGTATTAGGATTTTCTTCCACATTGCTTTCTAAACGCCCACACAAGAGAGTTCCTTCCTGGCTTATCTCAACTGTCCCATGAGTATTGAGGTCTAGTGACCTGTTCATGAATGAAGTGACTGCACAGGGAGGCCATCAGAAGCCTATCCCCCACCAGGCTCAGCTCCCCCAATCTTGGAAACTGCTGTCCTTCAGAGAAAATCAGAGCACAGTAGAAGGAAGAATTCTGTTCTGATGCACCTTTTTGGTCACAATAGATCTTTGGGAGTCTTGACCATTGCATTTAGAAAAATTAATCCAGAGGAAATAGCCTCCTTGACTGTTGAGTTAGTATTTACTTCATTTCTCTTACGTTGGCTACATTTTCTAACTTCAGAGAAGCCTGTAATTGAGACAAAGTTCCAAACACTGAAGAGTAAAAAAAATATTTTTCATTTTGGTATTAAGTGGTAGACTGCTAGACTTGTACAAATTATTTGGAGATGGCCAGTGAAAATGGGGACAAATAATAGTCCGTGAACGTTAACTTAAATGTGCCTGTCTAATCTGCATAACTACTGAAGGTGCAGTCACCATTTCATAGAAGCCTCACTGGTTCTGTGTGTTGTTCTGAACTTTCAGAGAGTTTCTTGGGCAGGGCTGGATGAAGCTGGACAAGAACGAAAAGACTCCTTACATCATGAAGACAAGCCAGCACTTCAACGAGGTGAGTACGGCCTGCGGTTGTGTTACAGGAGGGCAGGTGCTGTGGGTCTTAGGCAACTCTGGGAGTGTGAGTGCAGCTCAGTGGAGGGGCACTTGTCTAAGCATATGCAAAACCCTGGATTGATCCCCAGAAACAGAAATAAATCAACTCTGTCATGCTGTTTAAACAGAACTGATTTTAATAGTAAGGACAAGCTTAAATCTCCTCACATTCTCAAAGGGACAGGTTAATTTCCTGTCACGAGAGGCCCAGTTTTGATGGTTCTGAGGTCCTCTGAATACTCACTGGTGTGTAAGATGTTGTTATTATTTTTATCATAATCACTGCAAACTCATACACTAACTGAATGAGTAGTAGTGCTGACCCCTGGTGGTGGCAATGAGATTGCATCTGTGTAACTTCCAAGTTACAGGTTGACCTTGGAAGAGGTGCCTACAACATAAGCTCACTGACGCAGTGGTAGCCACGCCCAGCCATAAGATAAGGAGTCGATTTCATTCCTAGTTCTTCATCCATTCCATTGAAGCAGACTTCGTCTTGTAAGAGAATAAGTAACAGCTGAGGAGGTGGCGTCAGGCTATTCAGGCTAAGGGAAGCTTCCTGTCTGGTTTCAGTGCAGTATAATGTGTATATGAACAAAGGAACTGCATTGGTAAGTTAGCAGGTCATCTAAAACCAGGGTACCCAAAACAGCAGTATAGATTCCCAAGATAGAGCCCTGCACAGGGTCCGCTCAGAATACACAGATGCTAAGTGAAGTATATAATGTAAGGAATGTTCTCCATTACCTGGGCTTTTCTCAGACTTGCGACACATAATGCACTCCAATTGAAGACTCATATCCAGGCTCCAGATCCAGACATATCCCGTACTGGGACAGCCATGACCTTGTGCTCTAGACCTAGGTAATCCTGTTGAGCCTGGTTCTGGGGCTTCTTATGTGAGTGGTGGCATCGCCATGCCTTCATCTAGACATGGAATCTACAAGTTGCTGTACTTCCTTCCTGTCCCCTGATCACCACTGTCTCAGCATAAGAATAAAGGTGTAAGGGGAAAAAGCAACAGAACAGAGGACCTGATAGCAGATGAGCAAACAGGGGCCTCTGGAGACAAGGACGACAGATCAGCAAGACCCTTAGGTGCTCGGCTAAACAGCCAAACAGCTCAACAGCTGGGGCTATATCCTAAAGTTGAGAGAAAAACACAGAGAGATTTTTGTCAGGGAGTGCTATAATTAGATCAATACTCCAGAACAGTCACCCCTATGACACTTCATGCATTGTGGGATCAAGGCAGTGAGATGCTCGACTGGCTGGCCAGTGAGCCCCTCCTCTGGCAGGTGCAGGTGCATACTGTCATGCCCAGCTGCTTGTGAGGATGCAAACTTAGGCCCTCACACTTGCACAACAGGTGTTTTATCCACTGAGCCAACTCCCCAGCCTCAGAACAGACCTAGCTTTGCATTTCACTGTATGCTATTTACTTGCTCACGTATTTCCCTCTGGTCCTCATCCCTCATAGCTGGACTCAGAGCACCTTAAGGTCAGCTTTCTGTTACTAAATTTTATTATTAGTCAGCTTTTTGTTACTATAATGAAATACCTAAGAGGATGGCCTTATAATGATAAAAGGTTATTGGCAGAGAAAACAGCTCAGGTCAGACTGGAAGCAAAAGAGAACAGGAAGGGTCATACTTGTCACAATCCCCTTCACTATGTGGCTCCTTGTTAGAAAGTCTAATAGTGCCCACCTAGGGACCAGACTATTGACATATGGTTGATATGAGACATTCAACATCCAGATGCTACCAGTCAGGAACATAGATTTCTTTATCTTTCTGTTCCTAGCACCTAGACAAATGTGTCCTAGCCTACTTCCTGAATAATTATTGGAATAGCATCCTTTATTATCAAATTATTGATTTATAACAATTACAAATTAATAATTTGTTATAAATTGATAATAAGTTAATAACAAATTATTGATTAGAAAACACCTTCTGCCAACAAACTAGATTCTATGTCATTCTCCATATTAAATCTGAACAAGTGATTAACCCTAGTAGGTGTTTTAATGGCTCTCTACATGACACTCAAAGGCACTGTAAGAGCCTATGCATCTTCAAAGAGTTGGGATGCCCATCAGATGTAGTGTGTGGATACAAGACTCTCTCTCTCTCTTACACACACACACACCACACACACACACACACACACACACACACGTACTGTACCCCCTTTGATAATGATTATATTCCTTCCCTTTCCATGTTGCAGAAGTTGAGCTGCCTCAGGTAGCATTGGTTACTAGAATTATAGTCCTTAGCTTTGGAGTCTGTTTGGTTTTTGCCAGTGAAATTTCACAAGAAGAAAGTATGCTTTCTTTTTCTACACTAAGTGATTCTCTGTTTGAGAGCTGACCCATTTAGAATTCAGACTAATGGGGACTTGTGGGTGTTTTTTTTTTTTTTTTCTGTAATACCTGAGGTTTCCTGGAATATGTCATCTAGACACAGTTGGGGGCAAAGGACTATGGTTCTTAAAGAGTGGTAACATGGTCTGCCATTTGTCCTTTCCTCAGAACTTGGCTCATTCCACCTTCTTCTCTTCTTGGCAAGGACTCCTTAGATACAATTACTCATAAGATCCAAGTTTCCTCCAACAGCTGGATTCCCAAAGGTCCCTGCCTTTGCTCTCAGGAAGAGCAGGTGCAGGCGGCTTGGTGTTATCGTTATCACTGTAGATTCCAGTCTCTCTAAAGATGGACTGAGGGCTTTAATAGCCTGCTATCTCTGTGTTCACAGGCTACTCGGCCATTTATCTGAATGTATTATTTTGACTCTTAGACAACCTGCCTGGTTTGTTTGATTGTCTTAGATGAGTAACCTGGTGGCCTCCCAGATAATGAATTACGCTGACATCAGTTCCCGTGCCAACGCCATTGAGAAGTGGGTAGCAGTAGCGGACATCTGCCGATGTCTACACAACTACAATGGTGTGCTGGAGATCACCTCGGCCTTAAACAGAAGTGCCATCTACAGGCTGAAGAAAACCTGGGCCAAGGTGTCCAAGCAGGTGAGCCTCAGTGTGTGGTGACACACCTTGCTGCTGACAGGAGGAGAGAGAGCTGCAATGAATAGTGCTAATTAGGAAATCATTAGGGAAATGAGCAGTGCAGTTGCCAAAGGAAGGTGCCAATGGATAATTCCCCTGCTCTCATCGCTTAATTAATTCCCCTCCGGTGTGTCTCCAAAACACTCATTAAAACATTTAGGGGACAACCTCAAACTATATGGCTGTCAGTCACAGCTTTTTCCTGAACTCTTTCTAGAGGGAAAGTGAGCCCAGAAGTGCCCAGGGAAGTCTGCCCATCCCCCGACTCCTCCAAAGCCTTCATCCCCAGAGACCTGGATGTTCAACCTTTCCTCTGCTCCTTTCTGGGAGCAGCTTCAAATTTTTGGCTTGGTGACTCAGGCATGCAGACATATGACTGCTGCCTTTCTTCAATTGGATTTAGCTTTCCTCTGTTATTAACTCAGACTATTTTAATAATCAAACCATACTGATCTCCTCCCTCTGGCCTTTTCCTTGTGTACTGGTGAGGCTTGGAGAGGGCTTCTAGTTGGCTATCTGGAAGACTTGATCTGGACTTCTAGAAGACTGTCTCCACCTCTGGCCCTAGTCCTTCACAGGTTGGTCATCAGGTGCAGGCTGTCATGAATTGTTTGTTCTGTGGTATGCACAGCCCATGACTGTTCCACGGGAGTTGGGCTAGCCTTGTCTTGTCCACTCCAATTGTCTCTGCTAATGTTCTGAGCCTAGGGTATATCTCACCTCTACCACAAGTTATTCTGCCCTTGGTGACCCTGCATGGCATGTGAACTCTTCATTATTGAATTACTACATTGGTCCCCACAAAGGGTCTTGGAAAGATGTCCCAGGCTCCTCCATACTGCTTTAATGCCTGCTGGGAGGAGATCTGTGCCATGCACTCTTAGCCTAACCTTTGGTGGTACTTGGCTATACCCCTTGATGTACCCACTGGAATTGGAGCTTGGTATCCCACAATGTTTGTGTCTTGGGGCCAGACCAAATGAACATGAACGCATTCTGCTGCTGTTTCTACTGCCCCTTGAGGGCTTAAGGCCCTTTCAGGTGAGCTCCTTATTCCTCCTATCTTCACTTATATCTCTGAGCCCTTCTCTCTAGAGCAGGAGTTGTTTTAAAGTTTTCCAGGTTGCCAGAGACTAGGCCCACACAGGTTCCAGCCACCTTTGTAAGAAGACAGTGCTGAGAATCTAAACTTAGATCCTTAGACATCTATGGCCAACAAGGTCTGTAACAACAAATGAAAGCCACACATTTAAAAAATAGTGGTGTGTGTGTGTGTGTGTGTGTGTGTGTGTGTGTAAAGAAGACTAAAAACCTCACTTAAGACAACCATTGATTCAAAGACAGTCATAAAAATGATGTAAAGCTCTTCTTGTTGTATAGATTCCTTCTCTCCACAGAAGCCTGACACATGAATATACACATTATCCCAATCAGAAAATAAATGAGCAATTGTTTTGTTGAAGTGGTTGAAATTGGTGCATTGTGCCAAGGTCTCTTTCAACCTTTAAGAAAGTTCTGGGCCTTCTCTATAATTGATTTCAGTGGTAGTCTTGATTTTGAAAGGAAACATGCAATGTAATGATAACTATGGAAGAGAGATGCTCAGATCATGTCAAAGTTACTGTTGCAAGTTTTGTGGTAACAGCTGCAATGACATCAAATTTCAGTCAGTGTGTGTGTGTCACTGGCAGCGGTTGTTGGACTGTTCCCTGGAGTGGTGGTGTCCACAGCCAAGTACCTTAACCCAGTCACAGTCCGCAGGGCTTGGTCACAGAGGTGCCTGCCTATGAAAAATTTGGCAACACCGTCTTCCCCACTGCAAGTCTCTAAGATGCCCAGAAGACCTGTGGAATTCTCTAGATCTGTGATTGAGGGAAGGGAGAATTGTACTTCTGAAGCTCCACTGGACCACAGCCAGTTCCAGATCAGGAAAGAGGCACTTTTGAGACCTCAAAAATTTAGATGGTGATGAGCACATCTTGGATTGTTCTAGAAACTGATCTACCCCAAGACAAGGTCACACAATCTTCAGTCTAGGTATTCTAAGTGCTTCTCATAGTTAGCCGTGGAGAATCATCAGTCCCACCAAGATGCCTATGTGTGTGTGTCCACAAGCAGTAACTTATCCAGTCTCCCAATGCCACACTGCCGTTCTCTAGTGTCTATGGGGGAGCCAACAGCCATAGTGGGCCTTCATAAAGTGTAGAAATAAACTTCTCTAGCAAACTGATAAACATGATCACAAAAAATAAATAAATAAATAAATAATAAGATTTGGAGCAGAAGATGTTAAGTCTATATCCAAACAGGCAAATAAGTTCTTTCATGGTTTGGAGATTCGTTCTGAAAAGATGACCTAGGCATGTAGCTCAGAGGTAGAATATTTGTCCAGTGTACACAGGGTCCTGAGTCAGATGTCCAGCACTTCTATGGAAGAATGAGACTGGTCCTGAAATCCCTCTTAGGAAAAGCCCCCTTCAAGATACTCATTCACCGTGTGCTTAAGTTCCTAAGTCGTCTTTGCATTAAACTATGTCCCTTCTTTACATTTTTTCTCATTCTGTGCCAAAAGCATGGGTATAGGCACTTCTGTGTGTTCCTTTCTGTCTTCTTAGATGGCAGCAGCACCTGCTACTGAAGAAGGGAACTAACAGGGTGCCCTGAAGCAACTCGCTCTCATCAAATTACAATGTTTTCTTGACAAACTGAGTCTTTTCTTTCCTTTCTAGACAAAAGCTCTAATGGACAAACTTCAGAAGACTGTTTCATCTGAAGGAAGATTTAAAAATCTCAGAGAAACTCTCAAAAAGTATGTCTATCTTAATCATTATGATTCACAATTCAAGAATATGATGGCATAACTCATATGGTATTTAAATAGTATCTGGCTCCCCCACTGCTGGGAAGAGTAGGAAAGAGTTCCCATCATTGTAGTGTTTGGAGATTTCTGCTTTACACTTGGAATTCTGAGCATATAGCGAACGTCTCATGGAAGTAGCATGGTGTGTATGGATACTGTATGTCTGGTGAGCATATTACGAGTTTACCATAGTGTGTAAGGATATCGTGCATATAGTGAAAATCTTATGGAAATACCATGGTGTATATGGATATTGTGCATATAGTGAGAATCTTGAATGCACCATGGTTTATATAAATGCTACACATACAGTAAGCACCTTTGGCTGTACCCAGGTGTGTAAAGGTACTGTGCATATAGTGAACATCTTACAATATTATGAATATAGTAAGTATATTAGAAATCTATGGAGTATATTCCAGATAGGAAAATATGACCATAAGTCAAATCTCTCTTAATATAAATTTGTTAATTTAGTATTTCTTAACCTAAAACACAATAATCTACTTGGATGTCTTTTATCTAAATATCCAATGTTGATTACTGTTATTTAGTTTTGGTCTTTTATACATAGATCATTCTCTTTATGCACACACACACACACACACACACACACACACACACACACACGGGGATAGTGAGATCTCTGTTTGCTTACAAGTGGTTTTCTTGTGTTTCAACACATGAGTTTGGCTTCCCCTGGGAGAGCATTAGTCTTGTGCCCCACTACTGAAGATGAGTGGCAATCGTAGATCCATTGCTATTACATCAGAAGCAGCAATGACAGCCTAGCAAGTACTCGCTCAGTGTTTACACACTGCACGTTAGGTCTCCACATGCCTTTCTATAGCTTCACAACAAACTTCAGGGACTAGCTTTTCCGTGTCTATCACTGGTGAGAAAAGGCTAGACCAGGGAGCGCCTTGCTCACTGTCCCTCAGCAACTGGTCAAGCGGGATTCACACTCTGTCCTCTCTGCACCAGGAGCCATGGGCCTCACTGGAAGAAACAAGGAGACCCACTTTGCCTAAAGAAGTGTCTCCCTTCATCGCTTCAGTGTGTAGCTATGATGGATATTAAGTCTGCATCTTCTAAAGCATTTCCGTATTAGCTAAACAGAAAATCTGCTTCACGTAGTACATGTTCTAACTGTGTGTATATGGGAATAAGAGCCACTCTTCCTTGTCTTGCAGCTGTAACCCCCCAGCTGTCCCTTACCTGGGGATGTATTTGACAGACCTGGCATTCATTGAAGAAGGGACACCGAACTTTACCGAAGAAGGCCTTGTCAATTTCTCCAAGATGCGAATGGTAGGTGGCCATTTTGTGATTGACCTGTGGCAGTGACTTCTTGGCTAGTGAGAAGAAGCTATGTAATAAGGGGATGTTAGCTTCTACATCTTAAGGTAGAAGAGAGGGTGGAGACAACTTTTATTAGCCAGTTAAAGAGATTAATTTTGGTAGCCACTTCTGCTTGCCATCTGGGTCCAGCCTGTTGGAAATAAAGGCCCAGAGATGGTCCTGTAACCCTGACCAGTATACAGAAGCATGAGTCTCCTTGCTAGACACCCATGTTCTGAACAGCAAGCTAAAGGCAGAAATCCGTGAGAAGCAGCACCTAGCGTTTCTCCCTGCCCCCAGCCTGAGGCCGTTCTCTGCACCCAGCATCAGCTAACCTGATGATTATGAGTTCAAGAAGATCTTGTTTGCTTTTCCCTTGGCTCCTTGAAGGTAAAGGAAGTGCTCAGGCAAGATTCCTCCTACCCCACAGAGGACAGGACTCGAGGATGTCATCCTGGGAAAAGGCACGATGAGGCAGAGGGGTACTTCTCAATTGCTTTTTAATTTTTTCCATTAGATATCACACATTATTCGAGAGATACGCCAGTTCCAGCAGACGCCTTACCGCATAGACCAGCAGCCAAAGGTAACGCTGTGTATGAGTGAGAACTTACATAGACAGACATAGAAACTAGTGGACTCTAAGACCACACAGATGGGCAATAATATCAAAAGCTGCCTTGTGGTAAAGACCTAATGTAAGAATGATCAGCAAGTCTGACTGAGGGAAAGGATCAACTCATCCACTTTAATTCCTCGTCGAGCCTATGTATGTTTCTTGGGAACTTCCTTATGTTGCCAGGACTTTCATCCCATTTCAACCTCTTTAGACCATAAAATTCATTTTGCAAACAGACAGAGTAAAATAAAATAAAAATAAAAATAAAATAAAATAGTAGCTTGCTTCAGTTTCTTCCTTGAAACTGGCTCCTTGGCTCCTCTCAATGATAGACTATACAGTATAAGGTGAAATAAATCCTCTCTTCCCGAAGTTGTTTTTGGTCATGGTGTTTCCATAGCAACAGAAATCAGCCTAGAACAGTGAGTTTATGTATTTGTCAGAACTATACTCATATGGGTTATGAACATTATACTTCAACAAGAGGAAATGTTTTCATAGAAATACCTCACATCCTTACATCTTCATGTCCAGTGGCGCTTTGTTTCCTTATTCCTGGTATCTGTCTCATGCACACATGAACAGCAGGAAGCAAGCTAACAGGGTTTCACCCTGACTGTGTTGTTGTAAAATACAGCTCTGTATGTATCGGTGTGTCGTCATGACAGCCACTGTTAGGCTGCACTCTCAAAGCCATGAGAGCCCCAGGTGCCTGTGTTACAAGGAAGGCAAAACCCAATGTATGATATGATTCCATTTATCACTACATGTTTAAAGTTAATACTGTAAGTATGTATAATGCATATAAATGCACACATGAGATCACATATGCTCTCAAGGATACTGACTGGGACCAGAGGTTAGGAAAGGACTACTTTTACATATAATAATAATAATAATAATAATAATAAATAATAATATGTTATACGGAAATGTCTCAGGGAGAATGTTGAGTTGTGCCAGATGAATTCAGAGAATGTATAGTTGATCTTCTGGGAAGAACATCAACTGAGATCTCCGTCTCTTTCTTTCTCTTTTATACAGGTCATACAATACCTGCTTGACAAAGCCCTTGTCATAGATGAGGATACACTCTACGAGCTGTCACTCAAAATTGAACCTCGACTCCCTGCTTGAAGATCTGGCCTTGTCCCTGAGAGCATTGGAATTCTGTGGAAAGTGGGTCACAGATGGCACAGGGGGGACCCAGAGGGACAATGCCTGCCTTTTTTCACCACCAAAGATGGGACTGGACTGTAATTCTGTCTCCAGCAAGAGGGAAGCCCAGCTGCTTGGGCCAAAGACAAATACTCCAGCCTTGGGTGGGAAAGTATAAAATTTGAAGCTTAGGGAAGCTGATGGCATGATTTGCATACAGATGTAATATACAGGTGTAATATACAGATGTAATATACAGATGCTGGCAACAATTGTAATGAAGTGCAATGAGGGTAATACTCCCCTGTCCTGTGTTCTGTTGGAACTTAGGGACAAGGTCCTGCAATGTTTCTTTGTCACTCTACTAGCCTGGGCACACCTCTACCAATCCTCTAGGACTTAATTGCTTCTGCTACAGTTCCTTTTGCTGAGCATCATGGCCAGGCTGAAGCTTCCTTTCTAGGCCCAGCACAAAAGCAGTTTCAGTATGCAGCATGTGCATGGTTCTCAGTGCGTTCTCCATGCATGGGGGGCGTAGCATGCCCTGAAAACATCTGCTTTTTAGCCTTTAGGCAATGGGACAGGAAATCCCACAGACTTGAGTGGGGGCTTCACCGAGAGATCGGTGGCTCCAAAAAGCTGCCCCCTTGGCGAACCAAGTGTGGAGGTTTCAGTAAAGGTGCCTGTGTCAGTCACCTGACCAAACTGTGGAATGTGCTGTGGAGAGAAATGACTTTTACTAAGCGAAAATGGAGGCCTAAGAATCATCTTTGTGCCTGGTCTCACTGTGTCCTTTCCCCAAAGTTCTCTAGAAACCTTTTCTGATGTATGCAAACCTATTGGGGTTTATTATGAGCATTGTCTATACTTTAAAAATGAGCATTTTGTGGGGGTTTTCTTTGGAGAGCCCACACTTGCTTGTGCTGTTGGTAGATAGTCCTTTCTCCTGTCTCAGACACCTTTGTTTAAAACAGTTTCCAGATCTTTCTGTGTAAGAGTACTGTAAGTGCAGGGGTAATGGCCCCGAGCACACCACAGCTCTTACAGCAGAAAACCAAATGCAGGGGTTCGCCTTGCACCCCAAGCTTGGAGAAGTGGCTTTGGTCTCCTCACAATGGTCTCTTGTTAAAGGAGTGAGGCTGTCCTCGATCACCTCCCTCTCCTCGACTCATGGAGACCATTGTTTTAAAAGGAGAGGGCAATGGCAAAGGGGGGCCATTATTATCTGAGCCTAGCAGACCTGGCATTTTCTCTTAGAGGCATGATGCTTACTATTGCTGACAGTGAAGACTGACCTGCCTGGCTATTTCCCTTCTTCCCTTGCATTTTAATTATGTGGTAGAGCTAGCAATTAGATAGTGCTTTCCTCTTGCTGGCTTCAGAGCTAGCATTGGTAATGTACCATAGAACTAGCATAGGTACATTTCCTGCACAGAAATGGTCATCCTTGTATATAACTGCATAGAGAAATAAAAACTGCGTAAAAAAATATTTATATTATACGAATTCCACTCCAAAAGTCTTTCCGCTGGTTCATATTAGCCAACAGTGTAGCACTAAGTCCCACAGGGCACTTATAGATGCTTTCTGCTTTTTGTTTATTTATTTCCTGAGTTGCTTGTTTGTTCTCTTCAGTTTCAAATAAGAGATTGCTGCATTGTGATGCATGATGAAAGCATAGGATGTTGGATCCTAACTGTGCATACCTTGTGACTTGTTTCTCGGCGTTCAGAAGCCAAACAAGATCTTACAGAGAAAAAGGAGAAGTTAACATTCTTGAGAGGACCACAGCATACCAATTTCATGAAAAGCACCCTTGGGGAAGGAGTGCCCACCTTGACTCCCACCCCACTTCCCCCCACTACACCCCACCCCTGCCCTTCAGAGGATGGCTCTGTATGCACTTTACTTGGGAGTTTGGGCTCCTATTTCTTCAATGTTGTATTTCAGAGGCCAATGCAGCCATTCTTAGTTTAAAAAAAAAAGATAAGAGGAATTTCTACTGCTTTTCTATGGAGCTTGTTCCCAGTAAAATATTCCACACCCTCGGTGGTCATTTGTGGGTTCTGTCATTGTTTTACTCAATTTCTTCAGCTTGTTAGAACTAAAGAGACCCGGATCGTATGTGGGTTAGCCAAGGCGCAGAATGCACATTTAGAAACAGAACACCCCAACTTGCTCACATTTAAAATTCACCAGAGCAATTTGTGGTTTTTCTTGTGATTGTTGAAAGTCCCTGTCCTTTGAAGCTTTCTGTGTCTTTGTGGGCTACAATGCATGCACTCCAGTCTGTGTGCCAACACCCTACTTTAGGAGATACATTTCTAAGAGTACCTTAGAGACCAGCTTCTAAAGATGAAGTAGTGAACATGTGTGCTGCAAAATTAACAGGAAATCAACCTGTTTTCATGCTTTCAAATGAACACATCATCTTGCTAGTCGGCGGCACGGCTATGAGGACCTCGGGATGCCTAAGACATCTCCACTCTTGCTACAGAAACAAATCTCTTAGTGAAGACCGCTATCATATGTGACAGTCTCAGGCTTGAAGTATAATGCTGTCAGTTTTCTTTAGCAATTTAACAGAGGAATTTAAAGAGGGAATTTTAAAGTGCCGTGGAAATATTTTAGAGTGTCTGCAACACAAAGTCTCCTTTGCTGTTTGTTTGTGCATTTCAAAGTACTACATGCAAACATGAAACTCATGAATGCCGGATCATCTGGAAGAGAAAACCCCACTGTGAGCCAATTAATGTGACCCTGGGCCTTCACCTTTCTTTCATGTTAGGTGAGACAAAACCTCGGGTCAGCAGACATTGCGTCTTACCTAAAGGGTAATGCAATACAGTGGTCATTCCTAAATCTGTCAGCTTTCACATCAAAACAAAAAATACTTTATTTAGCTTTTCTTTTCAAATTTAATGTTATTTTCCCCAGGAAATCTCTCGTTTTAAATCTGTTTCTTTGAAATTCAAACCACAAATATTATCATTTTTACTATGGTTGAAATGGCAAAAGAGATAATATACTATATAATGGTTTTAGCCAGGCTAATGTCCACAGCTGGAGGCGATTCATGAACGGAATTCATTTCCATTTCTGTGAGAAATAAGATGGTAAGTCTAGTGACTTTTTTACATGCACTACTTCATGATTCCTGGAAATAGGACTCTAGTTGCTGGGATGGAACGGGTATCCTTTCAGAGACCACTGGTATCTTAACGAGTGACAGAACAGAAATGGAGAGGGACCTTTTGTTGTAGGTGCAGACACATGAGCGATCTAGCAGGGTTTCCATTTCCACTGACATTTCATTTCGGGGCGTGGCATTCAGATGACCATTGACTGTACTTGATCCAGTCTGCTCGAGGAAAACACTCACCCTACTTCACAGTGTTGAACCGCTGTCTTTACACATTTCGGTTTGAACCAGAAAGTTGGTGGTGAAGTAGCGCTGGGCCAGATATGAGCCTCAGCCCAGCTCTGCACTGTCCACCAAAAAGCATAGGCCACTGTTTACACCTCCAAGTCTCACTTTTCTCATCTGCAAAATGGGATTAATCAAAATTCATGTGCTGTCTACCTCACTGGGCTGTCCTGAGGACCAAAGGGGTTCAGAATGTAAACTTTAAAGTGCTGTACAGTTGTGAGGTAACTGATTATCATTCTCAGCTCTCGTCTGCAGAGGAATTAAATGTACTTATTATTTGTATGTATGTGTGTGCTTGTATGTACGAACACATGTGATGGTCAGCAAAACACATTGTTTGTGTCTGGCTACTTTGCACATCTGCTGTCATTTGTAACTCTAAGGAGAAATTTGTGTTGTAGCTGAGCACTTGCCAAGTGAGGCGTAGGTTATGCCAACATGCAAATTAAACTTCGCCTTGCTTCAGTACTCAAAAGTCTCATGATATCTTCATTTATACCCTTTCCCAGTGTTGACAATGTCCTTCACGTCAGTTGGCTCCTTTATACATACATTCTTTAACTTCTACAGGTCAAGTACAAAGAACACCTAAAAGAACCCATTTTGCAGACTAGATTACTAAGCAGAGAATTGGAGGGTAGGGTTCTCCAAAAAGATATAAAGGATCAGCCTGTCCCAGTCAGATTCTGGTTCTTAAATCTGTTCCAGTCACATCCCCAGCTGACGACTGACTGCTGCTTCCAGACATGGAGAACCCACCCTGCCCAGGCAGCTCAGGAAGTGTAAGGATAACCTCAGGGTCTCCAACAGGCTTCAGAGACGTCCACTACCAGCTCTGACATTCAGGAACTTCCGAGCCATCTCAGGTTGCATCTTCTTTAAAATTTTATTCTTGAAAATGTTATCATACTGTTTACTGTTGCAGGATATTCTATCATACTGTGAATCTCAAGATTGTGTTATTTACTGGAAAAACCTGTTTTTAATTGTGGTGGGGCTCAGCCTTAGCACACACCTTTAACCCAAGAGCTTTCTGCTTGAATATTGTGAACAGGATTAAATAAAGTCAAGCATAGGTCAAGAGGTGGAGCAAGCAACCAGGTGACAGGAAGTAAACATTGGATTATTCAGGAGGACAGATAGGAAGCAGAAAGGGGGGACATTCAATCTGAAGTTTTTTTTTGGAATTTGGGAGAGGGGCATTTGTTTTGGGACGTCGGGTGAGGAGGAAGGCCAGCTAGATGCTCTCTCTGCCTCTCCGAGCTTGCAGGCTTTCACCCATTCCTGCCCCACTCCCCCCACGATTAAGACTCATGTTTATTTCTAAAATGACTACAGTACTTAAATTGGCTAATAAATATGAAAATACATAGAAGAAGTTATCCTGACATCTAGAGTTGAGTCAGAGTACAGCAGTTGATCACAGGGACACACTACAGAAGGAGGTTCCTTAGCTTTCTCTTCCAGTTGCGACATGGGCCACAAAGGCTGAAGGGACACAAGACACACAGTTTTCTCACCTCTTCCTGCTTGCTTCCTCCACCTTCTTGCCAATGTTCTTGTCTCTACCCACATGCCAGATAGAGCTGGGAACAGCAAAAGAAGGAAGGCCAGAGCAGAGTTCCCTTAAAGCAGTTGTGCGCCCTCTTCTGTTCTTTGGCCACATGCCCACACTGACAGGAGCTTGAAGGAGCTGGCTTCAATGAGGACGGAGTTGAAGGAATTCAACAGGAACTGTGTGAGATGAGTTTGCAGAAGCCAGTGATGACCGCTGTACGTCACTTGTAGAGGTTTCTTGTCCCTGTTACAGCTTCTTCATCACAAGCTTAGACAAGAACAAGTCCCCCAACTCACTAAAATATAAATGCAATCTGTGAAATGTCAGCTGTGGAGATAGGGGTATAGAGGGATCCCTAAATGTTAAGTATCAAAATATTAAGGGGAAATAAATGGAGGAATTTGGTTTTGTGTAACTGCCATTCTTTAAAAATCTATGCCACTCTCCTCAAAGCCTCGTGCTGTTCTGTATCTGGAAGCCAGGCTATGTCAGGTCACTGGAACTGACTTTGAAACAAGTATGTGTGTGCACAGAGCTATTTTGAGAAGAACTAAGCTTCCACTTCCCCACTGCCCTGTCCCAGCTACAGAGTCAGGCCTTCAGGTCCCACAGCCCCACAGCGTGATGCTTGTGGTACCAGAGAAGGCCACTGGGGCCCAGGAACTGGGATCCAAGATGATACAGTATGCCAATTGGGTCTGAGATTCTGGAGAATCATGAAGGCATTGTGCCTGGCTCCAATCGGATTGCTCTAATGAAACAACTGAAAAGTCTAGAAAATTTCTGAGTATAGAACACATCAAAAGGGAGTACATTGGTTAAAAAAAAAAACTTTCTGATCAGTGCAAGCCATGTCTTAGCAGACAGCAAGTGCACAAGTTAATTAGGCTGTAACAAACACACAGTAGTTAAGTCTTAAGCACACATCAGAGAAAATTAGATGAGGGACTGCACACACATACCTCTTCAAATCAAGGCTCTTCTCAGCTCCCAGAACGGTCCCTCCTGTTGTCTCCCAATCTGTATCACATGCAAGACTGAACAAAAGTACCATTGCTGTGATCAAGTTAAGAACACTTGGGTCAAGTTTAAAGGCATTTTGGCTAAAAAAGGACCCTGACCTACTTAGGGTCCATGATTCTTGTCCCCTACTCCCCTATCCAGGGACTCTCTGAGTCTGGCTGTGCCCTAAGAAGGGAGAGAAAGGGGTGAGCTGATGTTGCTGATATGACTGTGAAAGCTGGATACGTGATGGCCAGGAGAAGCCGAGGCAAGCTCCTTTGAAATGGCAGGGCTGCTGGCCAAAACCCGGGTGGTCTGTTGCTATTCATAGACACCATTTTTGGGCAGATGTCCTGGGCAGCTATTTTTAGCAGGGATGTGATCTTCTGGGCTGGGTGGTGGTCATGTAAGCTGGTGTGAATAGAAAGCGAGAGAGTCTAGTCTCTACTTCAGATAGCCTGATCTTGAATGTGACAGTGATGATCATTTATTGTATCTTAACCTAAGTCCCAGACAACAAGTTTCAAGGAGGCCTTCCTGATTGCCACTGGTTCTCTCTCTAACAGCTGGAAATAGATCACCTGAGACTTCCTCTCAGTCTTCATGCTCCAGGGCTAACACCCTCTCCCCTCTAAGAGAAGTGTTTTCCTAGCAGGTAGTTTCCTCTGCTGGTCCTTGTACCCTAAGCTAGGACTGCCCCCTCACCAGGTGAGCTGCAGGCAAAACTCCCTCTCAGAGCAACAACTGTCTGCAGACCTGACTGGCAAGCCAAGTCGAAGATCTGCCTGATTAAGGGAGAGGTGAACGTTTCAGAGAAATGGCAGGTTCTAGAAAGGACACCTGGCCCAATAGCAGAAGAGTCAGAGGCTGGCCTTCAAGGACACAGCTGGGCGAGCCTGAGTGACTGGAGGTCTTATGTGGGATTGGTCGAGAAGGACTCTTCAGCCCCGCCCAGCAGCGTAGCCTTTTCTAGGCTGAGCCCCACAGGCTCCTGTTACACTTCTTGGCTGTGTGCACGCAGCGGGATCTGGATCCGACAGACTCCTCCAGCTTCAAGGTCAGTAGGATGCTCAAAATGCTTGATTTCTCTAAAGAAGGACAGTACTAGAACCAACTGTGGTGAACCTTAGCATATGGAAGCCCCAACCATGTAGAAAACACTTAGTGAGAAACTGTGGGCCAGAGAGAAAGGGGAATGTGATGTGGCAATACGGTTGCCCTTGACTGGAAGCACGTTTTTTTCATTGGGCATGAGACTGGCAGCTCAACCAGAGAACCCAGAACCTTAGCTCACAGTGTCTCTGTTTCATAGTGAATCAAGAAATTATGTGAAAAAAAAATCTAAATGTGGAATTTTGACCCTAAACTTGGGATAAGTTTAGATGTTACATTTCATTCTCTAATAATTTGCAGAGACCAGTCCACTCATGTCTGGTAGTGTTTTTCCTCAGCTGCATCAAAAGAGATGCCTAATTGCTTGGCATGAACTAGCTAGAAAATTTAAGTTGTTCTGAAGCTCTATGAAAGAGCAAAACCGGTTGCTAATGGGCTGGATTCCATTTAACTAGTTAATGCTACGGCCAGAGATCCACTCTTGAAAGGGTTGATATACTGAAAATGAACTAGGTAAAGCTCCATCTTTAGAAGGAAAATGAAAAATAAGCTTCATATGGCTGAGTGGCAACCCACTCCTTACTTATTTGGCTCTTGGGGGATGGTCATTGCCCGCCTGCCCTTGTGAAGTCCATGCCTTTGGAAGCTCTGCTTTGAATGTATGAAAAGCGTCACCCACCCAACAAACCAAAGCACTCTCCATCCTCAGTGTTGTCCTCTGAGCCTTCCAAAAGCATGGCCAGGTTCTATAATCAGCACAGTGCTGTTTGGGCAGTCAGTACACTTAGGACAATGTGCTGTTAGATAAACTGTATACTTCCCAGGAAGCTGCTTTCCCAGTGGACATCTCTCACTTCCCTTCTGTGTCCCATCTGTGCCCTTCTATTTTGTCCTTTCATAGAAAACATGACATCAGAGGTGGCAGGAAGATCAGCCATGGTCGGCTGCCGAGGCTTTGCCTGCCACTCACACTGGAAGGCAGCTTTTCCAAAGTCCCTGTCCTTGGAGTCAGTCATGTCTGTGGGCTAAGCTATGCACAGCTTTGTGGTAAAATCATGGTATCAGAGCATAGACAGGGGACCTGGGCAGTCTCTCTAAAATAAACAAACAGAGGCAAAGCCAGGAAGCAGGAGTTGGAGTTTTGGAAGAGGAGGTATGGTGGGGTCAGAGGTAGAATGGGGCTGAGTCTGGGGCTGATTTGATTCAGTCCAACCTCAGAGGGTTGAGTTCCCAACTCTATCATAGAGCAGAGGAAGATCCACTTGTCTTCCTTGAGGTCACATGTGGAATCTGTGTCTGGCATTCTGGGAGCTCTTGTCTGTTGAGCCAGGTGCCCCAGTCAGAGCCAACACTGAAGGTGACTGATGGAGGTCATATAAAAACCTGTGTCGTCAGAGAAGATGACATCCCACTCTGTTACAGCTGTTCAGAGGACAGGATGGCCTTTAGTTTCCCATTCACTTTGAAATGTTTTATCTTGAAAGATAATTCTGAAAGGACCCCATGCCATCTTTATAAACAGGGTTGGGAAAGGCCTGTCTCTTGGGGAAGAACCCTATGTCTTTGGCTTATGACTTCCTACTTGCTGAGTCAGACAGAGAAGGCCAGGGTGCCCATTAAGCTTGATCTTGCATCCTGTCACATGAGGTAACTGGACCTGTTTGCCATCTTACAGCTAGGAAGCCATAGCCATTTCTGCTTGCCTACAAGACTGGCATCATGAGAATTTGCTCAGAAAAACCTCTGGTGTTGGAAAGCATCAACTACAGCCTCTGTTTTGGGGTGACTCTGTTGGCAGCAAACATGTGGTTCTCCACAACTTCCGCCTTTCATCTATCTTCTAGCATGGTGAAGCTCAGGCAGTTGGATAGAGCAAAAATAACTCTGATTCAGCAGAAAGGCACACACGGCCCCATCTCCAGAGCACCCAGAGGGAACAGAGGCTTCAGGAGTGGGGTAGTTACAAAGCCAGAGAGAAAGCCGGGAATCTGGGACCCAGTCCACCAAGCGGGACAGAAAAAATAATCACAGCTCCTTAGCACTCTGTTCACTGTGGCTTTCCTTCTTTGCTGTAGAGCGTGAATGTAGGCATGACCATGAGCCCAATGCCTCCCGCTTAGTCAGGCTATGTTCTTATACATTACCCCCCACACAAATTTTTCCTGGCTTAGAGTTCTAAAATTCTACTCAATTTTACCCCAATGCTATAAAAAACATGCTTTTCAAACCAAGAGTAATAAAACTGTTTTACATTACAGAAACAGATACTCAGCCTCTCCTAGTAAGAGCTATAGACGATCCCGCCCCTCCCTTCCCTCTCTTATACCTAGCCCCATACAGAGGGAGAGAGGATGGGAAGAGGGAGAAAGCAAGTCCTTGTATCCTCTTAGACAGGCAGGGCCAGTGCAGTGTCCCTCACTAGGCTTGGCAGGCACACCAAGTGCCTAATGTCAGAGTGGAGTGTGCACAGAAATGTCTGGAATCCTCGGCACTTCTGTGAACGCCTGAAGGGAAGAGAACAAGCTTCAAATGCTCTGGGAGTCAGGGAGGAGTCATGTGCTCCAAGGTGACAATCCTGTGCCTTGGCATGGTTGTGGTAAAAGTGTTTCTGGACTCTTGGAGTGACATGGAGCACACCTAAGTCCTGAACTTATGAGCAATGCTCTTCTGATTACTGGCCAAGGCTGCACTGTAGGTGAGATGTTGGGGTCACATGAACCTGGGTTAGAACTTATGACAAATCTGGCTTCAGGTTGTGGCACTTCGACCTAGAAAAGGTCACTTGATTTCCATTCAGCTTGCAAAGTCTAATGATGCTTGTCAAACTGCTTGCACCGTTGGGCTCAAGTAGGAGCTCAATTTAAAAAAAGGAGAAAGTGTGGCTACATGGGCAGGGCTGAGAAGGGATTTCTTGATATAAGTGAAGAATCCCAGCAGTAGGTCAAAGTTCAAACAGACAAGGAAAGGACACAGCAGGAAGCTGTTGCAGACACTGCCAAAACAGAGATGTGGACGAGTGAGCCCATGTGGTTAAACTCCTTCTCTGAGTATTATGTTGGTACCCAAAGGACGATCAGCAAATCATACAGTATGTGGTAGGTGTATTCTGGGATGTCATCTTGTCCTCAGAGAGATGAATTAAATAAGACAATTAAGTGAAACACTTAAGATGATTTTTGAAAAAGCTGAAATGAATAGGCTTTCAGAGGCGACCTCCAAGGCTGGCTAGTTAGCTATTTGGGATCATTGAGTCTTGGGGAGGGAGTGGAGAAGATCAACCCTAAAATGTTAGAGAGAGGTCCCCATTTATTTAGTGCCTGCTGCAGCCTGCTCCTTCCTCTTTGCCACATCCATCACAGAAAGAGAGCTGCTGAGCCTCCCTGGGGAACATCAGTGGCCTGGCAGCTGCCTGTGCCTGGGCAGCCGAGTCTACACATGCATGGGGCAGGATTGCTCTGTAGATGTGCAAATAGATGCCTGGGTATTTTCATACAAACGGTTTTATGCTTATCATTCTCCTTCTATATCATGACTGCAGATGTGTGTAAGTGATACTTTCCAGGTTCAACTAGGAGAAAAACAAATGACTTGGCTCCTCCAAATATATAGCTGTGGACTAACCGTTTAGTGCTTCATGAATAATCTTTAGTAACATTCTCGATGCTCGCACAAAGCAAATATATATGCTTGTGCGTGTGTGTGTGTGCGTGCATGCATGTGTGTACGGTGTGTGTGTGTGTGTGTGTGTGTGTGTGTGTAATCTACTGCTGTTACAAAATCGTAACTACATGTACTCATTCCTATGAGATTCTCTTTTTATCTTTCATCTAGGAGTGAGTCATAGAACATGTCTAGGAAAGCAGAGGCAACAGCAGCAGCATCTTCCATATTCTAAACAGAGCACACTTACTATGACTCTTGTCCCATGGGCTGATTGCTCCTGTCTCCTTTGTCACTACAGAGTTGTCCTGAGATCTTTCTACCTCTGTCCTTGTGTCCTGGTGACCTCATTTCTCTCCCCAAACATAAAGCTGAGACAATCGGCCTGGATGTTTTTTGTGTTGCTGGTTGTTTCTTACTTCCTCTTCCAGGTTGGCCACAGCACTTCACAGAGCTGTCTAGGTGATTCTAAATCCAGCCAATCATCCACCAAGGTCCCTCAGTCAGTGGCAGATGGGGGTCTATGTAAGGGCAGCACTCATTCCTGACCTCTGGTCTTCTTCATGCTCCTCATCTAGACTCAGATGGATCCTTTTAGTACCAAAGGAAGGAAGGCCCCACCCTACCATTCTACTCAGCTCCCAAGCCTCTCTGGGCCACATCAGTGGCCTGGCGGCTATGTATGCTCCGGCCTGCAAAGGCCCCCTGTTCTGCTCTAGGATGCCCTACAGCAGGGAGAGACCAGAAACGTCTCTGTGGACTGAGTGAGTGTGAAAGTGCCGAAGTCTGGATGGGTGTCCCTGGAGGACAAGTGCTCCTACCTGACTCGTTGTCACATCCAGAACCTGGGAAACCTGTGTCCTCAAGGTAGACAGGAAGGACATCCTAAAGCTTTATCTTCCTGAGTAGAACCAGGAAGGGGCTAGGTGGCCCAATGAAAAGCAGGGATCAGACTAAAGGATCCCTATGAAGAACTAGACATGGCTCTAGCACGGTGCTACTGTTACTGGCTATGACCTTGCCCAGGCTCCAGGAAGTCTGGGTTCAGCAACTTGCACCTGTTTTAAGGGAAGGACCTGTAAACTCTTACCTAAAACAAAGCCTATTTTCTGATGCTCGGATGTTTGTGGAGGTGTGGTGTGTGTGGTGTGTGTGTGTGTGTGTGTGTGTGTGGTGTGCAGAGATAGCCCAAGCAGAGAGCATCAGGTGACAACCCTTCCTTAGTCCCGAGTGAATCAAGGCTCTATTCTGAAGACTTGGTGTGCCTCACTTCCTCATTCTTCAGCCTCGGTGTTTCTATTTCTCGATAATATTTGAGAAAACTAAAATGTGGAAAGTGTAGCCTTTAGGGTCTTTCTGAAGACAACAGGTAGTAACTGTTACAAAACTGTGTTCAAACTCAGGGTCTGTTGCTCCAAGGCCTTTGCTCTCATGCCACACCCTTGTCAGCTCATGGTCATGAGCACTCTGTCTCTACAGATGATGGCTCTGGAAGGCTGACAGGCAGAAAGTTAAAACAACGTAGTAAGTAGATAACTACCATTCTTCCCTGGTGGGTCGCATGGCCTTTCAAGTGAAGGATGCTCATCATAGGACATCTGCTAGAGCACATGCCCTCTGGAATACCTCACAGATCTCTTGCATTCAATCTGCTCATGGTGCCCCCACACACCCCTGATACCCCCTCCCCCCGTCAAAGCTGCTCTCCTGCTAAATCCCAGCTGTAGGGCATGGCTCCATGTGGAGTGAATCACTCAAGTCAGAAACCAGTCTACCTGCAAGATTCATTCACACCCTTCATGCTCATATCTCAATGGCCACAAAGACCCTGGACACCTCAGAGATTCTCCCATCTCTCCCCAGGAAGCCTTCCCTCTGGCTCTTGTTTGGAGAGTTTCTTGACTGGAGTGCTCTAAAACCAATGACTCTAGAACCCATGGCCTGGTTTCTCTGTCTACAGATTTTTTTTCCTTTCTTTCACCAAGTTTATCAAGTTCAATAAAGAATTTCCATTATTTACCACTCAAGCTTCAAAGGCCAAGATTTGTGCCAAGGGCTCATTCAATCCTCACAACTTCTAGGAGCTAGAGAAACCAAGATTTTGGCCCCATTTTAAATCTCTGGAAACTGAGCAGTGTTTTTCATGCCTCTATTGATCATTTTTTATCTGTAGCAGATCCACTCATTGGTAAGATATTAAGGATAACTACTAGAAAAATAAACACATATGAAATGTCAGTTGAAATTAAAATCATTCTATCAAAGTGTTATCAACACTCTACAGGCTTTCTGTATTCCATCATAAATAACTGGTGGCAGTCCATAAATAATCCTGGTCTGGTGTCAACTTTCTATAAATCCACTAAAATGTCTCCTGTATCCTAAATGCTGTCATTCTTCCCACCATGTACAGATTCAGTCCTGAGTCTCACTATTCTTTCCTCGAGTTATGTCCAAATACTGTTTTTTCTGTCGGACCTTCTATGTCTGCAGTCTCCATCCTGCACCCCCCCTTCTGCTTGCTGTCTCTCCTGGGTCCACCGTCGTGCATTCTATTCCTTTTGTCTCCAAAGCCTTCCCCTTCTTTACCTGGCAAAGTGACAAAGATTCTCACCTCCTCCAGAAAGCCTTTCCTGTTACATCTGCCAGTTTGGAGGCTTCTCTGCTCTTTATTTTTACTGTGTCCTTTGGGTTATAACATTCTACATAACAGTGGTCTGTCTTACCCAGAACTATACCAGAACTCTTGAAGTGACCCCAATATCTGACACCAGGATTTGTTCTGTAATATTTGTGAAGTATATGAGTAGATGGAGAAATAACATGAAGGAGGGATGGAGGGGTGGATGGATGGATGGTATGATGGATGGATGGATGCAGTGATGGATGGATGGATAGATGAATAGACAAACTGACAGGTAAACAGATGGATGGACAGGTAGCTGCATGGATGGATGGATGGATGGATGGATGGATGGATGGATGGATGGATAGATGCAACATATGGCTTAATTCTTGGGCCCCAATGGAATCTCTGGGCACAAGTTATTTATGGGATTGGTTTTATTGGCCATGTTCAGACCCAGTCCTTGTTTCCCCAGTTTCTGGGCTCCCAAATTAAAGTGTTATTACAAATCATGGGTGAAGTAGAAACTTCAGGGTTCTTTGGAAAGTCAGCTGTGTTGGATGCTGTTTTGCTGGGGCAAACACATGCAAGAGTGTTTTCTTGAAGTGGGCACAGGTATGAAAGACTAAGGCTGAGAATTTCTCCTGGTGTTCCTGTTGGTACCTCCTGCTAACTTGTCCTGCGGCCTGACTGTCTCTGCCTCAGAAGAAGAAGGAAGAAGAAAAGGAAGAAATAACAGGAAAAGAAAAACATTTATGCTCTGTGCTATTCTGGAAAGCTCGTTTTCTATGGGGTAGCCTCTGCAGAATCACCACAGAAACTACTGAAGATGGCTGCAGTGGTACCTAGGAAGCTGACAACCTATTGTGCCTGATAGTTAAGAATCTAGACTGGCCATTCTAGCTGGTGAGCTCTCTTAGATGTGGGAACCTGAGTTTGGAGACACCAAAAACCAAGCCTTATCTGCTTGTTGTTATGGGAAGGATTTCAGAAACTATGGTGAAAGAGATACAAATTAGTTTGGAGGCAGGTCCTGAACTTGAGAGGTAACAGATTTAAAAATGAGAAATTTAAAAAAAAAAAAAAAAGAAAGAAAGGAGAAGGAAGGAAAGAATAGAAAGGAGGGAAGGGAGGAGACTAGAAGAGGAGGGGAAGGGAGAGGATAAAGGAAGGGAGGGAGAGGGGAGGGAAGGGAGGAGGAGAGGGGAGGGGAGGGAGGGGACAAGAGGGGAGATTTTCAAAGCAAAGGAAGCTGGCTAGATACAGAAGCACCCTTGAGAATGGATGTGGCAAAGGTCCTGTCTTCCTTACTATGAGTGATACCTGAGCAGGAGATGATTGGCAGGTGAGAAGCATCTGCCTTTTGAAACTGGGCAGACTGCTGCATGTAAGCACAAGCCATGTGTCTCTAAATGGCAAGATTACCTGATGTCTGCATCCCTAGATAATTTCTCATTGTGCAAACATCGTACAATACTTCCACAAGACTAGATGCTAGAGTAGTGGTTCTCAGCCTATGGGGCCATAGCCCTTTGGGGCTCAAAAGACATTTTCAGAAGTGTCACCTAAGGCCATGGGAAAACAGATATTTACATTACAATCCATAATAGTAGCAAAATTACAGTTATGAGGTAGCAACAAAAATAATTTTATGGTTGGAGTCACCACAACATGAGGAACTAATTAAAGAGTTGCAACATTAGGAAAGTTGAGAACTTCTAGGGTAGAAGTTGATGACTTCATGGCTTCTTGATGCTATCAAAAGACCAGGAAATGTAAGATTAAATGAAAGGCCACCTGATAGCATTGCAGGTTACTTTATAGTCAAAATAAAATATATCATAGCAAATAAAAAAAACTAACATAGCCACTTATTATCAAGTATTCCACCCTGTCAATCATTGTGCATGCCATGCTTTTATATTTGTGGGAGCCCAAGCTTGTTTATAAAAGGATCACCACAAGTATGTCTATGATGTGTCACACGATGTTATGACCTTATGAGGAATACTGCATAACTGGGCAACTGGAGTAGTTTGGCTAGAATCTTAATGGTCCACCATTATCCCTGTCAACCAGTGTTGACGAAAGCATCCTTATGTGAGACATGACTGGAGTTAAGGAGCGAATGCTTACTGATCAGCTAACCATGCCCAGAAATGATTGTCAATAGATGGAGCTTCTTGGGCTTGAAGAATATACTCATCACCAGGACCACATAACGAACAGGGATTCCCTAACATGAGGGGAGACACATGAGAGCTGAGTTCACTGGCAAAATGAAAAAGACTGTGAAACCCAAACCAGCCTGTGAGTGCTCTGGGCTCTAAGAGCAGAACAATCCACTGGGGTACAAGGGAACATCATTTATGTGGGCTGAGATGCCAGACTGTGGCCCGGTGGGGCGGGGAATAGACACGGAAGTCCTAATTGGAAGAGCAGCAAGATGCCCCAACATGGCGATACTTTGCCAAGACAGCTGGGTCCAATTTCCCGCATAGACCCAAGAGTAAAAATCAACATTGAGAAGTAATATAAAAATTTTAAGATCACAAATGCTCTAGAGCTAATCTGAATGTCAGGCTGACAACCGTATCCTTAGCAACAGTCTCCATGGCAGTCCCTAAGCAACGTATGTATGAAGTGGATGTGATTTTATGAAATTGTGAAAGCCATCGTGTCTGGTTGGTATTTAGCTCTTTCTGCCAACCTTTTCTCTTGTTTGGTGGGTCTGAATGGGCCTGGGGGAGAGGCAGGAGCCTCTCTGGGTGCTAATGTGAATCTTTACATCTTCTCCTCTACCACACAGGCTGCCAGGCCATTTTACTAACAGAAGTCAAAAACAAAAGGAGAGGAAGTTACCCAGATGTAACATACCAAGAAAATGATAAGTAATTGTCACATCTAAACGCACATCACCCACTCTTCCCACCAAGCCCCAGGGTTCCCTGGTGTGGGCTTCCATGACCTCGAGAGTAATGAGCACATCAGTCATCTTGCTTGCCTTCCCTGATTGGAGCAGGTACAGATGTTCTGATGGTTCTAAATGCCTCTGCCTGGGTACAATGTTACTTACTGTTTTTTCCCAATAAGGTCTGTCCAGCATCAAGGCCTTGGACCCTCTGTTTTCTTTGCCTGAGCAGTTTTATTGAAAGTAGGCATCATGCAAGTTCCCCTGAATAATATCTTGCTTGTTTCCTTTCCAGCGTCAATCCCTACCTATAATCATTTTTGTTGTGTTTCTTAAGCATCGTTCCTAGAAAACTTAGGAGTCCATGAAGAACACAACATTTATTCACTGTGTCATCTTGGCTCTGCTATCTACCACACTGCCTGACACTTAGGAGCCCCTCGGTTAAGAGTTAGTCCCTGAGTGAATCACATGCTTCCTGATGGGCTTGGAAGCCAGATCTAGGCCATCAGGGGTCCCAAGATGTGCTGGAGTCCATCTGAGTAAGTTAGAGTTCTCTGTGTGGGTACCATGAGAGACCGTGAGAGAAATAGTCTTCTACATGGAAGAGCACACCAGTTGGTTATCCAATGCAATGGTCAGCCCTGAAAACATACATGCAAATAACAGCATATAGACAGAAAAGATACTATTTATATGTTATATGTTATACATATATACATATAACATATATACAATATATAATACATAATATATGATATATAAATATACAGTGTGTAAAATTATATTATTATATAATATAATGTTATATAATAAACATATAATAATATATACATATGTACATTTAACAGCTGATGAAAACAGGTCATGAATTTAAAAAAGAATGAGAAGGCTTATAAGACAGAATTTAGAGGGAGGAAAAGGTAGGTATGAATGACATAATTATAACCTCAAAAACAAATAATTTAAAAACCCGCTGTGTTTGGAAAGCAGGCAAAGTGAAATGCTAAATGCTTTGGTGCGTACAGATCACTTTGTACGCACAACCATCTTAAACATGTCACGCCTCCTTTGAACAGAGTTGTAGCCCCAGATACTGCTTCTATATCACTTGAAGCCTTCTAGGTGAAAAAAACAAACGAACAAACTGTGCACAACAAAGTAATGTGCTGCCTGTCCTGCTTCTCAAATACCAAGCTTAAGGTCAGTCTGATAAAGGTTTCACAAGACTGCCTATGACTCTCAGGGGAGCAGAGCAGCCATTCATAAATCAAAATGTCGGCAAGACAATTGGACCAACATCTCCCCCAAGTTTGTCAACTGGTTCCTTAGTAGCAGAATTCGATTATTTCTATGTACTTTACAAAACAAAACCAACCAAACAACAACAATAGAAAACAAAAACAACTACAACAACAGCAATAGCACTCCCAGCCCCAGACAGAACCAGGGAAACAGGAATTATTCACTTCACTAGAGCTTGAATTGTATGCTAAGCACAAGAACTGAAGCGTGGGAGCCTAGCTCTCTTTCAGGGCTGCTCTGCTTGCTACCGTCAAGGCCTCCCCTGCATCAGTAACACTGACCACACAACTGTGTCAATGTGGTGCTGGAACTCTTAAAAGTGAATTAGACCAATTATTTCCAAAACAAAGTTCTGGATGTAGGACATGCCTAATAGTAGGTATTTTGAGGCAGATGCCTACCCATGGGCCAGCCTTAGAGGAAGGAAGGACCAGGGATTGCCACTGTTACAGGCTCTCTGTGGAGACCATTCCCTCCCTCTTTCCTAACTCTACTTCTTCAGGGTCTCCTTTTCATAAAGCCTCCTACCGGTGAGTACCTAGGTAACTAAAAGGAAGAAACCCGGGGGTAAAGAAATTTGCCACACCTGCAGGTATGAACACATTTCCTGTTAGCTTAAGGACAGCGTGCTCTAACTTTCTCTTTGACCCCTATGGCTTAGAAGGCATTTGATTAGAACTTATTTCCCCTTGGTGAATTTACAATAAATCTCAGAGTGGCAACATGTGTCTCTCTGCTTAGGAAGTAGAATTGAGAATGTGACAGCCCAGTGTTAGTGTTGCCTGCTGTACATCAGGGCCGGGGTGCCTTAGCACATCTCCACCTCCTTGAAGATGGTAAAGAATCCTGGCAGCACTGAAGCCCTGGAGAGAGCAGAGGGGTATACGTGAGAAGGTCACTGTCTGGCCGTTTCAGGTCTCTAGAACTTCGAGAAATGACTTACTTGTCACAACAGTTTTAGACATCTGTGCCATCATCAAAACGCAGAGAATTGTATGTCGACATTAGCGCATTAGTGTAGAAGATAAGGTGTCTGATAAACTATTTCATAGGTTAATCAATATAGAAAAACAACTTCATAAATGTTTAAAGTCTTTGATGCTTAGTAGAAATTTCCTTGGAGAAACCTGGCAGCTGGAAGCTCATCAGTTTCCAAAATTCAATCCTGGAAGAAAGGCGATGATGTCAGAAGGATAGATACACGTAGATTGTGTGTACTGCCACACCACATCCAACATGAAATTTAACCTGCCCTAGGCGGCCCAGGTTTTCAGCCATAGAGGTACACACCAACAAGCTCTGTGAAATAAGCAGTCCATCTAAGCTTGGGGCATCTTGAGGTAAAGATCCAGGAGCACAACCAAGGTTAGAAGAAACCATGCTTTCCTTATTTGGACATCATGGATACCACACAGTGGGAAAGTGCTGAGAAACGCCTTTCACTGTTGTCCACTCAGATACTCATGCTAAGAGGCTCTTGGCAGGGAATACTGGGAGGCCGAGTGGCCTCCTGACTTCTGAGCAGCACCCGTCACCAGGATTCTTCTATGCATATTTAATACTGGCTTTCCTGGTTTGTTGAGAACCATGTAAGAACAGGTTAAGATCTATAGATGTTTTCTTTACCTTCAGCCTGTCCTTCACTGCCATGTTCTTTCTTGAGTGGTTTTTAGTAGTTCTTTCATTATTAATTTGTTCTTTATCTGTATTTTTTTTCATTCTCATGTGAAATGTGTTCATTGTCTCTTCGTCTCTAGAAAAATTATTTCCCTGGGTGCATTATTGCAAAATTAGCTGATATTTGTAATTTCCTTGTAAGTGAACTGTTTTCTTTCTGCTAGTATCACTGTGTCTGATTGAAAGCGTTTGCTTGGGGATCGGTTTCTTTGGTGTCTGATTGTATTGTGCTATGCCTCGTGTACTTTGTCCATTTTGGATAATGCTTTCCTTTGGGTATCACTTCTGTTTCCTCTCGTGTCTCTTCCTGTGATTGAACTCTAGTTTGTATCTAACTCTCCCAATGTAATTATCAATCATATTTCCTAGCCTATGTCTCAGATTTTCCATTTTTTTTCTGCTTCTCTGAGCTACGGTCTAGGTAATTTCCTGAGGCATGCCTTCCAATTCATTTATTCTTTCCTCAGCTGTGTCATATTCAACAGTTTAATTGTATAATTTTATTCTCTTTCAAGTGTTTTTTCTTTCTTATTCTTTGGCTTGTGTGTTTGTTTAGACAGGATTTCATCACATTGTTCTGGGCAGCCTAAAATTCACTATTCAAAGCAGGTTGGCCTCAAACACAAAGCAATTCTCCTGCCTCCTACTCCTAAGTGCTAGAATGATATATATGGACCAACATGATTGGATATCTTGGTCATTCCTAATAGTCTTTAGTGCTTGGTCATATATATGATTCTCATAATAAATTTTCAATAATGTTATAGTTTTTATATAACTTTGTTACTTAAAACACGTATCTAGAGCCAGTCTTTGCTCTTGTCCGACAATCCCACAATCTTTAGTCATAGAAGGCCTAAGTCTTTTGTTAGTTTTTTTCTCTTGTCTTTTTATTTATATCTTTTTGTATGGTTGGTAGTCTTTGGTTGGGAGTTTGTTGTTTGATCTTAATCTGCAAGAATCCAGATTCTTAAATATTATATTCTAAAGAAAGCTAAGTATGATATTTTTAAGAAAGATTTTGGGTCTGCTTCTGCTAGGAGCCAAGGGACGAATTTTTGCTAACTTTGATCAATTTGGTTCCCTTTCAGGATTCCTAAACCAGAACAGAAGTTCTGGACATCTCCACACCCCACACATACACATACTGCTGGTACCTCAACCTTTCAAGTCTGAAGGACATTTGCTTTTAAGATAACCCAAATTTGTTTGCATGTTACTTTGAGCTCTGACACAAGTTTGTATGTATGTTGTATGTAAAGTGGGACAATGGTCTTCAGAGAATCTCAATACCTCTTAGAATTTCAGAAATCCATCCTATTCAGAGTCTGGTTGTGTAGTTGTACTCAGAATGCACTCAGTTTGTCTAATATTTATGTATATATAACCTTGGTTTACTTTTCGCTGTAATTACTGGAGAAAATGGAATGAGCATTCACAAAATCTGAAATAGATAAGTAACATAAGCACATTGTTTTCTCGTTGGGAAGTTTTCTGACTTCCTCTCCATGCTGGGTCCAGAACTATCGTATGGTGCTATCAGATATGGCTTCTTTGCTTCTAGACACTCAACCAAGAAGAAGGATGGCCAGTGCCTTCTCTAAGTTGCTAACTGGCCGAAATGCATCTCTACTGTTTACTACCCTGGGGACCAGTGCCCTGACCACTGGCTACCTGCTGAACAGGCAGAAGGTGTCTGCTGATGCCCGGGAACAGCACAAGCTCTTTCCCCCAAGGTGAGTCCTTCTGGCTTTAAAATGACCCAGAATGTCAACCAGATACACGATCTCTTCTGTTGGAAATTGTCAGTGAGAAGTCCTTCTTTATTTATTTTACTTAATCTCATTTGTATGGGTGTTTGTCTGAGAGCATGTCTATGGATCATCTGTATACAGTGCCCACAGAGACCAGAAGATTGTCAAATTACCTGGAACTGAAGTCACAGACAGTTGGGAGCTGCCATGTGAGCGCTGGGAATTGAACTTGGGTCCTCTGGAAAAATAGGCAGTGCTCTAAACTACTGAGCTATATCCTTAGTCCCTGAGAATTTGCTTTGTCTTTCTAAAGGGCTAAGTCAAACTTAACAATCTGTTTTTGAGACTCATTAAGCCTAGTTACCTATGACAAACACAAAGGAATAGAGCACCATTCCTGCCCAAAGCTTAACCTTCAGTTAAATAGGAATAGCAGGGATAGTGCACGTTCATGGAGCACTTGCATTATGACACTGTTAACATGTATGTTAGGTCACATGGGTCATGATTCATTTTAGCATCATTTAGTAATAAAACGAGGACTTAGAATTACTAAGTCCAAATTCATGTACTTAGTGCAGCCACATGCAAACTCGGGTCCCTTGGGATGAGACCCATGCTTCCCTCACTGCTCTACTGTGTTCTGGGAAATATGATCACAGAATTGATTTTAAATGTGATCGTTAAAGGACATGGTGAACAGGATGAGAAGGAGTGGCATGCAGAAGATGAGGTCAGATAGTCTGCTGCCCCGAACCCCACTGTGTCCAAGTCACCAGTGCACTGTTTTGTTTGAACAGTGTGATGATGTCCTAGGGTTCCATGTAGATAGGGGTAGAAGAGAGAAAACAACCAAGATGTCCCTAAGAGACTCTGATAGAACTGTCATTTCTATGGGAATCAGAGCAACCATGCACCCCAGGAATCGCTGAAGGAGATCACCTGTGTTTGAGTCTATGGTACTCATTCAGTTCATATTCTTCAAACAGTACATGGCCAGGGTAAGACAGCATCCAATGTGGTGGCCTTCTGTGTGTTATTCTGACAGATATTTATCAAATGCTTGTATTCATAGTTAGGCACTGTTCTGAAGACAGGCCAGATCTCTGTTGTCTCAGTTGTCTTAGAGTTCTCTCTGTAGCAAAGGACTGAGGTGTGAGCAACATTGTAGGTAGTTCCCTCTCTCACTCTCTCTCTCACACACTCTCTCTCAGAGAAAGACAGACAGACAGACCTGAGAGACTAAACTATGGCTGTCATTAAATTTCATCAACACTACTGGGCAGAAGAGAAAGCTGCATATGTTTTCAATTCATTTCCTGACTTCCTTTCCTCTTTTCCCTTTGTTGTTTCTGTAGCAAGTATCACTGTTTTCCTACCAACCATGTCCTTTTCCCTAGTAGTCATGGGCATGAGTTTTTCTCAAGCTTGGCTTACTCAAGCAAGGACTTGAGGCTTCTCCTTCTAATTTTCCCTGTATTCACTGGGCCAAGAGAGCCTGGTTGAAGATCACAGAAAACTGAGCCTTTGATGGCCCTTACCTAGGGACTACTGGCCCACAGCCTCTCTCCTCCCACAGTGCAGACTACCCTGACCTACGAAAACACAACAACTGCATGGCCGAGTGCCTCACTCCAACCATCTATGCCAAACTCCGAAACAAGATGACACCCAGTGGCTACACCCTAGACCAGTGCATCCAAACTGGAGTGGATAACCCAGGCCACCCCTTCATTAAGACTGTGGGCATGGTGGCTGGCGACGAAGAGTCGTATGAGGTAAGACTATGGGCTGCTGACTCCAGAGTTGAGAACTACTTTGTATGTGGATGGGTATACTGTCATAGGATCTTCATCTTTCTTTGGAGTCAGCTTTTGCATTCTCAGGAAGGGCTCCAAAGAAAGGAAGCCAATCCTTAGAACCATCAGGAATCCTTTCTGGGATTATGGGGTGTAAAGCTTCCTAGGGAAGATGCTTTCTTTGCTACAGTGCCAAGTCCTTCCTCAAAGAGAGGTTAGTTACATGACAGAGCTCTCAAAGCTTGTCAAAAGACTGTGTTGATACAGAAAAATTAAACAAAATTGAATGATGTGTGTTCATCAGAAATACATTGAAATGTTTGTTTCTGGGTTTATTGGGTGGGTGTAAGTCTGTAGTTAGAGACTTATCTTTCTATTACTGTAGCACAAACCCCTGGGATCCAAGTTTCTTGGATCCTTGGTGCCAAGGAACAGTGTCTGCTGGTAACAGAACTCAGTTCCATACCCATCTCCACGGAGCAGCCTCTTCCTCAGGACAGAATCATGAAGCCTGACTCCTTTACCCTCTCTCTTTTCACTCTTCTGTCATAGAACTAACAGCAGCTCTATATTCTCAGGAAAGCAGCTATCAAGGGATAAGAAAGAGCCATCCCAAATAAACAAAATGGCAGTTTGTTAGCTTATAACAGAGACTTAGACTAAAGCTGCCTCTTTGGTGTCAATGCCCTTCTTCCCATTTCCCATAACTTCTAAGGCCGTAGAGTAGTCTGTTATTATACATAGCGTTACTTGAGCTAAGGACTACCCATGCCAGTGTGGTTCGTTTTGGTTTGGGTCTGGACAGACAGGTCCACATAAGGTAAGTAAGAGATCCTTGCTTTGTATAGCTGAGTTTCCCCACAGACTTTGTATTTTGCTTTGACGTGACTTTCTCTTCTGATCACAAAATGTGCTTAGCCCCTGAGCTGGTGGCTTCTTTTAGTTCACAAGGCGGAAAGCCTTTGAGTTCTTAACCATCAGATTTTCTCATCCTGTGAGCGTGGCAGAATCCTTAAAGAAGAGATTAAACACAGAGTCCGGCAGCCCAGCTCTCTCTCTCAAGTACGAGGTGCTGCTGAACATTTGTTTGTTTGTTTGTTTGTTTCTGGTGTACATTTATTCTTTTCATTCTCATCTACTAGTCTACTCTTCTATGCATGTTGAGAATGGTGGCATGGAGAATTTCACAGGAAGCCTTCAAACCATGTCCCTTGAGCCCTCGAGGAGAAAGAGGACAGGTGAAGGTAAAAGTCCTTTGCTAATGGGCAAGCCAGTTACAGGATGTTCTTGTTCACAGGTGTTTGCTGACCTTTTTGATCCTGTCATCAAACTAAGGCACAATGGCTATGACCCCAGGGTGATGAAGCATCCTACGGACCTGGATGCATCCAAGGTAGGCTCCAGGCTCCGCTTCTTTTCCCCATGATGCAGGATTTCCTGAATCCGTAGGCAGAAGAGGGAAGCTAAGAGCTACTCCCTTGCTGACATGTACCTGGAAAGTCTAAGATGACCTACCTTCAGCATCCCCTAGAAGGAGGGGGAAGGTTAATAAGCTCCTTTAAGACACCTTTAGAGGACAACTAATTGATGGGAACTTTAAACTTTCCTACAGAATTTTACCCCAACAGAAACCGCCTACTCCAGACCCCACCTTACTTGATTAATGTTAAACCCCAGAACTGGAGTTCCGTCTGGCTGTTAGCCATGCTCCTTGTGATGCATTGCCGGAAGGTTTCCAGGCAAGCTGCAGGTCAGCAGACTGTGCTCTGTGGCTACCATGGTGACCCTCCACTCTGCTCCACCCGGCAGATCACTCACGGGCAGTTTGATGAGCGCTATGTGTTGTCCTCTCGGGTTCGCACTGGCCGCAGCATCCGCGGGCTGAGCCTGCCTCCAGCCTGCTCCCGGGCAGAGAGAAGGGAGGTGGAAAATGTGGCCATTACTGCCCTGGAGGGCCTCAAGGGGGACCTGGCTGGCCGCTACTACAAGCTGTCTGAGATGACGGAGCAGGATCAGCAACGGCTCATCGATGTGAGTAGGTGATAAATCACCCTAGGGCTACCTGGAAAGAGGCTGGAACCCCAGCTCTGCCTAGGCCTCTACCCACTTAAGAATTAGTTCGGCAGAGCTGAAACTGGCCTGGGGCTTCCACAGCCTCAGTGCAAGAAGGGAGTTGAATCTTTAAATCTTTTCTTTTCATTAATTTATTTATTCACTTTACATCCCGATCGCAGCTCCCACCTCTTCCTGGGCCCCCCCCCCCGCCCTCACACAGCTTTCCCTCAAGGGGAAGCCCCCTATGTCACCCCATCCTGGCCAATCAAGTCACTGTAGGACTAGCTGCCACTCCCACTGACGCCAAACAGGCAATCCAGTTAGGGGAACAGGATCCACAGGCAGGCAACAGAGTCAGGGACAGCCTCCCACCCCCCACCCCGCTCCAGTTATTGAGGAGCCCGCATGAAGACCAAGATGCACATCTGTTACATACGTGTGGGAGTGCCTAGATCCAGTCCATGTGAAGCTTTAAATCTTGTCAAGCTGTGGGTAAAGTCTGAAGAGGACACTCCAGTAGGAGTGCTGGGCTTGGCACAGGAGGGTGGAGGTGAATGGGGGATCTGCCTTCTCTTACCTATGAACAAGCGAAAACAACCAGTTATGAAATCTTATTCATGCTTAAAGGATGATTCCAGTACCACATCCTAAGGGAAGTCTGGAGGCCGAGAGGATCTAGGTAGGAAATTAAGGTGCTCTCCGTGACAGGTTCAGAGCCAGACATAGCTGCCTGCAGGCACTCCTCCTCGATGCCTCGGAGCGCCTGTGGGCTTCGCTTCTCGCTGGCTCTAGGGTAAACAAAATGCAGTCCTTTTGGGTTTTGTGAAACAAGGTCTCAGTACATAGCCCATGCTGGCCTCAAACTCACAGGACTCCTCTTGATTCAGCCTCTCAAGTGCTGGACTCGGGTCCCTTTATTTCTTTATTACAAATTTTTAAAGGGGCGGTTATTTCCAAAAATAACGTTTACATAAACTCCAAGAAAAGAAGAAATGAGATTCCGTTATCTCAGAAGACATGAAGTACTTGGAGCATCCCCTTTCCAGGCTGCACAGGGCAGCTCTCTAGTCGGTACTCCTCTGTCTCCCGGAGTGTGTAGACTCCGCCACCCTGCTGCCTGCCACTACAGAGCAAGCCTGCATCTGCCTTACACAACTACCCTGGCTTCTTGTTTATGGGTGAGCTTCCTCCTGGAGAGTGTCTTTCTCCAGCCGCTCCTCTCTCCAGCCTCCAGGGGCTCCGCTTGTTAGTGATTCTGTGTAGAAGGACCCCTCACTTCTACTTGATATCTTGTCTGAGTGTGAGCTCTGGACAATGGCATATTTGTTTTTAAAAGCTCCCCCAGTGTTCCAGCATAAGTGAATCTGAGACACACTGCCTAGAGGCCTCTTTATCTGTAAGTTGAAACTTGATCAGCTGGCCCGTACCTAGTCTCACAGGCTCATCTCTCTGCTTTGTCCCTTTTGGCCCACAGGACCACTTTCTGTTTGATAAGCCAGTGTCCCCTTTACTAACATGTGCTGGGATGGCCCGTGACTGGCCTGATGCCAGGGGAATCTGGTATGGTTTTTACATTTTCCCTGTGTGTTGAGGATCTCAGCTCATCTGCTTCTTCTAACCTGAGGTTGCTGTGAACTGCAGTTGACAGCATGCTGGGCTTGAGGGCTTGAGAGAAATGGGGAAGACAAGTATAATTGAAAACTGTGTGTGTGTGTGTGTGTGTGTGTGTGTGTGTGTGCATGTCTGTGTGTATGCGTAAGTGTTCATGTGTGTGTGTGTGAATGTGTTTGCATGTGGGGGAGTATTGTGGGAGTGTGTGTGGGAGTTTGTATATATGTGTGGTGTGTATCAATGTGTGTGTATGGTGTATGAAAGTGTGTGAGAGTGTATGTGTGTGTATGGTGTATGTGTGTGTTGAAGAGTTTTTTTTTTTAAGAGTATATTCAGAATGTGAGCTGGTTTGCATGAATTATGCATGGGGGCAGACTATTAAAAAAAAAAAAAAAAGGATACTCCAGATTAGCTAGAGAATCTATTTGTGAACTTAGGACAATTGAACTCAAAATGAAAAATCAATATTGATAATTTAAGACAAACTCTGAAAGAAGGAATGGATGCCCAGTGTGTCCACATTCTTTCTAATAGTCCTCAGTCTGCCATGGTTCCCGTAGTAGGTTACTCCAACTCTACTTAAAAGGATCTGAGGAGGACGATTCACAAGAGGGCAGACAGCCAGGGCTTATGTAGCAAACAGCTGTGAACCCTTGGGATGCAGGTAGAGTTCCTCCATCCTTGTCTCCCCTGCTTGTCAAGAACCATAAGTTTTTGTCTGGGTTTCTTAGGCGTCAAAACACCCCCTGCCCCGCCCTGACATCAGTGCTAAATGCTATCATAGTTGAACTGTTGCCCTCTTGTTTGAGGAATGAAGAGAAGGATTGTACTCTTTTGGGGTAAAAACACTTTCGGCATCGTTAATGGCTGGGTTTAGTCTTATTCTCCGTTCTGCAAGCTATCATTATTCCGTGGTACTTGTTCAGGCACAATTAAGAGATAAGGGCCATCCAGGGAGCGGGGAAGGGGAAAGGAAGCAATCAGGTAATGAGACTTCCCATGTGTTGAGATAAACGCAATTAACAGTCAGCACCACATTTCTGTCTTCGTTAGGCATAATTATGACAAGACATTTCTCATCTGGATAAATGAGGAAGACCACACCAGGGTGATCTCAATGGAAAAGGGAGGCAATATGAAACGCGTATTTGAGCGATTCTGTCGTGGACTAAAGGAAGTAAGAGACCACTGGGGGTTTCTAGATAGTTATCAGAATAAAACCTCTCTAGTTTCCATATCTGTGTATGTATTTTAGATTTTTTACTATTTACTTTATTTTGCATTTATGAGTGTTTTGCCCACAGTAATGTCTGTGTACCACATGCATGCAGTACCGTTGGAGGCCAGAAGAGGGTGTCTTCCGATCCCCTGGAACTGTAGCAGCAGATGGTTGTGAGCTACCATATGAGTGTTGGAATCCAAAAGAGATACTCTGGAAGAGCTGCCACGGCTCTTAGGGAAGGGCCATCTCTTTAGCCTTGTTATTTTCCATTTTTAAAAAGATACCTTGGTAATTTCCAAAGTGAGACTACTTCTTTTTCCAAAGAATCAAATCTTCAGAGTAGTGCTTCCCAAAGGGGGTGGCTTTTCTCTTTGGGGGACAGAGGGAGAGTCTGTGATTCACTGGCTATTTTCTCATTCTATTCTAAATATGATATAAGGATAGAAAGAGTGGATAGGGTGAATGCAATGGGATAGGTAGGGTGGGAGGGGGAAGTGGGTGGGCTGGGACATAGGACTGGATGGTACGCAACGGAATAAATTCTCCCAGGCTTATCTGCAGAGGATTCTTATGCCCTCCTACAGTCTTTGCATAAGAAACAGTATCAAGGACATTTATTGAGAGCATAAACTCTTCTGGGACTGTATTAAATGCTTTCCATAGCCATCTGATTTAAAAGATCCTATTTATACGCTAATAGAAGAATTACCAAATACAATCCCATAGATCCACCACAGTTTCATTCATGTGCTATACTGGTCCCTCTCCCTGGTGTTTAGGATGACCTGAAGGAACAGATATTTGAGAAGTCTGTCATTTGCTCATTGTTACTCCATCTGTAGGTGGAACGATTAATCCAAGAACGAGGCTGGGAGTTCATGTGGAATGAGCGTCTAGGATACATTCTGACTTGCCCCTCGAACCTCGGAACCGGACTGCGAGCTGGTGTCCACGTTAGAATCCCAAAGCTGAGCAAGGTAATGGCGCGTGACCAGGAGCTTGTTGAGGCCCTTCGGGATCAACTCAGATGTGACTTCTTTGCAGGACAAAACGTCAGTTCATTCCTTAACCCGGACCTTTGTGCCTGCAACAGAACAATGATGGAGGGGGCGTAGTCTGGCTTGAAGTCATTTGCATTAATTAGCATAAAAGGCTCCAGGCAGGACAAAGGGGTGGTGCTTCAAAAATAAGGTTTTTGAGTCTCCATCACTTAACAAATCAAGATAGGCATGAGGGTTCCCAGGGTCCTGTCACCTAGATTTTACATCTGAGCATGCTTGAGAAGACAATGGCCTGGAGGGGGGACTTAGGCAGCACAGGTTGTTAGGCTATACTTGCGCGATTTGTTTTTGGTTCTGGTTTTTTTTTGTTAGTTTGTTTTGTTATTTTCATTTCTTATTTGTTTTTTTGTGCAGTTTGGGGGAAACTTGTGGTACACAGTAGAAGTCATTGGACAACTTCCTGGTTCTAAGGATTCAATCCTGCTTGACTGCAGTCTCCTTTATTCACCGAGGCTGCCAGTAGGGGGCGTTGCTTGGAGGGACGCTTAGGGCATTTTCCTCAGTTCCGTTCAGGTCCATCCACCATGAGAAAAGAAGAGAGCATGTAGGCGTGTCCACAGGACTTAAGGTGTAAGAAGGGAAGTGGTACACTTCTGGTGGCAAGGGCTTAGCGAGCAAGTAGCTGCATCTTCAGCTCCTGTGCTGGGTAGAGAGACAAAGCAAGGATTCTGATGGATAGCTAGTCATTTCTGCCACAGCACACAAAGTAAGTCAAGGAAGCTTAAACAATTTTAGAAAAATGTGCAGCCTATCAAGTAGAAGGTATGAATTTTTTTTGTCATTCAAAATTCCAATGTTAAGAAAATGATTTTTTTTCTTTTTTCTTTTTTCTTTTTTTTTTTGGTTTTTTCGAGACAGGGTTTCTCTGTGTAGCCCTGGCTGTCCTGGAACTCACTCTGTAGACCAGGCTGGCCTCGAACTCAGAAATCTGCCTGCCTCTGCCTCCCAAGTGCTGGGATTAAAGGCATGCGCCACCACTGCCCGGCCAAGAAAATGATTTTAAGTGATTTAACTTTGTGGTTTTAATTATAACAATGAAACAGGTGTACAGATGAATAGCAAATGTACAAAAACTGGTATCCCTATGCAAATAAATGTATGTATTTATCCCAAGATAAACTGGGAGTCAGACGCTGACAAGTTCAACTGCAACTCTGCTGACTTCTAGCAGTCTGACTTTGGTCAAGTTAATACCCTTGGAGCTGTATGCTCCTCTGAAGTTTAGGGGTTAGTATAGCTTCAATTGTCCCCTATGAGTTTATTATTAGAGACTTAATCACCAAATTCATATGCCAATGGCATGTGTAACCTCAGGGAGTACTGAAGTCTTCTTAGCCTTGGCTTCTATGATAGCATTAGTGGTTGTACAAGAAGAAAGATCCAAGCTAGCATGCATGCTCTGTCTCATCTTGTGTGACCCCTGCCACATCATGATGTAACAAGATCACCCTCACCAAATGCCAAACAGGTGCCACCACCATGTTCTGGGACTTCTCACCCTGTGAGCCAAAAGTGCTGCTATTGTTTATAAGGTACTGGGTGTCAGCTACCTTTTTTTTTTTTTTTTCTTTTCAAGACAAAAAGTAGCTTTAGCCGGCCTGGAACTCCTTGTGTAGACCAGGCTGGCCTCAGTATCACAGAGACCACTTGCTCTACCTCTGGAATGCTGAGATTAAAGTCATGCCACACCGTCCCCTGGATAAAGTACAGTTTTTACAGCACCGGAAAGTGGACTTGGTGGGGTGAAAGTAATATCCACTTCATTAGATGCTGGAGGGCTTTAAGCCCAGGGCACCAGTCCGTTGTAAATACTTTGTTGACTGTTACTGTCTCTTTTAGCATCTCTGCTCACTGACTTCAACAGGATCCTTTCTCCTAGGACCCACGCTTTTCTAAGATCTTGGAGAACCTGCGGCTCCAGAAGCGTGGCACAGGTGGTGTGGACACTGCAGCAGTGGCGGATGTGTACGATATTTCCAACATAGATCGGATCGGCAGATCAGAGGTAACGTCTCTCTCTCACCCTGATATGTACTACCGCGGTCAGCCTGACAGCGAGAGGCCGTGGAAAAGCAGCCTCGGCAGCCTGACTGCATTCACACACTCCCATTTTCCCCACTGAAGTCCAACTTAACTATCCATTCCTGTCTGTCTCTTGCATGGAAAATATTGCAAGAAAGATACACAATCCCTTCTGAGCGCCTGTAGGGAAGCCAAGGAATCACAGCGGGACTGTCGCTATAGACCAGCCTCCTGGGAGCTATTTCAGCATCTCCAGCAACACGAGCTCCCTATGCTAAAGGACAGCAGTATGTTATCCCCATGGACTCAGAGAACAGGTGCGCTGTCCCTCGGAGAGAGGAAACATGGGAAAACCTCTCTTGACTCTGAGTGTCCCATGCAGAAGCCCACATGCTTCCTCATCTTCCTCTTGATGTCTTAGATTCTTAACAGTTTCTAAGGCTTTCGTGTAGCCTATTATAAGGCCAAGGGACTCCTGTGATAAGGGAACAATAGGTTCATTGATACATGGGAGCCACAAGTAACAGTCACAAGAAAGAGTTAGGAACACACAGCTGAGTACTAACTATACACTGATAGTCAGTTAGCACAGGGAGCTATTTCAGCCCAGGACACAGCCTTCGGTCATGAGGCTGATGAAGAAAAAAGTACATGGAGTAATTACCGTTAGAGTAATTGCTATTCTTGCACAAGACCTGAGTTCAGGTCCCAGTACCTACATGGTAGTCCAACCTTCTGTAAGTCTGTTCCAAAGAATCTGATGTCCTTTGGCCTCTGTGGGCACTCGAATGAATGCAGTACACATAAAATCTTATGCAGGCACACACATATACACATAATAAATAAAACAACAATAATAAATCTCTAAAAGAAAAAAAAGTGTGTGGGTAGGAAAGATAGCTAAGCAGATAAAAGTGTTTGCCATAGAAGCCCAATGACCCAGGTTCAATTCTCTCTCTCTTCTCTCTCTTCTCCTCTCTTTCTCTCTCTCTCCTTAGACACACACACCCACACACACAATTTTTTTAAGGAAAGGTGATGAAAACAAATGACTTTCCAGTATAAAAAAGTTCTCACAGCAACCCGACCCTAAGGAAAACCTGAGAGGAAACTCTAGGCTATCCCTCCACTTCCGCACCTGACCCCAGCCTCAGGAGGCCTCCCCTCACACGATGCCCCCATTGTAGTAAAGTTCTGCTGAGTGGACGATTCACACATACACCAACACTGCTCTGTCTAGCAGGGCTCGGCAGGCAGTTTCCACTCGAGCTAATCTCTCCTCCTTTTCCTTTCTCCATCATGTCTCCTCCTCATGGCCTTCTTTTTTCACTGTCAAGGTTGAGCTGTTCAGATTGTCATTGACGGAGTCAACTACCTGGTGGATTGTGAAAAGAAGCTGAGAGAGGCCAAGACATCAAGGTGCCCCCTCCCCTGCCTCAGTTTGGCAGGAAGTGAATGTATCCCTCAAAGTTTATGGGTAATGTGTCTGCTGGTATGACAGACACAGGAAGTCTCTGCTCTGAGAGTTTTTGTAGACTTGAAAACATGTAAAATTGTAGGTACTGCTATCTTTACAATAAAACTCTCCTTAATATCCTTGGTTTGTGTCTCTGATTTGTAATAATACTAGGAAGGTCCATATGCCAGTATAGGCAGCAAAAAGGAAAGGTCACAGGGATACATCTGGATAAACGTTCAACTATCAATGTTAACATAGCAGTCCTGTACAAACGCCTTACGGACAGCACTGGAGATGAGCAGATATAATAACTAATTTTCCAGAAGTTCGGGCAAGGGAGACTTCTTTGGAAAGGGGGAACTTCATAAAAGACTACACCCTTAAGAACAAACAGAGGCTATACATTGGTTCATACATGCTGCTGAAAGTCAACCCTGTCAGATGTCAAGTTAACCCTGTCAGATGTCAATCTGGTATAAACTCGAGCAAGCAGAGGCATAGAAAACCTTTGTGATTACAAAAAATAGTGACAGGTGTGCTCTGATTCAGCTGCAGGCAGGGAAACAGGCTAACAAGGAGGGCATCTAGAGCCTAAGTCTGTGACGAATAGTTAGCTTTACCCAGTGGTGCTGAGTTTGAGCAAGGCTCTGTCAATCATAGACCATTCTGAACTGACTGCTCCAGGGTCTGCAAATTGGATTCCCAGACCAGACTGCTTGATTTAGAAATTGTAGGTGAGAATTCTATTGACAGATGTGGCCTGGCCTTTGTCTGTTTATACACAAAAACTCTCAAAACAATTCAAAGTTTGACCTCTAAAATTCTGAAAATGCTTTTAGTATTTTTAGTATGATTTGAGAATCACACAACATATACTCAAATCAGTCCATAAGGCTTCTTACTGGATTGACTGTGATTGACACCCAGTCCGATCCTGTGTTCCCTCAACTTGTGCATCCTTCTTTTGGTATTATTATTCTTTTCCTTCCCTGCTGCAATGCCTGCAACCTGAAGGCAGATGAAGAAGGTGGGAGCTGTCAATCACATAATAAGTTATGAAACATTGCTCCACAGAGACAAATGTTAGCTTGAACCACAGGACCGGGATCAAGTTGCATTTTATATCAAGTCACTACCATAGACACTACAATTAAAACACCAGTGCTGTCATATAATCTGTGTCCACTTATGCTCCCTGAGGACAAGTGCAGAAGGAGACAGTGGTCCTTGTGCTAGTAGGCACAGCTATAACTTTAGAGTGAGAAATTATGATGTGGTAGAAATTCCGAAGTGCAAACCACACTGATCAAATGTGAGACATCGTGCTAAGCACCCTGAGTGAGATGTGGGGGCAGCTGGTTTGAACTGACAGGTGAAGAATGAAGAGGAGCCCAACCTCAGGCGATGGCTGGTGGTTCTCTGGGTGCAGAGACATGAAAAGGAAAGAATAACGGTCTGGTAAGCTCATTAACTGCACATCCATATTGTGGGGTACAAGTTCTGATTTCTCCACTCAGAACAGTGAATAATTTATTCTCCAGTTTCTTCTGTAATTAATAAGAAGAGCTGTAGCTATGGGTCTTTAGGGAGATTAGAAAAAACTAGAATTGAAAATTTTACTCAGAAGTACTCAATTCATCATTTACATATTTGCTACATAAATATAGAAGTAAAGCAATTATTATTATTGTCATCATCATCATCATCATCTCTGAATACTCCCTTATCATTATTAGGGCAATTCAGTAACAACGATGGTCCCTCTTCTGAAAGGCTTTATGAGATAAACTATAAAGGAAGGCAAAATCATAGAAGCACAAAGAATCTAAAGAGATTAGATACATGTACCAATGTTAGCTTTCTCAAAAAATAAAGCTGAAAAACAAATAGTACACAAGCATGTGTTTATGGATGGGAAAGAAAAGCAAGCCTTTAACCTGTCACCTCAGGAGGCAGCCCCAGCCAGGGCAGAACCCAACAACAACGCTCTCTTTATTATCGCTCTGTTATATATAATTCGTTTCTCTCTTGGCCACACCAATATTTGCACTAAATGCTCATTTGCTTTCAGACCTTCAGTATTAATCTTGAAGTCACCTGGACCGCATATCCTCGTTATATGGCTGCTGGATAGTGTATTCCAGGACTGAGGTCATGTGTGGCTTTCCTCCATAGAACAAAACTTCCATCACTAAGAAGTCACTAAAAGCCAGGTTTACCCTGAACATTGGGTTTACGACCTCACTTTCTTTAAAACTTTTCCTACTTTTCTGACATCTTTAGACAACGTATTGATTACACAATCACACAAATACTACATATGAGAAGATCCATTCCTCCCAAAAGTTGTCAAGCATTTAGAGATAGGATTACTGTTTACAAAGTTTTGATAAGTTACACCTTTGACACAAGGAACACTCATGTTGGCTGTGTCTGTTATGGTAGATATTATGAGAGATGCTGTGTGGGAAACATGAGGTAGAAGAACTTGTAATAATTCAATTCCTAACCTGAAGCCATGTCTTCTAGCTATGTAATCACATTACACAACTGGTTTTTTAATCACACTCAAGATCCTATGCTGTCAGTGTCCACAGAGAGGTTCAGAACCACGGAGCTTGAGACAGGGTTCCTCTAAGTAGCCCTGACTCGGGGATCTGCCTGCCTCTGCCTCCAGAGTTTTGGGATCAAAGGCATGTGCCACCACCGCTGGGCTTCATGGGGATTTTTTAAAAGTGTGCTGTCCCAGTGTCTGACCAGGAAGCAGCTATTGCAGGCTTTCACCTGAAATCACCCCGCCCCGGTGCTCTTCTTTGGGGAAGGAAATTGATCCCTTCTCCTGAGCTGCTGCAGCCCCACCCGAAGCAGACTGTTCTTCATGCAGGTTAAATACCACAAAACCTATGTGTGTTTTGAAGGTAGCCAAAAGAATTTAATTTGAGAGAGATATCCAAAAGGCAGGTGGGAACTCTTTGAGTGTGAGAATGAGTGTTTATTCCAGCCAAAATGAGGAGGAGAGGAAAGCTTAGCCGCCTTGAATCAGTGCTTCCCAAGTGCTGCCAAGGGGTCTATGTTCTTACATATTAGCCACAGAGAAGGCTGCAGGGCACCAGTTGCTGTAGTTGCAGAAGTTGGCTCAGGTCACTGATTAGCACTTGGTCTCTTGTACCTGCAGGTAAGATTTTTGATATATGCCCAGAGACATTTTTTTTAACTTAATCTTGCCTTTCTTTGTGAGGCAGAGAGAGCTCCTGCCTTACAGAATCTTTACTATGATAAACGCAGTAAAGCAGTAACTACAATTTCTGCTTTTTAAAATTTACAACCTATGGGAAGAAACATTTTTACCTTAGGATCCTCTACACACATACATGAATTTGTAAGTAAAGGTTTTGTCAATAAGACTTACCCTAATAGTTGAGATGTGCTTCAGTGATTTTCTACACAATATAGTTTCTTTTTTTTTTTCTAGTTTTGAAAACATCTCAGAGGCTGCAGTGCCCAGTGCTGAAGAATATACTTAGTATGCACACAAGACTCCATGTTCAATAGCCAGTACCTCCCTCCAATAAAAATTCTAAATGTAATCTACTATTGATTTGGAATATATTAAAGAGGTAAAAGTCTTGCTTGGAAAGCATAAACCTAATTACTTGGCTCAACAAACATTACATTCTCTGTTTTCCTTTCCTCTCTTTAACTCTTTAAGGATTTCCTCCCACTGCTTTTTATCTCCACACTTTGTGATGAAAATTCTATAGTTGGGTACAAAGTTCCTCCTTTGGGTGTGTGAGGTGTTATTTTCCTCTAAGAGCTTACAAGAAATTTTAGTAGTGAACCTCTGATGTGACTCCCTAGGTAGAGAAAACAGGTGGGTCCAAGGAGTTTTAAGTCTAAGAGAAGACTGCAGTGGAGAAAGGTGTCTAAATTCCTCTCAGGTTTGGCCTGACACTTTAGTTGTTCTTGTGTGTGGAAGACTCTAGGCTGCTAGCAGAAGTATCCTTGGAAGTTAGAGAACAGGGACCATGTCCTAAGCAGTACAGTACTAAGGATTCTGGAGTTCAGACAAACCAGAGTGGAAAGATTTTGGTGACTATTGTGGGCTCTCAATTATGCTCCAGTAAAACCATGACCTTGAAGGAAGAGTTGTGCTTATGAGTTGCAAAGACCCAAGCAGCCCTGTCAACAAAGCTACACAAACTTCAGCCAAGAAATTTAACCTCAGAGTGAAAAATGAACACTTTACAGCCCAATAGAACAGTCTTCAAATCAAAGCTAATCAGAAGAGATAGGGAAGGGCCCTACATATTCATTCAAAGAAAAATCCACAAGAAGACATTGCAACTTTTAATATCTATACACCAAACACAAGGACATCCAAGTTTATAAAAGAAACACTACTACAACGTAAGTCACATATTGACCCTCCCATGCTGATAGTGTTGACTTCAGTACCCTAATCTTGCCAAAAATGAGTCATCCAGATAAAAACTAAACAAAGAAATGCTGTTGCTAACTGTTGTAAACCAAATGGACTTAGGTGATGTTTACAGCACATTTCACCCAAACACAAAAGGATACTTCTTCTTCTCAGAAGCTCTAGAATGATTAATCATAGAGAAGAACTTTCTCTAAAACTGACCACATACTTAGACACAAAGCAGGCCTCAACAGATAAAATAAAATCGAAATAACACCCTATATCCCGTCTGACCACCATGGATTAAAGCTGGATATCAACAATAACAGAAACAATGGAGTTTACAGACTCATAGAAACTGTGCAACACACAACTGAATGAAAACTGGGTCAAGCATATATCGGGAAAGAAATCCAAATCTTTAAAGAATTGAATAAAAATGAAAACACAAGATACTCAAACCTATAGCACACAATGAAGTCAGTTCTAAGAGGTAAATTTATAACACTAAGTGCCTATGTAAAGAAAAAGGAGGGGAGATAGATTTCATATTTGAAACTTAACAGCATACCTGCTGAAGTCTCTAGAGTAAAAAGATGCAATACTCAAAGTGAGTAGACATTAAGAAATAATCAAACCAGAACCCTCTCTGACTGATGAACTGAATTCTTGCTTAGGCTGCGAGGCTAAGCACTGCAAGGGAATATAAATAAAAGTTAAAATATCTATCTGGGTTCCCTGAGGGACAAGCCTGACTGCATAGGGGTTGATGTCAAAAGTATCCCTCTCCAGGAAAAAGACATCGGATGGGTATGGCCCTCACGCCTCACTGGACAACAACAGGAGGACCGGAGCCATTACAAGGTCCCCTTCAATTATTGGAGGTCAGGCCTTTATCCCTGCCTTCGCAAGAATAGAATCACCAAGGTCCTTCTATACTTAGAAAGGGAGGAGATGTCAGGAGCAGCCCTGCATATACACTAAAGGCCTAAAATCAGCCATAGGCCTAAAATCAGAAATAGGCCTGACATACATGCATGCTAACACCAAAGTCTTGGGTCTCTGGAAAAAACATTGAAACAGCAGGCTATAAGCTATTGTAAACAGGCAGCTTCTGTGGAAATTTCCCTAGCCTGAGTAGTCATAGTCTTATAAATAGGCAACCTCGTGGACAGTACCAACTTAGATAAGGACAAGTGAATCATAGGCAGAGCCATAGTGACCTGTCCCCTGAACCTACACCCAGCTGATACCCTGTTCTGAAAGGTATCTGTACTCCCCCTGAACACCTATGCTCCGGTGTCATTCCCTTCCCCACATCCTGCCTTTTTGTGTTTATAACCTCTGTGTAAATAAGTAAATTACAATGTGATTTAAATAACTAAATAAGTAAAAATAAAAAAAAAATTAAAAAAAAAGAAAAAAATAATCAAACCTAGGGTTGAAATAGGAAAATGGAAAAAAAAAACAAAAACAAAAAAAAAACAAAGAATGAATGAAACAAAGAGCTAGTTATTTGAGAAAATTAATATTATTGACAAACCCTTAGCCAAATTAATAAAAACTGAGAGAGAAGATCCAAATTAATAAAATTAGAGACAAAATGGGGACATAACAACAGACACGAAGGAAATCCAGAGAATCATAAAGACATACTTAAAAACTCTCACTCCATCATATTGAAAATTCTAAAATAAATGGATAAATTTCTGGCTATATACTACTTATCAAATTTAAATCAAGTTCAGATGAGCAATTTAAACAAGTCTATAATTCATAATAAATTAGAAGCAGTAAAAAGTCTCTCAATCTCAACAATACCAACCAACCAGAGCTCCCTGGGTCTAAACAGCTAGTTGGGAACACACATGGAGGGACCCATTCTCTAGCTGTATTCATAGAGGAGGATGGACTTGTCAGGCATCAGTGGGAGAGGAGGACCTTGGTCCTTTGGAGGCTGGATGCCCCAGTGTGGGGAAATTTGGGGTTAGGGGAGGTGGGAGTGCGTGGGTGGGTGGGGCACACCCTCACAGAAATAGAAGGAGGGAGGATGGGTTAAGGAGTTTCTGGGGGTGGGAATGGGGAAAGGGGAAACATCTGAAATGTAGATAAATAAAGTACCCAATAATTTTTAAAAAGGAAAAAAACAAACAAACAATGGAATAGCTATAGCAGTCAAACATTTGAGTCTCTTTAGCAGCATTTAATATTACCCATATTATGGGGATTCCTTATAAATGTCAAGGACAAGAGACTGTGGAACAGGTCCATGGAACTTTAAAACAAATCTTCATAAAAAAGGGGGAAAGATATACCCTTGTACACCACAAATTTATTTAAATCATATTCATTTTTTTATTTTAAAGTTTTTAAATTTTTTTTTAACCTGGATGCCAAGGAACTTTCTGCTGAGTGTCTACGGGACTCTACAACTAGGAATACTTATACATAGGTGAAAGGGAAAGATCCACTTACTGGCATAAGGCATGATCCCAATCAGGTATTAAATATGGGGAAGAGGGCATGTTTGTTTTTTTTCTGCAGGATGCTGAAGGAGCATGGTGGCCGCCTGAGCAATGGGTGAGATATGCTGATGCCAGGACAAAGAATGATGCTGACCTGTGAGCTTGCTGAGTGCCCTGACAATGGTGACTGGGAAGCTGTATTGGACATAAGTTCCTGACCTACCATTGCTTACCTATACCCCTGATGGGACAACTGCCTTGCCTCAAGTTCTTAGACCTTCTGGAACAGAGAAGCAAAAAGAGAAGTTATAATGACTCTTGTATTGTTATTAAATGTGACCAGTTATTTAGACTCAATCATGGACTGGTCTGGAAATCATCCAATATTGGAAATAACAGTCTTCATTTGGAAGTCTGGTTCTGGACATTTTCAGAGACATATATGAAAATTAGCTGCAGTTCTCTATGATATTATATTAGCAAGAGATAAAGTTGGGGAGGATCTGGATTTCAAACAGGTGTTAGCACATGTTTTAAGGCTCTTTTAATTGTCAAGTTAAAAATACTTTTGTTTCTTCTACAGTATTTAATGTAAGTTGCATTGATTGTACAACTTCTAATTGTGTTTGTGTTTTGATATCGGCACGTCAGTTATCAACCAGCTTTTGTTTTAGTGCCCTGAGTATCACAGAACCATGGTATTCTAAAAATAGCTTGCAAATACTGAAAGAATGAATCAGACTTTAAGCAGAAGCAATAGGGTAGTGGGCTTGATTATTGCTGGTATAACAGCTTTAATTACATTAATTGCTAGCACCACTGCTTCTGCAAATGCTGTGACAGAAGAAGTTAAGACAGTACTTTTGTTAATCATTTAGCAAAAAAGTGTTACTAATGTGTTGAATATACCAGAGGATTTAGATAGGCATTTGGAAGAATGGATTGGTGCTCTTTATCCTCTTCTAATTACTGCAAGGAGGTTCAGAATTTAAGAGTAAGGAGCCATCTTAAGTGTCATTCCAAATAACATTAGATTCATGTTAGTTCTACAATTTACAGTGGTAATCATTATAATTAGGAAGAAGTTTAATGACACATGCAGTGTATTTGGCATAATTCTAACACCTCTCTGGTTGTTTTAACATACATAGGGAGCTTTTGAATTTCAAGAATGCTGCTCTGCTAAGCATTGATGCAGTAGATACTACAGGTAAAAATTACTCATGACCTGAGGTCAGTATTTCTATTTTGGTCAAGCTTCAAAAATGGCATATATAGCTTAATCATGCTAGCCCTTTTGTCCTGGGAATACTTTTATTCCTGCCATTGTGTTAAAGCTTTTCCTCAACAACATCAACAAGTTGGCAGTCAAGTACATGGCTTGAACCTGAAAATGAACCCCAGAGAGTTATTAAATTAACAGACTGGCAAACCAAGGACAGGTAAGATTCTGCACAAGCCTTACCAACCTAAGACATAAGTGCACTGCTTTTGTTAGAGCATATTCCATGATGGGCAAGGAAGGCATTCTTGTCAGAAAGACCTAAGACAGGCTCATTCTTGTTAATGAAATAAAAAAGGGGGTGAGGTGGAGAGCCTTTGGGGCTGCTTGACAAGAATCTGACATAGGCCAAGGAAAAGGAAATGGGCTGCTTGGCAGGAATATGACATTGGCCAAGGACAAGGAAGAAGGCTTCAGGCAGGAATCTGACATTAGGCTAGAAAAAAGAGGTCACTTCAGGTAGGAATCTAAATCTTAGGCTAGAACAAAAAAGTAATCTCAGGCAGGAACCTAAATATTAGGCTAGAATAAAGAAGTAATTTCATACAGGAATCTAAATTTTAGGCTAGAACAAGGAAGTAGGCTTCAGACATGAAAAAGACCTTGGGCTAGGACAGGGAAGTAGGCTCAGATACTTTGGTCATTCTGATAAGCCCTTAGAAACAGTGATCACAGGAGTGTTCACATAATTGGGTTTAATGCCTTGCTTGTTCTTTGACTATTTGTTGGTTTATTGCTTGTTCCTTGACTATCTGCATCTATTGTGTTACTAGACCCTCAACCTAGAACTGACCTTAATACATGCATGTAATCAAAATGGTCTAAAAGCATAAAGGAGGAGAGGGGATGGGATAGGGGATTCTAGGGAGGGGAAATGGGGAAAGGAGATGATATCTGTATTGTAAATAAATAAAATATCCAATAAAAAAAAGAAAAAGAAGTCTCTCAATCAAAACTAAAAGCTCACATCAGATGGGTTTAGTACAGAAGTCTACTGCCGTTCAAAGAAGAATGAATTCCAATATTCCTCAAATTATTATGTAAAATAAAAACAACAACAAAAGGCCTTTTGAACATTGCCTAACATTTTAAAGGAGGCCAAACATTCTCAAGAAAATATTTGCAAACCCAAATACATTTCCAAGTACATTGAAAATATCATGCTCAAGAAGGCTTCATTCCAGAGATGCAGGGATGGTTCAATGTATGTAAATTGATAAACGAAATCCACCATGTGAACAAATCGAAAGATAAAAATCACAGAATCATCTTATTAAATGCAAAAGGGGCCTTTGAGAAAACCTAACACCCCTTTATGATAAGAGTTCTAGAGAGATTAGCAATTCAAGAGTCATACCTCAACAGAACAAAGGGTATTTACACTAAGGCCAAAGCAAACATCAACCTAATTGGATAGAAACTCAAAGCAGTTCCACTAAAGTCAGGAACAAGTCAAGGCTGTCCATTCTCTCCATACCTATTCAACATAGAACTAAAAGTCTTAGCCAAAGCAATAAGACAATTGGAGGAGATCAAGGGTATACAAACAGGAAATTTGTTTGCAAATGGTATGACAGTATACATAAGTGATTTTTTTCTAGGAAACTCCTACAGCTGATAAATACTTTCTGCAAAGTAGTTGGAAACAAGATTATCTCACAAAAATCAGTAGCCTTCTTATATATGGATAAAGAAAATGTGATACATGTACACAATGGAATATCATTCAGCAATTAAAAACAATGACATCATGAATTTCAAAGGCAAATAGATGGAACTAGAAAACATCATCCCGTGTGAGGTAACCCAGACCTTGAAAGACAAACATAGCTTGTATTTACTTATTAGTGGATACTAGTCATAAAATAAAAGAAAATCATGACACAGTTTACAGACCCAGAGAGGTCAAGTAATAAGGGCATGGAGATTAAGGGAAGAAACAACTATCTCTCTGGAAAGGGCAACTAGAATGAATTTTGAGGGTGGACTGGGGTCAGGTGGGTTGAAAACAGGAGGGAACAGCTTGGGAGGAGAGGAAGAAAATACTGAGAGATATGACTGGAATTGGGGGTGGCATTTGGGATTGAGGTGGAAACTTATGCAATGGAAACTATGGGTGTAACCCTAGAAAAGACTCCTAATAATGGGGGACACGGGGCCTGAACCAGCCATCTTCTGTAACCAGGCAAGACCTCAAGTGGAGGGACTGGGACACCAACCCAGCCACACAACCTCTGACCTACAGTGTGTCCTGCCTACGGAGTGATCTGGGACTGGAGTTTAGCAGAATCATCATTAAAGAAACCAGAGAGACTTCATCCAGCAACTGGTGGGAGCAGATGCAGAGTCCCACAGCCAAACTTTAAGTGGGGGAAGGAGTCCTGTGGAGGATGAGGAGGAAGGATCAGAGGAACCAGAGGATCCAGGAACACCAAGAGGACAAGGTCCACAGAATCAACTGACTGAGACTCAAAGGGGCTCACGGAGATCAGGGAGCCTACGGGGTCTGATGTAGGTCCTCTGCTTATGTTACGGCTGAGTAACTTGGTGTTCTTGTGGAAACCTAACAGTGGGAGCAGGCTGTCCTGACTTTTTAGCCTACTTGTGGGATCCTTTTCCTCCTACTGGACTGCCTTGTCCAGCCTTAATGTGACAGCATGCATCTGGTCTTATTGCAGCTTGTTTTGCTGTGTTTAGTTGATGTCCCTGAGAGGCCTGCTCTTTTCTGAGGGAAGCATGGTGGACATGGTATTGTATCAAGTTAGGCAGATCAGGACCAGAGAAACAAATATTTGTTTTTTCTCATATGCAGATCTTAAAATCTTCATTTTGGGGAGGTGGAAGTGGAAATCTTTTGCAATTTGATGAAATACTTTTATTAGTGTTTGCTCTTTTGTAGACAAAAATAATTTTACATTTATTTACTCATTACAGGTAGTCTGAGATAAGGAAAAATATTTTAGAAAAAAAATCATCTGATTTACTGATTCACCCCAAGAGAGTCACTAGTTGTAGGACAGTGAATTGATCTAAATACTTTGTTAATTGCTAGGTTATTCAGTATTTAGTTTGCCTATAAAAAGTTAATCATACCTATAAGCCAGTGTGCTTTCAATAGGCACGTGTTTGGAAAGTTGTTTAAATGAATCTTCTCATCCAAGAGCAGGAAAGAGCCCAAGAGTCTCTAGTCTAATGCAAGTCCCTGGTTCCTGCTGATGTTGCTGTGTGAACCAGTGTCTGAGGAACTGGGTTTCATTTCAGTGATTCAAGTAACCCTTTCCTGGCACTGAAATGACCCTTGTGACTCTCAGGAATTTTCTGGTTTTAGGTTCTGAAACAACAATTCAAAACCAAAGGCTTTTTAAATCAAACTAAGGAATTTTCTTCCTACACTGCAGTTTTGATTTTGTCTTGGACATTTGAAGAGTTTGGGGCCAGATTTCAGCGTACACCACTTCCTCCAGGTGTCCCAGTTTTAGAGGGCACTGTGCCAGAAAACATCAGGCCATGGACATACTTTGATCTTCGAGGTGACACTCTTGAGTGAAGTGTCCTTCAATGTAATTAAGATCCTATAGTCTTCTGTGTAGGCCTTCTTAGCTAGGCCTTTCCTTTGCTGATGGTCACCATGTAGGCGTATCTATAAAGGCCTTTGATCTGTGCCCAAGGCCAGGATCTTATAGCGGCATCTTCTTCTTAGTCATTAGTTAAGTAGACATTTGTCAAGTATCATTCCTGGCCCCCAAACTGTGATTGCAGTAGGTTTTTATGAAACATCTTCATCACTAGAAGTTCCCTGATGGTGGCAGATGAACAGAACAAGGCAAGTTCATAACGATCCTTTCTTTGAAATTCTCATGTTTAGATGCACATCTTCAAGATGGAATGAGTAAAGAGACTCATGAGAAGCATTGAGGAGGAAGATTTAAAACCTGTTATCAGAAAGTGGAGAACAGAAATATGGGGAACGGGAAAGACTCCATGAGGGTACAGTCAGAAAGACAGGGGAAAGGTGGAGGTTTGGAAAGTTCAATCAAAACTAAGGATGAGTGAGGAGAACATGGGAAGCTGTCAGAACGGGAATGAAGCTGTGTGGGGAGAATTCTGTTTGCTTGTGAGAAATTCCAAGAGAACAGGACATGAGTGCCCAGACTCAGCTCTCCAAGGACAAAACTGTTCCCAGAATGTGCTTCCATGCCCCTCCCAGGAGCAGTGAATAGAAGTGGGTTTACTTTAGATTATTCATCTTGATCTAACTATTATTCAGATGATATCTAAAAGCAAGGCTTGTCCTTATGACTGTATAAGCCTAAATTCATATGAACACGCCTTGCCCTCAACTGTATCAGCTTGAACTTGTGTGAACTTTGCCCATGTGACCTTTCTTGACTCCCAGAATTTAAATTGTCTAATGCTCCAAATAAAGTTAGCTACTGCATGAGACTTTGGTCTGCCTAATTTTTAGGTTCCACTCTCCCAGGTTCACCCCATCAACAGAATGGAAACAGAGAGCTACTATTGTTCAAAATATCTTTAAATAGAGTGTTAATGGGGGTACACTGTATGAGTTCACATTATGCTCTCAGAAGCCACAGCTTTTAAACAAAAATCCCATTGCTGGCTGTGAGATATTTTTCTATGAGTTGTTGGGCAGAAAGGATCCAAGTGATCCCAAACCAATACATGATCTTTCCATTTTTATTGGTCACTCACCAGAACTATTCAGTAAAGTTCTACTTCTAGAAACCCCATACACTGAATGCAGGACACAAAGAAGTCATGCTGGGAGTAAGCTGTAAGCTTCTCTCTGCTGTTTGTCATTCATAGTAACAGATAGCTCTCTGAAAGGTGCTGGGGGAGAAAAATCCATCAGTGGTCTTTCTACGATGTAGACCCAGCATGCTATAGTGCCAATCTGCCAGGCACATGTTTGCTGGTGCAGTAGTGGTCAGAACTCCTTTCCAGTATGGTTTAAGGTCCAGCCCACTGAAATAAATCCATGCCTGATTCTGTAAACTGATCAAAAGCTCATATCTCAGGAGGTCACAGGCCCTAGGGAAGATTGTTCTAGTGACATGTCCAGCTTGGTCCTTGAACTCTGACTAGCAGAAGCCAGGAAATGAAGAAAGGGACACACATACAGAAACGCTGGGGTCAGAGGAGGTGTGTGTATGCTGATGGAGTGGAGCCCACTACTCCTCGATCTGGAACCTCCTCGGTGTGTTTATTACATATAGCACAGCGGGAGGGGTTAGCTACTCTCCTTAGAGGTCTCTATAGGCGAGCAGTCTCTGGCTATAAACTGGGAGGAGGAAGCTACAGTTGTTAGTTTCATACACACTGCTCGTTGTCAGTAAACTCTTGTACTTGGACCAGAGAATGAAGGCTTTGCCATGACGAGGACCAAGGCCTGAGATCCTTGAGAAATTGCTATAACAAAGCAGCATGAGCAAGCCATGAGAAGTGAGCCAGTGAGCAGTGATCCTCTATGGCGGCGGTTCTCAACCTTCCAAATGCTGTGACCCATCAATACAGTTCCTCAGGTTGTGGTGACTCTCAACTGTATAATTATTTTTGTTGCTATTTCATGATGGCAACTTTTCTAGTTATAAATTGTAATGTAAACAATTTTTTGGACTTAAGAGTTTTGCTAAAGGGATGAGGCCCGACAGGCTAAGGAACACTGCTCTACGGCCTCTGTGTCTGTTCTGCCTCTATTTCAAGGTTTCTGCCTTGAGTTCCTGCCCTGGCTTCTCTTGGTGATGGATTTATAAACTGTAAGAGTAAACAAATTCTTTCCTCTCCAAGCTGCTTTTGATTATAGTGTTTTATCACAACAATAGAAGCCTTAAGATAGCATTATGAATTGTCCAAAAAAATTTCAAAAAAAGATGCTACTGTGGTATTCTAAAAGCAAGATTTTAAAAAAGCATTTTAAAATTAGTTTTTATGAAACATAAGTGCACTGAACTGATTTTATCATTTAGTTTTTATTAGTTATGACAGACTCCCCAGGATTCCAAAATGCATTTGATTAGGGCAGTCGATATATGCCTTCCATCTGATGACTTGGGGGAAAGACTGTTGAATCTTGGCATTATCACATACACAAAACTGCTTGTTTGCACAAAACTCAGCGTAAGAGCAGTTTATGGAAATGGTCAAGGAAGAGGAGCAGAGGCTCCTACAATGTGCTGCTCAGACACAGACATGCAGCAAACAGGGGTAAAGAGCAATTCCACAGCCATGGCCTGAATTCCAGGAACTCATCAGTGGAACAGGCACTAACTGCATTCAGGTGCACTTCAATCAGAGCTAGATTATACCATCAAGATTAACGAGGCTGCAAGAAGGCTTTAATGAATAAAAGAGGGTTGTTATTGAGGGTTTGAAATGTATTTTCTTCATCAGGCAACAAAGTAATTAGCAGTGCAATCACGCCTCTCGTTGGTAGACAGGTGGGAAGTTTTCGTTCTTTATGATGTTGTTGAAGCTACACACATTCAAACTGTCCATGGAGCATCTCTGCAATGGTTCCTTGCGTGGCCTGTCAGGTTAGTCTAGTGAAAGCAGACACCAACTTATCTATGCTTTGCTAACCTTTTTAATTATGGAACATATAGAAACTGTACTTAGCTGTTCTCCCTGTGATGAACATTTCTCTACACTGCTGTGATGATTTTCCTCTTGCAGATTCCATCATGTTTTCAAGTGTTTTTTTTTTTTGTTTTGTTTTTTAGTGTTAGTTTCCATATATGCTCACCAAAATTTTGAGGTAGAGATCCAAGCACCCTCAGGAAATTCAGCAGCATTTTGGGAAGGAAATGCTGTGTTTATCAGTTATCGGTATGTACTTTCATATTTTCCTGGAAAATGATAAAGTGAATTAGGGGACAACCCCAGGAAGGTGCACTGCCAGACTTCTAGGATTACCTATTTTACATGCTTCATCCCGTTTTGACAAATCTAATATTAGTTAAGCCCTCCAGCTCCTCAATCTCCTGGATATTTCTATCCATGTTACAGTATAATGAGTCTTACAATTCATAATTTAGGAAGTTCTAGAACATAAGATAACCAGCAGGTATTATCGGTATAAAAATGTCCTAGCTGGGCAGTGGTAGCAGATGCCTCGGAGCCAGAGGCAGGCAGATCTCTGTGAGTTCAAGACCAGCCTGGTCTACAAACCCTGCCTTCAGAACAGGCAGGGTTACACAGAGAAAACAAGTCTCAAAACAAAGAAAAATGTCCTATTGTGTAACAGCACATTCTACATTCACAGTGATGGATATTGTGATTAGAAAAAATATATATATGAAAAAAACTTGATCATAAAAACTTAAGAACAATATTATTTAAAGTAGTTAAATAATTAAACTAGTGAAAATGTGCTTCACGGGAATCATGACTTTAAACAAACAGGCCAAACAATTTTCAGAAGTTAAATGCCAAGAATTTAAAATACACGTAGCAGCAAAATACCACTTTGCCATTTTACACACATAGTTTGTTTGTCCTTTAACACACATACCTCTACTGTCACCCATCTCCAACATCAGTTTTAAAAACCAAATATCCAATATAGAAACCAGCAACAGAGACTGCACACTATGCTTGTGGGTCTCATCTTAATGAGGTCTCATGTCTGGTTTGCTCCTCTCCAGGGTACACTGTAGCACACACACCGTGCAGCTGATGCTCTGATGTGAAGCTCTCTGCTGGCTGCCCCGTTGGGCAGTCCTGTACACGCTTGTGCAGGCCTTCACGTTTACCCCGCTTATGTCCCCCTCTCAGGTGTATCAGTATCTGTGTCAGCCCTTTGCCACTGGATCACAGGTTCCTCTGGGGACCACGTGTATCTCACCGTCACATCCCAGAATGAATCATACACAGCTTGGTACATTTGCCTGACCCATAGATATCCATGGGACTTCTTTTCCCATGCTCATTTATTTGTTATGCCAGAGGTTTTGGAAGGCTATGTCTATTCTACTTTACAGTCCTCTTAAGTTATGTCACCCTACACCATAAATTGATGTTTTTATCCAAGGTTTCGATTAGGTAGGTTATTTATTAGTTCCCAAAGCTGTACTAAACATTCTGGCTGTTTTGTGTTCACTTGGACTCCTTATAAAGTACTAGTATAATTCTCTTCTCTCTCTCTCTCTCTCTCTCTCTCTCTCTCTCTCCTCTCTCTCTCTCCTCTCCTCTGTGTGTGTGTGTGTGTGTGTATGTGCCCATCAGACAGGGTGGGAGGGGTGTATTTGCAGGTTGCTGGAGAGGACAGTGACACTGGGCACTTACCTTTAGAATGGGATCTGTCTTGCTACCTCCCTAATTTCTCCTCTAGCTGCTGCAGCTGCTACAATATACTATATTTAGGTTTTCTCAAGACCTTCCAGGAATAATCAGTGTATTGAAATCTATATCATCACTGTAATTCTTTCATCATTGTTATGTGGCATTTATAATCTTATTTGTGGTTTGTGAGTCTGCATAGCTTACTTTTACAAGCTGCTGGCTTCTTAAGGTCAAGAACTCTGTATCTTCATCCTGACACCTAACACGGTACTGGAAAACAGTAGATGTTTTCTTGTGTTTTTCTTGATGAAAGTCCATCATTCCCTGTAAATGGATAGCTCGAAGCCAGTATCATTTCTTTAGACACAGGAGGAGGGAAGTACTCACTTCAGATAATGTAAGAAGGCTTGCCAATCTCGCCACTTCCTTGAAAGTGGTGTAAGCACTCCTTTGAAGCACTCGACACGCTAACTTCTACAATTCGTGATTAGGGACTTGAGTTTGAGAGACATCCTGAGAGGCTGAGAGCAAGCACAGTTAGATGGCTCATCATTTCTGCAATTAGTGTTTCAATCCTATTCTTTGCCGTTTTAAAGCAAAAGGTTTAAACCTTTTCTGGGAACAATACACATGCATATTGTTCTTATCTATTGTTTAGCAGCTTTAAACAACTCGCACTAATGGTTTTGTCATTCCAGACACTTCAGGTACCTTTCCTCCTACTTCAGAAATTAAGAGATGATGCTTAAGACTTTTGTTATTGAGGAAGGAAACCAACAATGTAGATGAAAATAAGGACCACGTGGTACATATCAGATAACAAAATTCTGTTTCTAGCATTGTGTCCGAGAGTAGCCACTTCTCTGGGATGTATCGATTGGGAAACAAGGAGACGGGCTTTTAAAAGTATATATGCCTATGTATGTGTTTTATTGCAAATTCCTGTGTTCTGTGTCAAATCCCCATGGTTTAAAATTTTTTAAAGTGATTCTAAATTTAACATATACTCATTGAATAACATTTATAGAACGATGTATGAAGAAGCACATGATTCCACATGCTTTACTGCAAGGATTCTAAAACAGCCTTAAAGCATTGGTGAATTTCCTGAGACAGAGGTTCACATGCTGCTTTTGCTTCAAACAACGGAGCTGACAATCCATTTCCACCTGCTGCTGTTCTGCTCTCCTGTACATTTTAATGACGTTCAATCAATGTGCAAAAGGACAATGATCACCAAAGCAGGCACACTTTATTTTCAGACAAAACCGTCTCAGTTTTTCTTGTCTACTATAAAAATCTAGCATGACAGCCTATGGCTTACAATACTGCCATGCTTTGAATCTCAAACAATCTCAACAGAGTCAGTGGTGTCATTTTGGAAGGCCACGGATGAAAGAACAGGGCTGGGGAGACGGTTCAATGGCCAAAGCACTTGCCATGCTAGCTGAATTTCCATCCCCAGAACATAAAGATTTCTAAACTGAGGCTGACCATCTTAAGACCCATTTACAGCATTTTTTTTCAAATTGCATAAGTCATCTACAGCATTTACTTAGCTCCTTGAATATAGATGCAATATTTTATTTAAAGATCTTGCCTGATGATTGTATGATAATTAATCTTGATTTTTTAAAAAAGGATTGAGAGATTGTGAGGAGATTAATAAAGCACACTTCAAATTGTATTTCTGAGAGCATTTCCAGAAAGGACCAACAGCTGAGAGGGAGGGCAACTGAGAGGAAAAGACCCACTCTGAATGTGGGAGCAAGACTCAGGAGACTGCTTGGGGAGGGGCGGTGAAAAGGTGGAAAGAGAGAAATCTGTCAAGTTATGCTTGCTTCCTTCTTCCTGGGTGACAGCATTACTGCCACTGTAGTCACCGCGAATAGTACACACTTCATCCTCTGCAGACATATCAGTGAGTCTCTACGAAGCTTCTAGACTCCAACCTTGGACTTTTCCATCATTGCCCACGTCACCTCCTTATAAGGCTTCTAGCTTTTTGGGAGTAACTATTTGGTTGAACAACTGCTGGGCTGTCTGGTTCTCCATCATATGAAGTTTAAACCAAAATCCAATCATAAGATATATATATTCTTTTGGTTCTATCCCTCTAGAAATCTGGATAATAAAGGTGACATCTATTGTCTGCCCCTGCCCCTCTGGCAATGTTTTTCATTTTCTAGTTCTTTGTGCATCAAAACCATTTTAGATTTTATCCTGGATATGGTGGATGCTATTTTGTACATACTTCAATTCTGTTTTATTTCTCAACAACGACAAAAAAAAAACAAAAACAAAACAAAAACAAGAAACAAGCAATTAATGTGAAACTGTACTGTCAATTGCATCTCATGGTTTGTGGGTGGCAATTCCAATCTTGGTTCATTTTAAAGCTTCTGAGTTTGTCTTGTGTGTGGTGTTTCAGAGGCCAGTCTTTTACATACAGAAGCAGAGGACTTGTTTTCAGTGTTCCCTGCCTTTTCATTCCCCCAGGTACAGCTGTTGGATGGTCTTACAGACTGAAAGATGGTGCCTCAGACTCTATTATGGTGCATTCATAACATGCTATGCAACCTTGGCCTGAGGCCCACTCATCCTTTCTGCAAACATGTACTGAAGGGGACATTCCATCATGTGCTTCTGTCTATAGATTCTGACCGGCCTTCACAACTACTTGCTTATTTTTCTGAATCTCACGGTAGCTTTTATAGTGTCTTAAGAAATGGGAGGACTCATTTTTTAATTTGGATCTTTTGATGGGGAAAGATACACCTTTAATCCAGCTCTTTTGAGGTGGGTGAATCCACTGTTAATCTGTGCCACACCTTTCTGCTGGCAGTCTATATAAAGGACACAAAAGAAAACAGCTTGCTCTCACTGCCTGCTTGCTCTGGCTGGAGTTCCTTCCAAGCATTGGAGCCTACTTCAGGATTCCAGTGTATTCTGAAGACTAGCTGAGACATTCAGCCTGTGCTCTGAACAACTAATGGATTTCTGATCTCTCATTGGTAGACAGCTGTTATTGAGTTGCATAGTGACTTTCATACATACAAAGTAATAAAACATTCCTTTATCATATATATTACATATATATCACTCTATCAGTTCTGCTTCTCTAGAGAACACTAATGAACACAATGCTTTACAATATAAAAAATGAAGCATGTCCCTTGATAATGAAACCCTTGGCTCCTCACTTAGCATTTTTCTAACTTACATTTTGTCATGAAATAATATGTTTATATCAATAAATAAAAGAGAAATAGAATAAAATATAATCTCCTGAATTATAAGTAATGCACCCCTAAGTCTTACATTAGCATAGATAACACAATAAAGCATATTTAAGGTAAGCTCAAGTAGACAATGATCTGCAGTATTTCAAACGAGTAGAGTACGTAACTTCAAACTGAGATCTTGGTTCAAAGTTTCATTTTGTCTTTCACTGCCTGTGTGACCTTGAGTGACTTGAGCTCTCTGAGTTTCTTTCCTAGTTGTTCAATGGAGAAAGCAACAGCTACCTCCCAGGAGACTGGGTAGACATGCTCAGTAAATAGTAGCTATTACTAGGAGGAATACTAACGCTTCCTCGCCATCCCAAGGGACTTAGACTTTCTCAACTACTAATCTTCATCAAAACAGAAGCATTCCCTCACTTCCAGAAATCAGATCTTCAAGAACTTTCGCATTAAAAGGACACATTTTTGAATGCGCCATCTAGTGGTATACATTGTGTTCAAGGCTAGGCACCCACAGAAAATAAAACTTCACAGAGTTGAGATGTTAGTAGGTTGGAGTCGAGGTCACTAAGTTGTAAGGGGCATTATCACACATCTTTGTTTTGTTTGTGTTTAGCGACAGTGTTTCTCTGAATAGCCCTGCCTGTCCTGGGACTCGATTTGTAGACCAGGCTGGCCTCAAACTCACAGAGATCTGCCTGTCTCTGTTTAGGGAATGCTGGGATTAAAAGCGTGTGCCACCACACCTGGCTGCATCAGCCATCTTTAAGCAGTTCATTTCCCAACAGCTAAAGGATTGTTTTTTGTATTTTTAATCTTTCTGGAATATTTGTGGCATTTAATATACCAAATCACAATATTTTTCTGACATTGATTTTCCTTTTAAGAAAAACCGGGCCCATTTTAGTTCTTTATCCAGTTAACAGATATAGTAAGGAATGGGAATCAATTACCTGAGAGACACTCAGGATACAGAAAAACTTATTATACAGTCCGTTGTGAAAAGTATCAGAAAGCATGGCCTGTCATACTGTCTAGTGGGAGATGATATCTGGGAGGCTTAGATAAGAATAAAATCTTGGAAGTCTTGAAACAGAACATAATTAAAGAAACCGGAGTATTATGCAAGCAGAACAGCATATGTAAATCCTGGTGTTAAACAAGTACAGCGGCCACTTAAGAAAATGAGGATGGCCCCTTTGTACAGAGCTCAAATAGGACAGAGATCATAACATAAACGTCCAAAGTTTGAATATCATGCCAATAGTGAGAAAAGATGGGTTTTAAGCAGGAAGGCACCAGTTTGATTTGGCGCTCTGACTTACATTTCCAAAAGTTCACTTGTTCAAAATAATTTACTCAGGGCACAAAAAAAGGTCTGCCCAGATGAGCTGCAGTAATTTGGGCCAACACTGTGAAAGCTGAGACAAGGGACAGGAGTCAGTCAGAGGAAGTGGATGTATATGTCCATGACATTTCTCACTGAACATAACTGAGGGTTGTTTCCCAGGGGCACTAACAGGACGGAGGACTAGAATTTTCTTGAAACATGAACTCTGCCCACAAAATGTGAACGTTCAGTTAGCCCCAGGCAGGACAATCATGAAGTACCAGAACCAACTGGCGCTCCAAAGGTCTCTTCAGACTTGTATCTTAGTGATACTCCTACCGAGCTCACACCTTTGCGGAGCCTCGGCTGTCTCCCAGAGCCAATTTCGCTACATTTTGTATTTTTAAAGTCCAGTTCAAAGGACATCGTAAGGAAGACCTTACTCCCAAGAGTCCTTTCGTCTATCTCTCCCTCTAGACTGCACATTCTCGGATGGTACAGACTGAGCACTCGTCATCTTTGTGTCCCGGGAATCCAGTGCAGCGCCCTGGAAACAATACACTACCCACAAACTTCCTCTCGCCACTTTCGCCAGCCTCAAGACCCATAGACGCCTCAGGCTTCCCTGGCTTGGCCTGCCGGAAGTGACGCGAAGGGGACGGTTCACTTCCGGTCTCGATCTCTATGGCCGCGCCCTCGTGCGGAGCCCGGCTTCTCTGGCTCGTTGTCTCAGCTGCTCTGGAGGATTCAAGACAGGGTAAGGAGCTACGCGGGCGCCACCGGTTGAGGTGTGCGGGCCGCTGGCTACTTTGGCCGGCTGGAGCCGGACCCCTGCGGGAGATCGCGAGGACAGAGCTTGGGAGCTTGTCGGGTCGCCCGGCTCCGCAGTTGGGAGCGGGCCTCGCAGGCCTACTAGGGTGCGCGCCGGACGCGCTGCTGGGCCGGGAATGGAGAAGCGAAGCCACGCGTGCGGAGCACCGGGGCTGTCACGCTGTCCCGAGTCACCCTTCTAATACCCCGAGCCTCACTCCCGGGTGTGCGGGAGGAGGATCCGCCCTCTTGGTGACGGGGACCAGTGAACTGTAAGGTGGCGTACAGCGTCACTCACCGGCCTGAAGGCATGCTGCAGACTGCAGGCGCTAAGTTGCCTGGCACACAGGATGCTGCCCTGAAGGTGGTAACTCGGTAGTTGGAATAATCCTTTGATTGTGTCTCGTGTATTCATTCATTGAAGAAGAAAAAGAAAACGTTCTCGGAATTGCTAGGTAGCATGCAGAGTAAAATACTCAGTTTTATGTTGGAGCCAAATAATTCGTCTTAAAATACACTCCTTAAAAAAAAAAATGCCCACATCTATACTCTAAATGAAAACCTCTATTTATGAATATTTATTAAGGGTACACAAACAAGATTTCTTTGTATGAAGTTTATTTTACAATTTGAATCACTAAAATGGGATGATTTAAAACCATTGGACTGCAAATGGCAGTCACCCTCATTAATAAGAGAAGACAATCACGTGACTGCAGACACTTTATAGACTGCCTTTATACGTCTTCAGGGGAAAGACAGGGGAGGACAAGACTTTTGTATGTTTACTAGTGTACTTTGCACGTTGTTGCATTGAAATGGTAAACTAAGCAAGCAGATCTGGAGAAAGTAGACTGGGGTTTAAAGGTAGGAAAAGAAATGGCCAGGAAGACCGCAGGATTTGAGAGGGCCATTTACAGTATTTATATATGATTTCTAATTTAAAAATCATTTGTTGGCAAAATACTTTCTAGTTTTAAGCAAGCATATGTTATTTTCTTCAACTGAAATGGAACCTTTCTGATCAATACCAAAATTAGTTTGGAGAAATGTCTACACAGCATACCATATGTCTGTGACAATGCCTAAATGAAGAGTTTTAATGGTTTAAAATTTAAAACATGAGTATATTTGATAGTAATGACCTCTCTGTATCTCTTCAATTTTTAATTAATTAATTACCATTATCTTACAGATTAGTAAAGTACTTCTGATCCAAACATGACCAGGTGGGCTAGAGTCACTACTTCAAATAGTAAGAGACCCTTGTCAGCGACAGCATGGGAGGACATGAAGAAGGGGTCTGCGGAGAGAGCAAGCCAAAACCTTCCAGATCGTAAGCAATGTCAAAGCAGTGGGCTGTCCCTTAGAAACGATGCTCCTCAAGCAAAACGCAAAAAGAACAAAAAGAAAAAAGACTACTTGAACGAAGATGTGAATGGATTCATGGAGTACCTGAAACAGAGCTCACAGGTGCTTCACAATGGACAGCTGATGGCAGCCGACAGCCGGGAAGTAAGGGAAGAAATTGCAGTGGCCTTAAAGAAGGACAGTCGTCGGGAAGGAAGGCGGCTAAAGAGACAGGCGGCAAAGAAGAATGCAATGGTGCGCTCATGGCTGTATGTTACTTACTTCTTCACGTAACCAGACAGTGTGACTCGTCTGTTCACACAGCACGTGCTTTAACAGAGCCCAGTTGTTGCTGTCCTAGTGCAGCTTTTAAGGCTTGTGCTTTCTTACACACACACAGACACATTACAGGCAGACAACACAATAGAAGTATGTCCAGTAACTGGATGAAAGCCACTTGGTCTATGCTAGAGGTGACAGTCAAACTGAATTCAAAACCTGTTTGCCCTACCACTGCCTTATGGTAATACCTTTTCAACTAGCTGTCAAAAGAACCTCTAGATACCCCAACTTAAAGGTGGTTTTCATTACGTGGATGTTCTTTGGTTATTATGTATAAAATATTTGTTGGCAAGAAAGAGGCCAGCTCCCTGTAATCCTCTCTACATAAAAGCTAAGGAACCATCGAGAAGTGTGTTTCACAGTGACAGATTTCAGAAGCTAAGGCAGGACGCTTCCCAGGTTGGGAGAGGCCAGGCACTGTGACTTCACAGAGCCAGCACTTATTATGGCTTCCAAACTTAGAACAACTCTCCTGCCGGAAATGGAATACAGTTGTGGGCCACCACCTTGCCTAGGCAGAAGCCATGTATGGGTGTGTCTATTTGTGCTCTTGCACATATTTGTGTGTGGTTGGTGTGTGGGTGGCTGGGTTTACAGATATAGCCATTTGTGTGTGGTGCACATGTATGTTAAAGTGGGCACGTGTATGTGTGTGTGTAAGGGAAGTAAGGGAAGAAATGTAAGCTTGTAAGCCAGAAGACAACCTCAGCTGCCATCATTTGTTTGGATGGAGTCTTTTGCTGTCTTGCACTGTCCTGGAACTTTCGAGTTAGGTTATGCCGGCTAGCCAACAGCCTGTGTACATCTCCAGAGTTAGGATTCTAAGTGCTTTGCACCCTTGACTTTTTCTCATGGTGGCTAAGGCTTGAATCAGGTCGCCATGCTTGTGTGGCATGTACTTTACTGTCTAGGCCATCTTTCCAGCCCAAAAAGACATTTTTGAAAGTATGTTTCATTTACCTTCTACCTTATGTCTGGGTTTTTGTTTCATTTTCTTTTTTGAGAAAGGGTCTCACTTTGTAGCCTTGGTTGACCTGGATCTGGCTCCATAAACCCAATAGCCTTGAACTCAAAGAGATCTGTCTACCTCTGCTGCCTGAGTGCTGGACTTAAAAAGTGTGTGCTACCATACCCTGAACACTAACATTCTATCTGAATGTAACTCCCTGATTTACTTCCATGTTCTTTACAAGTTAATACTACTACTGAAAATAGATCTTCCCTCATACAGTACTTCCTGACCACATTTTCCACTCCCACTCCTCCCAGTCCCCTTCCCCTTGCCCTCTCCCCTATATCCCCTTCTCCATTTTCCTTCAGAAAAGACTAGGCTTTCAAGAGATAGCAATCAAACACAACAAAACAAGATACAATTGTTCAACAAGTCAAAGCCCTTATATTGAGGCTGGACAAGGTAACCCAGTAGGCGAAAACAAGTCCCAAGAGTAGACAAAGGAATCAGAGATGCACCCTCTCCTACTGTTAGGAGTCCCACAAAAACAAGCTAACGGCCGTAACATATGCAGAGGACCTGGTATAGACCATGCAGGCCCTGTGCTTGCTGCTTCAGCCTCTGTGAGCTTCTATGAGCCCTCTTAGTTGGTTCAGTGGGCCATGTTCTGGTGTCCTTAACCCCTCTGGTGCCCAAAAATCCTCTGCCCCATTTTATGTGGGGTTCCCCAAGTTCCAAGGGGAGAAAACAGATGGAGATTTCCAGTTTAGACTATCCACATAATGGCTGGCTATGGGTCAAATAAAATTTTATTTTAGGTTGTATTGGATAATACAAATTTTTATTTTATGTTTGGGTGTATGACCTGTGTATCCAGCTTGTGTGCCTGGTGCCCAGGAGGCCAAAAGAGGTCATTGGGTCCCCTGGAATTGAAGTTACAGACAGTAATAAGCCCCCACTCCCTTTTGTGGGTGTTGGGAATTGAACCTGGATCCTCTGGACTATCACCCAATGCTCTTAATTTCCAGACTGTCTGTCCAGACCTAATTCCATGTTTTTATTGTATATGGATGGTTGTAATTTTTTGAAAATAGGTATAGGTGATCATAATACTAATTAGTGTATAAACTTTTAAAGTCTTTTCAATGTAAGAAAATAGTTGCATTTATTTATTTATTTTATAAAACACAAAAATATTAGTGATGATGGTCTTATTATCTTCTGGTAAGTCCTGACCTACATCTGCTTCTGGTGTAAATGCCATTCTGTGCTTTTGACCATTTCCACCTGAATGTGAAGTGAATTAGTGTCATTAGGGTTTTTTTGGGGGATATTTTGTTTGAGATGGGATCTTGTTATGTAGCTCTGGCTGACCTGGAACTAACCATGTGGACCAGGGTGGCCTCAGACTTAAGGTGACCCCTTGTCCATACCTCCCATGTGCCGGAGTTGCAGGCATGTGCCACCATACCCATCCACCACAGTTTTCAGAAGAGCCTTTTTTTGGAAGTCATGTAGTCTGGGTGATGCTCTGACTAACCAGGTGCTCCTATAGTCAATGAAGTCTCTCAGTGTCACTGTTGTGAATTCACATCCTTTGCTGTGTTACTGGCACATCCTGGAATCAGTGTAAGATAGATTCCCTCTTCCTGTTGTTTGCTTAATTGCTCTTTTAGCATTTAATATTTCCACCATTTATAGCTTCTCTCTTGGATGATAGCTCTGAGCCCTCACATATTACTGTTTGGAGCCAATGATAACCAACTGTTACATAGTCTCCAGATTTCCTTTCACTACTTTATTAGAGAGAGCGAGCAGTTAGATGAGTTACATTGCTGTTCTTCCTGTGGACGATACTGTAACAGGAGTCTACCAGGCCTTCAGCCTTCTGTCCTCACCAAATAGGCTGTGACTTCACTTACACTTCTCTTCCATCTAATCCACAGTCCCACTGAACAAAACGTGGACCATCACTTCCTGGTGCTCAGAAACTCCAGGAAATCCCCACCTTGTTGGGCCTGAAGCAGAGCCAGGCAGTACTGAGTATGCTGGATTATCATGGCCTTAATGTTTCAAAGCAGTTGGCCTGTGTAAACCTGTTCATGTTATGTCAGAGTCCCCATTTTGAGATTTTCTGTAACATCGTTTGGCCAGTGATGACTTGACCTTTTCTTTTTGATAGGGCTTTTCTTTCCTGCTGTTTGTCTAACTGCTCTGTTTATGTGGCAGACAGCTATTCTAGTGATTTCTTGACCTTCCTGTCCTTACTACTGACTGTGGACCTGTGCTTGCTAGGCAGGCAGGCCAGTGGAGTGTCTCAGTGCTGTTTGAACGCTGTGGATCTCAGGTGCCAGTTTCTTACCCACACTTTAACGATACTTTGGTTCCTCCCAGCACTGATAAACCTTGGCTCCTGGGCCACTCCATTCAGCCATTGTAACACAGCTGTTTACACTGCTTGACCTACCTGGATAGCTCATATCCTGTGATCTGAATCACAGTGGAGACACTGAACCCAGCTCCATTCAGCTATGAAATTTAAAAATAAAAATAATTAGCTATCATCTCATTCTATGGAGACCCTTCCCCAAACATGCCTTTTGTATTCTGGTGCAGGAATCCTTAGTAAAAGATGTGTGATCCATACTTGTTCAATTCAGTTGAGCTATTGCCTCCTACAAAGCCATTTATAATTTTGTGACGTTAATATATTAATGGAATTAATTCTAAGAAGCATTTAAGCCCCTGTGATAGAAATGGCACTTGACTGTTTGGGAATGTGGAAAGTACTTTCTTCTACAGATACAATACTGATGCTTTTTTTTCTTAACTTTAAAATGCAAAATAAAGATAGTTTTGATGAAAAATTAGTACAGGCAGGAGAGTAGTTTAGCCATGTGAAACTCATATTTTGTTTCCCCAGGTGTGTTTCCACTGTCGACAACCTGGCCATGGGGTTGCTGACTGCCCAGCTGTACTAGAGAGTCAGGACATGGGCACCGGCATTTGCTACCGCTGCGGGTCCACGGAGCACGAGATGACGAAGTGCAGAGCTAACGTGGACCCTGCGCTTGGTATGTTCTCACTTAGCTTCCTGTTTGATGCTGAGGGAGGGTGAACATTAAATAGCCAACTTGGTAAAAAGATGTCTTTTCTGTTTACATGTTTGAAAGTGGTGTGAATTATACAGCTTGTCATACACACGATAAAATAATGACAACATTGGATCTTACAGGTGAATTCCCTTTTGCAAAATGTTTTGTCTGTGGAGAGATGGGCCACCTGTCCAGATCCTGTCCTGATAATACGAAAGGAGTCTACGCCGACGGTAAGTGTCGCCACCCTCACCTCTAGACATGTGCACCATTGCTCAGAATCACGATCTGACACGTTTTATCTATTTTTTAGTAAGTTGTTGGAAAGGTGAACCCTTGAGTGCCTTTCCCATTCACTTACTCTGTGCTGGGCTAATCGTGTGCTCTAGTGTGATTTACTAATAAATCAGGGAACTATGACATAATTCTGACTCCTTGCTTCGGCATTATTTGTGAGAAAATATTTAACATCTGTGGGTATTTAAGCTCAAAAGAAGCACAGAGTTTCAATCTCCAAGTAGTAAAAGATTCCAAAAGCCATGCAGTGTGCTAATGTCATTGTTTTAGATCGCCATTCTGCTAGAGACAATGGCGTATGTTGTCCTGTTTTGTTGTGATATTTGTTTCTGAAATTTCTCCTTACTCATGACCCGGGGCTTCATGTAACTTTCTTGTCTTTGGCTCAGCTAATGACTTAGAGCCTGCAATAAACACTGTTGTATTTGAAGACCTGCAGGAGGGGGTTGTGCCTGTTAAAGAGAGGGCTGGTGCCATTACGTCCTAGGCATCTCGTGCCCTGTCTTGAGGTCCTGCTTCCCAAGGGTCCAGTGGAAAAACATGTAGCTCATGGAGTCAGACTCAGTACCACTCATCAGCTGCGGGTCTTGGCCAAATTAGTGAACTGGCATTGCCTCAGCTTGTCACCTGTAAAATGGAGATAAGGAAATTTAGTTTTATTCATTCTAAGATCCACTTTCCACCGTTTTATATCTGAAGTCAGGATGTATCATGCCATTGGTGGGTCCTATGTGATTGACATCTTTGTTGCCTAGTGAAGTAATGACACACTTTACAATCAGTGGCATCTTAGATCTTGTTCAGTTATGGCCTTCATCATTTTGAAAGTGTGTGCATTAGTCAAGGGCCTCTTCTGTCTTCACCTTGACATGAAGAAGGGCCTGGAAAGTTGACTTGTGAGCAAGAATGACTTTTCATGGTTAGCCAGATTTTGTTGTTGTTGTGCAAGAGAAGCGCATCCGATACGTGGGAGACAGGCTAACATCCTGTGGGGACACTTGCTGATGAGACAGTTCACACGAGCAGGATCGTGAGAAGGCCTGATTAGATGTGAAACACCCTTGCCGGAAAAAGCCACATGTTGTAGCTCACCAACCTGAAATATTGCTTAAATTAGACAGAAGGGAGTATTTTTCCAGGTTAGCAGGATAGTCAGATGAAGGCACTGAAGCAGATTTGCCTGAGTAAGTGACACCCCGCCTGACCTATCAGGTAGAGCAGTGATGCTTACTAACCTTTCGGAGTCCACTGGATGGGAACTGTGGGCATCCTCCTCAGGGTGCAAACATGTACCTGCGTCCAAGGTTTAGTCCCAGGTGAAGGCTCCACACCATGACTCTCTCCGTGGGTCCCCTCTAGACGTCTGTGCCTTCTGTTGTGTTCTTCTTCTTCACTTCTGTCTGGAAGGTCAGGTACAAGAAGGAGAGGCTCAGTACCAATGAGTGTTTAGAAATTCGGTAGTGGCAAGTGAGTTACTAAAAGGAGTACTGGTACCCACTGACTCCAGCTGCCTTTATAGTCATTGGGGATGTGGGATCAAATAAGACATGAAATTACTCATGAATGTTGCAAGCCCTGTCAGGTGAAATAGACTCAGTGACTCTGTTCTTTTACTAGGTGGTGGCTGTAAACTCTGTGGCTCCGTGGAACATTTTAAGAAAGATTGCCCTGAAAATAAGAACTCAGGTGAGCTCTTAGACTTCCGTTCGTAAGGGGTGTTTCTCTCTGCACTCACTGAGTTCCATTAGTAACAACTCAGAGGCACTGGTGACTGCAGACAGCTGCTTCTGCTCTATGACAGTGACCTTGCCACGTCCTGTGAGCAGTCAGCACAGCCCTGAGTCCCTGAACATCAGATCTGCTCTCAGGGGTAGTGAGCTGGTTCTGCAGAGCTATTCCGAAAGGCATCTTACAAGCTTTCCTGTTTGCTCAGAAATGAAAGTAATTATACTAGGACTTATTTTCTTACTTAGCAAAACCATATTGGTTCCTAAGATAAAACTCAAATACAAAATTAATTTTTAAAATTCCTAAGCCTGAGGGTCCTCTTGTGCTTTGCGTGTTCCCAGATGATTGTAAAACGCTGTTATACTTATTAAAAATGTGTCATCAACACAGCATCTGCTGGTCCTTTTCTTTTCCAGTGAAATATTAGCCTTGACCATTAAGAACCTGGGAAGTGTTCACGGCTGCAAGCAGCAGCCTTCTGAGGAAGGAGAGATCATTATCCCCTTAGTTTGCCAGGATTAGATATAGCAGATAGAGATAAGTTTGCGTTAAAGCAAAAGAGGCTTGGGGATGTGGCCCAGGCACAAGGGCCTGTGTTCGGCTCTCAGAACTGACTAAAAAGCTGGCAATGGTGGTACATGCAGTAGTCTGAGCACCAGTGAGGCATAAGGAGGTGGATTCCTGGGGCTTGCTACGCAGTTAGACCCCCTGCCTGTTGAGCTCCAGGCCATTGAGAGACCCTGTCTCATAATCAAGGTAGGTGGTGCTTATGGAGTGTCGCCTGGTTGTGTTCTGGCCTCCCTGTGCTTACACACATGTGCATGTGTGCCCCACACATGAGCTCACATGCATGCACACACCAAAACTAGAAGTAGGGAAAGGCAGGAGGACACCCCAGGAGTGGTTCTTAGAGGAAAAGCACGTTTCTCTTCATTTTCTGTAGTCCGAGCTCATGACTCAGTCCTCCCAGTTGCACTCTCTTGCCCAGATGTTTAAATGTGAAAGCCAGGAGTTCTTGTTTATAATCCTGTCTAGAAGGAGATCATCTTTATATGGTGTAGGAGTGAGACTGAAATGATGAAGTGGGATTTGAATTCTCCCTCCTGGGAGCATTGCCACTTCCCAAATGGCAAAACTGACAAGCAGATGCTGTATAATTTTGCAGGTGGAATCTCGTGCATTTAAAACGGATGCCTCCTAACTTTTGCTGTTCACGGTTCACGGGCTCTTGGAATCATTGAGTCCTCAGTGATGAACTCGGGGAAGGAGTGAGGGAGCTCTCTCATCAGTCTGCATTGCAAAGTAGCTGCCGCATTTCCCTAATTGGGATGAGAAATTGCCTGTGGTACTCGGAAATCAAGGATTCTAATCAATTACAGAATTGCTCACTTTCCTGCAGTGATGGAGTCGTCTCTCCTTGTGATTATTCATGTCAAAACTAGTTCCTCTGCTAAACCGATACCACTCTAAGTGGAAGCGTTTGATTACTGTTGTTTTTATATCTTGATTTTTTTTTTTTTAAATCTCTCTACAGATCGGATCATCACAGTTGGTCGCTGGGCAAAGGGAATGAGTGCAGACCACGAAGATGTACTGGATGTGCCCAAGCCGCAGAAACCGAAAACCAGAGTACCCAAAGTTGTTCATTTTTGATAAGAATTGATGCAGTTGTTAATTACCACCTCAAGGTTATTCTCCAAAGTAGGCCATTAGAGAATAAAGCTGGGCACCTGTGGAGGCAAACCTGTATTATAGACACCATTCTGACCTTGATGGGAGCAGGTTGTCTACAATCTTATCTGTCAAGGAGTACAGGGTGATTAGGGGTGTGTGTGTATACTGTCTGTCTGTCTGAGCCTGTGTGTCTGTCTATATTTGAAACAGATTCTGTGTAGCCCAGGTTGGCTTCAAACTAATAATCCAGAGTGCTGAGATTACAGGCGAGGTGCCTAAGAGCGTATTTTCACAGATGGAACTTAGGAATAACTAAGTGCCTCTATACCTGATTGTAGCAGTCATCAATATAAATGTAAATTATGAATCAAAATTGACCCTTAAACAAAGCACATGCCTTTCAGCTTGTGAATAAATAAATACTTTGTTATATGCTCTTAATTCAGACTATCAATTTATTGTAATAGAAATTTATTTATATGTTACAAAATCTGTAGTTTTTAGTAATGAATAAAATTATATGAGCTGTTAGTCTTTGTTGAACTGGTCATTGATAATCTCACTCTAGAGTCCCTTCAAAACCAATATTGTTTCCAAAAACAATAAAATAAAAGCCTTAATAGAGATAAGCAAGGGCCTGTGTAGTGTTGATACAAGGAATTAGAAATTGTTAATATTAAAATTAAAGAGTACTCCAGCATGGCAGCTCTTTTTCACCTTCGGTTTTTCAAGAGAAATTCTAGCCAGAAAGTCAATGTGCCTTCCTCAGACAGTGACACCATGATGGACTGTTAGTCTCCCCGCGCTGTGCTTGCCTGCTGTAGATGAGTCAGGGTGTGATGGAAGGAAGCATCACCATCACAGAGCTCGAACACTAATCAGAGGCCCATTAGCTTCTTTGTCTGATTTGATGAATACATGCATACTTAACATATATTCCACAAGCCCTGCCATGCCATTGTGCAGCATAATGGAATGACTGGTGGTTTCTGAGTTTCATCTCAAATTCTACCTGATTGAATCCATTTGTAACTAAAGGAAGCAGCTGTGATTAGTTACTGATGCCTCAGAAGCTAAATATTTACCAAATAAGAAAAGAAATGCGGCCTCTGTTTTCACGTCTGCACAGCCTAACAGCTCTACTCTTAATAGGAGCTGTTTTATTTTTGGTGAGGGAAAAACATGATGACAAAACATTGCTCAGCATCCCGGAGCTTAACGTGGAGTGCCAGCCACACGGCTGGAGACGTGGATGTCGGCGAATGTCGCTGTTCCTGAGGGAGCAGCGGCAGTGTGCCCTTCCTGAACAGTCCTCACTGCAGCAGTGCTGGCTGCCCCTTTGCCTCCTGAAAACAGTAAACATAAACAGATGTTGAGGGCAGCGTTTGAAAAGCGCACAGATGCTACAAGGAGGGTCCTGGAGGCAGGGATAGTAGGGCACCGGAGTGATGGGCTAGCTCTTCAACTGGGAACACTGGGGAAGCTTCACATTTATTCTGTCCACTCAGCATCCAAGCTCTGCTTGTTCTCGAGCACTGGGAGCATGGCCAGGAACAAACAAGGCCACGGGCATCATAGTGAGCTGTACAGGGTGAAGGTGGCTTGGGGAAGATACCAGAAAGGTGTGTTCTATTACAGTATCAGGATGTTTCAGGCTGGGGAGATGGCTCAGTGGTTAAGAGCACTGCCTGCTCTTCCAGAGGTCCTGAGTTCAATTTCTAGCAAGCACATGGTGGCTCACAACAGTCTATTCTGGGATCTGATGCCCTCTTCTGGCATGCAGGTGTACATGTATATAGAACATTCATATACATAAAATAATGAATCTTACCCCGTAAGGTTTAGCTGGTATTTTACCTCTTAGGCCTTTGTTCACCTGATTTTCTCTTCTAAATGTGGCCTGCACCTTTCTGCGACAGGCTCCTGAGTACATGCAGCTTGCACATCCCTGGTTTCCTCAGACAGTTCCAATCGGCTGCTCCACTGACACATCAAACTCAAGTCCACCTGCAGTAACAACTTCCTCAGTGCCTTTCTGGTTCCTTTTCGTTCACCACAGTTATGCTCCAAGTGGCTAGCCTTGATTCAGCTTCTCAACTTGACAAGCCCACCTGTTTCCTAGCCATGCCCTCCCCTTGTTCAGCTCTCCAGCTGACTCTCAGTGTCTGCCAGCCGCCCTCTTTGGAATGGCCCCTTCCTCCTCCTGATGGTTTCCATTCCGTTGGTCCATCCTTTCTCTATTAATTTAAATCCTACCGAGGACTTCCTTTTAACCCCTTACTCTAGCTTAGAGGCCATAAGAAAGCAGGACTTGTATGGTTAGTCATTTCTGGATTCCCAAAGGTGTCCACATAAAAGAACCATTCACATATGCCCAGTGGTTGAATTCCATGAATGAGTGAGGTGAAGATAATAAACAGATGACGATGTTGCTAGGAGCTGCTTCACATGGGATAATCCAGAGAAAACTTTTAGGAAGATTTTTCCTGAAATCTGAATGACAAGAAAAAGAACCATCATGAATGTATGCAGAAAAGCATCTCAGAAGAGGGAAGGCAGAGCCCGTGGTGAGAGAACAAGGTTGCCATATTTGAGGACCAGAGAGATTATGTGTGGTTGAAACGATGGAAAGGTGCCCTTCAGGGTGGTCTGACCACTCCATTCCAAACAGGACCATTGCTTCTACTCTCAGACTAGCAGTCCCTCCTTTTCCTTCTAGGCAAGCCTTTAGGTATAAACTAGAATTTGGTTGTTGCTCCATTTTCCTCTTAGCACCCTGCTTAGCTGAGCACCCTGTTATGTGCTTACTAGCTCTTTGTGTGACATCTGTGGATGTTAAACAGAAAACACAAGTACCATGCAGTCCTAGGTTCTTTGTATTTTTCATGGAAATGCCTTATCAGACTGAAGATTTGAGCATGTTTTCTCTCACCTGTGATCTGTCTTTTTCCACTTTTGAGGATGTCCTTTGGGGCACAGAAGTTTGATCAAGTCTAGTTTGTTACTTGTTTTTCCATTGATGCGTATACTTTTCATTTTATGTCTGATGAACCATTTACTAGAGGTCATGAGATTTGAATGTATGCCTGTGTTTTTGATGTTTTGTGTTTCCATGGCTTACACTTAAATGTATAAATCAACTGTGTTCCCTTTCTTGAACATAATTTGTGATAAATGTCTTGAACATAATTTGTAATAATGTGATGGTTTGTATATGCTTGGCTCAGGGAGTGCACTATTTGGAGGTATGACCCTGTCTGAGTAAATGTGTCACTGTGGGCTTGAGCTTTAAGACCCTCATCTCAGCTGCCTGGAATTCAGTATTCTGCTAGCAGCCTTCAGATAAAGATTAGAACTCTCAGCTCATCCTGCACCATGCCTGCCTGGATGCTGCCATGTTCCCGCCTTGATGATAATGAACCTCTGAACCTGCAAGCCAGCCCCAATTAAATGTTGTCCTTTTAAGAGTTGCCTTGGTCATGGTGTCTGTTCACAGCAGTAAAACCCTAACTAAGGCAGAAGTTGGTACTAGGACTGGGGTATTGCTGTGATAGGCCTGACCATATTTTTGTTTGGAAGAATGTGGATTTGGGGACTTTGGATTTGGAAAGTCATGGAATGTTTTAAGTGGGGCTTAATGAGCCATCCTAGTAGGAATATGGAAGACTTTGTTGTGGTGAGTGATTTGAACTGTGCAGATCTGGCCCAAGAGGTTTCAGAAGAGAAGAATTTTAATATGTGGCCTAGACACTGTTTTTGTGGTATTTTGGTGGAGAATGTGGCTAATTTTTGCCCTTGTCTGAAGAGTCTGCCTGAGGCTAAGGTGAAAAGACTCAGATTAACTGCATTGACAAAGGAAGTCTCAGAAATGTTCATCATAAACTTTGCTCTCTGGTTAAGTCTCATGAAGGGCGTTTTGAACAAGCATAGCAAGCTAAGTAAGAAAAATATGAAATGTTTGGTTCAAGTATTAAAGGGGCACTAGGGAATGAAATGGAACCGAATCCTACATTCTAGGAGATAACAGATTAAGGGTGTGGGACTTTGGGGCAAGATCCTACCCAGCTAAATTTAGATTCAGGGATGGTGGTATACTCCTTTAATCCCAGGATATAAAGTCAAGCAGATCTCTGAGTTCAAGGCCAACCTGAGACAGAACAAGTTTTAGGTGAAGGAAAGGTTAAGTAGGTGTGGTGGTACATACCTTTAATTCCAGGAGACAGGCATGCAGATCTCTGAATTCAAGATCAATCTACAGAGCAAGATCCAGGACAAGCTTAGACAGTGAAGGAGTTGGAAAACAGAAAGCTGGTGATAATAGAACAAGGGGCCAAGTTCCAGCTCCTGCAAGCAGCAGAACCCAGCAGCTTTGGCCTCGTGGCTCTGGCTTTAGAGTGAAAAATAGAAGGGACTACTGGGACAATTGATGCTGGTTAGCTGGAGCTAAGAAATTAGCAGTGATTAAGAAGAGACCAGCATCACTGAGGTGAAATCTTCTGGGAAGTGTTTTCTGACAGCACAAAGAAGCTGTGTTCCAGAGGTAGCCAAGGTTGTACCTCGTGCTGCAGCTGGTCTTGGTAATAAATGTGTAAGGGTCACCCAGGTGGTACTGGTTTTTGAAGGCATGAGGGGTCATGAAGAGCAGCTGAGGCTTGGCACTGTGAGAGGCCATGGAAGGCCATTGGTGAAGGTGAGGTCTCAGTTGCAGTTGATAGCCCAGGACTGAAAGGGTCATAAAAAGGATTTGAGGCTTGGCACCATGAAGAGAGCCTGTGAGAAGCTATTGGTGAAGCCTAGTTGTAGCAGAAGAACCCAGGGTATTGGAGATTCCAGTACCATGGGATGATCACCAAGAACAGCAGCAGCATTGGAGTGGATCAACCTGAGCTTAGAGTGCTACAGAGGGCAGAGCTGGAGAAGTGACGTCAGCCCTTTGGAGGAGCCCAGAAGATCATGTGTGGACCCAGACATCGAAACAAAAGCTTTAACATTGAAGTTGCCATGGAGACCCCAAGATGTTAGAGACGCCAGAGCCTTGGGATATCTGCTGAGGAAAGCTGCTAACAGGGAGTGAATTTGGTTCAGGGGAAAGGACTTTGTTATAGTCAACAAAGACAAAAAAGGAGTGGAGATCTAAAGACTGCTGTGACATCAGACATGAGATGCAGAGTCTGGAGTCTCCCCAGCTTGTTTTCTGTCTTGCTTTGGGGATTACAGTTAAAGTGATTGGATGAATCTCAGAAGAGACTTTGAACTTTGGAGTTTTAACGTTGTTATGACTGCTAGACTATGGGCACTTTGGAATTTGGACTAAATGTACTTTTTATTATGCTATGGCTTGGTACGGCCCCCATAGACTCATGTGTTTGAACAAACCTTTGGGGGCCAGGGAGTGGAATGTGATGGTTTGTACATGCTTGGCCCAGGAAGTGGCACTATTTAGAGATGTGGCCTTGTTGGAGTAGGTATATCACTGAGGTCATGGGCTTTAAGACTCTCATCTTAGCTCCCTGGAAGCCAGTATTCTGCTAGCAGCCTTCAAATGTAGAACTCTCAGCTCTGCCTGCACCCTGCTTGCCTAGATGCTGCCATGCTCCCACCTTGATGATAATGGACTGATCCTTGGAACTTGTAAACCAACCCCAATTAAATGCTGTCCTTATAAGAGTTGCCTTGGTCATGGTGTCTGCTCACAGCAGTAAAACCCTAACTCAGACAATGTCCACCCCCATCCTTTGCATACACTGTTCTTGAACAGTGTATTTACTTACTTACTGTTTATCTCTGTGTCTGTGTGTGCAGACACACCTGTGTACGTTCCTGTGAAGTACAGAGATCATTGTCAGATGTCCTCCTCTCTGCTCTCCTACATTTTCCAGTGTGTGTGTGTGCGTATTTTAAGACAGAATTTCTCATTGCAGCTGGAACTTGCTATTTTGGGTAGCCTGGCTGGCCACCTGACCTAGAGAGCTGCCTGATTCTACCAATCCTCCACCCCCATCACTGAGGTTACAGGCTTCACGCCATGCCTGACTTTTATAGGGAGTAGAGATCTAAGTTCAGGTCCTCATGCATGAACAATAAGTTATATCCACATATATAGTTATATGTGTATTATAACTTCCTTAATATGTAGTGTTTTGTGGGATTCCTGAGTGTGGATAAGTGGCTTTCTGAGTATTTGTTTGTTCCTTGTGCCTTCTCTTGGGCTCTCTTCTTTCAGTTTGCTTGTTTCGTCCTATTCCAGTGTTAGTTTTTGTTCTGTCATATCATATATCATGATTCCTTAGAGGACTGTCTGCTTTATAATGAAAGACAGAAAGGGGGTGGATTTAGATGGGAGCAGGTCAAGAGAAACTGGGTGGTGTAGTGGGAAGAAGAAAAATGTACTATCTCATAGTAAGAATGAAAGCCTGGAGATAGCATGTGACATCTGTGATGTGGGAAGAAAAATTCTTTTCAGTTTAGAACTCTACACACATTGAAATTATATGTAAAGAACAAGAACAAATAAAACAGAACACATCACTGAAAGCAAATGTCACTATTGCCCTTTGAGTAGAAGTGAGATTATATGAGGAACCAAATCTGAGAGCCCATCCTGGGAGCTGGCCTGAGGACCATGTGTGGGAAGATGACAACCAACTTCTTCAAAGTTACCTTCTACTTCCACATGTGCACCATAGGGCACGTGTGTGCGTGTGGCACACACACACACACACACCACACACACACACTACATACATACATGGAATCAAAATTAATAAGAAAAACAATACTGGTATGCAAGTGCACAAATTGAATAACTTAAAGCCAAGGAATAACACAGACAACAGCAGGTCTGTGTTTTACCCTAAAGGATGTGCATTAGCTACCATCTCAGTGTGCTGAACCTGACTAGGTTCAGCCGCTGGAAGGTTCCCGTGCTCTGCATTTGAAAGGAGACAGTCCATCCTGGCAGCAAGGCATGGTGGTGCAGTATGAGGCAGATTGTGCAGGAAGCAGCGAGCGTAAGTGGAGCTGAGCTAAGGAACCTAAGGTCCACCCCAGCGATCCACTTCCTCCAGCTCTGCCCCATGCCGAGACCCTCCCCTAGCTGTGCACTAAGTGTTTAAACATGAGCCTATAGATACATTCCACGTTCAAACCACAACAGAGTATCAACTTGGAAAGTATTTCAGTGAATGTGTGATAAAAATTCTTCCATCATATTTTTTCTTGTGAAGAGAAAGGATACAAATATACTTCGAACTTTTAGACTTTAACAGTAAAATGAGGAAGTTGGGGAGAGGGTTATTTTAATTCACAGACAATTCATTGAGAACTTGGTATGTACACAAATACTGGGCTTATAGCAATGGACAAAGCAGAAATCGTGGCTTTTGTAAAGCTTACATTTTAATTGAAGGTGACAGGAAAAAAATCGATAGAAGTGTCTAAGTTAGACAGCGGAAAACAGGGAACCTAGAAGTGGGGTGGGCGTTCTTAGGGTGAGAAAAGATACATTTAACATGACCTTTATACAAAGACTATCGAGAAGCCTGGGTTTTCCCAGTGAGTGACGAGAGATCAGTTCACTTTTGAGGTAGGAGCAAGCCGACAGCTAATGAACAGCAAAGAGGTCTGTGAACGTAATTCAGGAGGTTCTTTATTGCCATATGTAATCTCCCAAATAAATGACATGGAGACATGGAGACCTTGTTAACAAGCTTTAAGCACTATAACTGGTCAGATAGTCATCTGTTCTTCCCCTCTATGAAGTGGCTGGAAAAGAGTGAGGGCTAAGCTAGTTGGAGAAGGCCAGGTAGCTAATAGGAGTCATGTCTTCTGAGCTATATCCATCAATGTCTCTGTTTAATGCAACTGTGAGTTAGAGGTCTTGGCTGGACAAGTTCCACAGATCTCAAGTAGGAAGGTCTGCATCCCTTAGCCTTTTGGTTGGAAGTCACTGATCTCAGCTGGCCTTAGATAAAGCCACTCTATTATTCATCTCTCTCTTCCTTTCCCCAAACCAGCCACCAACCCTGATACGTGTGTCTCAAGATAGAGGCAAAGGTGTCAAAGGACAAGGCCATTTGCAAAACACCCTTCAGGCCTTTGGCTGCATCATGTCTGCTAATATTCTGTTGAGGAATTACATGGCTAAGCTCAGAGGCAGGTGGTAAGAGAGTTCACTCAGTCCATGGAGGCAGGGATGACAGACAGTGAACATTTCTAAAGAATGACCTAACGTACTACACAACCATATAGATTCTTGGGAGACACTGGCCATTCCTATGACATGCAGAAATGCTCACCTTAAGGGAACATGACATGATGAGAGGCTAGACTGGGGACAGAGTGAAGGAAAGAGAAAGAAGAGAGGCAGGAAGATGGGTGATATCCAGGTAAGAGAAGACAGTGGTTTGACTTGGTGTTGTGGTGATTACATTTATTTTAAAGATTTATTTATTTTATGTATAAGAGTACATTGTACCAGGAGGATCTTCAGGGCCCTGGATGTCTGAACTGAGACAAATCTACAATTTCCAGCTCCTCACAATGGAGTTGAACAATTGGGAGAGTCCCACCATGGTTGGATTTTGTTGGAAAATAGGTTGAATGAGAGATACAGATAATTTCCAGGAAGTGAATACAAGGATCTCCCACAGAATCTAAGCAGGGCATGGAAAGGAGAGAACAGACTCAGAATTCATCCTATTTTTAAATGTTTGATTATTTATCTATTTACTTATTTGCTTATTTTATGTCCTGATCACATTTCTTAAAAGGCCACAAAACTGAAACTGAACGATGGCCTCAGTGCAAATGTGTGAGGTTATATACACACTTCATCCTCACAGGTATAAAGTGAGAAAGGAGTTCTCAATCTAAGATTTCTCTGACTAGTGAGAAGGGAGCTGAGTGAGGACCAGGAATTGCAAGGGGTCTGAGATTCTAAGTAAGCAAATATATAAATTTGATATATCAATATATCAAAGGGCATGTGATCCTTTGATCAGGCCCAGAAGCCATCTTGCGTGAGGCTCTGCAAACGACAGTAGCAGCTGTGCATGTGTGTTGCAGTCTTTGGCTCAGCAAGCCTAACAATGATGACAAGTTGTGCTGAAATGGATGCCCCAGACACAGGGGGTTGTGAGACCCTGGACCTTGTATTTTCTGAGCAAGTGGCAAGCACTGTGGTCAGCAGGAAGGAGCCAGCCCCTTCCACAGACTTCTGCCAGAGTTAGCAGTTGACATCCTCATGTCATACAGTGCTTATCTTGACCTGCTACTAGGAACTAGGGTACAGATGTCTCTGACTTTCATAGGCCTGAGAGAGATGCCTGCCCCGATGGTTCCACTTATTTTCAAATGAAAGAAACAATGAATAAACAAATTGTTATGAATAAACAAAATTTTGCTTTAATAAACTGTCCCAAGCTGTAAAACATACTCTTTTACATATACCTTTTAAACATGTTTTCATAATTATCCCTTAATCTACGCCAATAACAATGTGTTAAACTAGCTCTGGAAGAAATCATCCCTCTTGCTCACATTTCCCCTTTCCTCACCCTGCTGAGATTCCATGAGAGATCCTGTACTCACTCCCTGGAAATCACCTATACCTCTGTCTCACTCAGCTTCTCCGACAAAGTCCCAACCCTGGCAGGGCTCTCCGCACACCTCACTTCCGCTGTGAGCTGGAACTAGGAGCTGAATAGTGTGAGGCTATATTACAAACGTATTCTGGTTTATTATAATTTTATTAAAATCAGTTACCATTTCCCACAGGCAGTTGATCACCAGGGAACTCACACTCCGATTTTCACATTTCTTCCTCTAGATCTCTTTCTATGGCAGAGGTGAAAGGAGAGGTACTGCAGACAGCAGCTCAGTTGCATGAAGAAAGCGGGGCAGACTAAAGAAAAACGAGGCTGCTTTTTAAACCCAAAACCTTTCAGACTTGTTCGAAGCACTGGAAAACACCTTTAACATTCTGTAAAAATACCACAACACTTGAAAGGGAAAACCTACCATAATCCCCTCTCTTTTTAACCACCCCAGTTGTGGGCTTTAGTAAAGGAATTGAGACAGGGCAGTGATATTAGAGCACACACTTCACATGGAATCATGAATGAGTAAAACTGGATGTAGGGCTTGCTCAACTGTTACCATTTCTATTTGAGTAATTATCACTATTAGTGTCTTTATACAGTGTTTCTCTAATTATGTAAAGCAGAGCATGTTTCTAATGAAATCTGCATTTAAGTGACTTCCTTTTTTGATCTTTAAAACCCTGTTTTAATGTATTCTTTGATAATTTTATATATTATACAACAAAGTATGAATATATCCATTTCCTGTCTCCCCCACCCAGATCCCCCTTAGTGCTCCCAGCATGCTCCACTGTGGGTTTCATGTCCTTTTTTAAAAATTTAAATAGCACACAAAGTCCAATTAGTACAGCCCAAACGTGCATGTGTGTGGGATTGTGGACTGTGAGCAACCTGCCTTGGCCACCCCTCTCCCCATAAAACGAAACGAGTCTCCATTCCCTACGAGCAATCACCAGCCAATAGCTCCTTGGTAGGCCTTGTGAAATGCTTCCCCATCCAAAATATAACTTTTTCTGTTCCCGTTCCCCAGCAGGCTGACATCTGCTGAGCCAGTTAACTGCCTAATTTCGAATATCCACGTTTGCTTAAAGCCTGGGCACTGGAGAAAGGGAGATGTAGTCTTTGGTTCTCACTTGGTTCTCTGCTTTTCCTAGAATGTGCCATAAGCATTGTCCATGGGAGTTGCCCAGGACTGACCCTTTGGTGGATATAGGTCTTGGTCTCTGTCTCTGTCTCTCTGTCTCTCTGTCTCTATTTCTCTCTCTCTCTCTCTCTCTCTCTCTCTCTCTCTCTCTCTCTTTCTCTCTCTCTCTCTCTCTTTCTCTCTCTCTCTCTCTCTCTCTGTATGTGTCTTTGGTTTGTGCTCATGTGTCTCTAGTCACCATAAAATCAGTCCTCCCAGCACCCATCTCCCTCGCCCTGTTTTATTTTCCCAAATAGCAGTTCTTCCAACATTGCATATCATTTATTCATTTTATTTATGTATAATAAGTTCATTACAACTGCTTGCAGAAGCTGCAGAGCACAGAGGTGCCTAGCAGAAAAGATCTCAGTAGAGTGAATGGAAATGTGTGGCCCACAAGGATAGCTCACTGTAAGGTAAAGGGGCTCATGGTCAAACCTGATGACATCTGTTCAACCCCTGGGATCCACATGGTAGAAGGATTGAGCTGGCTCCCACAAGTTGTTCTCTGATCTACACATAGATTAGTGACAATGCCCCTATCAATCAGATGATCACGCAGAAAACAAATAAATTAAATGTCATTAAAAGGCTTTTAAGACAATGTAAACCCGGGGCTATTGCAGTTAACAATGAATGTATTGTAACATTTTGGACACTAGGTTTAGTTTTGAAACAGCCAAAGAAGACCATAGCATATTGCTGTCTTTTTCTGTATCATATTCTTACAAAGACAAGGGGTCCTAAAAAGGAACATTTCAATTTAGGATGTGCTGAATGATCCTGAAACAGCCAGGTAGATGGGTTCTACATCTCTGCTCAGAAGCATAGACACGAAATCTCTTAGGAAGGTTAGAAAGAGTTGTTTGCTAGGAGGTGAAGTGAAATTGGGAAAACAGCAGGACTTTCCTACTCCCTAGAACTGGGACATACTGAACAGTCCGTGAAGATGGACATGTCTCGTGCCTGAACCCAGACTGAACAGTGTAGATGGGCATGTCTCGTGCCCGGACCTCCCAATCCAGTTGGCACCAACCTTGTGCAACCAGCAGTATTAGAATGGTGGCTGGTGGCTGAAGACCTGCTTTTACCAATTCATTTAGTTTTAAGGCATTAGTGAGGGTAACGATGGTCATATCAGTGAATGTAGGTGGGGTAGAGACTATGTCTGTGTCACCTAGCCGACCCAGTGTGCCTGTCACTTCACCAACTGCTGTCTGGAGATAGTCAGTGGAAAATTCTAGAATTAAGTAAGTTACAAACTTTTTCCTGCAGCATTTTGTGTGTCATGTTGAAATTAGTCCTGTTAGGAGAATGAACAATTATTCTTACATCCAATGGATCCATGTTTTCCATGCCTGTGTTTGCCATCTAATATCCCTGTCACAATACTGCAGAATACTGTCCTGTTCAAGACAGAAGGCCAACCATACCTAGCTAATGCTCCTCACAGTGTCTACAAAATTCACCTCAGCTTAGCTCATTAGTACCCGTAGGTACTGCATCAACTCTACTCCCCTCAGGAAGAAGGGAGAAAGGCAAGTCCAGCACGGTAAGACGTTGTGAGAGGGAGCTCATATTCCCAGCTTTTAGCAGAAGTGCACTGTTAGGACGGCTCGATTTTACTAGAGGTTATTGTTAATCTCTAATTTATAAACTAAACTTCTTCCAAAGTATGTGGTGTGGGAACAAACGTAGGACAAGTGACAATGTTCTGAGAGTTTGTACTCACTCTGGGTAAGGTGGAGCCTGAAAACTGGATCTGCCTCTCAAGGTGAGCTAGCTAAAGTTACTCAAGTATTTCTGTTTCTGTTCAGGGAACATTTCAAAATCTAAATTCAAAGACCAAGCCTACACATATAGCTCCCAGAAACCTCTTCATTTCAGAAGTCTGAAACGATAACACTAAGTTGTAGTGTCATATAAGCCCCTTATTACTAAATCTTTTAACTTTTAGAATTAAAATATTTCCAGAAGTCTTTTTAGTTCTAGAATGTTTTATTCTATGCATCTACTCTTATGATATATAAATAGTAATTTGTAAAATTAGAACATGGTCTAAAGTTCACATACAAGAAAATCTTAAGACAGATAAGTAAAAAACTGTACCTAGTCCCAGATTATTCAAGTGGGCATGTGGGAGCAGGCAGGGGAGCAGAGGTAGAAATCTGGTGAGCGCAAAGTGGGATAGCTCTAACCTGTCTCTTGCTCTCAACTGTGATGGAGATCTCCTTCCATTTGTAAAAGTCATCCTTCAAAGAAGGCTCACCTGACACATTCTGTTTGGTCTTATGAGTTAAGACACATCATGGCATAGAATGATGAATGCTGACATCTAGGCGATAGAGTACTAATGGAATAGAGACAAAGAAGAAGAGCCCAGTTATTCTTCTCTCTGTAACATCACACTTTACAGGTGCTCAGTGTGTGCATGTATAGAAATAGATACTAAATTGGCCATCTACCTGGAATATATGTAAAATGACAAGAGTAAAGTAGTTCCTATTATTAAAAGTGATTGGATCCCATTATGTTTTAATGTTTCCTCATTTAAAGTTCTAAAACTTGGAATACATCTTCTCAGAGACACCTGACAAAGGTGTCTGCTGCCCGTGGAATAATATTAAACACTCATCAGCTTTTAACCCACCATTTTGCATTTTATAAACTCATCATTGCAGAATACACATTGAGTTTCTGTAATCCAGAGCCGTCTGGGATAGCGTGAACTAGTTTTGTGTCATTTTATAGATCACATGATATCGCATCTAGGCAATTTCCCAGTGTCCTTTCAGTGGCGCTTTAGAGATCTTGTAGTTCGGCTCCAAATCACCAGAATACACTTTGGTTTTTAATCTCTTCATAACTGCATTTTGCTTAGGCTGATATTAAATCATTGTATGGCCCCAAAGCTTGCCAAGTAAAAAGGCTAAGGATACACTTGGAATTAAATTACAGGTAATCGAGAGTTGACCATTTATAATACACTTTTAAGTCCATCACGAGTGGCATTCTCTAGAAATTTTATACAGGAGGCTGCGGCTTCCTCAATGGATTTTGACCAGCCACCAATATTGCCAGCAAAATAAGGGAGGATGCTGTCTGACATCTGGTTCAGGTATGCCACCTGCGTTAAAGAGAAAATACCGCATGTTGAGTCTTATTGACTTGGAGAACTTTCAAGCAAGACACTGACACTGTGGGTGAATGAATCCGGAAGGGGGGAGAGGGGTCTTTTAGAGAGGACACACATTATAGGACAGTGATGGGTAAAAGATCGGGGGAAATGAAGAGGTCTTCTCATAGCCGTGAGAATAAATTAAGGCACAAATATTTCATCAAACATACGGTGCACGAATTGCTGTCAATAGCCTGGATGAGGAACCCAGCACAGATGACCTGGCTTCTGATGTACTGTGGAGATGGCGGGACAGATGACAGCACAACTGACGTTAGAGCCACAGTGTAGGTGTTGCTGAAAGAGAAGAGCACAGGTTCTAACTCTGTGGGGATGGTTGTTAGACAGGACAGCTCTGTGGTTACCGGCATTTTATTAATCTAGTTTTGTGGTTCTGAGGACTAAATTCAGGGCCTTCTGCATGCTAGGCTATGTTATCCAGTGCTGGCTATATCCCCAATCCCTGGGAAAGTCTCATTGTCCCTGCAGAAGTGAGCTCTGAAAACTAGATTTTCCTGGATGAGTGGTCCACATCAAAAACCCTTCTCCAAAGAGACATTCAAACGTAGGGGAGAGGTAACATCACAAGGCTACAGTTGCTGAAGTTTTTTTGTGTCCTAAGTTGTGATGTCAGTTTCCTGTCATTTTTTAATTAAAAAGAAAAGCAACATTCAAACAATAAATGGGTACAAGAGACTCAGAAATAAAAGTGGCCCTTCGGTCCCCAAGCTCCAATCCTATCCCCTGGCTTGGAATGACTTTTCCTTCTTACCGTTTTGCTATGCAGCTCTCTAGATTTTATTAATGGATACAAACAGCATTAGCAAACACACACATTTGGATTGTTATACAAGTATAGTCACTTTGCAAATACAGCCCATAACTTGATTTTCCTACTTAACGATAAACATGTTGAGACATTTTTAAATTTGTCTCCCGTGACTTCTTTATCGTTGTTGAAGGTTGCACACTGCTCTGTGCTGTGGATCTGTATCATTTATAAGATCCACAATCAATTTATTTGTCTCTTTTGACATAATAGAAGATGTTACTGTGAGCATCTATGTACATTAGTCCATATGTGTGGGGAGATTATCTGAGGCACTGCTCTTTGGATCCCAGCTCTGTGTGGTCCAGTGTACAAGGGAAGGCCATGTCAATTCTGAATCCTGGCCCTGGCACACAGTGGGAAGTTTAGATAGTGAATGCAGCAGGGCCTTTGGAATTCTAAGTCAACTTCTGGTGTCACCACTCCTCTTGCTGACTTCACTGATAACAAAGGGTAGATCTTGAAGATTTTTCTTCAAGACTTTAATTAATATTAAATATTTTATTAATATTTTTTATTAATATTGACTTTACTATCTGAGCAGAAGGAAGCTGCTTTAGAATGCGATGAGTCCTTTGCACACAGCTCATAATATATGAATACATATCAAAATGGTAACTGAAGATTCATATATTTAAAACAAACAGGTGAATATGACTCAAGACTAGAACCATCCATGATGGCTTTCTTGTCTTCATATCCCTTCGTTTGTCGTCTCCAACAGACAGAGCCGGAATGTCACATGAGCCAAATATACTCACTCATCTTTGAGGGGCTTTCTTCGTGACACAAGTACCACAAAGTCCTTTGGTTTGTCTCCATTTACCACCGAGCAGGTGATGTGATATATTTGATCGTCCTCACTCACCTGGTCTATGACTTCACAAGATCTGTGTGAACAGAACAGTATTCAAACACATGCTTTCTACCTGCTAGAATACGGTTTGTTTAGTTATTGGCATGATCTCCGTCTTGACATCGTATTTACCTGTGTGTTGACTCCCGACACATACACAGACAAGCTGCTTGTTCAGGAGTAATTGTGCGTGTGATAGAAAGGTGCCAGCTCTCTGGCTCTAAGGTCACTTCCCTCAAAACTCCAGAGGAAGGTAATAACCTTGTCACAAAATTCTTTTTTTTTTTTTCTAGGATCATGTAAAGCATTTTGAGGACAAGTGGGATATAAAGCCAGTCCAAGCACTCAGGGAAAGAGATAGCCTGTGCTGGGAAGCAACTTTGAAGCTAAACCACTTGCTTTGTTTTTGAATCTCAGACCACTGTGTGCTGGCTGTATTAAGTTAGACAAGACATATTACTATCTCATCTGTATGGTGTAGATAATACTATCTAGGGAGTTACTGTGAGAGCTAACTGCAAACACTTCCTGCAGACCCTGAGTCTTAAGTAGATAGACAAAGCAAGTTTAGCTGAATTTAAACGAACTCACTGGCTTCTCCATTCATTCATGTTTCATTTAAATGGAATGCCAAGTGAACCAGAATTGTGAGAGAAGAGTTTGAAAGAAGTTGTTGAAAGGCAAGATATCTTGTCTTTGAGATGCTGCAGTGCTCTGTATCCTAGGAGGCTAGGCCCGAGCATAAACTGTTACTGCAGGGTATAGCACACAAGGTTCAGAGTTCCATAGTCATTCCTAGGACCTGTGACAACACCAAAACCTTTGATGCTCAAGTCCCTTACATACAGTGACACAGTATTTTAATTATAACATATGCGTATCTTTCACTTCAGTGTGCTCTAAATCATCTCTATATTACTTCTGTAATGTAAATGGTATGTTGATAGTTGCTATACTAGTTAAAGAATGAAGTAAAAGAAATCTTCCCATGCTTGATACTGATGCAACTCCCCCAAACACACACACATGCATGCACACAAAACACAGGACACAGACACACACACACGCACACACTTTATCTCAGTGTTCGCATATGCAGATGCAGGACCCATAAATGGTACGATCAATCACATTCCAGCAAAGTGGGATGGAAGAGAGAGCTCCAGAAACAAGACAGAAAGCTGTGGAGAGAAAAGTGGGCAGACAGGAGCAGGCCATGACTGGATCACACAGGGAGAGCAGCAAGCATCATCTTCCTCCAGGACTCACTGCTAACTTAGCAGCTTCTCATTGAGACTTATGGCTTGGCAGGAAGAGAGTTCTGGGAAGACTTTGGATACTTCCTCAAGAGCCATGAGGCCAGGGAGTGAAGCAAAAGAGTATGTGCTACAGAACCCGGCTGAGCTGGATCTCAGAAATAGGAACAAAATCAACTTTGAAGTTGTCAGTGATATCACAACAGATGTTGACCACCTACGCTAACTCAATACAGATGGAAACAGATGAGTTTAATAATTGTTTTTTTTTTTTTTAAAGTCTCATGTAGCAGCTTAGGCAGAACAAGTTCTAAAATTTCTCTACATTTCTGAAACAATACGCCATGACAACTGAAGTTATCTTTCCCACAGTGTCAGGCTTGATTAAGAAAAACATTTAAGTTTGTTCTTACATATAATGGGGGTCCCATAAAGGCCGCTTTGTGAAGTCAGACAAGAGATGATAAGCCATGTGTGCTGGACTGGCAACGTGCTTTTCAACCTTAACTGATATGGCATCTTGCTCCTCCAGGGTGTATATTTTTATCTAAAAGATAGGAAGAAAAATAGAAGAGAAAAAATATATTTTTTACTTTAAAGACACACACACACACACACACACACACACACACACACATCACACACGTGAATGGGCAGTCATATGTGCTTGCCTGTACCAGGTAAGGCATCTATGTGTTCAACTACAATCTCATTCAGTCTTGGATCATGGGCTACTTAATTTGCATCATGTTTTGTTGTTGTTGATGATGATAAAAATAAAGAACAAAAGCTTTTCTCTCTTGATTTCTGTGATATTTCCTGCCTCCACACACTAAAAACAGAGAATGACATCAGGACACTACACAGGCCCTTGTCCCCTTTACCCTAAGACTAGATTGCAGTGCTTTTCCAGGGTATCAGGCATGTCTTCGAGTGGGCTAAAGGGACCCAGGAAACAAACCAATGATCTCTAGGACAAACTTAATTTCTCAAAAGGACCCATAGAACATACATTTTTTTTTAGCACAAAGCATTATTTGCTTTCTGAATCCTGAGCCAATTTCTAATATGTAGTATCTGTTAGGTAAGCAGTAGCCACTTGATCATACACTAAAACACGAATTTCTGTGGCTCTGAGTTTCCTCCTCCTCCTTCCCCTCCTTCCTCCTCCCTCCCTCCTCCTCCCCCTCCTCTTCCTCCTACCCCTTCTTCTCCCCTCCTCTTGCTTCTCTCCTCCTCCTTTTCCTTTCCTTCTTCCCCCTCCTCCTCCTCCCCCGTCCTCCTCCTCTCCTCTCTCCTCCGCATACCTCCTCCTCCCTCCTCCTCCTCCTCCTCCCTCCTCTTTCTCCCCCTCCTCCCCTCCCTCCTCCTCGCATACCTCCTCCCCCCCTCCTCCCCTCCTCTTTCTGCCCCTCCTCCCCCTCATCAGAGCTATGTGCCCCACTAACAGCATGTTTTTATTCTGCTCATTTCCTCCATTTCTTTCAGGGTGATTTGAAGTTAGTGTTGAAAATTTCTATCTTATAATCATTACCATGGCAACAGGCTGTGAAAAGACAAACAAACATGAGGTTAGGACTCCAACCACAGGAATCAGGCAGATGGAAAGAAATCAAACTGTGAAGAGCTGACCTCTATTGAGTCATATATCTGTATCTAAACACAATATCATCCTTGCTACTAGAATGAGGAAACGAGAAATCACAACTACAGGAGCTTAGGCAGCAAACAAGTAACACCCTTAAATCTCTTCCAGGCCTTGTGTATCTTTAGTTCCAGCCTGAAAAGAAAGCCTAGCCCAGCCTGTGAGCACTTGCTGAATACAAACAAACCCAGGTGGGACTCCTCCTGGCTGCCATGAGCACAGAACCTAAAGGAGACATATTGGTGAAATCCAAGAGGTACTTAGAGGCCAGGCGTCTCCAGGCCTGGATCTCTGTGCACAGTCAAGCTAGTGGAACTGGTCACATGCTTGCCTTGGGACTGCTTGCTTTGATGAATCAGGGAGAGATTGTGCTATTGGGCTGGATAATTGCTGAGAGTTGCATTATGGCACCCTCCTGTCTACACTTCTGTGGTAGAGTCCTAACCTCTTGTACTTTGTAATATGACTTTATATGGCAAAGGGTCTTTGCCAATATAATTTGCTAAACTGAGGTCATATTGCAGTATGGTAGGCCCACTATGACTGATGTCTTTATATAGAAGGGAAGCTGGACACAGACCTGCACACAGGGAGGAAGCCACACGGAAATGAAGGCAGTGATGCATCTGTGAGCCAAGGCGAGAGGTGAGGAACCAGTCTCCTCAGAAGCAACCATGGTGCCTACATCTTGATCTTGGAATACCAGCTTTCACAAGGGAGCTCTTGTAGATTCCTATTGTTTCAGTAACCCAGTGACCAGTCCTCCATTGTGACCGCCTTAGGAAATAAACCCACAATTTTCCACCAAGTTGCTCTCCAGCTTGCAGACATATTTTATCCTTGAGCCAAAAGGAGTAGCCACCCTCTAATTCTACCTTTATAGATGGAGTTCACTGACTTACCCAGTGCCAAGATCCACAGTGGATGAATGAATGACACCTATTCTTTCCATGAGAAAGTAAAGAAGGTAGAAGGAAGGCCTTCTCATTATCCTGCTACCTGAACCAATGCCACAGATGCAAAGGAGAAAAGAAAGGCAGTGGTCCATTTTGGCTCTCTTTAAATTTGCCAAAGAAAAGCCACTTGGTGGTTTGAAGGAGATGCTTCAGATAAGACTCTGGATACTTGTCCTCCAGTTGGTGGCTGTCTGGGAAGGATTAGGAAGTATGGTCTTGTTGGAGAAGGTATGTCACAGGGGTGGACTTAAGGTTTTAACAGACTCTGCCATTTCCCGTGTGTTTTCTGCCTCCTGCTTGAGGCTGAGATGTGAACTCTCTTTTGTGCCTGCCATTCCACAAGTCTTTGTTCTGCCGTTGTGGATTCTAACTCTCTAGAACATAAGCCCATAAGACATTTTCGTCTGGAAGTTGTCTTGATCCTATTGTCTTATCACAGCAGCAGACAGTAACCAATCCAGCCAGCTTTGGCTTCATGGAAAGATGTTTCAAGATCAGTTATTCAAGAAGATGACTTCCCTTTGCTTATAGGAGTGGAGGTAGACTCCTTCACAGCCAACCCAGTGTTTGGGGTTTATTCTCTGAAATGAAATGTAAGTAACTCCAGACTCACTGATATGAGCTGCCAGAGTAGACCCTCTTTCATCATAGCAATGTTCTGCTCCATCTCTGGATGTGAGTCGTATTACAATGAAGAAGAAATAATTAAACGTTTTAGACTGTCCAGTTGTTATGTTGATGTGGAGATTACATTGTAGACAGGAAAAGGAAACTACTTTTTATGGAGACCTAGTTCATGAAGGTAGCAGAGGATTACCATCGTAGTAAGGGTTGGGATGGGCAAGTTGCATTCTAGGCCTAATCTGTCCTTTCCATCAGAGTCTTTGACATAGTTCCCCGCTGCTCTGCTTCCTATACCAGGGTTGTTTTTTTGGTTTCTGTATTTCTTTTTCTTGTTTTTTCAGTTTTGTTCTCAGAGTTCAGATATTCCGTGCCTGTCGGCCAGGCCCTCGTGGTAATTTCTCACCCAGAGGACTCAACCCAAGCTACACACTGCCTAGAAAGCCATCTTCATCTTCACTCATGACACTTCCTCCAAGAGAAGCACACACCTCCAAGCTCCTTTGTTGTCACTGTGTTTCTGTCTTCCTGTACCTTAACTTGATCAAGTTAGAGCTGGCCTCTGTGTGCTAAACTGTTATCACACTGGTTTGTGAATGGCCTCCTGTTATTCTTCTGCAATTTCATGTGCATGTATGCTGCTTCTAGACTTGTCTTTTGCTTCTTACATTACTTTTAGTTATTTCCACCCTTATATATAGACAACTACATATGCATTAAATCCTATAGTACTGTCTGATTTTATTATAAATACCAGACTTCAAATCCAATTACACTGGAAATAAGAATTTTTTAAACAGTGGCTGTGGTACTTACTGGTGATCCAGGTTCTTTGTAGGAAAATGAAAGAAGACCTTGGGTTCAAAGCTAGCTACATTGTAAGAGAGCTGGGGTGGGAGTGGGTAAAACCTGTTGGTTTGCCCAGAAACTAACAAAAAAGCAAGAGACTGATTTCATATCAAGAAAACAAAAGAAGGTATTTAGGCACCTTTTATGAACAATAGTGACAAACCAATACTTAATTATTAAACCGTTCCTACATTGCTGAGCCCAGTAGACATGGGACCTATCTGAATCTAAAGGGCCTAAGGAAGACCCTGGAAGATTCAACGATGAGAACAAGGAAACAACCAAAACAACAAAGAGGAAACACTCAGAAGAAGTCAAGATCAGAACTAAAAATGACAAAAGGTAGCCTTAGAATTTA